>OZ010633.1:17911218-18511218 GCA_963932165.1 Pimpla rufipes
GGCCTATAAATGGTCTGTTATTAGTGATTGGCGTCGTGATTAAAATTACCTATTAGCATTTTGTTCATGTACATAGTATTATAATACATTAATAAGCTCCTTTTTATTTTAACAAATAAATGGCGACATTTATAGAATATATGTGGCTTATTTAATAAAAATTTGTGGAGGGTCAATTAAGGAATTGCTATTTAATTGACAATTAAAAGGTTAATCTGCCATTCATCATTTTCAGACGTCAAAGGTGAGTCGTATTATTCAGAAAAAAATGCAAATTTTCGCATTTCGGTGTATTACTCCTAATGACGCCATATCGTCAGAGCCTACCCGGTGAAGTTAGTGAGCGGCTGCCGGCTGCGTCATATGCCCTATGTGCATTTCACGGTACTCTCGTGCATGCGCCGGGCATATTGCCATTAACGGTGCAGGTAGACGACAGTAAGAGACATGCTGGAGGCACGCTGAAATGGTTAGCGCGGTGCAAGCGGTTCCGAGTACCTCAGTGCGCCTCTAATCGAATTTCGTGTGGGGGAGCGACAGAGGATAGCCTCAGAAGAGTCCTGCAGGGTGGGCGAGAGTGAGAGCGAGAGAGAGACGGGGAGAAATAGAGGCAGATAACTGGAAGGAGTAAGTTAGTTTTACTCACTTCAACGCAACAGAGTGCAAAACAACCATGGGGAAATTTCACGTGGAGCTCAGAAATGGAGACAGAATGCGGTAAATGAACCTCAGTGTTATCCTGGTTATGGTCCCTCGACGTCTGGCACAGTCGGTAACGTTTACGTATTTATTCGTTGGCCAGCGCACGAAACATTTTGTCACAGATACAACACCGATTTATTTGTTTTTGGTGCTCCGCTAAAAAATGTTATGCATAATATTATTGTGAAATATTTTTTGGTTCGGATAATTGCAGAGCTATTATAACGGATGTTTAACTTATTTTTTGTTACGTTATTTATTTATATTTATGTATAGTTTTTTATTCATTTTATGTATAGTTATTTATTCATTGGCGAGCGAAACGAATTATTTCCACATAGGCATAAGTCTGATTTTCTATGTCTTTCTTTGCTCGCTAAAAATGTTATGCAAATTATTACCGTAAAATATTTTTCGATTGGAACAACCATAGGGACATTTTAAGCGAAGCTTAAAATTGTATCTGACGAAAACTGGACGAAAAAATAAAGTGCGAGAGACGCACCAGGATATTTTGCGTCAGCGCAGAGTCAACCGGCTTGACGCTCGAGAATGCGAGAATTCGGTGGCTCGATCGGGCAAGGTCGACTCGATTGTCATAAGCAGACCGCATCGATGAGCCCGCTGCGAATCTCCTCGCTCCGAGGATCCCGGAGAGCTCGACGGTGGCGCCCGAGCCTGGACGCCACTTCCGGTTATCACGAGCGGATTGCAGAAATTCCATTTCGAGCTCGTCTGACTCCATTCTCGATTATCCCGAAGCACTTCTCGTATCCCGTGGACCGCGGGCGATGTGAACTGCAATCTCTTCCTTGTTCGAGGTGGCTAACTCCCGACTCCTTACGCTTCGAGACATCTCGATTTCTCAGTACTACACATTATCAATATATAGATTTACGAGCACGTGGATCGTATTGCACATCGAAAAACCCTCGTTGCTCTCGAGAGTATTACGAGAAAAACGATTTTTTCAAGCGGTTCGCATTGATACGTCTACTATTATAAAAAAAAATAAACAAGAAATTGGTGTTTTTTCTCGATGTAAAATATCGTCAACGAAAAATTCCAGATTTTCCAGTTCCTTAAATGTAATGCAAAAAAAAACTGAAGGTCGTTAGTGTTAATTTACTATCATTATTTGGACCCCGAGTTACGCATTTGCATAAATTCGTACAATCGTCGTCTGAAGGATGGTTAGAGTAATACCGAAAGACGCCTTCTCGGGGGCTTCGTGGAGCAAGACTCGACAGCGGCGCTTCGGGTCGAAGTAGTAGCGGCAGTTTGTATGCGGACAGATTTGAGTGCTCGGAACAACAAGTTAAGTAATTTTCATGCTGAGTGTGCAATTCGTCAATGAAGAGGATCAGCTTCACAATTCACAATCGTTGCCTGGGTAAGGATTGTCAATTATGCGGCTAAGACCTCGAATTGTGCGTTACCACAAATTCGCGCAATCATCGTCCGACCGACCTCGAACAGAGAGCGGTGACAATAATGACGGTTGCGGTAGTACCGGTAGACGCATTGCCGGGGGCTTTGTAGGGCAAGATTAGACAGTGACGCTCCAGGGCGAAGTAGTAGTGGCAATTTGTACCCAGCCCTGATCAGTTCCTCATGCGTTGCAGTCACTTCAGGTGGAAACGAAAAAAGTGAATAATTTTTTTCTCTTTTATAATAATAATTTTTTATTTCACTTATATTCACAATTATTTAAAAAAACATGAGTAATTTTGTTCTCTTTTATTATAACAATTTTTTATTTCATTTATATTCACAATTATAAAAAAAACATGAATAATTTATTTCTCTTCTATTATAATCATTTTTTATTTCACTTATGTTTACAATTATTTAAAAAATGTGAATAATTTTTTTCACAAAGTGAAATTCGTCAAAAAAGCTCAGTCTCGTCAGCTCGTGATATTCACCCGAAAGAAAAAGTAAATCCTGCGAACCATCCGTATCAATTTCCAATCGTCACCCCCGACCTCGAATTGTGCGTTCCACCCGCAAATCCCGCAATCATCGTCCGGCCGACCCCTGACCGTCGAGCGGTGACAATAGCAATGGTTGCGGTAATTCCGGTAGACGCATTGCCGCGGGCTCCGCGCGGGCCAAGACCGTCAGGGCACGGGTGAGCGGCGCGGCGCTCGGGGGCGAAGTAGTAGTCGCAATTTGTATCCAGACAGGATTAAGTGCTCGTGAGTTGCAGCCACTTAGGTGCCTCGGCGCATAGACTCGAGCGTCAGTGTGCGAGCGGGTTGTCCCACGAAGGGAGCCACTGAGCCCACCGCAGCCAACTACTTGCACGATAATTCAGAAGTTACTTAACCATAATTGAACTAATGGTAAACGCATTCACCGCGCCATAATATAACGTGCACGTAGCACGCAGCGCGAGCGACGCGAGCGCGCTTGACTCGCGAGCGCCACTCGACTCCACCAGCGAGACAATTCGAGTTTCGCGCTCAAGTTTTGTTGTCGCGGAAAATTTCAAAAATATTTAACGTCACGTTGTGTAGCTTCGTGGTTTCGCGACGCAATAAGAATGCACCGAAAGTGACTGTCCAAGCCCGCGCAGAAAAAAATAGTCCAGGATAGAGTCCAGGATGGTGTCCTGGATGGAATCCGGGATGGAGTACAAAATGCTGGATGGAGACTTACACGGAGAGAAGGATCTGATACTTTTTACCATATTTCTAGTAATAAGTATTGTAAATTTCCGGTAGAGGGGAGATATAATGCCATCTATCGAGAAGAACTAGAACGATGAGAATTTTTACCACGAAATATGGTAAACAATATTATATATATGTTAGAAATTCTCATAGTTCTCGTACTGTTCGTCAGGTGGCGGCTATGGCTTTTCAATACCAGGCGCGTTGGTAATTTTTACTATCGCGTCCGGTTAATTTTATCAGCTCCTTCTCTCCGTGTAAATGGACGCAGGGATGGACTTTTCTGTCGGACTGCCGAGACCCTTGGGTCGTCCTGGATGAGGTCTGGGAGAGTTTCTTGTTCCGGAAGAAATCCCGCATATAGTCCCGGCGGGAGTGACAGACTTCAGTACGGACTTTGGGATCGGATCAAATGCCAAAGTCCACGTGAGAGTCCATTCTGTACTCCCGCCTGGATTGCCCGGACTCCATCCCGGACTCCATTCCGGGTTCCATCCTGGACTCTATCCTGGACTATTTTTTTCTGCGCGGGAGTGAAAAATCTTAAGCGTTAAATCAGGCCCTGGTCAGGCACTGGTCTGGCCCTGGTCCGGCCTGACCAGCAATGAAAGTAACGCCACAGATTTCCTATCAGGGTGGGTGGTTGTTTCACGACCACCGCGACGACGTGCACGACGCGATAATTGTTAACGTCGAGTGGCGAGGGGGGTGAGGAGGGGGCAAGGGGGGAACGTTGAAACGCTAACCGGTTTCACGCGATAATTAGGCTCTCGCGCTCCACGCTAACGAATTTCGAGTCGCCTTGCCACAAGCGCCGAGCGGGGTGGATGAGTTTTCACCGGCTTCGTGATACCCGGCCGTGAGCCTCGATGCCGTCCCGCGCGTAACCCGGCGATACCGTCGAATCGAAAGTTTCGCCTCGCAGGTCCCGGTTCGACCTTCCACCTTTCTCTGTCCCTCGTCCTGTTCGCTCCTGCCGGAGCTCCACCGGGGTAATTGGCCGCATTTAGGGCCCCGGCAATCCTGTTGCAGTCGTCGCGGAGCCCCGACGAGCTCGACCGGTCCGGGCATTTCCCCCGCGTGCTCCCGCGGCTCGCGTGTACGTGATCGAAATAACCGAGGAAAATAGAGCGAATCGGCGCGGCCGGGAACTGCCGCGGCTAACTCGGAGGAAAATCTCTCGGCGACGAAAGTTTCGCGAAAATTAAATGTTGCCTGACGACGAGGTGGGAGAATTCGTTTGGCTGACGCAAATTAATTTTGTTGCGGATGCATCGAAGCGGTGGAAAATGGTAAACATTGTAGGAAAAAAAAAGAAAGAATAAATAATTGATTTCTTCTGTGGCAAATTAATTTTGTTGCAGATGCATCAAAGCGGTGGAAAATGGTAAACATTGTAGGAAAAAAAAGAAAGAATAAATAATTGATTTCTTCTGTGGCAAACTAATTTTATTGCGGATGCATCGACGCAACAAACAAATTGTAAACGTGGTTAAAAAAAAAGTAAAATGTTTCCAGTGATTTCGATTCAATTCTGATACTGACACTAGTGATAAGTAATTCCATCTGTATCGCCCGCAAACACATTTCAATTGAACGCGACGCGAGTTTTCTTCGTCTGCGGTTTCAATTTCGTTTTGAGTATCGTTCAGCGCAGCATGACTATATTAAGCACTGAGTCGGCGGCCTCGCCACGGCTAAATCCTTTGAGATTCTTGATACACTGTGGCAACAGGTACGTCCGTACCGCGCGAGGTTCGAAGGGAGAGAGAGAGAGCGAGAGAGAACGGGAGCTTCCTTCCCACGTTGTACCGCGTTGTATATACAATGTATGCATAATGGATAAATGGCAAAGGCTGAGAGACGCCGCGAGAGAGGCAGAGAGAATCCCAAGACGCAAACGGGCTGAAACTCTAGTCGTTGCCCTCGGCCGTCTGGAGAAAGCGACCGACGAGAAGCAGCAGAAGCAGCAGCAACAGCAGCAGCTCGCGGTATTGCAGCCTGGCGAGAGTTGTGGATATATCGATCCCGGGTAATTTTATAACGCAGAGGTCCGGGCTATTCGAGAGTTCACTCTTGCTGCGCTCCCCGACGCAATCTCGGGCCGACGGAGTCAATCACCGACGATTATTTAATTATCCCGGTTACTTGGTACAAGAGAAGAAAAAAAAAACAAAAAAAAATATATCCCTCTTTATGTCAATTACACTAATTCTGCAGAGCACAATAAATTAATTACCGAGATTACAGTCAGCCCCCTTTGCCGCCCTTTTGCCCCCCCGCCCTGCCGACGTCGACTATTAATTAGGTCGATATTAATTAGTTCTGTTGTCGCGCGCAAAATAACAGCGCTCTCTAATGCGATATTGCGTAAAACTAACAGCAATGCGATGATATTAATCACAGAGAAAAATATAACAACACTTTCGCCGCGGTAGCTAAAAATCTCGTGGCGACGGCGAAAAAATTAGGATGCAGCGATCGATCTTTCATCACCCCCGCGATTATCGTTGGGTGTCGAGTATGCACTAAGAGAAAAACATATGGTTGAAACAACAATACTATATTTTTACTATACAGTAACATTCCCAGGGGGAAGGTTTATATTTTATAGTTACGACAATGAGAAAAAATAATAGCTGTAAACGTAATAATAGCTGAACTAATCAAATACATAGTATCTACTACAAATCGATATGATCGTTCCTCCTGCGAATTATATCGGTATAGTTCGACCAACTATTCTACTATATTTTTCTCTGAGTGTGGCACGGAGGTCCAAAGTACCGTCGGTCTCGCGACAAAAGAAGACGTCACGCAACTTCAAGCACGTCACACGAAATACGTGTTAGCCGTTGAACCCGGAGATACGGAGGAAGCCCGCGGGAGAGGGGATTCACCCCGCCGGGAACGGACAAATAGGAAACGGCAGCTGTAAACAATAATTTAGCATAATCGTTAGGGGGGACCAAGGGGAGGGGGCGAAGTCCAGTTAGGTGCGAAGGGAGGGGGGAATGTGTGACGCTTGGACGTGGTATGGAAGTCCACAGAGGTTTCATCCCCATCCCCCCCCTTCCCCCCAACCCCACCCCACCACCCCCATTTCCAGGGTTACACGTACAGATCCTCCCATGTTACGCCGGTACCACTGATGCCACTGGCGTACGGCGAGTCGGGGGAAGGGGGAGGGGGGCGGCAGGTAGGGGTAGGGGTGGAGGGGGGCGCCCCCCGACATACAACACGGCACTCCAATAACCGCGAAACGGGCAATCGCAAACACCGAGCCACGCCCGCGCGCCGTACTTTACCGTCGTAATCCCAAAGCAAACAGCGCATAATGCAGACATACGCGGCAACTAGCTACCCAAACCCCGGCGAAGCTCCGGGGGGGATATAGTTTAGTCCTTTAGGCTACTGGCGCGCGGCAACCTCAGCAGACCAACTTTGCCCGTGGATTCAACCTCACTTTCCGCCGCCCCCCTCCCCTCCCCCCACGACCCTTCTCCCTCTTCGCCTCACCCCGCTCACCCTCGGCGATTCAGCATCCGTGTCTCTCCTGTGCATTTCCGGTCCTCAGACACTTCGGGCCCTGTTTCGTCGACTCGAATCTCCGCGCCGCGCGACACAGGGAGACGTTTCGGGTTTCCGGTTACATAAGCGACGGGCAGCGTGGTGCCAACGATCTCTCTGTAACGCCATTCGCAAAATTCGTTTACGGCCCTCGCAAAATCCTGGAGGCACCCAAAATATTTCCTCTCCACCTTTGCCATCTGTCAACGTGTCGCGACGCGTGGGGATGGAGGGGGGGGGGGGGGGGGTGAGGGGGGAGGAGGCGCAGACAGCGAGGTAGATAAAACGGAACAAATAGTAATAATAAGGTCATCCAAGAGGTGATTCATGGCGCAATCTCCGCCTGCCATATAGGCGCATTACGAATGATTAATCCCTTTAATGCTATTATTAGCCCCGCAAATAAATAACGAGGGAGAGAGAGAGAGCGCGGAGGTGGATCCCGACGTGGGTCGAGGGGGTGTTAAGGGGGTCAGGGGCAGGGGGTGGGGGGTGATCTGGCGACGTTTCAACGCGTATAGCTAAAGCCGACCAAACAGTTTGTATTTATTATCAGGACCCTACGTGCTGTACGGTCCTCTCGTGCTTGCAGTTCGTCATAATTTGGGATAAATCGAGGCGGGGCCGTTTCCCGGCTGCTGCTGCTGCTGGGATTCATCTGGCGTGTGCAACGAAATCAGCAGCCGGGGTCGTGCGCGGCGTACGTACGCTGCTTCCTCTCTCCGTCTCTCTCGCGACGTAATTCAGGTTGACTGACGCTAAATCCGTGGGATTAGTCTCGTTGCGCAGAGTAGTTTGCCGGTAGGACGCTACCTCCCACGTGTACTGACGCCTCCTGGTGGCGCGCGCGATGGCTCACGTCACCGACTGACTGCCATTGTCGCCGGACGTCGCAGCCACGTCCCTCTCGACATTTTTATACCGGCTTGCCGTTACGTTCGACCTCGATTGTGGATTTTTGACGCGCCGACACCCACGGATTTGGCGCGGGCTTTGAGGATTACGTCGTCGATACGCTTGAAGAAAGAAACTCGGGAAATTGCCATAAATCTGGCATTTTTTTGCGAAATTTCTTGTCAACCCGATTTATTGTGACTGTAACGGTAATTTTGCGAAATTCTCGCCACGTGAAACGGAGGAAAAATGTACGGTCGACTGTAATGTTGCAAATATGCCGAGGGGACAATAATGGTTTTATGGTTCCGGCAAAATTTATAACTTGATTTACGGTGATGAATGTCGCACATTGTTACCCATAATTATTCGCGCCATCAATTAATTAATTTGCTGGTCGTAACCAAGTATAGCAAATCATTCACGTGACATTTATTTTTCTCAACTAATGAAGTCTCACTCCGGTTATAGGCGAGAGCATCGAATTAGCTTTCAAGCTCAACTTTCGCCCCCGATTTGTAACGTAATTTACGGTGATGTATAAATAATGTTACACATTGTAGGTAATAATTTCTCGCGCCATCGATTAATTTATTTACCGCCGTTGTAATCAAATACAGCAAACTATTTCCGTCGTATTTATTTTTCCCGACTAACGAAGTGTCGAGTTCAGTCTTATTCGAGAGGCCACGGATTACTTTCCAAGCTTAACCTTCGTCCCCAATTTATAACGTAATTTACGGTGATGAATAAATAACGTTACACATTACAGGTAATAATTTCTCGCGCCATGTATTAATTAGTTTACAGCAGTTGTAACCAAATGCAGCAAACTATTCCCGTCGCATTTATTTTTCCCGTCAACGAAGTCTCGACTTCAGTCTTATTCGAGAACCCACGAATTAGCTTCCAAGCTTAACTTTCGCCCCCGATTTATAACGTAATTTACGGTGATAAATAAATAACGTTACACATTATAGGTAATCATTTCTCGCGCCATGTATTAATTAATTTACAGCAGTTTCAACCAAATGCAGCAAACTATTCCCGTCGCATTTATTTTTCTCGACCAACGAAGTCTCGACTTCAGTCTTATTCGAGAACCCACGAATTAGCTTCCAAGCTTAACTTTCGCCCCCGAAAACTCTCGAGACCCGGCGTGGAATATTTACCGATATAGCTTTTATCGCCCACGTACACAAAGACGAAACGCAATCACTCGTAGTTTCGCGAAATTTTATTTCCACCCAGTGTCGGCGGTGGTGGTCTCGCTCTCACCGGCTGCTTTGTCCACGGTGGTTACATATGTACAGAGCGGGGTAAATGTAGCACGAGAGGATATGTGAGATAGGAGAGGGCGAAGGGATGAAGTTACCGCAGTCCGGCGTTACTGAATCTCGCGCCACCGAGTTACTCGTCTCGCCGGCCCTCGCGCTGCTTTATCTCCTTCGTGCGCCTCTCGCGCTTCCCTCTCACTTATTCTCATCCCGTATGTGCGTCCCGACCCCCCCTCCCCAACCCTCCACCTCACCGGGCGCGGTGCAAGCGCGAGAAAGCGCTTCCTACGGGCGCAGCGGGGTAATAAAAATACGAGGGTTTCCTTAAATCCTTTTACACCTAAGAACCCACGAAGCTGACTTTGCCATTCTGACCGCGAGAGAGTTTCGAGCGAAATAAGGGAATACGAGCGAAGGGATGCTCCGACAGTCATTGGGGGGCGGGCGAACGAAGAGGAATAGAACGAGGGAGAGAGAGAGAGAAAGAAGAAAGTGAGCGAGAAGCCAGAGAGAACGAAACATACCTGCGAAAAGAAATACGCTCCGCGCTCGGAGAGTGAAAATAAAGAAGACTCATTCGTTCGGGGGAGGATGGACGAGCGCGATCCGACTCATCGGGAGATACAGCGAGCGGCGTCTCTGCTTTAAAAATAAATCACCGGGTCGTTTGGAACACCGACGTCTCGCATTCCCGCACCACGCTCGCTGTGATTCAACATTCACGAATTTTTCAAACAGTATTGATTATTATTATTGTTGTTATTATTATTATTATTATTATTGTTATTTGTTTATTTACAGAGAAGCAGAAGAATAAAAAAGTGTAGCGTACATGGGAGGCGAGTCAGGAATCAATATAAACATGAAAACTCCCGGGAATAATATTAACAAATTAATAACGTAGGTTCGTCAGTGTGCATATTGCCAATACAATTGTTGGCATTTAATAATAATAATTGTTGGTCGGACTTTTGGTTCAGCCATGGAGCGACCAAAAATTTCGCGAAAACTTTTTCCGGGATCACCTCGATCCGGTCCGGGTTAATCGCGAAGTCTCGACGCAGCTGATCGGAGGTGACTATTATTATTATTTATGTAGAGTGCAAAATAAAAAAATGTAGCGTACACGAGAGATGAGATGGGAGTCAATATAGACATGGAAATTACCCGGGAATAATATCAATAAATTAATAAGGTAGGATTGTCCAACGTGCAAATTGTTGAAGTAATTGTTAACAATAATATTTAATTGAAACATTAATATTTAAATGCAAAATATTAATGTTTGTCAAAGGCAAAATTGTTGCAATATCGCACTTTGGGTCCGGCCATTGAGCGGCCGAAAATTCCGCGAAACCCTTTTCCGGGTTCACCTGCGCTCGATCAGGTTCGCGGGTTAATAGCGGAGTCTCCGGGCAGCCGATCGCGGTTAAACGGGGAGGCATAATGGAGCCCGATGAGCCCTATATCGGGCCATCCCGCGGCTTGTAAGCCTCTTTCGCTCGCGCATTTTCCGGATAGCTTCATTCCGCCCGGCCTTATCCGATAAAATGCTAATTCTATTTAGACACCGGCCCGAGCTCTTGCAAGCCCCGACGATCATGCACAAACACGCAGACACACACGCAGCCTCCATTCACAATCGCGCGCACACCCATCCGGACTTTATTCTCGTTTAATCAAAGCGCTTCGCGTTCGCCCGGGTTCCCGGGTATTTTCGCGTGTGCGTCTGACATGCAGTGGGCGCATCGAGTTTTAATTCGCTCGTCGCATAGTTTCGTACTTCAGAAGTTCACAGAGGGACAAGAAGGGACGCGTGGGAAACGAGCGCACGTTTTGTGCTCCTAATGCTGGTTAAATACTGGAAATTGTCGAGCTGAGCGATGTACAGGGTGCGGAATGTGACAAAGGGGTTCGCAAACGTCATATTAAAGAGCATAATGAGAAAATAATCTAATCGGAAAAAAGTCACTGTTACAGACGAGTTTCGAACCCGGTCCGGAGTAGTTCAGAGTTGGTCGGAGTAATTCGGAGTTGTCCGGGGTAGTTCGGAGTAGTCCGGACTTGTCCGGAGTAGTCTGGAGTTGTCCGTAGTAGTCCGGACTTGTCCGGAGTAGTCCGTAGTAGTCCGGACTTGTCCGGAGTAGTCCGGAGTTGTCCGGATCTGTATCCACTGATCCAACCGTGCAATCCGTTTATCAACCATGCTCTTTATCATTCCGAGTGCATCTCCCGATTTTTGTCAACCGTTGTTAGATGAATCAAATACGCAAAGCGCCTCACGTTCACCTGGGTTCCTAGGTGTATTTTCGCCTGTGTATGTCTGATGTACAGTGAGCGCACCGAGTTTTAATTCGCCCGTTGCATAGTTTCGCCCTTCAGAAGGGCACAGCGGGACAAGAAGCGACACGTGGGAAACGAGCGCGCGTTTCGTGTTCCTAGCGTTGGTCGAGTGCTGGAAATTGTCGAGCCGAGCGATGTACCGCGCGGAGTGTGGCAAACAGGTTCGCACCGCGCTGGACGGTTCGCGACCCCCCCGCGAGTGTTAATCTCACCGAGTATTTGCATCATAGCGCGGAACGATCGCTCGCGATGTCGCGGGCAAATGCGCGTTGTGTTAAACGCTGAATAACTGAATGGGTAATGAGCAATAAAAATTATGATGAACCGCGTATACGGCGAGGTTCGTATTCTCGCGGCTTTAATTATTTTTTGCAGACGACGTTTTATATCACGAGCTTTTAATGCCCGCGGTTTGTGCCCCGCGTTGCAGACGGGCGGGGTCATTGCGAATAAATGCTCGAAAACTCGCTTCACCTCTTTAACGTCGGTCGATGGTCGCTGTAGCCAGTTTCGCGCGGGGGGTACAAACAGTTCCCCCCGTGATAGTCTCGTGACTCATTTCGTACCAGCTCGAACAGGTATCGGGAGATTAGCTTTTTACCGTACGTTGGCACGAGCCCCGTGCGTCCCCTCGAGGCGCAGCCGCAGGAGTTGGAATTTCATGGCTACACACGTTTGTTTGCCGAATTCAATGGAGGCGGTTTAGTTGCGCTCATTGAAAGCCTACACAATCTCGCGACGTTCGCGATGAATCGGCATGACCTTAACCGGGGACCAATGGAACCAGGAAGCTCCGACATGGCCGACAAATAGGCTATGGAAATAACGATGCGATTGTGTACACAAATAACGCCCGGTGCGCTCGTCGATCGTGAATATAAATATTCTTTTTGCATCGATATGAAACGCCCAACTGGCGTGATTTGTTCGATATTCGCCGGGAGAAAAATATAAATATTATTGACACACGTGGATGTGATTTTAACCGCCCACTCCCCTCTCCCCACCGCCCTTCCTCCGCTTTTGGCGCTTTCGGTTGAGCCGTCCGAGCTTTTTGGAACAAACAAATAGCGGTGCAATGAATTGGGGGTAGTTCGGGAGTTGGAAATAATCCTGTCCATTGAGTTCCTTCATTCTGCGTTGAAACAAAAAATTAAACGATGAATTATATTTTTAATAATGAATGCGAGTCACGTTTGGCGCTCGGAATGTTCACAAAAGGAAGGACGGACGTCCATTTTTTACGCGGATGAATTTCGATACCCCTGGGCATGGTGGAAAAGAGCATATTGAAAAAATAATCTCATTGGAAAAAATGTTATTGTTATCGACGAGTTTCGAAACCGGTCTGGAGTGCTCCGGTTCCGCATTCGCCGAATCGACTGGGTGTTCTACATATTACCCGTAACGCACGCTATTTCGATCGTATCTTCCGATTTCCGACTACGTGAGTAACAACATTTTAAATAATATACGGTTAAAACGTGAACGTAGATTTTTTTTATGCAGGTGGATTTCGAACCCTCGGGACGTCATATTAAAGAGCATGTTGAACAAATAATCTCATGGTAAAAAGCGTCACTGTTACCGGCGAGTTTCGAATCCGGTCGGAAGCGGTCCGGATCCGTTTCCACCGATCCGACTGCGCGTTCCGTATATTAACAGCGCTCTGTGCCATTTCGAGTGTATCTTCCAATTTTTTGTCAGTCTCTATTAGATGAACGGGAAACGTTCGCGAGGAATGTGTGCAGATGATCCGGAGAAGTACGAACCGGTTTGCGAGCAATTTCACCGAGACAGATATGTGCAATTTTCGGTTCAACATCAATTTCACCGGCTAACTGGTGGCCCGGATAACTTTGCGCCGGTGCAGACCACTGTGCGAGCCCAGAAAGGGCTCGTCGGAATACAGGACCTTTCATTAGTACACAAGAACCGTGGCGCGTGTCCGTTTGAATGTTTTCACCGAAAAATAAATTGGACGAATGTGCGTCCGGTCGGTTTCGCCGCGACCAGAGATTCATTTTGCAATGTGTACTTCTCTGTGTTCGGTTGCCACGTAGACGTGGAAGGCAGACCATTTTTTTCTGCTGTGTTCGTTTCAATAACCTCGCAAAACGACGAAGTGCGATACTTCAACGTGTGTGTATACATTGGAGTGGGCAGAGGGGGCCGAGACGAGGAGCGGTGGAACCTGCTCGTTTTGCCGGAAATATAGTCGCTAAAAACGGTCTTTTAATGTTCACCACTCGAGTTTTATTTCATTCATCGACTGAAATGAACGAGACGTGCAACAGATTTATTGCCATATACTTGCCATTCGTTGTGGCTCCTCTACAGTAGAGGCATTTTCGATTTCGCGCGCCTCTCTTTTTGTATTGAAACTGTGGCTCATCATTGTCACGACGACGGTGTTTGCGTTTTTGCCCTTTTACATCAAACGAAATCAAAGGGAAAAAAGCGACGAACTGAGGTTTGGCAACATGAATCATACGCACGAATTCTTTTTATAGAGAAAAAAAACGAGTTTTGTCGAATGGGATTTTTTTTTAGCTCCAGAACAGTCTTATGAAGTGGAGTTACAACCGTGTTTTCCAACAACGAGGCGAAAGGGAAACGTTGAATTCGTTGGAATCGCAGTAACCACAACGCTAATGCTGATCTTATCGCGTCGGAGTGTAATGGTCGGTGGGGGGTCGTTTCGTTTGACAATGGAACAGAAGTCAGCATCTCAGCGCGTCTGCTATTAGGGAAACTGATTTTTCGCAAGCGAGAGGAATAGAAGAAGGGGGCGGGGGTTTTACTACAGTCCGCAAGTAATCGAAACAGCTGGGAAGGAAAATGTTAGCAAGTGAATTGGCAAACAAAGAAAACGTAGGACCGACGAAAACTGCTGCAGGGGGAACTGAAAACCGGACGAAAAAAAAACCGCATCCAGCGAAGATCCTCTTTTTTCGCTTCTTCCAAGTGCTTCGTGCTTTCTCTATCTCTCTCCATATCTTTCAATCTGCAATTTCCGTGCAGTCGCGTCGCGCACTCGCGCCAACGGAAATTCTCATTTTGCCGAGGCACAATATCTTCCGTGTGCCGGTGCAATCCGCACGCGGTGTGCTCGACTTAAAATCATTTCTGTGTACATCCTGATGCGCGGAACTGCGAAAGAAGACGGAGGCAGAGGATGGAAAGAGATAATCACGTAGCTTTGGGTATCCGAGCAGAAATTGAAAGAATCCCCGCCCGGTTGATGTCCAACCATTGGCAACGGGAACAAACGGAGAAGTTAAATTGGAGCTCATAGCCAAAGTTGTCTAAACTCAATAAGTCGCATCAAGGTTCAATCAAAGTTCAAGCGTCATACGACAGAATTAGGATGATCAGGTTTCAACCGTGTCGTCCAAAAACCGCCTAAACGTTTCACGGCGTCCAAACCGTTCACAATCCTACATATCCGCAAAACACACAGTGCATTTCGAGCGGCTTATATTGAATACCTGACTTTCCGCAAACTCGGTCCGCAACTTCCCTCGCCCGAGCATCAACCAAAGTAAACAGAAAGACCTGTATGCGCACCGAGCCAACTTTAACCATGTTTTCCGCCGCTGGCGAGTTTCCCTTCTCCACCACGTACGTCAGAATCCTTTTTTTTACAGTTCCAACGTATTACACTGCGTCGACGATACAAAGTATTTTGTTTGAGGTTTGTCCGATCACCTTCTGGCCGGAGGGGTTTGAGGTGGCAGTGGTAAGCGGGTACAGCCAGCCAATGTTCTAAACTTAACAAGTCGCATCAAAGTTCAAACGTACTACAGAATTGGGATGATCAAGTTTCAGCTATACCATCCAAAAACCGTTCAAGCGTTTCTTGACGTCCAAACCGTTCACAATCCTCCATATCCACAAAACACACAGCGCATATTTCGAACGGCTTATTGAATACCTGACTTTCCGCAAACTCGGTCCACGACTTTCCTCGCTCGAGCATC
Source organism: Pimpla rufipes (assembly GCA_963932165.1). Lineage (NCBI taxonomy): Eukaryota > Metazoa > Arthropoda > Insecta > Hymenoptera > Ichneumonidae > Pimpla > Pimpla rufipes. The sequence goes on from OZ010633.1 coordinate 17,926,666, forward strand.
AACCAAAGTAAACAGAAAGACCTGTATGCGCACCAGGCCAACTTTAATCATGTTTTCCGCCGCTGGCAAGTTTCCCTTCTCCGCTACGCACGTCAGGAGCCTTTTTTTACAGTTCCAACGTATTGCAATGTATCGACGATACATAGTATTTTGTTTCAGGTTTGTCCGTTCACCACCTGGCTGGAGGGGTTTGAGGTGACAGTGGTAAGCGGGTGGAAATCGGTGAGCAAGCCAACCAGTGTTCTAAACTTGATAAGTCGCATCAAAGTTCAAGCGTTATACTACAGAATTAGGATGATCAAGTTTCAGCTATGCCATCCAAAAACCGTTCAAACGTTTCTCGACGTCCAAACCATTCACAATCCTCCATATCCGCAAAACACACAGCGCATATTTCGAACGGCTTATTGAATACCTGACTTTCCGCAAACTCGTTCCACGACTTCCCTCGCTCGAGCATCAACCAAAGTAAACAGAAATACCTGTATGCACACCAGACCAACTTTAACCATGTTTTCCGCCGCTGGCGAGTTTCTCTTCTCTTCCACGTACGTCAGGAGCCGTTTTTACAGTTCCAACGTATTACACTGTATCGACGATACAAAGTATTTTGTTTCAGGTTTGTCCGATCACCGAGTGGCCGGAGGGAGGTGGCGGCGGTGGCAGTCGTGGCGGGTACAGCCAGCCAGCCGGCAGTAGCAGTGATAGTACGTGACGACGAGGAGCCTTCAGGACTGATCCCAGGAGATGACGGGCACTTCAATTTTCCTCTAATCCCGAGCAGCTGTCCGCGATGCCCTCGGGGCATTCGACCAGGGCGCGGCGTTCCTGAAGAGAGAAGGAGAGAGAGAGATAGCGTAACCTCGCAATCTCCTCTCCCTCCCTCCCATCTTTCCCTTCCTCTTGTCTCTTCCCTCCTCCTCCACCTGCTTCTCTTCCGCCCTCTCGCTCTCACAACTATCCACAATCCCTCAGCTCGTCTTCGCGAAAGACTATATACTAAATGTATAGACGTCGTATACACATAGAGAGCCCAACTAGGGTGCGGAGTGAGAGTATCGACGAAGCGAATTTTACGTTGCTCCAGGCGACTGTACTGAAATATCGTAGGTTCGTTCGACGCCCCCTGGTTTTGCATATTCATGCTTCTGGTGGATGCTGCTGGTGTTGCTGCTGCTGGTGGTGGTGCTGCTGCTGCTGCTGCTGCTGGGGGCTCCGCATATGTCGCCAATAAGTTTGTCAGTGCTGGTGCCGGGCCGGCTGGCATTGTGTGCGCACCTCCGGATGCTTTATCGCCGACTTGGTGTGCGAGATTGTGGGTGCGCCCAGATACGTTTGCCCCACTCTCCCTCTCTCTCTCTCTCTCTCTCTCTCTCTCTCTCTCTCTCTCTCTCTCTCTCTCTCTCTCTCTCTCTCACTTCCACTCACTCGTTCTCTGTGCATGTCCGTTGATACGCGTCACGTGCTTCCGTAACGACGGTATGCTATAAATGCATGTTATATATATATATGTATATGTATGTATTATATATACAGTATATTGTATGTATGTTATATATATAAACACGTATACACATTCGCACACAGAGTGTGAAATTTGAAACTGCTCTGGTAGCTTTGTGCGTTATATTGTGCGTGGAAGCGCGAGAGAGCGTCGAGTTTCAGCAAGCATGTCGTAATGACTGTCGGGGATACAAAGGCCCTTTTACGCTGTGCCCCCCTCCCCGCCACCCAACCAGCTCCCCGCACGCGGTTGGTACATGGTCAATGAGAGTTGTACAGGAATTTGGAGACAAAGCGAAAATGCGAGATATTATTTTGACGAGCGATGGGAAGATAGAGAGGATTCGCCCCGCTCGTCCGCCGCCGTTCGTTGACGTGGGCTTTTTCAGTTGCCATCAAATCAAACTTCTGCTTTTTTGTTGTTGTTGTTGTTTTTAACTGGGTGGATGGTTATCTTTGTACGCTTTCGGCTGGCTTTGTTTCTGCACTCTCTGCGTTGAATTGGATTGAAGTGTCCTGTTCTTATCTGTGTCAGATTTGAACGAAGATTTTCGAACCATGAATTTGATCTCGGATTGGACAAAACGATGACAACGAGCCGCGATGGATTTGAAGTTTGGTAGATTTCTGAAAAACTGTAAGGAGGTCAGTTCGCTGGGGCTGGAATAAGTTGTTTCTGACACATCGACTCTGGTGTGCCGTTTTCCTGGATCTTTTGGTGGGGATCGGCAAAGCAATGCGGGCTGACAGGTTCGTATCGACAGGTTTCTGAACGTTATTCCTCTTGTAATAAATAATTTCCTGTTGTTATTCGTACTTTATCTGGGATTGATGGTTATTGTACGTTTTTTGCTGGCTGTTTATAAGCACTTCCTGTGCAAATAAGATTGAAGTGTCCTGTTCTTGTTCTGTCAAAATTGAAACAAAAAATGTCGAACCATGAATTTGGCAGCAGATCGAACAAACCGATGTCAATGGGTCGCGATCAATTCGAAGTTTGGTAGACATCTGAAAAAATAAGGAGCTAAGTTCCGACTGCAATAAGTCGTTCCCGTCACGTCGGCTACGGTTCGTCGTTTCACTAGTTTTCTCGCTGGGGATCGTCAAAGCAATGCGGACTGACAGGTTTCTGAACGTTCTCCCTCGTGTAATTAATTATCCAACGCATCTGGCGACAATTCGCAGGGGGATTAAACTTTTTTTCGGCCCCTTTGAGAGCACCAGCACGGGTTGGCTTTCAAGCCTCTGGTTCTTCGTCGGTTGTCTTCCTTTTTTTTCCACCACGATTTTCGCGTTTTTTTCGTCTCGCCGGAGGAGCGAGGAGAACGAACGGGCGGGGAGAGCCTGACGGAGAAAAAGAGACCTTCGAGGTTTCGAGTTTTCCACTTGATTTATCCGCCTCGCTCGTTTTTCCTCCCCTGTGGCGCGAGCCTCTTCTGCCCCGATACTCCGCCCTGGCTAACGGCGCGCAACGCCACCTAACAGCTCAGAAGCTGTTTCATGGAAACGCGGAATGTTCTCCTTATCGAACTCGAGAGCTCGGACCTCGTGCCTGTCAGTTTTCTGTCCGCCGGTAAAGCGTTATCCGATTTCAGAGAGGAAATGGCATAAAACGGGGTATCAGACACGTAAGCGTCCACCGCGACGTCCGCACTTTATATACGTCACAGGAGACAGCGTTGAATTTATATGTACCAACATTGCGAGTTGGAAAATAAGAGTTGTTTTTTTTGTCTAGTCTTAATTAATGTAGTGTTAACATGTTTTCCGCTGTTGGCGAGTTTCCCTCCTTCGCCACGTACGTCAGGAGCCTTTTTTTTACAGCTGTAACGTATTACACTGTATCGATTTTATGTTCATCAACGTTGTGGGTTGGAAAATTCGATTTTTTTGTCTTGCCTTAATTAATGGACCGTTAAGATCTTGCATGCTCGAAAATTTATATGAGGAAGACGATAGATGCCAGAGCATCCGAAGAAATATATGGCTGACCGGGTAACACGAACAGCTGAAATTCATTAATTCGACATGGCCAGTGGCTCTCTGGACGCAATTTAAAGGGGACACAGAAGAACCCTTGTCCGAACCGACTGGAGAATTCCCGAATAAAATCCTCGACGAAGTTATTACAGACTGGACGGTCTCGAAACAGTTTTAGTTTTAATTCCACGTCAGTGCCTGATTTTATTCTCCTTTTTCCTCCGCTCCGGCCCTCATGAATATGGAAAAAAACCGGTATGGACCTCCTGCAACGGGCGTGGAATGTTTTTTTTTTTTTTTCTTCCGGAAATGTAACGCCATAAGGCTAGACGTCATTGTCGACGTGCACGCGGTTTCCTTCCTCCTGCAGATTAAGCCCGGAGCGAAGAGGATCTGAAAAATATCTGACTTTCCGCGAAACGAGCGAGGATTATGCAACAGCTGCACCGCGACAGTCGCGAAAATTTCGATCTTTGGACACGAGGGAAAGGAGTAAAATAATGTAATATATTATTCAAACATTCGCGCAATTTCGCAAAGTATTTTGTCACTTACCCGGTTTTCACGAAGTTGGCGAAAAATTGGATTATAGTTTCGGACAGCGCAATTTCGGACTTCGAGTAGTTCCTGGGAAAGTGTCCGAAACCTTCGACCAGTGGCGCTCCGAAGACGAAGGGCAGTTCCTCCCCGTGCACGGAGCCCATTTTCTGAAAAAAAAAGAATAGAGAGCTTTTTTATTTTTCATCTTTTTGGATAAAAAATCATTGTGTGCGGTGATATTTTAACGCCCTTTTTCACTGCCAATTTAATACGGTGCCGAAATCAATAAAAATTCGGTATTCGCGAAGGAAAAGTAACTGGAAAAAAGTGGCCATTTTCCCACGAAACCCAGTTTAATGGACCATAAATGAAAAATGTTAAACTACGTGGAAAAAAAGTCGTATTCACGAAGCGGAATATGAATGGCAAAATAGACGAGAGAAATGAAGAACATGCATTTTTATACGAGCTGAATACAAACAGCGTTCATAAAAAAAAACGAATTGCAAATTAAACTTGTACAGCGCGACCTAATTAATTTCTTATATAAGAATCCAACACATATTTATTATTTTTATTTCCCCGATGCGTGAAATAATTATGCAAGCAAAAACTGCGAATCACAAGAGATCCATTTTTTTACGACAAAGTACAACTTGCAGCCAGCCCCGGGTTGAGGATTTAGTTATCCGGCATAAAAATGGGTCGTTCTGATTAATATCGCAAATTCGCGTTCGGACCGGTGAAGAACACGGAGAGTTCCATTTCTCGGATAATTAGATTAATCGGCCGAGAGCCAAGACAGGCAGCGGGGGTCTCGCAGTGCAAGAGGCTCCTCCGTCTGCTTGCTCAAGTTTCGACAATGACGGAATTCAGTTTGCGAAACAACTCCGTCGATCCGACGTCTTGGCGAGACAGTGACAGATACTCGAAGTCCAATTCGCCTGGTGCCCCCCCCCCCCCCCCCCACCCCTAACCTCCTTCCACCTCACTGCTGTCTCGCCCTCTATACCGTCGCCTATCTCAAATCTGGTATCTACATCCCGCTGGTAACCCCGTAACGTCTCGACGCGGCTGGCAAACGACCGGATACCACTTCGAAACTAACCTTGACAACGCTCTAATGGCCCCCATATACATCCCGTGTCTCGCTGTTTAGGGGAGCGCAATTAGTCTTCGGGAGTAAAAACGCTGCTTTGCCATCGCCACTCCCGATCGAAGGTTTTTTCTCCATACAACATTTTTTTCAGACTCGGCAAAAGTGTCTCCCAAAATTTCGAGTTTTCGGGGTCACCTCCACCTTCGCCGCTAAAAATACGCCACAGCTATTTCTCCAGAGTGGTGCGTCCGCTTTATCGCGCGAATCCGACGACGAAGAAAAAAAAAAAATTATAAAAAACCCCCCGGTAATCCTCGTGGGATCTCATTAGCGAGCGTCCCGATAAAAGGTACGTTAACTGGCACAGAAAGCATTAACGAACGTAAGACTTAATTACTGCGTGCCACTTTGATCTGCTACGTCCCGGGTCTGTATATAGCTGCTGCTTTCTCTTTCTCTCTCTCTCTCTTGCACGTCTCTCCTGTCTCCTCCTGTTCTCCTGTCTCGCGTGGTAGCTGATCTTTAATATCGTCCGTGCCGCGAGAAAAGAGTGAAGCCGTTTTCCCCCGAGTGCCTCGTGAACCCTCAGCCTTCACCCCTCGCCCCTCTCGCCCCCTCATTTTCCCTATCGCTCCGCCGTCGAGTCCCGGGGGCTCGGGAAAAGTGAAAAAGGAAGGAAAGAAGAAAAAAAAACGAGAAAAGAAAACGGAAATGTACAAATCGTAACTATATCGTTATCCTGGATAATGGAGACGCTTCTACTTCAATCCGGTGCACCACGCGCGAAGATGAATAAAACGACGAAGAGGGAGAACGAGGAGAAAAATAAACGAAAGAGAGAGAGAAGGAGTAGGAAGGAACGAAAATGGGCGAAAAAGCTTACTCACGTCAAAAGGGTAAAGAAGAAAGGCAGAGAGAGAAAGAGGGAGAGGGCGAGAGCTCTGTGGAAGTAGCGAAATTATCCTTCTCCCTCGCTCCGCGGTCCATAAGAATATCGCGCTGAGAGACAGCGAAAGAGAAATAGTGAACTTGATGCTGAGCGAAGTGGAGAGTAGACGCAGTGGGAATCGATACAATATCGTATCGAGGGATGTGTAGACAGCAATTTCGTGGAATTGAGAGAGAGAGAGAAAGAGGGAGAAACGCGGTGAGGAATGGCGGCTGTGGAAGGGTGAAGGGTGCAGAATCCTTGGAGAATAAAGGAAGCGCCGAAACTTCGCTCCTTCTGCTTCCACAGTTTCCACTATTGGCTGTGGTTCGCTGTCTGGCTCGTACCGGCTATACCCACTGTCTCAGATGTACATGTATATTATATATATCTATATACATGTATATAGCCTTCTGTTCGGAGCGAAAAGGCAAAGAGGGCATTATAAAGTCCATATGGGTCGTAGCGTATGTACTCACGCTCTCATATTGGTTTGCCGAGAATTTTCCGACAAAAGAGAATCGAGCTGAGCGATCGACGAACCAAGGCAGGGGTGCAGGGGGGAGGGGAGGGGGGGCGTAACGCTTGAGCCAGTGGAAATGGCCAGTACACGGGAGACCGGGAATTCACCTCGATTTTTATTATAACCGCGTTGGCTGTAACTATCCTCGGTGTTCACTTGGTTATAGGACCGTTGTGTGCGCACTCGCGGAAGGCGTTGAGCGTCATCGGTACATTCCGCGACGGGGGTCTGTTTATTTTTGTGCGATTGCAAAGGGACACGTGAGAAATTGTTCTCGCGCTCTGCTGTGTGTCGAACCTTGGCGACAGTCGTAAAAGCTTATTGATAATTATCTCTCTAACGGGACACAATGAATTCCGTAAGGGGGACACATTGTGCCTTGATATTCTTGCATGTTTTGACAATGCTGCTATTTCGATGCGCTTTTGTATCCTTCTGGGTTTTCCCTGCAAGCTTCTCGATACCTGTCAATCCCGATGTTTCCTTGGTTAAACGACCCTCAGAAAGGGTTGAGCATCGTTGCTACATTCTGTGGCTGGGATTCTTTATTTTTGTTCGATTACAAAGGGCGACACGTGAGAAATTGTCCTTCTGCTTTTCTTTGCCGAACCTCAACGGTTGTCGTAAAAACGTATTTCCACTTGTCTTTCGAGCAAGATAAAATGAATTCAGTAAGGCGAACATTGTGCCTTGAGATTCCTGCATGTTTTGACGATTCTGCTATTTTTGATGGTCACTCCCGGTGATGCAGCGGTTTTGGGGAAAACCCAGGAAGATATTCTGGGGTTTATCGACACCTATGTCAATACGTAAGCTTATCAGTACCTGTGATGGGAATTTCTCTTGATTTTTATTGCACCACATTTGCTGTAATTATCCCACTGTTCACTTGATTATACGATGGTTATGATACGACAGTATTTGCACCCTCAGAAGACGGCGAGCATCATTGGTGCCTTCGGGCACAGGGTTGCTTTATTTTCGGCTGATTACAAAAGGGGCAAGTGAAAAGAGTCCGAGTGTCGCTGTGTTGAACCTCAACGATCGTCGTAAAAACTTATACCCTACTTATCTCTAACAGGCTACGATGAATTCCACGAGGGCGACATTGTACCTCAAGATTTTTGCGTGCTTTGACGACCCCGCTGTTTTTAACGGCGCACCCAGTGACGCAGCCTTTATGTATCTTTCCGGGCGTTTTTCCTCCCCCGCCCGCTCTTCTTTATGTCTTCAGACCTTTCGCGCCCACGTGCCACATCAAACTATTCTCTCGTGATGAACGTGACAAAAACACCAGGACGTACAACACGGTGACGAAGTTTCTTGCCCTCCTGCTTTATCCGCCGGGTCATGGACGTCTTTTTGCACTTTTAATAAATTATTCTCGGTACCTGAGGGACGGCTGCCGCGACGACTTCGCCGCTCCACTTTGGCTCACGTCAGGATTAAAGCTACACTTTTCTTCCGTTGCCTCCTCCCCCCCAAGCCTGAGTCCCGGTTTTTCCCTCGTTCCCGTTCTCGCGACTCGCACGACTGCGGCTCGCACGGGGACGCGAAAAAACTTCGAAGCTCCGGGAATAAAGATGGATCAGAGGGTGTGCGACGGTGACAGGACGCACGGGCAGGCTGAAGGACGAGGGAGCGTCCACCATTTTCCTGGAAGAATGTATCGCGCGGAAAGAAGAGTGTTTCTCTCATGTGAGTCAATCACCCCTGCATGATACGTCAGTCTCCGCGTAGTCACAAGACGCGAGAGACGCTGGAAGAAGATCAGTTGCCGGGAATTATTGAAGCCGCTGGAGCTAACAACGTCGGGTGGATATGTCAAGTGCTTTTGCAAACTTTGCCCAATTTTCAGGGCTTAGGTAACAACCCACGTATTCTGGGATTTAGTGATGTCAAGAAAAAAGTACAGCCAGTATTACAGCCCTGGTCAAACGTCATTTCGAGTCAACATCAACGACTCAATGTGTTTCATGAAAGAAAACAAACTTCCCGATCAACCTACCAAATTACATAAAGACCAGTGTCAAAACCTTCATCTGTCAGCCCAATCAGCAAACGCTAATCAGTACATCAAAATTCTCTCTCAATTTTTTTCACTGCCTCTTACAATGAACCAAAAACCTTTCTCGTGACCTCTTCACCTCGCTGGTCTTCCTGACCTCCACCAGGCTCAACTTTTCCGTGTAACAACCAGAGTTGTAAAACCCTAATTTTTATAGAAATAAAATTGATGGTACGATTGGCTTTGTAATTATCTTATTATAATAATAACTGGTAATGATTATAATACGATGTGTACATTTTTAAATAGAAGCAAAAAAAACATGAATTTCCCATAAAAAGTGATGGTAATCTTATTGAAAAAATGGAGAAATATTGTTAATGCATTGCGAAAATAATGGAGGACTATGCTTCTCCATTTTTCTCACAATTTCTCCCAAAATTTAATGAAAAATTCGGTTTTTCTTGCGGCTATTCAAAAGTTCACATATCATTTTATAATCGCTACAGGTCATTGTTCTAAAATCGTAACTAGAGAGTAAACTGTAGTGTAAACTTTAACCCTTAAAGTAATGGGGACTTACAACACTGGTAACAACACGACAAATTCGTTGCCCCTTTCACAGCGGATGAAAATAACGATGACGGTGTATTATTCGCGCAGAGAGTTGATGATCGCATGTAGGGAGGGGGCGGGGGGGGGGGGGGGGTCGGTAGCCGAGACGATAAATAGTGAGATAGCCGGACCGCGCCACGTGGATTACGGCTGGGCTTCCACCGTGCGGTCGCAAGCTGCGCAATGATATCCTCTTGCACAGCGCGAGCCACATAGAATGGAGCGGTCAGTACTTCAGTGCACCGGCGATGCCCCCCTCGATATCCACCGCTCACCCCATATTCCCCGCCTCACTATCGTATTACACTCGATAATTCCCGGCTATTGGGTACTTTCCATTTGCCGCCGACGCGAAGTTTGCTCCCGCGATAGCCCCGCGGTAATGGTATTCAAATTGCAACAACCGGGGAAACCCGGGCAAGTCTGGCCGGCGCGGCGCGATGTCTTTCCCAGCGCGACCGGGAACTTTCGGCGCCGAAGTTTCGTTTTTGTTCGCCGTGTTAACATCTGCACCTCCCGCGCGGAACGAACGCCGGAGACACACAACTTCGGGCGGAGCCGGCGCGCCGCCGCCGTTGGCAAACTTTGCGCGAGAGGAGGGTGGGGGACCAGCAAAAAAAAAAGGAAAGTTCGCGATGACAGGGGACGAGGGCGAGTGCGAGCGGTTGCGAGTGGAGAGATGAATGGGCGCGCTAATGGGTGGAAAAAGGAACGTCGAGACCTTCACTTTTCCCCGCGAGTGGTCGTCGCAAGGTAATCGCCAATTAGTATGAATTCGGCGCGGAAACTCGAGAGCTGGAAATTCGCCGGCGTCGGGCAAGGAACTCCGAAAGTACCGATAATCGTTCGGTTTCACTCCGTCGTCGGCTGCGTTCGAAAAGTCGCGCCGCTTTGCTCTCCACTTGAAGCGAGTGATGCGCGCGGATGAAGAGCCGTGCGGAAGACACGTGATTCGAAACGAGAGGCAAATCGTTTCGACGGCCCTTTCTTGCGGTCCATGTGCGGCGGCGGCGGCGTCGAGTGCCCTCGGTGCGGCGTCGCGACGAGAAAGGCGACTCGACGATAGGTGGTGAAATTTATTAGAGTTCGATGGTACAAGAAAGGGTGGTCCGCAAATTGAGTTCCATCGGTCGTACACCCGTCTCGCCCGGGCGCCCGCGCTGGCTCCGAACTTAATTAACGCTAGTGGTCGTGGCCCACTTCGGGCGCGGGACACCCTCTTTTTGGTACTTCTGGCCTGGCTGCCGCGCGCACCGCCGTCTCGCTGCCCTCTTTGCACCTCCGCCTCCACCCCCCCCCCCCCCTTGGCCCCGCCGTTAACCTAAAATCGACTCTCTTGTTCCCTTCGTTGATGGAAACGCGAGTGAGCTCAAGTTAGCCCTTTGCAAACTCTCGAGAAGCCCCCCTAACCCCCCTTCACTCTCCCCCACCTCACCACCTTCTGCCCCCCAACCTGGTCCCCCCCTCTTTCTCATAGCAATATCCGATGGCGTGACCCACATTACTCAACGGAATTGGCGGTACAGTGGGGATGATGTAGTTTGGAAAATTGGGTGAATTAATGGTTACTCCGGCTCTGTTTCTCCGGGTAACTCTACACTTGACTTTACGACTGCGGCTTCTTGTAACCGGAGCACGGTGGACGGATCAACGAGAGAGGAGGTTACGTCAACCCTGGTTCGGGATTTTAGGCTACGAAAAAGCATGGTGTATGTTACAAGCGGTTGGTCAATTCAGTGAAGGCATTCATCGAAGGGACAGACCTGGTCGATATTATCGGAATGTTAATGCAGTAATGTGGTAATTAGAATTGCAAATGTGACTGCGCTTGTAATGAGTGTAGTCAATTAAACTGTAATATGTGATAAGCGTGTCAATTAAAAAAAAAACCCTTGTAAATCCATTACACCGCATTCGTAGCAACGAATTGCAGTATTTCTCATGACCCATACGAAACTCTCCTCCCAACGTAGGCTTCCAGCATGACCAACGTTTGTTCGTTATTAATAACCTACTCAATTTCAATCGTTCCCATTCCCTACGATTCTCTCATCAACAATTCACACAGCCTTTTAACTCAGAGAGCTCCTGCAATTGAGTCGAATTTTGTCTACGGTATTTCTGCAGGATTATGACACATTCATACGAGCTAATGGCAGCGTTTGATAATGCATGTAATAGACAATTGTCACACGGATGGATCGGTTGGGAGGGAGGGGAGGCTGTGACGAGCAGGAATGTCGAGGCCAACTGGGATAGGGATTACGGGGTGGTGCGAGGGAAAGCTAAACGACACAAATTCCGCTGGAAGCGTTAATTATCGCCCGGCATACCTAATTATGAGGGCGCGGCCTCGTGCAACACGCGCACCTATCGCCATCGCCGGGCAGGGATTCCCCATTCAGCCAGACCACGTACCCGATTCGATTTGTTCAGACAATTTAATGCCGGAAATGAAACGAAGAGAGAGAGAGAGAGAGAGAGAGAGAGAGAGAGAGGGGCAGAGAGCACCACATCGGTAATATCCCTGAGGAATAATGCGAGTTTAAAGGTGGCTCGCTCGCCTGCCGAGCTGGGCTCGTTGGCTTCGCTCTTGGCGGGCCGAAAAGCGAGCGACCTCTTATACCCGTTGAAACCTTCACCGTGGAAGTGATGGAAGAACCCGAGGAAACGAGGTTCCGGTCGTCGTATACCACCCCGGAGCAACGATTATTGAATAAAACGGGCAGCAACTTTGCGCTGTAAAACCTGCCCGAAACACCGAGTCTCTTGTGCCAGCAACGTCGTCATTTTTCCTGCCCCCCTTTCCATAGCCACCGATATTCCAATTTGCGTTAAGCGGCATTTCCGGTCGTGCGGCTGGGCTTTGATTGAAATTACGTTGAGCATGTGGAGAGTCCCGGAACACATCGCGTTGAATGGATGGAGGACATAAGACGGTAATATTCTTTGTGAAGAAATTCGAACCGGCTCCTTTCTTAGCTATACTCGGTGCTCCGTCTAATGTACTTTAGCATAATTGATGGTGAGACGACTTATTCCAAGATAGGTACAAGCTAGACGCTCGCAATTTATCAAGCCTTTAATTAATCTCTGTTGAGGCGTGCGAGTGGGGCGCTCTTGCCTCTTGGTAGGAGAGGACGATGAAATAGACGTGGAAGGTTCATTCGCTTTAAGCCGCGGACTGCGATGCACGAGCGGCTCGGCCGGATAATAAACGCCTTGGAGTATTAGGTCCTGTTATTATTTTGTCAGAGCGACATCGTTTTTGTTTTAATAGCCGTCTACATTGTCTATCCTTCAAAGGATGAATGAACGGCAGTGTTGTCTTTATTGATAAAATGTTGCTCTAGGAAGTAAACATAGAGGGTTCAAAAATATCGTGCCAGTAGCATCGTGGTTTGTTTCTATATATGTCCATCATATTTTCCGGATGTTCGGGGTGACGTCGTCAAACTTGTTGGCGTCACTAGTGTCAAACGCCCCGGAACACAGTCGAGTGACCCCTTCAACCGATAACCCTATTAGGTCTGCAAACAAGTTCGCGGTGGTCAAACGGAATCTTTCCGGTGCACTACAACACTCTTCCGTCGCGTTCCCGTTCGTTTCCAAGAGTCCGGCGGACGTTCGACCGGATGTTTGGACCGGAATGCTCTCCTCCCCTTCCGCTTCCACCGCCATTGAGTACTTTAAACCCAGGAAACTTGGTGAAAGAGACAGTCATTGGCTGTCCAGGGGGTCATTATGATCGCACAATGGACAACTCACGAGCCACACTCGACAGCCGCACTGGTTGAAGGTGCAAAAAATACAGGGAACGCCCGAATGACGCTCAGGAGAATCACCGAAACGACAATCATCGAACGCAATTAAGAGTAACCACTACTCATGATGTGTTAGCCAACTTCTTACAAGGCCGGAGCGTCTTGCGTCTAATCATCGTTGGGGGCTCCGAGGCAAAATGGCGACGGAACTCTCACGAGCGGAAGCTACCCTGGAAATATCCTGATGTCCCCGAGGAACAATGGCCACGGACCGACTCGGCCTGGTATTGTTACTATTGCCCGTTATTTCCGTGCTTTCCTCCTGCCCCTCAACGACTCCGCACACACACACACAGGTGATCACACACATACAACACAACACCGCGCTACCAGCAGCAGCGATCTAACATCGGTATGAGATATAGCTACGGCTCCGCCGTGTAAGGGTTTAGCACGGGTCGCCTCACACACCGGGCCACGGTGAAGCTGATTGGTTGACTACAGTTTCCGCCACGGAGTCCCGCGCAGACGTTGTACCAAATTGGTAAACGCGGCCCAAACTATGCCGTGCGGCCAGAGGCTTCTGCTCCGGAGACCCGAATGGCATGGCACACGGGGAACAATGTGGCACATGTGTGTGTACGTGCGTTTGTCCATGCGGCCAGATATACGGGAGTGCCTAGGTACTTCCATAAACACCAATACAACAAGGGAGGGACGTCAGGGGAGGAGGGGCGTAGAATCGTGTTGATACGGTGAGTTTCGTCATACACTCGGCACAAGGAGTTTGACTGGCCGTATAGGGGTGCATAAACGAGTGTCACTGGCATCGTCGACCGACCCTCCCACCCTTTTTCCACCCTATGGGGTCATCGTTCTCACTCTCTTCCACGACTTCCGCCTCTCGTCCACCACTCGCTCGCCGTCCTCACCCTCTGTTTTACCGACCCTTCTCTCACTTGCACTATCTCCTCGCCACTGTAGCCCAGCTCGTCCGACTACCACACGCGTCGCGGCGCCGCTTCGTCCTCTCGCCTTTTCCATTTCTATTCGAGCCCTCAGCAACAGCTACCGGAGAAACACGGCGGAGTTGCGCGCTCGCGTACCCTCCCGCAAACTCCTCTATCTCTTTCTCCCGAGTTATCCCTCGGCGTGGCACGAACTACCCCCCCATTGTTTTGTACGCGAGCTTTCATTCTCGGCACGACGACGTCGTCGTCGCCGTCGTCGTCGAGGTCGTCGTCGCAGCATACCAGCTCCGGGGTTACGAGCGGCAGCTCTCACCGCTCTCGACTCGCACTACCCCCGACACCCACTCACCGCCCTTTCATACCCGTCTTCGTTTTTCTTCTATCATCTTTCTCTCTAATACGCTTTCCGACTTCTGTCCCTCCTGTCCCCACCTCTCTTGCTCTATTGCCATAATACGCTTCGCTTTTCTAGGCGGTGAAAGGAGATCGGATCCAGTTGCACATTCGGACAAAGAGAAACGTGGAAGAGGCGAATCTGAAGGTGCGGATAAACTCCGAAGGGGACTCAGGCGCAGCCGTTTCTTGGATTATGCAATGGGTTTATGAGTAGCCACGTCATTTTCCTCTTGTCCTTGGGTATGAGAAATGGAATTTTTGGCTGACGCGCTTAGCGAATGTCCTGCTCTCTGCGGACTTTTAGTTATGCTCATGAGGGCATTATTTACTTTTGTGTCGGTACCTCAATTTCCAGCAACGCCTCAGCCGTTGCTTTCATGCCTTACATCTCACTACAACCGCTGTGGTGTTCAACTTATTTCCTTGCCTCAGGGCAAAGTCTGCACTATGATACTTGAGCAACAATGGTCGTTGCAACATCAACAGCCTCATCATCTTCCTCTTGTTCTTGATTGCGGGAAATGGAATTTATAGCGGAGGTGCTTAACGATTGTCCTGCTCTCTGCAGACTTTTAGTTATGCTCATGAGGGAATTATCTCTTTTTCCATCACTACCTGAGGTTTCAACGTCTCTCATCCCTCCACAATCGCTGCCGTGTTTATCCTCGTTCCTCATCTCAGGACAAAGTCCATCCTGATACCTCTGCAACAATGGCCGCTGAGGTTCCAGATCTTCCCGCGATGCAACATCAATAGCGCGCTGCAGCTTCCTTGTCGCTTCGTTATGTCGCCTAGTCTTTCTTTAATTAATTCAACGAGCGCGCGGTACGAACGCAGCAGGCGGAAAGGCAAGTGGCAGAGGGTCGAAGTATTGAAATCCTCTCGGTACAATTACGGACTCGCTCTCGGGTTGGTTCTGAGGCGGGCAGAGAAGGGCGCCTTGGGATGCTCAGCCCACTCGTTGGCTGCTGCAAGTCATTCCGCTCGGTTCTCCCCTCTCGCTCTTTCATTTCTCTCAAGTCCCAACGAGCTTTAATTAAATAATACGTCCCTTATATATACCGTCTCATCTACGCGTGAGCTCAAGAAACAGCATTTTTCCTTCCTCGCCCGCACCCGACGTACCTGGCGTCGAGGCGCGCCGACCTCTCAACACCGTTCCGGACTCTTTGTCCCCTTGTTCTCAATAATTGTACCCTGGTAATTATTATTGACGACGAAGTCTCGCCTCTCCTCGCTCGAAACTCACTTTTATTCCTCTCAGCTGCGAGATTAATTTATACCCGCGGGGAGAGCAGCTGTGGCATGTAATAAAGAAAATCTCTTTTCACTCGATATTTTGTTTTTCCTCCACCACCGTCTCCGGGTACTCACTTAATTTCTCTTTTTCCTCCCCTCCCCTCCTTCCTCTTTCTTTCTCTCTTGCTTTCGTTCCTTCGCAGAGCAGTTGGATACAATTTTCTTTATCAAAGTTCCGTCGGGTGTATCGGACGAATGAATTTCAAGTTGCATACTTTGCCGTGCTGAAAAAGAAAAAAGCAACAACGACAACCCAAAGTGAAGAATGTCTGCAGAGCTTTCCGCGCATCGAGCGCCCCCAAGTCCTCCTTGTGCACCCCGAGCTCACTTACAGATGACTACACGGGCGTGCGTTTTTACGATCGAAAATTCAAAGCGCCGCTCAAAGGAATGCGCCGGGGATTACAGGGGGTGTGGGCATCCCCAAAGCGTTTCGCCCGAGAGCTCGCACACGCGATGGCGGCGCCCGGGAGAGAGAGAGAGAGAGCGGAGCCCCCGGCAGAATTCGCGGGTGCAGTGCATTGGAACGGGTTCCTTACTCAAGGCGCGCGCGCATCCCTTTATGAGACGCGTACATAGAGAATTGCGCCACAGGGTCTCGCGCTATCCTCGGCTCAGATTTCTCAGCCGAACGCTCCGCAGAGTTGCGGAGCACGATGGAGAGGAATATAAAAAGAATGGAGTGAAAAAAGAAACGAGGCCGAAAGAGAGATGGCAGGAGGAACGGGGGAAAAAAAACATTGGTACGAGACGAGAGAAGCAATAACGGAAAGAAAGAGGGAATTTATTTCGAGAGACGGGAAAATGGCAATGAGGTTCCATACGCTCTCGCCACCGTCTCTCCTGCCTGTGGAGTGGAAACCATATTGGGACCTCGCTGCGTGAACTGCCACATTCCGTATCCGCTCTCTTCCTGGAAAACCACGCTGGAGACCTTGGAGCTATTTGACGAAGAAACCGGTGGAAGCGATTTGATTGCCACAGCGAGATCGAGCCCAAGCTGGAATGGACAAGCGACGATTTGATTTGAAGCCTCGAAATCAGGAGGCACCGGGAATTGACGTCCGAAAGTTGGACTTTCTTTGCACAGCCCGGGACATTATTGGAGAAGTTTTTGCGGGAGACTCAGGAGTGCCCATGCCATCTCGTAGGCATGGCTGAAAGACGGCAAAGAGTCGCCCGGCCTTTCACTTATATCTATTACACCGGCAATATAGCCCGGAGTTATGGCTGGGCTCCTTTAACTATCGCGGGCCGGTCCTTAATCATTTCATTTGAGTCCGACGTACCGCAAGCTGCCTGCTGATCTCCGCGCGTCTCTCCCGGTGCATCCTAAGCCGGAGAATTACGAGGTCCAGTTTTACGTGCTCGGTGCCTCGAACGAGCGGATCTTCCGGTCGCTCCCCGAGTTCTCCGCTTGACTTTATATGCACGTACAAGTGTCTTTCGACATGGAAGTACCCGCAGGAATTTAAAACACGGGTAATGCAATGACGGAATTGCGTTTGGATGAAAATGCGAGCCGGACGCGATGATGGAATTGCGTTTGGAACAAAATGAGGCGGACGCAACGATGGAATTACGGTTGGAACAAAATGAGGCAAACGCAATGATGGAATTACGGTTGGATCAATGTGATCCTAACGCAGGAATGGAATAACGGTTTGATATATATGATCCTGTCGCAGGAATGGAATTACGGTTGGACGAATATGATCCAGACGCAGGAATGGAATTACGGTTGGATCAATGTGATCCTAACGCAGGAATGGAATAACGGTTTAATGTACATGATCCTGACGCAGGAATGGAATTACGGTTGGATGAATATGATCCATACGCAGGAATGGAATTACTGTTGGATCAATACAATCCAGACGCAGGAATGGAATGACGGTTGGATCAATACGATCCAGACGCAGAGATCGAATCGCGTGTGGAACAAAATGATCCACGCCACAATGGCAAGAGGTCAGCCATGTCATGCATCCCGCCCAATTCGACAACGCATCTCCAGTTTCCTGCTTTCCGTGGCTTCAAGAGGATTACGCGTTTCTCTAGGGTTCGGCTGCAGGGTAATACAGACGTGCGCTGGAAGTCATGATGGCATATGCACACAATCAAGAGCGAGCAGCAGCGGCGTCGGCGGCGGCGGCGGCGGCAGAAGGGGTCGATCGATCCCGGTTTGCCGTTGATGCCGCCGCTGCCTACGCGATCCACAATCCCCCATGACCCCAGACGGGAGCACTGATTGCTCGTGGCGATACATTATCGGACGTGAATACGCGAACATATATTATACCGGAGAGCTTGAGAGGGAGACTGAAGATGCTAGTACAGAGGGGGTCGCGCGCGCTACACATGGCACTGACGCAACCGAGCAGACGTTACGTGAACCCATTGTCTTAGTTCTCGAGCGCGCGCGGGCCGCTCCCCCATCACGACTGATAACGTGACACAGGGATCGTAATCTTCACAGGACCCTCGAGAATGTATTACGTATATAGGAAACGTTACTTGGAATCTACTCTCGGCCGACGTCTATGGTGCGGGAACGGTGGATCTAGTGCATATTGCGGTGGTGCACGTCTATAGTAATATGGTTGTATCGTCTTTCCGGCAGCCCGGCGCATTGTCGTGGGTTTAGTTCGCTGTACCGGGTGGTCCGGAGACAATGAAATTGATCGGGGAAGAAGAAGTACGAATGGTGGACAAGTATCCATGTTTCCCACTGGTTTTGTGGACATTTTGATACTGTTCTCCTTGTTCTGTGCCTTCTGGTTCAGCGTCATTTATTCGGTGGGTTGTGGGTCTTGTCTTTAAGGGAATTATCTAGGGACAAATATCTTATCTAGATAGAGCGCGTGGCTGAAACCTATCTCTTAATATTTTATCTACGAGATATAGCGAATTTCAACTTGTAGCGTTTGCCCTTTTTGCAGTAACTAAAAAATCATTAGTCATGATTTCGTGACTCGTAACTTTTGACGGGAGGACAAATGGACAGATCTATCTACCTATTGTGGCTACCTTGTGTCATGAGTAACCACGTTGAGTTGATGACGAGGACTGTGTCTCGTGTCGATTCAACGACGTGTCAGGTTTCTCCGCGTGTCAAGGGTGTAAGATGTAAGATTCGCCCGTGTCGACAGATGGGTCTTGCGTTACAGTTGGGTGTCCTTAGAGCCAGGTAACACAGCTCTCTGTCCCGTTTTCACGACGTCTCACGAGATCGCGCTAGTTACGTTTTCCTCCATTTCCTCGGCGGTAATGAGAACCGCTCACATAGAGATAGCGCGAGATCTCTCAAGAGCGGAGCGGAGCGACGAAGTCGGGCGAGGCTCGGGGACGAGAGAGGCGCAGCTCGTACGTAGCTAATCTGCACTAAAGTGAAAACGGACATTGCGGCGGGGCTGTGCGCCATCCGCGCGCTACTTCACAGGAGCGGGAAATTAATTTTGAAGGAAGTTCAGAATTTGCGAGCCGGCCGCGAATAACTCGACCTAAGGATACGGCTACAAGGTAGAACGGGAATTATAAGGACGAGGATAGATAGGGTCGCCGGGAGGGCGGAGGAGAAGGCGGTGAGGGGAAGGGGGGAGAATCAGCCGAGTGTACGCAAGACGGAGACGAAAATCCGTGACCGGACGGTTGAGCGGGCGCAATCGACTGCGAAAAATTTACATAACTCAGCGGGGTGAGAGTCTCCAGCTCAGGCGTCTTACCGCGTTCTCAATGTGACACTCTTATCGGGGTGCATCACGATTGACGCTGAATTACCCGGCACCGATCGTCACGCGACAAGTTTATTTTCTCTCTTTTGCTACCTCACAGACGAAGCTTTGTTTTCGTGAAATTTGTCATTCTTTATTGCGATTCGATTTTTTTCTTTAATTTTGCGGTGCTCGATTTCGACTCCTGTGAGTGACGAAATATTTGGCTGCATTTTTCCACGTGAATTCACGATTATTGTATATCAATGATTAAATTAGTCAGACGAATGGTCGACATGTTGGTAAATTTCAATTTCGGTTAATAAAAAAATGCTCTCTTGAAAAAAAAAAAAAAAAAATGGTGTTTATGTACAGATTTAGCTTAAGTTTGGTCCACATATGGATAACCATTGAACAAGGTTTGAGTACAAATATGCCGCAAATGAGTCAAGCGTTTCAGTAAAAACTTAGAAAAGCACGATCATCGTTCGTTCGGTAACCCCATGTTTTTTTCGATCAAATCAAATTAAACAAATAAAACAAATAAGACAAACAAAATACCCGAATCCCCGCTACGGTTGTTCTCATTCCGGCGGTCCCTTCTGTATGATTAATCTGATTATCTGGTGTTGAACCCGCGAATGGCTCGTACCACACGCAGTAAGGGAGGGGGGGGGGGGGGCTGAGCTATATTTTTCAATGGTCTCGCGCGGTCCTACGAGCCCATCGTCCAATTTATTCATCGACACCTCGATCGGACCCACGAAATTTCGTGAACGCGGATTTCACGGTCGAGCGACCATTCCGACTGTCACTGTGGAAACCGCTCGCACCTACACGGACGGACAGCCACACACGAGGTTTGCTAACACAGAGCCCGGTACACGCTTCGTGCGTTGCTGAACTCGCGCCGCGGGCCAACCGCCCCCCCCCACCCCCCAACCCCTCCTCGCTCTCTGTAGTTGCCGTAGTGGTACTGCGCATTGATTCGCATAAATAGAGAAATCGTGTAACGGAATCTCGCGCGACAGTAACGCGCGGCGTCAGTGACGCAAGTGTGCGGGGGGCGTGGGGACCGGCGGGGGGTAGGGGGGCGGGAACGCTACCCACGGCCTGTTCGAATCGTGTGCGAGCGGGAACGCCGGTCGACCAGGATTATTCGTTTCATTGAATTCCAATAAATACGCGGTGGCGCAATAATTCCACACCGCTGTAGAACGCGAAGGGGAGGGGAGGGGGGGAGGGCTTGGGAATGAAGGGGGGAGGGTTGGGAACGAAGGGGGAAGGGTTGGGAATGAAGGGCGGTGAGGGGGGTGCGGGGGAGGGGTTCGAGGGGAGGCAGAAATCGAAAGAGAGTGGTTGTCGGGTGTAGAGGTGGTTCGCTCACCGATAAATTCTTTTGTACGTGCAACACCACTCCTCAAACACGTTACGGGGGATGCGCGCGGTACTCTCGATTTTAATGGTGCCCGGGCTGTGCCCGAGCCGCTCGGCCTGTATATCGCGAATTTTACGATCGTTTCGTCGATTGATCGCCTCTTTACTCGGGGCACAGCTCGCAGCGGGGGTCGGGGGGGGGGGGCTGAATATATATCTCGGGGGTATTTCTATATTGACCGTAATTGATTTATTGCCCTTCGATCAAAGTAAATTGAATTTACACCGCAAGATTGTGCAGCGTATATACACCCTATTTCCGGGCTGATTTGCATCGGTCATTCGCGCGTTGTTATTAAATTTAATATTTGCGCAGAGCCCCGCGAATATCACGTGTCTTATAACATCGAACGCCCGCGGGGGATGTAGGGGGGGGGGGGGATTTCAATCATAATTTTCCATTGATTGAAAAGATCAATCATCCGCCGTGGTATACAATAGCCTTCGGTTAACAAATTGGTGGTTGGGAAGGCCGAAGGTGAACCCGGGTCGGTTCGCGGGTCGAGTGTGTGGGTTCAAAAATTCCGGCGGAATTTTTACGCCTGTCAAGTTGGGAGCGCAAATTGGTAATATAATCGATGATTTTCAGTACTCACTTTTGGTAACACCAGGTGTTTTTCGATGCGGCGCTAACGCGCGGTTTTCAATCCGCATGCGAAGTATAGGAAAATTCGCGCGATGATATTGAGCCGGGTATGTAAATGAAATTCGATCTCAAATATTGATTTAAACAGTATAGCACGGGAGACAATCTTCGTTCATTCATATTTGATTGAGTTTGCTCGCAGGCTCGTCGGGACCGATGATCCAATTTTTGGTCCAATTCGCGGTGACTTAATCGAGAGATATGAAGCGGGTGACCGTGGTAATTTGACCCCGGGGAGAGGCGAGGCCTTTCACATCAACCGCGGTATCCAAATATTAATTAAAAGGATCAAAAGATCGCTCGGGAATATCGATTTCTGTCACTCGCTGCCGTTATTCTTCATATCGGCCGGGACACCCTTTTTTGGCTTTCGATCTCGCTCCTAATCCTGAGAGAAATTGCATTATTCATAGGAACATCGATCGCTTACCGGTGGCAATGAAAAGCGAGTCTCCGCGGCCTATTCCCACCTACACAGGATCAGGCGTGGCGAAATTTAAATTCACCCCGCGTTCGCCGAATCTTCGTGAAAAATAGTCGTACTTATCGCCGCGTGAGGATTCAAACAGTATCGCTTTCGTCTTATTCCACATAAAAAAACGGTGCGCACAGCGCCTATATTATCCGAGGATATTCAAAGATTTCCCGACTCCAGACATTTCCTGTCTCCATTTCCACTTCTCGCGGATATTTTCACACCTGAAGTCTCATATTTTTCCAACATTCTCGCTATGTATCGTCCAATGTATCAGTCGCAACCAATTATCGAGT
This sequence comes from Pimpla rufipes, assembly GCA_963932165.1. Taxonomy (NCBI): domain Eukaryota; kingdom Metazoa; phylum Arthropoda; class Insecta; order Hymenoptera; family Ichneumonidae; genus Pimpla; species Pimpla rufipes. Next base: position 17,948,859 of record OZ010633.1, read on the forward strand.
CGAGCTGGCACATAGGAGGGGGAAAAAAAATCAGTGCTCCCGGAATTAATCGAGCCCCAGGCTATTTTCATTGGAAACTTGTAGGAATATCCACGAAGGGCGAGTTTGTCCTTCTCCAACGTGGATATTCCAGCGCAGCGCGGAATATCCACATAGCCACTTTTACCTGTAACACATATGAAGCCATCGGCACACCGCTGTCGTTATCGATTCACTCACTCCCGATTCTTCTGGTCGCGGGTGTATATGGATATACACAGTCGAGCGAAGAACCGGTAGCGAGTGAATCGATAGAGCCGCCGGTGGTTCCCGCAATGCATCGCCTTCGGGCGTACATAAAGCGAGAAGGATGATTGAAAGATTCTGATTCGAACATCCAGACAGCCCTGGAGTTGCGTGGCACAACCGGCGCGATTGTGAACGCCAATTTTCGCCTGATTTTTAATTAACGCCGCCAAGAGCGTACACAATTTTTTTTTTACCCCGACGTTGGCGCGGAATTTCGGGTACGCAAAAAAAGACGCGCGTTGCGCTAAATGAGGAACGGGATATGTAAAAGCCAGAGACACCGAAGAGCGAGATTTTATCTCGTAATTATGTAAAACAAGCAAAACACCGCGGGAATATGTTTTTGAAAATTATAATGACCGAACCCGTGAATTACGTAATGATCCAGGGTAGAAAAAAATTCAATTAAATTCAAACCCTTTCACTATATTTTCCTTACAAACGGCCGAAATAAAGTGTACGTCGAAATATGGAATATTCAGCGGTCGTGGCTATTTTTGCGTACGCAAATTTTCGTTCAAGTGCAGCAATCTCGTTGAAAGACGCGTTAAAACGCTGCGAACCCGTTTGTTGACTTCACGTTGGCTTGTAATCATTTTGCCAACAAACTCCGCCTTGTTGCACTGTCATAATATTTTCCTGTACCTCGGCGAAATAACCGGTACGGACTGGCGCGTTACTTGCGCCTGCGGATCACATAGAACATGTATACGTGTATCTTGTACCGAAGAATTTATTCGCTTACGAGCAAGGAAATAGTAACCGAGACGCTTATTAGTATGTGTACACGACCATGAAACGTGCGCAACGCGTCTGTGTGAACGAGTGTAGCGCTCTGCTTCGGTGCGACCCGCCTCGTGCATCTGGTATACGCGAGCCTCGTCGGGTATTCCGGGCAAATAGTGCATGTTTCCAGTGAAAATACCTTATTCTGGTCACGTACTCCATACATGTAATAATGCGTTGCCTACGCGGTCTGTCTGTTTACCGGCAAATGCAGTTTTCCGCGCGTTGTTTTTATTTCGGGTAATCTTGTTATGCCCTTTTCAACGGTGAATATCCGTGTTTTTTTCATTTTTATTTTTTAAGCAATTAATATTGCATTTTGAGGATAAGGACAGACGCTGTTTGTCGGTGTAATTCGTTGTGGGAGGACCACGAGATTTGAGGACGGAAAGGGCTGACCTTCGATGACTCTAATTTTTGGACGGTATTTTGCCCAAAGTGGTCGATGAAATTTTGTTCGTAATTTTGCGGTAAAGTGTCCGTCTGATCGCATTGACGGTGAAACAAGAGCCAAGAGCGTTCACAGAACGCCGGTAGGCGTGTCACAATTTTGCTGTAATTAATTTCTGGTTTCCAGGGCACGCAGAGCTGGAATCCTAAGCCGGTTGCTCCCGCGGGACTGGGAACCGGGCTCGACTCCCGCGGGAACGCGGGTTCTCGTTCGTTTGCGTCACGTTTCGGTCGATAGAAGTCACGCAGCCAGACCAAACGGATGCCATCCCCGCGTTCCACGTATTCAAGCAATAAAGCTGTGATTGAAACGGTTTTGTCTCTATAATTAGAAACACTAATTTTCGCGTCTGGCTACGCCTCAAATTAGGAAAATTCCGCGGGGTTTTACCGGCGGAGCGGTCACTGCAATTCGGCCATTAGGCACCAATGAAACGAGTCTTGCTGATTGCATCAAAAAATGATTCTCGATACAAAAATTGGAATAAAAAAGTTTCCCTGACAGTATCGTTAAAATAAATAAAATCTGATTTTCTTAAGACAGATAACAAATCTCTGCTCCCCGAAAAATTGAACACCTCAGCTGCAGGAAAGAAACTCGGTTAAATTGTAACCGCGTCACAGTTACCTGGACTCTCTTTCCATTTACATTGTCTCCGCAATTGTTCGCCAACTCCTCTTACAGGGAAAGAAAATCTAGTCTTGGTAACTACAAAAGTGACAACCATAAAGTAACAATTATTTTGTATAGGTGCAGTAACTGTATTTCAAGTTACAGTTACTATTCCGCCTTTATCATAGCTATTAATTAATTACTGAAAACTATAAAAATAATAGCACGAACTAAGAATTGACAGTGCTGCTATATAGTTACGAAAACTTCCACGATCTCTCCGAATGTAACCCGCGATCACAGGACTTTCTTGCCCGGCCTCCTTGAATTCTCTCTCCTCCCAAATCCCTCATCGTCGTGTGGTCCTCAATCATTACTGAGTCCCTCTGGCGTTCCGTCGCCAAGATGTCCCCGCGGATAATAAGAAAATTGATCACTTGTCAACGCAGGCGACTCACGCGGTGATTGGAGAACGCCGCGACGCGTTTGTTCGCCGACGAAGAACAAACAGCTCGACGCCGCGGTATATCGATGGGATTTTATCTCACGGTGTACGGAGCGCGAATGAAAATTCCTAGAGACAGCGGGACACCGCATTTTGCACGCTATACACGCGGTCTTCGCTCTCGCTCCGGTCTTTTCTTCCGCTCTTCCCGCGCTCGTCCCTCCGGCGGACTCCGTTCGCCGCTTTGCTCTCGCTGCCTCCTCGATTCCGCCGACAACGACCAAGACGACGACGACGGCTTCGCCGTCGCCGAGTAGCGACACGAGACTTCGATTCAATCGCCGCGCCGCCGGCGTATTTGTCCTCCGGCGATACGAATTCGCGATAGGACTACTCGACGACCATTCAGACTCTGCGACCACACGATTCTGCATGGTGTGCATACTCTCGACGTGAGTTTCAGTGCGGCTTGCAGGAGTGATTGCACTTCTCTCGGTTCAGAATTAACGTTTCACAATGAACTGAAGATAGGGAGTTTCATTGTGTCACCAAGAAAAGCCTTTCAATCAATTGTCTTTCAAAACTACGGGATTCGTGGTCGATGACACTCGAAGCGCCGCTAATTTTTATTTTGGAAGGACCATCCGCAGTGGTTCACGCGAAATGGATGTAAATTGTGGGCATTGACAGACAATTGACGGAAGGCTTCAACCGTCCCACTCGACAGGAGTTTCGGTTCGGTTTGCGGAGTGATTCCACTTCTATGGCTTCAGAATTAACGTTTTACAATGAACTCTACATGGAAGACAGGGAGTTTCATTCTCTCACCAAGAAGAGCCTTTCAATCAATTGTCTTGTAAAACTACGGGATTCGAGGTCGATGAAACTCGAAGCGTCTCTAATTTTTATTTTAGAAAGCCCAACCACAGTGATCGACACAAAATGGATTTAAATTATGGGTACTGACAGACAATTCACCGAAGGCTTTAACTGTCTTACTCGACAGGAGTTTCGGTGCGGTTTGCGGAGTGATTGCTCTTTTATGGATTTACAATTAACGTTTTACAATTAACTGTACATGGAAGACAGGGAATTTCATTCTCACCAAGAAAAGCCTTTCAATCAATTGTCTTATAAAACTATGGGATTCGTGGTCGATGACACTCGAAGCGTCGCTAATTTTTACTTTGGAAGGACCATCTGCAGTGGTTCACACGAAATGGATGTAAATTGTGGACATTGACAGACAATTGACGGAAGGCTTCAACCGTCCCACTCGACAGGAGTTTCGGTTCGGTTTGCGGAGTGATTCCACTTCTATGGCTTCAGAATTAACGTTTTACAATGAACTGTGCAGGGAAGGCAGGGAGTTTCATTCTCTCACCAAGAAAAGCCTTTCAATCAATTGTCTTGCAAAACTACGGGATTCCAGGTCGATGAAACTCGAAGCGTCCCTAATTTTTATGTTGGAAAGCCCAACCACAGTGATCGACACAAAATGGATTTAAATGATGGGTACTGACAGACAATTCACCGAAGGCTTTAACTGTCTTACTCGACAGGTGTTTCGGTTCGGTTTGTGAAGTGATTGCACTTTTATGGATTTAGAATTAACGTTTTACAATGAACTGTACATGGAAGACAGGGAATTTCATTCTCTCACCAAGAAAAGCCTTTCTATCAATTGTCTTGCAAAACTACGGGATTCGAGGTCGATGAAACTCGAAGCGTCTCTAATTTTTATTTTGGAAAGTCCAACCACAGTGATCGACGTAAAACGGATGTAAATTGTGGGTACTGACAGACAATTCACCGAAGGCTTCAACTGTCTCACTCGACAGGAGTTTCGGTGCGGTTTGCGGAGTGATTGCACTTTTATGGATTTAGAATTAACGTTTTACAATAGACTGTACATGGAAGACAGGGAATTTCATTCTCACCAAGAAAAGCCTTTCAATCAATTGTCTTGCAAAACTACGGGATTCGTGGTCGATGAAACTCGAACCGCCGCTAATTTTTATTTTGGAAGGACCATCCGCAGTGGTTCACACGAAATGGATGTAAATTGTGGACATTGACAGACAATTGACGGAAGGCTTCAACCGTCCCACTCGACAGGAGTTTCGGTTCGGTTTGCGGAGTGATTCCACTTCTATGGCTTCAGAATTAACGATTTACAATGAACTCTACATGGAAGACAGGGAGTTTTATTCTCTCACCAAGAAGAGCCTTTCAATCAATTGTCTTGTAAAACTACGGGATTCGAGGTCGATGAAACTCGAAGCGTCTCTAATTTTTATTTTGGAAAGCCCAACCACAGTGATCGACACAAAACGGATGTAAATTGTGGGTACTGACAGACAATTCACCGAAGGCTTCAACTGTCTCACTCGACAGGAGTTTCGGTGCGGTTTGCGGAGTGATTGCACTTTTATGGATTTAGAATTAACGTTTTATAATTAACTGTACATGGAAGACAGGGAATTTCATTCTCACCAAGAAAAGCCTTTCAATCAATTGTCTTATAAAACTATGGGATTCGTGGTCGATGACACTCGAAGCGCCGCTAATTTTTACTTTGGAAGGACCATCTGCAGTGGTTCACACGAAATGGATGTAAATTGTGGACATTGACAGACAATTGACGGAAGGCTTCAACCGTCCCACTCGACAGGAGTTTCGGTTCGGTTTGCGGAGTGATTCCACTTCTATGGCTTCAGAATTAACGTTTTACAATGAACTCTACATGGAAGACAGGGAGTTTCATTCTCTCACCAAGAAGAGCCTTTCAATCAATTGTCTTGTAAAACTACGGGATTCGAGGTCGATGAAACTCGAAGCGTCTCTAATTTTTATTTTGGAAAGCCCAACCACAGTGATCGACGTAAAACGGATGTAAATTGTGGACACGGAAAGACAATTCACCGAAGGCTTCAACTGTTTCACTTGACAGGAGTTTCGGTGCGGTTTGCGGAGTGATTGCACTTTTATGGATTTAGAATTAACGTTTTACAATGAACTGTACATGGAAGACAAGGAATTTCAGTCTCACCAAGAAAAGCCTTTCAATCAATTGTCTTGCAAAACCACGGGATTCGTGGTCGATGACACTCGAAGCGCCGCTAATTTTTATTTTGGAAGGACCATCCGCAGTGGTTCACACGAAATGGATGTAAATTGTGGCCATTGACAGACAATTGACGGAAGGCTTCAACCGTCCCACTCGACAGGAGTTTCGGTTCGGTTTGCGGAGTGATTCCACTTCTACGGCTTCAGAATTAACGTTTTACAATGAACTGTGCAGTGAAGGCAGGGAGTTTCATTCTCTCACCAAGAAAAGCCTTTCAATCAATTGTCTTGCAATACTACGGGATTAGTGGTCGATGAAACTCGAAGCGTCTCTAATTTTTATTTTATAAAGCTCAACCACAGTGATCCACACAAAATGGACGTAAATTGTGTGCACTGACAGACAACTGACGGAAGGTTTCTCCTTCCGTCTGCTGTTACGTCCGAACGCACTCTGAATACGTTCTACTGGAACACGTAACTGTGGTCTCTCTTATGAAGTCAAGGCGTTGGCCCTTTACATTCGGGGACGGAGACCGCGCCGTGGAACCACCGATGAGACGTTGAAGATGTGGAGTCGGGAGACGAATGAGGTGTCGAACAGACTTTTACCAGGCAGGAATAAAATTGAAGTCCGATGATTTTTACTCACAAGTTCTTCGAGAATATATTTCTTTACGAAATTATTTTAGAGTCAGGTTTACAATCGTTGTTTTACAGATTTAAGACGGGAGCCTTGCTCGCTCCCGGTAACGAAGTTACATTGTTGGTCGATGTAGTGCTCGCAGTTCGGCGGTCGTAGAATAACTGAATTTAGTAGATGATGAGCTGTGCTTTTATACTGATTTTTGTAGCTTAAAATAGGAAAAATGCCATAGTGGGGTGTAGCTATTTAGAGTTTTGCCGCCTAGCACTCGGCGTTCCAAGAAAGGGGTTAGCGCTCGCGAGCGGTGACCCTTGTTTATGTTACGCGCGGCAGCGAAGGGACCGCGGTGTGACTGACTGACATAGATATCGAGGCGAGCTGACAGCTGCTTCGGTGAGCTCCAGATGTGAGCACCCGGTGTCTTCTCTATCGTTAATAATTTTTATTATTAATTAATTGTTAGGGTAATGTGAGTTACGTGAGACGTAACACTGCCCTGCTCGACGGGTGTTTCAGTGCGGTTTGTTAATTGCGCTTCACGTTAATGGCTTCCATGGCTTCAGAAATAACGTTTTACAATGACTTCCGCATGGAAGAAAGACAGGGAGTTTCATTCTCTCACCAAGAAAATCCATTCAATCAATCATCTTGCAAAACTACAGAATCCATGAATCTATGACGAAGGAATTCCTAGTTGATGGTTGGTACTAGAGACACTCGAAGCGTCCCTAATTTTTATTTTCGAAGGCCCAACCACAGCGATCCACACAAAAATGGATGAAAATTGTGGGCGCTGACAGACAATTGACGGGCAGGCTTCAACTCTCCCGCACGGCCGCAATGAAAAGATTGGCCGCTCTCACGATATTTCAATTAGATCCGACGGTGATCGCGGACGGGTCGAGTTTACGGATGCGCGTTGGGTCATTGGCCGCTGGTGGACGCTTCCGACGTGCCTCGTCGTCTCGTGCGTTCGCCGCTGCGCCGTTTCGTCGGAATCATCGTTGTCATCGAGGGGTGCGGCGAAGGACGGGCGGGGGCGGCCGGAGAGGATGTGACGCGCAGCACGAGTGAGGCGCATACACAAACGAGTACCGCGAGTGAACGTTCCTGTACGTACGGCTGGCACCCGCGATCCATAGCCCCGACCAGGATGCGCTGGGCTATCGTCGATGGGTTAACGACTGCGGTTGGGTCGGGGGGTGAGGCCGCGGTGAGCCTGGAAGCCCGGGGGTGGGTCGGGCGAGGGGGAGGTGGATCCGGAAGGTGGGTCGAGAGGGTGAAACACCCAGGATGGGGCAGACGTCCCCGTCAAATTGAGCTCTACGTGTCCGTCCGAGCGTGAACCCCATTTCTACTACGGCAATATCTACACCGGGCTCGGCGGTGGCGGCCGCGGCGGCGGCTCCTCTGCCATTCGGCGAGGCAGCACCAGTGCCACAACTACGACCCCATTTTAATCCGTTATGGGCCCCGAAACCCTATTTCGGTACGACGGATCACCACGCGATATTTCAGCGATCTCCCGACTGTAGATTCGCTTCCAGGCGTCAGATTTTTGTTCAAATGGTTTTTTGATTTTTGAAAAAAAGTGGCGTGTGGAAAAAAATAAATAATTAGATTTTATTTTTGCAATTAAATTGGACGCGGTCGTCTGCGAATTGAGGAGTAATTTATGGACGGTCGATGTATTTATACAACATAATTTTAAGTGCGTAAGAAGCTTTCCGGGCTTAATTGCATCTGCGCGAAATATATTCGCGGGTGGGAAAATAATATTTTGAAAATTCGCCTCCATATAGAATTAAGTAATGACAATGCCCGGCGGAGATATAACAAAATGGGTTTTATCATGGCCGGGGGGGCTTTGGCTTATACTATATGCGCAAAGTACACCACGCGCGTGTACGCGTCCCGCGTGACGCGCGGGAGTTGGACCGGGCTGTACGCATGTGTGTTCTGTCTCTCTCGCGCTCTCTCGTTCTCTCGCGCGTTTACGGCTGACCTCTTTGTTGCCAATTATCGGGCTGTTTACGTTCAATTATGTACAAATTATGTTTCACGAGTCGAGGGGGATGGCCGGTTCGGGGGTGGCGGTGGCTATTGCACAGCTTGGCCGCGCCACGAGGCACGTCCACGGCATTGAAATCAATATCGGTGACACGGGGTGTCACGACCCCTTTTTAGAGAGATATACTGTACACATACATATCCCTCTCGGCCTGTTAATGATTATCTTAATTAAAACTATTATGTAATATTTTAACACACCCGCCAATTTCGGGCTCAGTTCCGCGAGGCGCCCCCGTGATCCCCGCGCAGTCGGAAAACGTTTCATAAAATATTTGCGCATTGCTTGGATGAAAAATTGATAACGGAAAATAGATAAAAACAAATATGTTCCGCGGGGTGGAATTCGCTTCGTGCAAATTTATTTGCGCATCGTGTAATTGTGCTGGGCTTGTTATTATTATTATTATCATTATTATTTTATATCATTATTATTATCATTATCTTTATATCATCATTATTATTATTATCATCATCTTTATATCATTACTAGGCTAATCAAACGCGCTGTCGCACGTGCCTGAAAAACTTGCCAAAATCGACCTCAGAAATTTGTTCTTTTCAAAATAGCGACTTTTAACCTATACCATCGTTCTTAAGTCGCATATTCTACCCCCGAAAACACTGGTTACTAACCTTTTTTAATCGATTTTGAAAAAAATATTTTTTTGGCGACAAAAAAAATATTTTTTCTGTCAGAAATCTTGAAGGTCTGTCAAATCCGGCTCCCGACCGAAAATCGCCAAAATCGACCCTAATTTTTTTTCTTTTCAAAATATCGTCTTTTAACCTATACCATCGTTCTCAAGTCGCATATTCTACCCCTAAAAACACTGGTTATTAACCTTTTTTAATCGATTTTGAAAAAAATATTTTTTTGGGCGACGAAATTTTTTTTTTTTTCTGTCAGAAATCGTAGATCCGGCTCCGGACCGAAAATCGCCAAAATCGACCCCAATTTTTTTTTCTTTTCAAAATATCGACTTTCAATCTGTACTATCATTCTCAAGTCGCATTACGATATTAATATACTATCCTTCTCAAGACGATATTATTATTATTATTATTAGTTTTTACTTAATCCCCATTGCCAAGAAAATAAATCTCTAATACTGAATCTTTATCTTGCCTTCCGTAAGATAAGGAAGGATCGAATCTCACAGGACTTTCTTCGTGCACCCACGCGGAAATCGCAATGATAATTTCGCGCGCGCGCTCTACTTACCTCGGGATAGCCGCCCTTCATCTGATAGTCGAAGACGTAGAAGAAGGTCTGCGGCATAGGCTCGGGCTCGCTGTCCGGCACCGGCACTATGTGCGGATTGTTCGGCTTCTTCGTGTGCCTGAGGGTGAAGAGGTCGCCGGTCTGCACGAGCGGCGCGACGTATTGGGCATCGCTGAGCGCCTGGACGCACGAGTCGCGCTGGTTCTTCGGGTGCTGAACCGTTCGCTCCCAATCCGTGTACTCGTTCACCACCTGAAACGCGCCGAGCACAATTATTTCGATATTCCGCGGGCGCAGCGACTATACTCGGGTGGATTTAGTCTCGCCCGCGCCGCACAGAACGAATAACACCGACGTAACCGAGGCGCGCGCGAATTGCGATGAGTATTTAAAACCGTTCGCGGCTGCGAGGGGGGGGGGGGGGGGGGGGTAGAAGGGCTGAGAGGGGTGACCGTTGATTCCTCGTTTGAAAATGGAGGATCAAAAAAACCATATCAAATATCTACTCAACTGGCTGCGCACGTTTTACAGAATCCCGCGGCGGCGACTCTGTGCGCGCTGAACTCGCGACCAGGTTCATATATATTGATGCGCGATATTCCGGAAACGTGATGCCGAACGAGTAGGCCGGATTCGTTACAGGCCGACGTCGCGCGTGTGTCGTCCGATCCCAACTCGATCGAGCCCAGTATTTGCCATGTTTTTTGTTGTTGTCCGTTCGGTGATCGCGCGCTCGGCGTCGCTGCACATTCGTATCGGAACTCGCGTTCGCGACATTTTTGGATTACGTGGCAACGCGCATTTGATAATCACGCTCCGGCGCGCATCGCGAGGGATAACTCGCGTAAGTTTCTCGCGGGGTTTCCGGGCGTCCCCCGCGGATATCGCGGAGAGTAGGTGATCCATTAATTTTCCACGCGGCCCTTTTATCCAATCGCTTGTTTTTATTCATCCCCGTGCCATTTATTTTATCCGCGTCCAAATACACCGTTTAACGGATGTTCCGAGATAACAATACCGCGGGCCCCCCGACCCCTCATACCCCCCCCCCCCCCCGCCCGCCCGCCCCCCGCGAGAATTTATTATATCCAGGAGACCGTGCGTGTTGTTTTGTGTGTCTATGCGCTCGCTTTTGCTTCTGCCCGGCCACAGCCGCTGGTTATCAGTCCACGGCGAAACGCGCTTTGCCCCGCCGCCGCTATGATACGCGATGGAGAATTTTCGATGCTCGACGCCAATAATGTTTTTTTTTTTTTTTTTGCTTTTTCGCGTTTTCCATCCTGGGTCTCTGCGATCGGGGCAGCGCCCGGGAATTGCCGGAGAGCGATCTCTCGACAATTCCCCTGGATATGGACGCGCGCACATAGTGTGCAGATAGCCCGGGCGCCGGTGGAACCCCGAAATTTTCCCAAATTCAACGTATATCACCGCGGCAAATTATGACTCATAAATACAGTCCACGCGCGCGCCGTAAGCTCGTCCGCGCGCACCTGGAGACCCGTAAATTGCGATGACGCATCGTGTTTCGATCACGGATAGGCACAGGTCGGACAAAAAAGTCCCTTAAACGCTCTTTCGGCTAAACGGTTGCGAATTTTATCGGGCCTTTGCGACGATTTTTATTTATTATTAAACGGTTGTCCAAATTCTTCATAATTATCGAAGAGGCATGGAAAATATTATCACGGCACGGAAACAAAAAATAGTAGATGTAGTTTTTCAGATAAAAGTATATCGCTTGTTTTTCATTACGACACCAGACGGACCGATCCGTCATACTCACGGTGTAAAAAATTTCGTCTAAACGGTTGCGGATTTTATCAAGCTCAACACAATATTTTTTATTTAAAATTAAACGGTAGTCTGAATGTTTCATAATTATCGTAAAAGCATGAAAAATATTGTCGGGGCGTAAAAACAATAACAAAATTTAGATACTTTGTCACAAAAAATTTCGATTACGATCAAACGGACCTCATTCGTCATACTCACAGTTTAAAAAACTTCAGCTGAATGGGTACCGAATTTATCGGGCCTAAACGATATTCTTTTATTTATAACGGTTCTCTACAACGGTAATGAACATTTTTCATAATAATTGAAGAAGAATAAAAAATATTATCTGAGCCCAAAAACAAAAAATTGAGATACATCTTTACAAAGCCGGTGCCACCCTGCTTTCTGTCACGACTCCAAACCGATCCATCCGTCATACTCACAGTATAAAAAATTTCCGTCAGGTGATACGTGTACGCGTTTCTCACGTAGGTCCTTATTATCCTGTCCCTCCTATCGCCCTCGAATCCCAGCTGCACGTCCTTCTCGGCGAATCTCCAGAGCGCCTCGCTGGTCGTCACCCCGAACAGCAGGTCGTACTTGTTGTTGCTGGTTATCGGGGCCCCGTGATCCGAGCGCTTGGGTAATTGCCTGGAACAAACGAATGTCCTGATTGGTAACTTGCTTAACCGGCAAACCCCGTGTTTTTCCAGTCCACCCGTTTTCTTTTTAAGATTAACAACGGTAGGGGGGAATCCGCCTCGTCCGCTCGTCCACGTGGAATTAAATAAGCTAAATGCACTGACCGCCCGGACTTCCGGGTATCAAGATACAAAGGGCCCCCGAGGGCGAAGCGGGGGATTTGCATAAATGAATGCGACGAGCAGACGGACCGCGGAGTGGCGCCCGGCGAGGTCTTACCCGGATCCTTGAAACTCGGGGCCGAGATACGACAGGAGGTCCTTCTGGAAGTCGGGCTTTATGACGACCCCGTCGACGCTCGGTCCAAAGGCGCTGAGGAAGGTCGGCGGCTGCGTGTCCGTCAGCAGAAGCTCCTCGAGGCTGGCGCCCCGCAGACAGTCGACTATCAGCTCGTGATCCTTGAGCAGGTCCTCCGGGATCGTGCAGTTTGCGGCGCGTGCCAGCTTCACCGCGTACATCACTGGGTCCTCGACGACCGCCCAGGACGACAGGGCGCTTCCGGAAAGAAGGATCGCCCGCTTGAAGAGACCTGGAGACAAGAAGACAAATGACCGGATGACTTTGTCCTCGGGTAGCCGCAACCGCGACACGACTCAGTCTGCCTCTGCTCGTGTCCCTTCGTTTCCCCTTCCCGCATTCGCGTTGATACGCAAGCAGGAAGCAAGTCGTTATGGCAGTTTAGCGTTAAAACTTCATCATCCGGATGCCATGTATTGTCGGGGAGGACTTAATTTCGTACACTTCGCAGGGGTTGATGGATGCGCTGGGGTTACATGAGTTGGGACGTCTTCCGTGATTGACTTACAATGCTGGTTAGAAAGTTACAGGGATCATGAACTTTTTACATATTGTGGCTGAGTTACACCCAGACATTTCAATGGACATTCAATCTGACAATTGGCCACTTTTTTCAGTGGCTACTGAAACATTTGGATGTAACTGGGTAAGAATCAAAGCTCACACGGAGCTCCTGCGCCTCGTGCTTCCCGCATTCGCGTTGATACACAAGCAGGAAGCAAATGGTTATGCCAGTTTAGCGTTAGAACTTCACCATCCGGATGCCGTATATTGTCGGGGAGGACTTAATTTCATACACTTCGTAGGGGTTGATGGATACGCTGGGGTTACATGAGTTGGGATGTTTTCCGTGATTGACTTACAATGCTGGTTAGAAAGTTACAGGGATCATGAACATTTTACATATTGTGGCTGAGTTACACCCAGACATTTCAATGGACGTTGAATCTGACAATTGGCCACTTTTTTCAACGGCCACTGAAACATTTGGATGTAACTGGGTGAGAACAAAAGCTCACACCGAGCTTCTGTGCCTCGTACATCCCGCATTCGCGTTGATACACAAGCAGGAAGCAAATGGTGATGCCAGTTTAGCGTTAGAACTTCACTATCCGGATGCAGTATATTGTCGGGGGGGACTTAATTTCATACACTTTGCAGGGGTTGATGGATGCGCTGGGGTTACATGAGTTGGGACGTCTTCCGTGATTGACTTACAATGCTGGTTAGAAAGTTACAGGGATCATGAACTTTTTACATATTGTGGGTGAGTTACACCCAGACGTTTCAAAGGTCATTGAATCTGACAATTGGCCACTTTTTTCAGTGGCTACTGAAACATTTGGATGTTATTGGGTAAGAATAAATGCTCACACCGAGCTTCTGTGCCTCGTACTTCCCGCATTCGCGTTGATACACAAACAGGAAGCAAATGGTCATGACAGTTTAGCATTAGAACTTCACCATCCGGATGCCGTATATTGTCGGGGAGGACTTAATTTCATACACTTCGCAGGGGTTGATGGATCCGCTGGAGTTACACGAGTTGGGACGTTCGCCGTGATTGACTTACAATGCTGGCTCGAAGGTTACAGGAATCATGCATTTTTTACATATTGTGGCTGAGTTACACCCAGACATTTCAATGGACGTTGAATCTGACAATTGGCCACTTTTTTCAATGGCCACTGAAACGTTTGGAAGTAACTGGGTAAGAATAAAAGTTCATGCCAAGGAACTCGTCACTTGACCCGAATGTCATTTTTACAGAAGTGCAAGAATTCTTGTGTGGTCACGACAGTTTGAAATCAATGAAGTGTAAATGGAAACCGAGAGAAGCTGAGAATTTCGTAAAATAAGGTGGAAGTCCCGCACAGCGGGACAGGTTTACAATTTTATCGCTGCGAAAGTCCGATACTTTGGAAGATTATCTTAAATCGAGTGATACGTGATCAGGGTACCGGGGTTCTTCGAGGTATTAGTGTTTATTCTCGTATAAGTTGCGCCCAGCGACGCGGGTATAACTGTAATCGCGCTATAACCGTTCTCGCTGGGTTGCTGTTCTGGCTCATTTCGGGATTAACGTGCCGAAGTTTCCCCGAGACTCCCGAAGCTCCATACTATAATTCTCGTGGCTCCTCTCTTCCTGTCTCACTCGCTCTGAGTCTCAGTCCCCCGCCCTGGGTCACGATTCCCCAGGAGAACTTGTAGCCTCGCGCTAATATATCATATCCTAATTTGGAACTTGCTAAATCGCAAAGGTGTCATTGCTACGTTTCAGCCAATCAAAGAGGCGGCAATTTCCAGGGGTCTCATACACCTTTATCAATATTCGTTATTTCATAGGACACAATGGTATCATCTGTGTATCACATACCGAATATTTCTTGGATTTTATTTTGTCTCCACGAGACGGTGGAGGTGGACATGGTGACAGGATTTGAACGGAATTCCGTAAAGAGATCGACGAAAATCTCTCAGCCTGAATCCCCCACCCTGGGTCATGATTCCCCAAGCGAACTTGCAACCTTGTGCTAAACTTTTATATCACATCGTAATTCCGAAACTGCTAAATCGCAAAGGCGTCATTGCTTCGTTTCAGCAAGTCAAAGAGACTGCATTTTTCCCGATGACTCAAACACCTTTGCGAATGTCTGTTATTTCATAGAACGCAACGATATTTGTGTATTACATTTCGCATACTTTTTGGATTTTACGTCGTCTCCGTGAGACTGCGAAGGTACAAACGGCGACAGGATTTGAATGGAATTCCGTAAAGAGATCGACGCGAGCGGCGGGTAAAAGGGGATAAATAAAAGGCAGACGTGTGACGGAAAGCCTCGGGGGTGCCCGTATCGCCCGAGGGCTGCTCGCGTGCTTCTTGACAAAGACGATCAAGGTATCGTCGGTGCAGCGATCCGCACGAAAGAACGCGGATGGAGATCAGTGATCCCGATTTTGGCGGCTCGCCAGAAGCGTAGGATCCGCTCGTGGCCGGTACACAAGGAGAAGCCAAGTTTTCCTCGAGCGACTAGACAAAAAGGGCGTCGAAGGCGAAAAGGGTGACTCCAATGTGAACGCATCATCGCTTGTTTCTCGCTCATCTAGTGCACTGTGCAGCTGTGGCGCGGGAATCAAATCGACTGCTGGTGCAAGAATTGCCGAGACTGCGCGGGACGTCGAATGCCAGAAGTATCCGAATGCTCGAGTGTAATACACAGCGATCATCCCGTACACGTTATATCTATGCTTAAGCCACTTGAGGAATGGGGAACATGTTGGGCTTTCATATAAATTTGTCATATGCGTTTCACAGACATGTCGTACAGTCGTCATACGTTGCTCTATTTTTGGTAGATCTGTACCAAAAATAGAGCCAGTCATTCGTCTCATGTTCGCTTATGATACATTGACGACACGTTTGGCATTGACGGCATAGTAATTATTTATGGCGATTGGTATCAGGGACAATCAGAGCAAATGTCAAACTAGCACTACAAAAACTGCTGTACCATATTAGAAAATCTGTAGCGTGACATTCGGCCCTAGTTACACCTTGTCGAGGCTCTCGTACGCCCGCTATGGCCCTGAGCAGGGTCTGACCTGTTCTTGACAAATTCCTGACCAGTTCCTGACCAATTCCTGACCAGCTCCTGACCAGTTCTTGACCAAGTTCTGAACAGTTCCTGACCAGTTCCTGGCCAGTTTCTAACCAGTTCCTGACCTGCTCCTGACCAGCTCCTGACCAGTTCTTGACCAAGTTCTGAACAGTTCCTGACCAGTTCCTGGCCAGTTCCTGACCAATTTCTGACCAGTTCCCGACCAGTTCCCGACCAGTTCCCGACCAGTTCCCGACCAGTTCGCGACCAGTTCCCGACCAGGTTCTGATCCATCCCTGATCAGTTCCTGACTCGCGCCATAAATTCACCACCACGGTACATTTACAACCTCCTACATTCAATGACACACTGAGCTACGCTAGGAGTACAAAAATGCTCAGACGTTCTCAGGACACGCACAGACCCTTCTTGCGCGAGTCTTCCTCGCACACGGATATAACAGCAATCGCGATAGTGCCCACATACGTGACGCGACTTTCCCGACAAAACCTAATAACACTATAATCTTCCACTCTTGAGAGTCGCGAGTACGAGCTGCCAGAGACGCGCGTATAAGGAAAACCGAGTACCAGCCTCTATAACGGCGGTCTAGACATACGCGTGTCTCGCGCGCATGGGGTTGTGTCGTCGGCGAGAGGGAAGAAAAGCACAGGACGAAGAAAAGTATTTTCCAATACGACGGGAGCGTCTCGCGCCGCCATCCCGGCCGGAGGGTCGGGGGCGCAAACTTCCATCCGTGAGCCGTTTGCCTTTGTGTCGGTGCCCGTGGTGGCCTGGAATAGCGATATTTCACGCACATAATATCGCGCGTGTCGCGAGCCGAGAGGTAACGCGATCGCGAGGCGGTTAGCCGGCGCGCGTCCGCCAGGGGCTGCCGTTAACCGAGAAGCCTCGTCGTCCCTCTGTGCGCCACGCCGGTCGGGTCTTCGAACGCGGTAAAACCAGAGCGCGAGCGAGCCGCACACACCGAACGCGCGCCGAGAGAATCCGTGAGCGCGAAGAGTGCGGCCCGGGGGATGAAGATATAAAGGGTAAGAGCCAATATCTGCGGCAATGTGTTACCGGGGAAGCCCGATGCTCCCTCGCGCGCAGCTTTTCCAGCCGCGCGCACGCGGCGAAGGAGGACGCGCGCCACATGGCGGAGTAGCCGGAAGAATCGACTGCAGCGGTGGCGAAGATACCTCGAATTGGCAGGCAGACACTCGGGGAGACCGAGCACGAGTACATTCGCCGTTTCGTTCGCCGGGGGTGAGGGTGGCGGGGGGAATAACGCTGCGAGAATTCGCAGAGCTCGAGGATTTTTATTTTTTTTTTCGATTTTTTGCTCCACGGACGTTTCAAGTGGAATTGAGGTTAAAAATGTTATGGTATGTGTGAATAACGAACAACGAATAGACAGAAAAAGCGAGTGACGTTTCGGTTATTCTATTTTGGTTTGAGATGGAAAATTGGACGAGGGTGAAACGGCCTCGTTGACCGCGAGTCAACGGCGAAGTCGCGTGCGGCTGCGGATCCGTCGTTTTTTTTTTTTTCTTTTTTCGTGTCACGGAGAGAAAAGTCACTAAGCTGGAATGCGGGGAATTGCGAAATCCGAAGGGGTCAACTGTCGTGTTGACAATTAGCGAACACTCGCGCTACTCATGTCGCTAATTGAATGAAAAAACAGGGCGAGGGAGCGCGAAACGTAAAATAGAAAATCAGAAGGGGAAAAGAAAAAGGAGAAAACGCAACACGAAATAAAACAAGTGGGGTGAAAAAAAGGGGCGCGAGGAGGAGGGGGAGGGGGAACTGGAAACGAGTGCGCGGCACGAGGAGAGGTTCGCGCGAGGAGCACGCCAACTCACAACTCACAAATTGCTTATTACGCAAGAGGGTAAAAACGTATAGGAACGGCCGGGGGAAACCGGCGGGTCGAGCATCTCGTTAACGCGCTGCTTCTCACTAAGGGCGCAAACTAGAGAGAGACTAATTGCATGACAAGCGCACGTTGTCGCGTCTTTTCACCTCGCTCCGGTATCGCGTCCAGGACATATAACGCTCGGGCCAAACGAGATATAAGAGATGCTGACGACTTGGCGACCTCGGTGTCAAATTGAGGGTGGTTCGAGGAGCCACTTGGCGCGATCACCGCGACGCCCGGACGAATTGCCGGAGTCGAGGGCGACATCAGTGGTTTTTTCATCGCTATCGTCGCTGGGTCGTTCGTTTTCCTTATGGGTATTTGAAGTTTTCGTTTCGAGGAAAAATATATGGGGATCAACGAGACGGGTCGCGGTTGGTTCAAGTGGATCCTGCGTACTTTTGCCGTTGCCACTTTGGCATGGAAAGCCCTGTATCACCGTGAGAATTATGCGGGACCAAACTTTGCTTTTCTTTTCCTTTGCCTGGAAATGATATACAATGGGCGGTCATTCCAGTCCGCGATCACGTTGAGGAAGGTGGAATTTTTATTTCGCATCGCCCGAGCGGGAAATTGTTTGAGATGAAATTCCTATATGAGTGATACGCGCAATAACGCGTGAGAGTTACGGAACACAGAGTGGCGAGGGAAAATGGTAAATTATAATTTATGTCTGACTCGCACGGAGCGCGACCATTCTCAACCGTGGGTGGGAATGGTCAAGGCTCCAAGGACCTCAACGTGAGTTTTTTTGTCCAAGAGGACAGGATCCAAAATAAATTCCATCCCGAAGCGACTATCGAGACACTCGACAACAAATTGGACCCTGGACAAATTTCCTCTGACGACTTTTCAGTGACGGAAAAACGTTTCCTCGATTTACTGGGCATAACGGTGGGACTGTTGCCGAGAAAATTGATTTGAGATGAAATTCCTACATGAGTAATACGTGCAATAACGCATGGAAATTACCGACACAGAGTGGCGAGGGAAAATGGTAAATTACAATTTATTTCTGAGTCCACCGGGCACGACCATTGCCAAGCAGGAGTGGGAATGGTAATACTCTGTGCTTTCCATGGATGTCAGCATAGGTTTTTTTCCAAGAGGGCAGGGTCCCTAAAATAAATTCGTTCCCGAAGCGAATTTAGGGACACTCGACAACAAATTTCCTCTACACCGAGAAAAAAGTAGTTGGGTGAACCATCTCCTGCATATGCTGTACCGCGAATTAGTTTTTCATAGAATTGTAAGTCGGAAGCCGAGTTGCGTTTTTCGCGAAAAAAAATTTTGGATTTCACAAAGCTCGAAAACCCTATCCGATGGAAAATTTATCGCTGATTCCGAAAAACACCGTTGTTTGTCCGAGGAATAGAAAATTCGATCGACCCAACCTGCATTTTCTTTTTGCGTTCCAGAGAAAACTCTATAACGAAGAGAATGCCGCAAGGTGGAATGCGATATCTTGATTTTTTAATTTTTTACAGAATGTTAAAGTCAGACCCCCAAAAATCACAAAAAAACGAAAGTACCCCTTCTAAAAATTTGCGATTTTTAGTTTACTTTAGTTTACTAAGTTTACTAAAGTACTTTAGTACTTTAGTTTACTTTAGTAAACTAAAATTTGACCTCAGACAAATTGAATTCAGACAAATTTCCTCAGTACGATAATTCAGTGACGGAAAATCGTTTCGTCGACTCACCAGGCATAACGGTGGGACTGATGGCGAGAAAGTTGACGCAAGCGGCCCCAGTCCCGTGTCCCATAAGTGTGACATTCGTGGGGTCCCCGCCGAAGTGGGCGATGTTCTCCTGCACCCACTGCAGCGCGGCGATCTGATCCATCAGGCCGTAGTTGGCGACCCGGGCCTTGGTGTGACGGACCATATTGGCGTTGAGAAAGCCCAGCACGCCGAGGCGATAATTTATCGTCACGATCACCAGATCGCTGTAACTCGCGAGAACGCTGCCGTCGTAGGGGTTCCCGCTGCCCCAGTCGTAGCTCTCGCCGTGTATGTAGAGCAGCACCGGATGCTTTCGGCTGCTTCCCGTCGAACCTGCAACAAGAAAGGGAGACGCCTATCAGTCAGTCATTCAGCCAAGTCGTCGCCCCCCCCTCGCGGCTTTCACACGCGAAGCCTTACAGCCCGCGAGCTGTTGGGGTTGCGAGGCACTAAGTCAGCCCCTTCGCGGGGCTAAAGCTCCGCGGCGCCATTCTTCGGCTCGGGGCACGAGGAAGTCAATCGCGAGGTCCATCAAGAGGCAGCGCGCGGGAGACTGAGTAGTTTCGCAACAAGACAAAAGCACCCGACTGCGCTTTTGTGTCGTGTCATTGTAACCCAAAAAAAAAAGACACGCCTGAAAGCGACTCTTTTTCTTACGCGTTTCTTGTCACTTTTTAATCAAGGGCTTCCCGGGGAAACATCCCTCACCTGATTGATTTTTTTTTGCGCGCACTTCGACGCAAACTTCACACACGTGTTACACCTTCATGGGGGTTCGCGCGTGCCATCTGGCTGAGTCGTACGGCCCTTGTGAATATTCAGAAGGGCGCACGCAAGTTATTGCAATTTTTTTTTTTTTTCACCGGGTCTCCCGAGGTATTTTTTATCTCCGCGCACGCGGCACTGGCTGTGTCGATATCGGCGAAGTGGTTGGGAAATATGCGCTTAATAATATGGCAAGAGATATCAGACGACGGTGGGCGACTGAAGGACACTTGGGAAATATAAAACAAGGGCATCGAAGTCTGCTAATTGAGATTTCCCGGGGTTGTTGAATGTTTCAGCGGGGGCTTCGGGGTGGTGGTTGGATAGGTGGAAAGGCCCTTGTGGCTTTCCATTCTCTATTGGCATCGTTAGCCTTCGAGTGGGACGCCTGGATAGGATATTTTGCTATTGGAAGAGAGGCGAGCAGCGAGCGGCGACGAGCGAGAAGGTAAGACGGATGTGGTGAGGGAAAAGGGGGAAGGGAAAATTGAAGGGGTAAAAGGAAAGAGAGTGAGAGGGGGAAAGCGAGAGTGAGGAGGATCCCGGGGACCCTTATCGAAACAAAGACCCGTGTTGACCGTGTGTCTAGCCTCTATAGAAAAGTTGCAGCGACGCTGAAGAGCCGCCCGCGCTGAGTGGGCAGCCTCGCTCGAAAGAAGCTTTCTGCGCGCTGCGCTCACCCTCTATTCGCTCCAAAATAGAAATGAAATGTGAGTGTGTATGCACGTGAAAATGGAAATTTCAGCCCGTAAGACCGCCGGGCAAGTTAAACCGAAAAAGCTGGTATTGAATAACCGAACTCTGGCTTTCTTCTAATTAGAGCAGGGGATTTTTCCAAAGGCTCTGCGCGAGTCTCGACAGGCACAACTGCAGAATTTAGCGGAACGAAGTTTCAATATAGACCTCGACCTCATCGGAACATCGAAAGAAAATATTTTGCCACCACAGATTCAAAGGGCTAACATATGAATTAATTTTTCTGAGATCACACGATTCAGTTGTTCTAAAGGCCTGAACAATTAGTGAATTAAAAATAACTCTGGGACATCCACCGATAAACCAGTGGTGAAAAAATGCCCAAGAGCACTTTTTGATCTGCTGAAGGGCGGATTACACGGGTGTTAACGCGTGTGCCAATCGCTGTCGAACCCTGTAATAAACGAAATTGAAAAACGAATCGAAATACTTGGCTGTTAAAACAAGAAGGCACCGGGCGAGGGTGGCGAAATATTTTAAAAGAAAATATTTCGCCACCACAGATTAAAAGGACAAACATATGAATTAATTTTTCTGAGATCACAAGATTCAGTTGTTCTCAAGACCTGAACAATTAGTGAATTAAAAATAACTCTGGGACATCCACTGATAAACCAGTGGTGAAAAAATGCCCAAGAGCACTTTTTGATCTGCTGAAGAGCGGATATATTACACGGGTGTTAACGCGTGTGCCAATCGTTGTCGAACCCTGTAATAAACGAAATTGAAAAACGAATCGAAATACTTGGCTGTTAAAACAAGAAGGCACCGGGCGAGGGTCCCAAAGCGAAAAATATGTCTGGTGATGTATGGCGAAGGTACGATGGTTGTTGAAAAAAAAAAGCGGAGAATCGATGAAGAGAGAAAGAGATGAGGGAAAGCGAGAAAGGGAGACAGAAGGCCAGACAGAGGGAGAAAGGGAGAGAGACCAGTGGAGTGCGTTGTCGAGCTTATACGTCGGACAGAGGGTTATGAAATCTTTTTTGATGGATGGATGATGAAATTGCCTATCGATCAACGCACCGAGCCCGAGGGCGGTGCAAGTCGTCCGCGATATCACGAGCGACTAAAAAAACACTTATCCCCCGTGTACGCAAACGCGTCTGATACGCGTACACATTGTGCTTTTGGCGTCGCCCGCCGTCAAAACACATCGGATATTCCCGCAAGTGTCGCAATAATTCGGTTTACACGACAATTAGATTCCCTTAATGAGAACGTGTCGGGCCGGCGATCCGGTTAATTCCCGGACGGGAAGTTTAAATCTCGTACGTATTTATGGGCTCCAAGGCCGCCGCGCCGGGAGGGTGAGACGGGGGGCGACGGGTCGAGGTACTCGGAGATGAATAACTCGAGAGTTCACTCGCGCACACTCGAATCACATCAGCGCACGTATCAAGGGGTTTTCAGCAACACTTGCGTACTCGAGCGGCGCGACGAAACTACCGGAAGGTAGTTCTGACGTTTCGCCCCCTGGACTGAATCAAGCGAAATTGAATTACCGTGAATTTGAATACGGGGAATTCTAGTGTTGAAATTAAGCAACGTTGGCGGTGGATTTCGATGGCCGGCTTCGATGAGGGACGAAAACGATATATGTATATTTTCGACTTTTTGCGGTTTCCGGCTGATGTATTGACGAATGTGGATTTAGGATATAATATCAGTTTTTAACTCCCGTCTGGGGTAAAAATGACGGGATGCGTGCACTTCACGTCGATCAGCTGATTTGGCTGATTTCTTCGTCCCCTGCGTTCGCGAAAACGGTAAAAAATTACATAACCATATTTTGTACGTCGATTCTGTGGCCAGCGAATCGATGTCTTTTTCCATAAATTCAGCTCATAAATTGACGACTCACGGGGATAAATCAATTTTGCAAATGGCCCATTTGAATACATCGAAGTATCGCAAGATGGCCGACATTGACGCGTATTCTGTAACTCACTTCGTAGCGCATATGGTGGAGTGTTTGAATTACTTTGAAAAGGGTGAAGTAAAAATATTGTTACGGAAATAAAAAAGAACTTTCGACTGAAGCTCAGTTAAGGAAAAAGTTCATGAGTAACGGAAAGCATTGTTGTCATTCTATTCGAGCTGTGACTGGTTGTCAGGAAAGTCCGTGATAAAAAAAATTCTGATTTTGGTGTCAAATTTGAAATAAGAGGACAGGCGCGGCAGCGCCCGTAAACTTTTAAAGCTTTATAAGAGCACAGCAGCGCAAAATTGATTAGCCTATTGGTGAAATTAAAAAAAAAAAAAAAATTCTGAGGTCGATTTTGGCGATTTTAGGTCCGGAGACAGATCTATGATTTATGATAAAAAGAACGCGGCACATTTTTTTTTTTTAATCAAGTAAAAAGGTTTTTTAATCAGTGTTTTCGGGGGAAAAATACACGACTTGAGAACAATGTGATTACCCTAGTTGTGCAGATAAAAATGGTGAATCAATTAAATAACCATTCGCATGTCATAGTTTCGAGCATTTCACACGTAACGACGAAAAAATCTCTCGACTGTGATACGCGAATGGTTATCAAATTAGTCCACATTTTTATATCAACCCAATTCGTGTATACTTAAGCTCCCCATTCAGCTGTGATTTTTTACATTTTCGTGAAATTATTTTGAACCGCATTTGCGCGCATCGTATGTTCAAATGGACACGCGAAATAGGATATGCGTTTACTCGTATTTACACAGCGTGCATCAGTGGAAATTCAATACGTTTTGTATTCAATCGACGGTGAGGAAAAAAGGTGAATTCCCACGAAAATGTTATTCAACCGTCGGGCTTTGCCGTCGCTATGCGCGGCACCGAATAGTTACTCGGGCTTGATTCGTCCGCATTTCCCACCGCAAAAGTATGTTCGAAAGCTTCCACGATAAATAAGCTCCTTTCGGTTTTGCGGAAAATCGAGAACGCGAAGACTCGCTGTGCGCGGGTAGTCGTCGCGAAGTTTTCATGTTTACGAAAAGAGGGAGGCAACGCGATGGGGTTTGGAGGGGGTGCAGCACGCTGCTCAAACTGTTTGCGAAGCGGCGAATTATTTCGACATATTTGCCTAGGCATTCGCCCCGCGGCGTTTGCTTACGGACTTGTTATCGTTGGTGCTTTGTTGTTGGCATCACGACGTACAATCAGCGCGCGGGTAACGTTAGCATCAGACACAAATTTCCCCCGCTATCCACCGCAGCTTTATTCCCACTTCATGTAGGTCAGAAACTGAAACGTTTCCCCCCGCGCGCGTCTCGTCCCGAGCAAAAACAATGGGACCAGCAATACACCTCGGTTTCCTCTACGAGCTTATAAGAGGCTACCGCGTCTCCCCTTTGTCTCGTCTTCCGCCTCGGCGTGACGTCGTTAGAGAAGCTCGCGAGCCGCGAGCGAGCAGCATCCAGCATCGCGGGGCTCGGGAATTTGGGAGAAACTGTTAGCGCACGAAAAGCAAGAGAGAGAGAGAGAGACGACACGAGGAGAGAGAGAGAGAGAGAGAGATGAGATGAGAGAAACGAAAAGAGGGGGCGAACCCCGTTCCTCGTTTCTCATTAATGGGGGTTGATGTAAATTGCAGGAATAAAGGTGGAGGAGACGAGCGGAAGAATGAGGCGGATCTTCGCGATGTAGATGCGACACGGTCTGGGCTGAACTCGCCCCCCCCCCTCTGCACTCCTCCCCCTTGCCCTGCGTGTTCGCCACGCGAACTAGCTGCGAGTCTCGCGCCCCCTGAGCGCCGGTCTCGCACTAATTCAAACGATTCAGTTGAAATGCGAGTTGGGCGTAGGTGCGCGCAGCAACCCAGGACGGTGAAGCACGCGAGCCGCGTCGGAAGTTCGAGAGAAATTGCGGAAATTACTTTATGCATTTGTAACCCGGTGCGAAGTCGTGCTTGGGAGGGGGGAGAGGGGGGTAGGTAGCGAGATAGGGGACGAAGTGCACAGCAGCCCCACCTACGACGCGTCAACGGGTGTTTTTGGTATTTCCCAAGAACGTAAACGCCCCCCCACCCCTTCCTCCCCACCTGGTAAAGACGACTTTTGCCGTCCTTTCTTCAGACTCCACGAAG
Organism: Pimpla rufipes; assembly: GCA_963932165.1. Classification (NCBI taxonomy): domain Eukaryota; kingdom Metazoa; phylum Arthropoda; class Insecta; order Hymenoptera; family Ichneumonidae; genus Pimpla; species Pimpla rufipes. The sequence goes on from OZ010633.1 coordinate 17,974,058, forward strand.
CTACCTGGGTTATGTTCGCAAGGTGTCCCGTGCAGCCGGCTAATTCCCGCTGACTCCTGCGTCGCCTCCGGGACGACTTTACACCTGGTGAAATGTCACCGGTTATTGTCTGCAATTTACGTTGCCAACAATCTGCCGGTTATTATCAAGGGAATGCGGCCTCTGGTATCGGTGTGCCGAATACCGAAGGGAGACAAATGACATCCTGGGTAGAGGTTTGGCTATAAGTAATTCTACCTGGCTCGCGTTCGAATACCGTGACGCTGCGCACCAGGTGTTTCCTGTAGTTGGCTAATTCGACTGGGATACGACTTTACCTGGTGATGTCACGGATATATCGAGTGACTGTAATTAACGTTGCCGCGATCTACCGGTTATTGCCAAGGGAATGTGGCCTCTGGTAGCTGCGTGCGAATACCGAGGGGAGACAAACGACACCGTGGGCAGAGGTTTCGCGCACGATCCTAGCGAGGGGATGCATTTTGACGCCCTGTATTCTCTCGGCCTTTCTCCGGACTCCATGTAATAACTCATCTACCTGCGGTTCGTTCGAATACCGAGACGCTGCGCACCAGGCGTTTCCTGTAGCCGGTTAATGTCATTGGAATACAGTTTTACCTGTTGATGTCACGGATATCGTGTGACTGTAATTTACATTGCGGCGATGAACCGGTTGTTATTAAAGGAATGTGACTGCTCTCTGTGCAGGGAAAGAAATAATTGGTCGCCATACCCAAGCGCGTGGTTTTAAATACGCCCCAAGCGACAAAATTGGTTGAGAGAACCAACTATTGGTTCTCAAAACCCTATCGGTTGGTCACAACCAACCGATTGGGTTTTACAACCGTAACCTCTTAGACGCCACAACCAACCACTTGGACGTCATAAACAACCAATTGGGTGTCACACTCAATCGGTTGTTTATAACGTCCAATTGGTTGGTTGGGTGTCACACTCAATCGGTTGTTTATAACGTCCAAGTGGTTGGTTGGGTGGCACACTCAATCGGTTGTTTATGACGTCCAAGTGGTTGGTGGTGGCGTTTAAGTGGTTACGGTTGTGACACCCAATCGGTTGTTTATGACGTCCAAGTGGTTGCTTGTGGCGTCTAAGTGGTTGCGGTTGTGACACCCAATCGTTTGGTTGTGACACCCAATAGTTGGTTCTCCCAATCAATTTTGTCACTTGGAGCGTATTTAACCACGCGCATTGGTTAGGGCAACCACTGTTTTCTTTCCGTGTGTACAAATACGTCGAAGCAAAATCCTTGAAATGGGATTGATTTTTAAAAACCCTATTTTTATCTCTCACCCTTTCTTCAGACTCCTCGTAACTTCATCTGCCTCGTTCGAATACCGCGAAGCTGAACATCAGGTGTTTTCCGCAGCTGGCTAATTCGATTTTACCTGGTGATACTGCGGATATCGTATGACTGTAATTTACGTTGCAGCGATGAACCGGTTGTTATTAATGGAATGTGGCTGCTCTCTGTGTACAAATACGTCGAAGCAAAATAAACGACGACCCGGGCGGAGGTTTGGCTCACGACCCCGAGGAAAAGGTCGGAGTTTCCATGCTGCGTGCGGTTGTGTGTGTGTATACGTTGGCCCATGGACGAAAGTAGAATGGAGGAATATCCCAGAGCCCTCCACTCACTCACGTGCCTCGCCCGTTGTGTGCGTCCCAGTGTCCGAGTATAATACTTTAATCCCACGACAACGCAGAGCTTTGCGTCGTGGCGCCCCCGAGAGTGGCCAAGTGCTTCGGGTACTTGTGTTCTAAATAACGCTCAGTGCGCGTTCAGTAACCCACGCGCCGGTAAATGAGAGGGAGAGAGAGAGAGGGAGAGGGAGAGGACACACACACAGGAAATGAAGGGAGCGTTGGGGCCGCCCGTTTTCAGCTTGGAACGGATTTTTCGGATCGACGCCGATGGCTCGGTGAACTTTCGGTAATGGGATAAAACGCGAATTGTCCTGAAATCTTGGAGAAAATTGGTTGACGAAATTAGAAAACTCTTTTCAGTTTACACACGGAGAGAGGGATCAATGAATAACACATTTGGCGTCGTAAACCTGGTTTATTTCATCGTCCTGACGATTTTCGTAATATCTGCGTCATCAGCAGCCGAATGTTTTCCAAGGTATTTAGAAAAATCGCCAGACCAGCAGAGCAAATAAAAAAATGTTGCCGCAGAAAAAACGGTTAGTAAATATCCGAAACCTAATTTTCTTGCTCCAATCGCAAATTTCATTTGCTGCGTTAGACTTGCTGACAGAGCGAATGTCATCTGCTTTAGCAAACATTTAAGTGCTGATATCGCTAATCATTTGCTGAAGCAGCAAAGCGAATTTGTCCTGGTATCAAATAATCTGTTTGGTCAGCAAATCAAACGAGATCTGCGTTGTTTGTTTCCACAGCAAATCCTTGTTTGTTAAGACTGCAAATTTGTCACACGAGCAAAAAAAAAACGGCTGACACAGCAAAAGTTTATTTGTTAGGCGATAAAAAATAACCTTTTGCTGTCACCCCAATATCATTTCTGTCTGTGCGAATATGGCAAACGTTGCTGCAACATTGTCCCCGTGTACCGTCCTGGTATCTCTCTCGATGTCCCGAATAATGTTCGACCCATCGCGTCGGGCGATTTATCATCGCATCTCAGAGAACCGGAAGCGGTGCAACCGGTCCACTGACGTCGTTGCAGTCCTAATGCAGCCATATCGTGCGCCGCGGCGATAGTTCCTAACTTCGTGCACTCGACTAAACGGAGCCACAACCCGTGTGCAATCGCTTTCATCCGTAAGTAGATGGCGCCCCGAAAGGCATTCCAGCGAGTAGACACAGTGATGTTGGGCGCACGAAGCGCGCCCGGAATCGGTTCCGCCGCGGCAAATCCCCGCTCGTTTCTTATTCCACGGCGTTGATTTTGAGCGGATAGGAGAAGCTCATTGGTCTCGCCGTGAAAGCGCCGCGAAACAAAGGGATATTCGCAGATTCGATATTGGAAACTGCGCAGAGAGTGGACTCTGGTTGCCGGTCGTACACACGGGATGGAGAGCGTTCGATATGTTGGTGCAGCTCCGGCGCTGCGGGTCGAGAAGAATTCATTTCGTCTATGGTGTGCGCGTTTGGTGTCTGGGAATATAATGCGGGAAAGAGGAGAGAGAGATATATAGAAGACGTAAATAAAGGAGAACATAGGGAATCGCAAATTTATCGTTTCGAATCCTATGTTTTGTTTTAAACAGTGAATAGACAGAGCCCAGAGCTCGGATAATGCGCAGTAAATTTGAGACAATCTTTAATGGGAATAATTTAGACGCTTGTAACTCAGATTTACCACATTTGCATTTGGTAAAGTTCAACGTTGGTAACGCTGGTAGAAAATCCGTGGCGTTACAGCCGGTGCGGGGCAGGTTCTGGTCAGGACCACATTGGCCCAGCTAGGACCCTGGATAGGCCTGACTTGGACCGGATTTAACACTACAGATTTTTAGTATGAAAATTTATTTTAAAAATGAAAGTGCCGGTTGGAATAAAACAGTGAAACATAGGGAACCGCAGATTTATCGGTTTGACTACCCTTTGCCCGAAACAGTGGATACACAGTGCTGAGATAACGCCCAGTAAGTTTCAGGCAATCTTCAATGGGAATAATTTAGATGCTGGTAACGCAGTGTAACCACATTTGCATTTGGCAAAGTTGAACCCGCGTGGAAAATTCGTGGTGTTACATCCGGCTCAAGTGAAGCTCTGTTCAAGGCCACATTGGCCTGGCTAGGGCCCTGGCTAGGCCTGACTTGGACCGGATTTCTCGCTACAAATTTTCTAGTAGAAAAATTCATTTAAAAAATGAAAGTGCGGGTTATAAAAAAACAGCGAAACATAGGGAACCGCAGATTTATCGGTTTGACTACCCTTTGCCCGAAACAGCGAATACACAGTGCTGAGATAACGCCCAGTAAGTTTCAGGCAATCTTCAATGGGGTAATTTAGATGCTGGTAACTCAGTGTAACCACATTTGCATTTGGTAAAGTTGAACCCTAGTGGAAAATTCGTGGCGTTACATCCGGTGCACGTCAAGCTCTGTTCAAGGCCACATTGGCTCGGCTAGGGCCCTGGCTAGGCCTGACTTGGACCGGATTTAACACTACAGATTTTTTAGTGGGAAAATTAATTTTAAAAATTAAAGTGCCGGTTGGAATAAAATAGTGAAACATAGGGAACCGCTGATTTATCGGTTTGACTACCCTTTGCCCGAAATAGTGAAGACACAGTGCTGAGATAACGCCTAGTCAGTTTCAGACAATCTTCAATGGGAATAATTTAGATGCTGGTAACTCAGTGTAACCACATTTGCATTTGGTAAAGTTGAACCCTAGTGGAAAATTCGTGGCATTATATCCGGCTCAAGGAAAGTCCTGCTCAGTGCCACACTGGTCCACCATAGCCGGGCCTGACTTGGGCCGGCTCTCACGTCACAGATTTTCTACTGGGTAAAAAAAAGTTTAAGCTGGAATAAAAAATAAAAAAAAACTTGCTAATCACCATAACACGAAAATCTCTCCCTCTCCGCTTATCCCTCGTACTTCGAGCGCTAAAATAAGTGGCACGTGGCTTAATTGTAAGCTGGAGCACCGCGAGAGTCGCCGTTAATTTTTCGCTTGTTCCTGCTCAACCGCGCGGCGAGCTTTTCACCGAACGCGAGTCAAGAACGTCAAAAAGTGCCCGGAAGTGTACACACAAGTGTGTGTGGCTTTTATTGCTCGCCCGGGTGTTCGCTTTGCTCCGTCGCGTCGACAAATGAGTCAGCCGGTCGGGGACGAGAGGGAGGCTTTTTTTTTTTTTCTTCTTCGCACCACTCGAACACCGTGGCTGTCCTCCCACGTCTTCCGGCGACGAACTTAACTGATTTTTCTTTATTAGCCCCACAGGAGAGCCAAAATGTGGGACACCTACTCGCGGCCTCCGGAGTTTTCTTGCGACTGTCTCTCGGCCTCTCTCCCCGGATCCTCCGAGACAGTCGAGGCGATATCACCTTTCCCAATGGCGAGCGCGAGAGAGTGAGAAACGCGCCGAGATTACTCTTCGTACGTTGGCCCCGAGGCTTTTTATCTTTATCTCTTATTCCGCGCCCTCGCGTGCCGCCGAGACCGAGGCAACAGCGTCGTGAAATATCACGGTGGCACGTAACAACGATACGAATATGTCGAGATATATCTGGCTCCGGGCGCGTCGCGTGAGATACACGTAATGTCCTTACGTCGCGTGGGGGTATCATGTGAACGAATGCGGGACGAGCAAACGATGAAAAAGGTCGAAAAACGGAATCTCTCGTCGTCCTGTCTAGACAAAAAAGCGGCGAAAAAACGGGGCTTCGCCCCTCCCCCTGGAACCATCAGGCTCGGATTGCGGGACCAACAGTCTCGACCGCTCGCCGCCCTAACCGGGAAATATTAAACCACCTTATTTCATTCTCATCTTCACTCACACCCTGCAATTTGTTTATCTTTACGCGTTCAAAAAAAAAAAGCTTTTTAAGCACACGAAAAAATGTCTACATCATTTTTTCGTCACCCAAAACCCCGAAATTTGGGATTACATTGACTACATCAATTTCTTCGGGCTTTCGGCTGACGGTAAATAATTCCCCCGACGCTACTTTTGCTATACTTTGATACTGTGCTTATTATTTACGCTACAATTTTTTTACGCGGGCAAAACACCGTCTGGGTACCAAACATCAAGCGTAATACACTGTGACACTTGTACCATATAACGGAAAATAAATGTCAATATCTCTTTTGACGTAGTTCATTTATTTTTTAATTTACCTTTAACACATTCTGCAAAAAAGCATCTTAATACAAAAAGTTTTACATAATTCATCCATTACCAAAAATTAAACCCCCCCAAATAATTCGTTCACCACCCAAAATTAGACGTAGTTCATTTATTTTTAATTTACCTTTAACACATTCTGCAAAAAAAAAGCATTTCAATAAAAAAAGTTCTACATAATTCGTCCATTACCAAAAATTGACCCCCCCCCCCCCAAATAATTCGTTCACCACCCAAAATTCAACCCCTCCCCCCCACATTACATCATCCACATCAAGTTCCTCGAGCTTTCGCCCGCCGGTAAATAATTCCCGTCGCGATGTATCGCCACTTTGCCTACTTACGCCGCAATTACCCCGCTGAAACTGCCTCCGGGTACCAAACATTAAGCGTAATATACCGCGGCGCTTGTACCATAACGAATGATACATTTTAATGACACCTTTATTGTAAGGTACACGTCGCCGCAAGAAAGGAACGTTCTTGCCATTCTGTCGGGCGGGAGCCTCGGCGCTTCTGTATGAAAAACAGATCTCAGTGATTAGGGTCTAATTGCCCGTAGTAGTCGCTGCGTTAAAGTGCATCCAGTGTAACATTGCAGCAGGCGTCGCTGCCGCGCTGCAACGAAGAAGGTATTTTAGTGCGGCGAGGAGAGAGGGTGGGGGGGAAGGGGGGAGGGTAATGGCCACGATGCCAGACAGCCCGAGTGAGTGCGGTCCGTAATAGTCAAACGGTGCGTGAATACGGCGAGACATTGACGCGTCAACGAGGTCTGCAGTGTCGTCACTCCGGCTGACTCTGCCTTTCTCCGTCTCGCTGTTGGCTTTTGCCTTCCGCGCCGGGGCTCGAAGCTCGGAAGTAGTCCCTGCATATTTGATATGCCCGCGCGCGGATGGGGATGGGGAAAGGGGGGGGGGACACCGAGTAGCTGCTGTTCTATACCCGCGTACCGAGCCCCCCCGCAGTCGCTCCTCGAGCGCATCCTTTCAGCCGGCAAGTTTCCGGGTATTAGCATAGTAAACATGGATTTACGTTATGTCCGCTACTATCCCGTCCCGTTCTACTGGCTGGAGCTGTCGCCGGCGAGAAGCACTATACGCCGCACGCTGCTGCTGCTGCTGCTGCTGCTGCTGCTGGTGCCCCGCTTCGCTGGCAAGTTTCTCGACGTGGGTTTAGACGTTTATCCACTTCGAGCACTTAAGCGGAACTCCACGCACGCATAGTCGTCCTCTCCTCGGTTACCACCTACAAGCGGGAATATTTTCCGCGCTTTAAGGGGACTTTGGGACCCGGGCGACGGTGAATCGCGGCCACGGGAAGTTGTGGATGTTTCTATGGGGACTTGAATATTTTATTTGGCGTACTCTGGGCAATTATTTCTGGGAAATTCTTTTGGGAAATGTTTTTGTTGCTATGGGCAGAAAAAACAGTTTGAAATCTGCATCTGTTGTAAAACAAAATGGACGAAAACTCGCCTTTTTGCTGCCGCCAACTACCTTAAGGATGTAGGAGCGCGCTCCTATTATTTTTATTTTATTATTTTTATCGAATCTTTGAAATTTGTACATATTTTCCAACACAAAAAAACTCAAATTTCAAAGATTACATAAAAATCTTAAAAAATTCATACGTATACAGAAAAATAAAGTAATCATTTTCATGCAAAAAAAACTTGGGTCACAGAAATATTTGTTAAACAATTTTTTTTTAATCAATTTCTTAATAACATTTTGGAATTGTTATTATACAAAATTAATCTTTTGCATACCTTTAGTGTGCATACATTTTTTCAGATTTTCAGACCATCGAGAAGTGTTTGCAATTCTCTCGCACTTTTCTCGAATTTATGCGAATTGAATACTCCGCGCTCCTACATCCTTAACAAACCTTCAAACCTCGCACGCCCGAGAACTGTCAAAATACAACAAATCTGTACGATTGCAAAAAAATCGTTCGTTCTTTATGTTATTTGTCAAGGGTGGCAAGACTTGAACTCCTGAAAAAGTCAGAAAACCGAGTGGACGAACAAAAAGCCGCAGGGAAATTCGATAGGGGATTATCGTGTGCGGCGTCTTGTCGATGACGCGACTCGACGTGTATTCAAAAGCTTGTGGCGGCGGCGCTGTTGAGTTTGCGAGCAGGTACGCCGCGCGCTCTCGAGGTTGGATGAGCGCACCTTTGCCCGCCTCTCGGATTACATATCTCACATATATCCGATTACCCGATTCCCCCTTTCTGGTAAACGTTCCATTGACTGAGCGCGACAAAAAGACGACAAAAAATGGAGAGCTGGAGGGCGAAGGGAGAGGCGCAAAGAGTAGAAGAAAAAAAAAGAAGAAAGCGAAGAGTCGGCGGCAGGAGGAAAAGGAGAATGAGGAAGATAAAGTAGAAGGACAGCGCGCGACCGGGGTAACGACACGATAACGCCGACGGTATTATGCAAATGGGATAACGCGATTAAGAGCTTAAACTCTTCGACGTATAGCGCGCGGTACTATAGACTCGGTATTCGATGTATACATATACATTTATCTATATACGTAAGAGGAATTCCCAATACGGATCGGGCAGCGATATTGTGTGTGTTTCCTCGGCGAAATCAGCGCCGGAATTACCGGAGGCAAAGTCTCACTCGCGAGTTCGAACACCTCGGGGTATACATTGACACAGGTTAAATTATAAAATCCATTCGCCCCGAGTCACCGGAATTACGGATTCCGGATTGTTTGGTCTCGTCTTCCGGGGAGGAGGCACGAAGACCTCGTTGCAGCTCTCGCTCATTGGCTGCCGCGGCGAGGACCGGAATATTAAACGCCTGATTTTACAGTCTGGCGAGCCTGAGCCGCGCGGTGAAACTGTCGCGCGAATGGACGAAACTTAAAACGACGGGGAAATTGTACAGGTTCCTCTCGTCGTGACACGATATGGGGCTGGGCATCGGCGTTCCGTACGTAAATCGTCGCTGATGTACCACATTTAGTCCGGTAATCGTAGCCTGTACCGGCAATACACCGTCCGGGCACTTCGGGCGCGGGTGAATTTCGACCGCCTTGCGTTATATAACCACAGGGGGCTCGAAATCGCGCGGCCACTGAGGCCCTGTGATCGGTCATCCACGAATAGCTTCGTTAAGAGCTTCGTTCCTATCTCGGATACAAATCGATGATATGGTTAATATGGTTAATACGGTTATGGATCATTGAATTGTGAAAGCGGCGCATCGTTCGGCCACCCGGCGAACCGCTTGGCCAGGTAGCGCCCCCCTTCTCACCCCCCCGTTTATGACTCGCACTTCGGGATAGGGCGAATGGTCGTGTGCAACGAGTTATTTTAGTGGCGCATCCATTTGTGGCCACGGCCGGCAGGGACGCTGCGGAAACTATACGCGGGTAGAAACAAGAATATCCAAATTGGCTTTGTCAATCGTCGAAACGTATGCGCAGCGACCAATTCCTGTGGGGGCCACTGCAGTTGTACAGTCTGCAAGGGCAGTTTCTGCGAGGGAAACGGAACGCGGATATGGTTGGTCAGTGAATGAAGATACTAAGTTGGCAGACTTGTGCGGTGTCAGAGGACACTTGATATAACATTTCAGGGTCGACCAAGTAAGTGAAAAAATCAGGACAATTAGCTGGAGAATGCCGCAAGGCGGAACGCTATGTCTTGATTTCGGAATTTTTCACCGAATTTTAAAGCCGAACGTAGCCTTGCGTTTTTCGCGAAAAAAACATTTTTATTTCGTTTTTCGTTGTTGAAAATCGTTTTTCGTGTTTTCCTCGTCGAGTTTTCTGTTTTTTGGGCAAACAACGCTGCTTTTCGGAATCAACGTGACATGTCTCATTGGATAGGGTCTTCAAACCAAATAATTTTTTTTTTAATTCGCGAAAAACGTACCCTTTGCGTTTTTTCCAAACAGTACGATTCTCAATATGCGTATTCTACCTCTGAAAACATTGGTTTCAAAACATTTTCAGCTGATGTTGAAAAAATATAATTGGACGTTGTTTTTGCCAGAAATCATAGACTCCGGCCGAAAACTGCCAAAATCGACCTCACAGAAATGTTCTTTTCAATATATCGACTTTTGACATATCCCGTCGTTCTAGTCTCGCATACTCTATCCATGAAAACCCTTTTTAAAGTGATTTTGAAAGAAATACTTTTTATGTCAGAACTCATCAATCCGACTGTCGCTCGAAAAAATGGCAAAATGTACATCCTCATATTTTTTCGCGTTGCACATACACTTGTTAAGGTAGGACCAGCGTCCGGTCCCTTTATATCAGTTTTGACACTTGACATAAAAAAAGCAATGCGTGAACTTGGTCCCGATCCCAGTGCATCTGACGATATCGAAGATCCATCACAGCATGAATAAATCGACAACAGATTTTGTGACACATGAACTTTTTAATGGAACACAGGGAAAAATATTATCGGAGGGATAACGAAAGTTCTGCTGCGGTGGCTAATGATTTGCTGTGGTAGCTAAAGATTTGCTGTTGTAGGTAAACATTTCGCAGCGACAGCAAAAAAATCGTTAATGCAGCAATCGATTTATTATCACTCTCTGATTATTTTTCTGCATAGAGAATCAATTACCCAATGTGTACAAGTAAGAATACAGCAGCATCAGCTGCTAAGATGCAGAAAACCAGACACAATTTTGTATTTTTTTTTTTCTAAAATTCTCGCAAGTTTGCACCCCGCCAAAAACGTTATTCTTTTTTCTTCATTCTTTACACAGCCGCGAATGGCATAACGCGCAGGGTTTAAGAGTCTCGGACCTCTCCGGCGACGCGAAAGACATGAGAAAGGGCGTAAGGCATAGCGTGAACAAACTCCCGTTACCGCGAACATATAGTTGAGTGCACTCCGCGGTAGCTCGGAGGCCAAAGTACCAAAGTATATACGAAAGTTTCGTTGGCGCGGCGCGCGCGCTCGCGGCCTCTCACGCTCGCGGGCGAAACTAGCTTGCGGCCTGTGCTGCGGGCGCACAGTCAAGTACACTTTTGTTTTAATCCCGAGTTTCCGGTCGGTCCATTCTCGTCATCATCATCCGCCTCCGACTCCGACTCGCGGGCTCGCCGAAGGAAATGTATCACGAGTTATGACACACGTGGAGTGGTGGGGGACGAAGTTGGGGTGGGGAGCGAACGATATAGGACACACTCGCTCACACGTACTTTGGGCAACGGTAATTCACTTGGAAAGTTTTCAGTGAAAATTCTCGGTAAATCAGTTTGAGCCAGCGGAACGCGGAGACAGTTATTATATATGTTCCCCGGGATAAGTTTCCAGCGGGAGTCGTCCTGAAAAGTATTTTCAGTCCCGCGAATTCGTCGGACGTTAAATTAGCTACAATTACGGCTGGGAGTCGCGGGGAATCTTTCGCGAAAATTATTCAGAGGATCTTTTGTCGTGTCCTGCCAAAATTGGTATCATGATCGTATAAAGGCACCCACGGAGAGAAATATCTGTGTTGTGACAGCAAAGAAAAGTGACAACAAATTTTTTTTTATTAGGCTGTCAAATCGTTTGTTCAGCTGAAAAATCATTTTGCTGGGCTCTTCAATATTTTCGTTAGTCTAACAAAACGATTTTTGTCGTCACTTTTCTTTGCTGTCACAACACAGAAATTTCTCTCCGTGGCCCCATGAGGTAGTTTATTTTATTGCATTTTTGTCGCCCAGGTGAACCAAAATGGAAATAATAAATATGAATAGGGCTTCAATTTTCGATCGCAAAAATTTACCGGGTCAGTCGCGTATGGTAATATTAATTGTCAATACAGCACGCGGTCGGAGGTTTCGAGAATGAAATAATAAATTTCAAACAAATTCCGAATAAATTTCAATACATTCGCAAAGTTGAATAAATTTTCCGACGAATTTGAAAATAAGTGCGGAATTGCGCGATTCCAGGGGCAACGAGTTAATTGGGTCGGAAGCAAAGAGTGTGAAGCGCGCGACCGCGTTAATTTGCCTTACACGATATGAATGTGAGATAAGTTTCACGCGGTCACGAAGTCGTCGTCTTCAGCGTGTACGCGGCTGCATACGGCATGCGGAGTCTTAGGTTACACTCCCCGAGGAACGTGTAACGAAAATACGCGCGGCGCTCCGCGTATTCCAGGCCCTTACAGTGGCTGTGCCATTTCTACTCCTGGGTGAACGTTAAAGCTACTTAGCTTTGCGGCCGACTTTCGAGCTCGCAAGTACATGTCGCAAATGGAGTTCCACATGCACGTGCTCAAAGCTCTTTGCGATTAAAAGTGGCTGCGCGCTCTACGTACCGCTGCTGCTGCTGTTGCGAGCTTTCGTATACGTGTATCACGCCGGCTCAGGCACCCTTGAACAATTAGTATTCTCTTTCGTACATTTCCGTCACACTTTTATCCCTTCAACCTTCCGTCTGTTTTTCACCCCCACGTCCCTGTGTCCCTCGTTCGCTCTCCGCGCATTATCACCTCCGCGTGTCAAGCAGAATGCGGCATAAATGAATAGAAAGGAGATGAGGCAAAAAAAAGGTGACGCCAAGTCGATAAACTTTTTGTTTGTTGACAAAAATGTTGGATCGATGAATACGGAAATATGAGGGAGATGCCTGGCTGACAGGAGAGTAAGGGGAATTGGAATCTGAAATTTGATGAATTATCATAGTATTCAATATGATTTTTTTCTACTAAAAAACGTAACATTTTTTTTTTTTCAAAATCACTCCAAAACAGGTTCAAACCCAGTGTTTTTGGGGTATCCCAAGTGAAAAAAAAATACTTTCGTTTATATAATAGATTAGATACAGCGCTCATGTATGGAATTGCACATATGTATTCCATATAAAAATTGTATATAATGAACATACAAATAATTAATTTATGTCTAGAAGATATAAAAACTTTATAAATTATCTATATGGAATTAATGATGAATTATGCACTGACTATATACAGACCGTATGCAAAATTGTGAGTCTGTTTATTTGTATGTTTATTGTATACAAATTTAATATGGAGTATATTATGATTTGCTATGGAATACATATGCCCAACTCCACATAAGAGCTGTGTATATATAAACCATTTTTTTTCACCTGGGGCCATATACGGGTTAAGAACAGTAGCATAGACCGAAAGTCAATATCTTGAAGTAAAACATTTCAGACGTCAATTTCAGACGTTTAGACGACCACAATAGTTCAGTTCAAATTCTGTCGTTCAGACGAGGAAGCTCAAGCCCAACAGCTTAAAAACAAATCGCAAACATAGTTAAACTTCGAAAATCGTATTGCAGGTTGCCAATGTTACGTCCGAACGTACTCTGAATACGTTCTACCGGAACGCGTAACTGTGGTCTCTCTTATGAAGTCAAGGCGTTGGCCCTTTACATTCGGGGACGGAGACCGCGCCGTGGAACCACCGATGAGACGTTGAAGATGTGGAGTCGGGAGACGAATGAGGTGTCGAACAGACTTTTACCAGGCAGGAATAAAATTGAAGTCCGATGATTTTTACTCACAAGTTCTTCGAGAGTATATTTCTTTACGAAATTATTTTAGAGTCAGGTTTACAATCGTTGTTTTACAGATTTAAGACGGGAGCCTTGCTCGCCCCCGGTAACGAAGTTACATTGTTGGTCGATGTAGTGCTCGCAGTTCGGCGGTCGTAGAATAACTGATTTTAGTGGGTGATGAGCTGTGCTTTTATACTGATTTTTCTAGCTTGAAATAGGAAAAATGCCATAGTGGGGTGTAGCTATTTAGGGTTTTGCCGCCTAGCACTCGGCGTTCCAAGAAAGGGGTTAGCGCTCACGAGCGGTGACCCTTGTTTATGTTACGCGCGGCAGCGAAGGGACCGCGGTGTGACTGACTGACACGGATATCGAGGCGAGCTGACAGCTGCTTCGGTGAGCTCCAGATGTGAGCACCCGGTGCCTTCTCTATCGTTAATAATTTTTATTATTAATTAATTGTTAAGATAACGCGAGTTACGTGAGACGTAACACCAATTCAAAGAAAAACGGTATTATTTCCAGCTTAGTAGTTCTTTATCGACATCGCCTGGGCAGCAAAATGAGTAATCCATATCGGCCATCGTTCGGTCTACACGAAAACGGCATCAACCCATTAAATAACTAACTTTGCGTCGAAATAACTCATAGTCGGGGGGTTGGATTTTTTTCTTTTCATCCAACGGCACGTGAAGGCACAAAATATTCGCCAGTCGCGGTGTCCATTTCCCACTGGCGCTGTAACGGAGTTACGGATAGTTTAATACCTTATCCTTCGTTAGTGGAGTTGGCGTCGGTGCTGCTGCTGCTGCTGCTGCAGCGGCAGCGACGACGAAAGCCTGATCCTCTTTCGAGCGGTTGAGCGGTGAGCCGGAAAGTTTCCTGAAAGCACTACCCCCGTCGTGGACGAGAAAGATAGCGCAGGGAGTGAGAGTCGAACAGCGTTGTGTGTTGCGCGCGTATAGTCCCGGAAAAGTTTGACGGCCAAATTCCCCGATTGAAAATGGGCTTTAGCTACTACGGAAATTTCCGGCAAACTCTTTGAATTTATACGCTGTTATGCTCATTACAGTCTAACCGACAACAGAGACTTATGGCTTCATAATAATTTTCGTGTAAACATAAAATGAGTTTGCATGTCGAAACTGATAATAACTAAACAAAAAAATATTACCACGAAATAAACTCGCATTTCAATTTTGCGTACGCTTGTGGTAGGATTTTATCGATTTATTGCATTTTTTAATTACCTGCGATTTTCCGACCGGCCCTCTGAATTTATACGCTGTTATGTTCGTTACGGTCTGACCGGCAACAGACTTGTGGCTTGATAATTATTTCGACGCGTACACGAAATTAGTTTATACGTGGAACTGACGAAGAACGAAAAAAAAAAAAAAATTGCCACGAAAAAAAGTTCTTACTTCAATTTTACATGAAATTGCGAGCACTGAAGATGGATTCAAAAATGCAGCGTACGCCTGCTGCGGGATTTTATTGATTTATTGCATTTTTTATTTTCCCGCAAATTCGTGTAAGACGTTTCGAGTTTTCTACCTTTTTCTCGCCCTTCTTCGACAGAACGGCCATAAATAAATTACGGAGCTTCCGCCCGCGGTTTCCATCAGAGTGGCAGAAAAAGATAAGGAGAGAGGATGGGCTGGGGCAGGAGGGGGAGGGAGGGAGGAACGACGTCATTTTCTATTCCACGTGCTAACCTGTCCACAAGGCTTTAGCTCCTCATCGCGAGAACTCGGTGGCGCAGTTGCCATTAAAGCGTCTCTTTTGCTTTTCCCACCTTTATTTCGCTTCCTTCCTGCAGCCTCTGGCTCACTCATTCCCCGGTAATAAAGCCCGCGCTATGTCGGATGTCTTCTCTCGGCAGCGGAGCAGATGATGATAAGCGATCCGTCACTCCGTTTCTTATCAAGACCACGAGTGTAATCTACATCGCGAGGCGCGGGCGGTGTGTAAGCAAAACACGCAATGAAATATATCCCGTTTCGGGTGATTCATATTTTCGCGGAGTAATAATAACACGTAATAAGTCATCCGGTCTCGCCCCAAAGTCGATGAAGGTCGGACGGTGGTGAGGGAAAAAATAGTTCAACGAACTGCGAAGATCTGAGTGGTAAGCAAAGTAGAAAGAAAAACATTAATCAGAAAAAGTTCATCTAAGATTTTTTTAATACAACGAGGCTAATCACGCGCGCCAGCGAAAAACTTTTTGTCAAAATCGACCTCAGAAATATTTTTTTCAAAATATCGACTTGTAACCTATATCATTATTCTCAAGTCGTATATTCTACCCCTAAAAACACTGGTTATTAACGTTTTTTAATTGATTTTGAAAAAAATATTTTTTGGCGATTTTTTTTCTGTCAGAAATCGTAGATCCGGCTCCGGACCGAAAATCGCCAAAATCGACCCCAATTTTTTTTCTTTTCAAAATATCGACTTGTAACCTATACCATTATTCTCAAGTCGTATATTCTACCCCTAAAAATACTGGTTACTAAGCTTTTTTAATTGATTTTGAAAAAAATATATTTTTGGCGATTTTTTTTCTGTCAGAAATCGTAGATCCGGCTCCGGAACGAAAATCGCCAAAATCGTCGAAACATCGGAAATTTTGATCTCAAAAGATCACTTATAATAGGTTAATCAATTTTGCGCTGGTGCTCTCTTATAAACCTTTAAGAGGTTACGGTTACTGCCCCGCCTGTCCTCTTATCAAATTTTTCAAATTTCACACCAAACTGATGTTGTTTGTCGCGGACTTTCCTGGCAACCAATCACAGCTCTGATAGTTTGTTACCAATGCTTTCCGTTACTCATGAAGTTTTTAAAAGAGGGATTTTTGTGTAATTGGATTATTGTATTAACGAGAAAGACCTCAAATGGTCCCAAGTTGCCCATTTTCTTAAAGTTTCCGTCCTAAGTGGAGCAGCAAATATTGGTCCAAGGTACGTATCGAAAAATTGAACTTTCGTTAATACGCGGCGTCAGAATTTAGAAAAAGAAGAAGGAGAAGGCGAGGAAATGAAAAAAATCAAAGCCCAGACTTTCTGTAAAGTTTTACAGTCGATGGAGGTTCATCGTATATGCGCCGAGTTTGACTGAGCAGCGAGCCGCCTCGTCGCTCTTAAAAACATTCGGTGCGCCTGAACGCCCACGAACGTTCGCTCTTTCAAAGGCCAAAATGGCAGATTGGTTTCACGCTAGATCGGCCGACATTGGACCCAATCGATATTCAAGCCGAGCGTGCGGCTACTCCGGCTGAAGGGTGGAGAGAGAGGGATTCAAGGGCCGCGACACAAAGTGGACGAACGCCAGGCGCTCTTTCTACGTCGACGTTCGAGAGAGAATCGACCGGCGGGCGACCGACGCTTTCCCTCTCGCCTCCCTCGGTTCACCCATAATTGACCTCTTCTACTTTCTCTCCGATTTTTTTTTCACACCCTCCGCTGTTTCAACAAAACGAGCTCGAACCATTTTTTTCTTCCCAAGAAAAGCACATTTTTCCGAACAGTCACCACGGGGAAATCCTGTCGATCCTAATTGCAGTATTGTTTTCACGCGAAAATTCCAATCACTCTACGATCGAAATACAAAAAGAAAAAATTCATCAAAATTCTTCGCCTCTGCGAATTTCCCACGCGTCACTTCCAAAATACGGAATATTCTGTGATATATTTCAACATTGACCAAATTAATTTCAGCGACAAATAAACCAACAGATCGTTGGTGTCTCAATCTCGAGCTGGTTCCCGGTTCACCCATAATTGACCTCTTCTACTTACTCTGCGATTTTTTTGTCACACCCGCCGCTGTTTCAACAAAATGAGCAAACTGCCCATTTTTTCGTCCCAAGAAAAGCACTTTTGTCCGAATAATCAACGGTTAATTCCTGTCGATCCTAATTACCGTATTGTTTTCATCCAAAAAAATGCACGACCTCGCTGAACGCTTTAAATGACAGGAAATAATTCCTTCACCTCCGCGAATTCCCGAAAATACCGAATTTCCAGTGATATTTCATCAACGACGACGGAAATTAATTCCAGCGACAAATATATCGCCCTCGGCTCTGGACAAATCGTCGGGGTCTCAATCTCCAGCTCGTTCCAAGCCTCCCGGGCTGTTGCGAGTGAAATTTCGCGTTTCGCGTCCAGACGTACCGAGCTCGTTCGTTTTATCCCGAAAACGTAGTCTACATCCCACGGTACCAATTATCCCTCCTCCGAAAACGAGAGCCATGTAGCCTTCTCGCAGCAAGATACTATTATTACACGCAGCGAGTGTATACGACCCGGTGATCAGTTTCTCAGTCGCGATATACCACCCCCTCCCCCCTCGCCCCAACCCCCCTATCCTGCCCCAAGGCTTTTACAAGTATGCGCGTTGTACGGTCCGCGTCGAAACGAATTACAAATAAACGCGTGTATCCCGCAGCTAGCCAAGCGAGGAGAGACTAAAGGCAGATGGGCGGGGGGGGGGGGGGCAGCGAAGGGGGGTGAGTAAAGTGTGAGTGCTATGCAGCCGTGGATGCTGCGCGATACTAGCCCAATTCCGGGGGTAGAATCAATTCGACTCCGAATTCTATACAACATCGTTTCATACACACAGGACGAAACGGTTGGTGTAAGCTCGCGGCGCTGGGGGCTGCGCCGGTGCTGAGCAGAGTTACGTTTACGGGGGGGGTTTCGAGCGAGAACGCGAGCGACCGAGGTCACATCCAAAGGCAGAGCGAGAGAGAGACCGAGAAAGACAAAAAGAGAGAGCGAGAGAGAGAGAGAGAGAGAGAGAGAGAGAGAGAGAGAGAGAGAGATCGAGCGGGTATACGCGAGCGGGAAATTTAATTAAGCTAAACGAAAATTAATTGTTGGAAAAACCGTATAGGGTCGGCAGGGGGAAAGGGGACGGGGGTGGGATGAGCGAAGAGGAGGGGTGGAGAGGAAGAGGGGGGAGAATGAGAAACACGAGGAGGAGGAGGAAAGGGTGAAATAGCGGCGAGGAGAGGGTGAGGGGGGCGGATGCTGCTACATCGAGTCTCGTCCGGAAAGGGGGACGAAGAGCGCGAGCGGCGGGGGGGAGGGGGACGAAAAGGGGGATGAAAGGAAGGGATGATGCTAGCCAGAAATGGAATACGTGCTGCTGGCTGTTACTACTGCGGCGCTGGTTGCGTGCCCGATGTGTTGGCGCGTTGTATCCGCACGGGTATCGCCTCGCTGTATGCGCGCGAGGGTAGATAAGGGGTGAGGGGGGGCTTACAGGGCGGCCAAGCGCCGCGGAGGGTAGCGAAACGTCCGCGTTACGAGGTGAGGATAGATCTGGAAACGACCACACGCACTCATTCTCCAGTTTCACTCGCCGTGTTCCAGCTCGGTTTCCCCTTGACACCCCTTTTCAACCCTCCCCCACCGCCGCCGCCGCCGCCGCCGCCTCGCCAGCTTTCACCCTCACCGCCGCGACCCGCGCGCGGCCCTCCCACCCCATCAACAGTTATATTCCGAGCCGCGGGTTCGCCGCGTTTTCTCCCTTCGCGCTCGGCGAGGGGGCTCGTTAAGAAAGGCCACGCCGCACGCGGTTGTAGGCGTACTTTACAATCAGCAATTTAGCGCCGCTACAACCGTTAAGGGTCTTAGTCTCGCGGCCGACGGCGCGCGCGAGGATTTTATCGGTTCCACCGCCACGAGGAAACGAGACGACTGCGACAAGCTTGCGGGGGTTCCAGTGTTACGGATCCGGTGGCTGTGGCGCCTCTGCAGGTGGTGGAAGAGGGAGGGGGGAGGGGGGGGGGAGGTTAGGGGGTTTCGCGCTTTCCTCGAAACTACTTTCGCTCGCCTCGCTGCGTCAGTTTACCTGCACGTAAGCTCGCCACCGTGGCGCGCGCTGTGCTTACTGCGAGCTCGCCGGTAATCTCCGGATGTCGGGTATACCCGGTGGGTGGCGGTGCTCGCCGATCCTCCGGACTTTTCCGCGGGCTCTAGCGATTCGTGGTATCCGCTATTGTTAAATTAATTTTTAATATTTAAGTCACAAGGTGGGTCAGGGGACGGAAGAAAATATCACGGGAATTAGGTACTTTCCGGTTTACTTTTTTTTGCGGAGGAACCTTCGGATAAATTAGAGACTTGTGAAAACAGATGCGAGAGTTTGGGGGTTTTTGTAGGGGCTGCGACTTTTGGCTGATAATTGACAAGCAAAATTCGTAACACACACGCGGTGACTGTGGATGTCCGGATGAATAATCGACTGGTCATACCTACCTAAGAACGATCTTTGGACTTTTCCGGGCCCTCGCGATTTGTGGTATCCGCCATTGTTCAATTATTTTTTAATATTCAAGTAACAAGGTAGGTCAGGGGACAGAAAAAAATATCACGGGAATTAGGTACATTCCGGTTTACTTTTTTTGCGGAGGAACCTTCGGATAAATTAGAGACTTGTGAAAACAGATGCGAGAGTTTGGGGGTTTTTGTAGGGGCTGCGACTTTTTTGGCTGATAATTGACAAGCGAAATTCGTAACTCACACACGCGGTGACTGTGTATGTCCGGATGAATAATCGACTGGTACATACGTAGGAACGATCTTTGGACTTTTCCGGGCTCTCGCGATTCGTGGTATCCACCATTTTTTAATTAATTTTTAATATTGAAGTAACAACGTAGGTCAGGGGACAGAAAAAATATCACGGGAATTAAGTACTTTCCTTTTTACTTTTTTTTTAGGGGATCCTTCTGATAATTTAGTGACTTGTGAAAACAGATGCGAGAGTTTGGAGTTTTTGTAGCGGCTGCGACTTTTGGCTGATAATTGACAAGCAAAATTCGTAATACACCCACGATGACTATGGACGTCCGGATGAATAATCGACTGCTGTCGTGCTTAGGAACGATCTTTGGACTTTTCCGGGCTCTCGCGATCCGTGGTATCCGCCATTGTTAAATTAATTTTTAATGTTGATGTAATAAGGTACGTCAGAGGGGACAGAAGAAAATATCACACGAGTTAGGAACTTTCTTTTCCACTTTTCTTTTTGTTGATCAAATTTCTCATGAATTGGCAGGTTTGTTACAAAAAAAATTGAAGAGTTTGGTTATTGCCGTAGCAACTTTTGGCTCATGATAATTGACAAGCGAAATTCCGGTGCTCGCGCGCAGCTTCCTACCCGAGGTATCGTAACACACCCGCGGTGACTATGGACGTCCGGATGAATAATCGATTGGTAGTACGTACGAACTATCTCACCCCCCGCGCACCGGCCATCTAACGACCTCTGCCCTCGCGGGCTCCGTGACCCAACTTTACATATGCATATACTATATATATAGATATATAAACATAGGTACGTCTGTGCCAGAGAACAGGGTTATACGAGGAGCAGAAAATTGAGATATAGACGATGGGTCGAACAAATGATACATCATCGATCGTTATATATATTGTATGTATAGACGATTCACTATGAATTATGCATAAACAAAGGCGATCGTTAACGATGAATTGGCCGATGATGCCTCGCTACGTGCGCATAATTTTATGCGGCTTACGCGGGTCAGCGAGCTGCAAAGTCGAATAAATCATTGTTTTGCGGCGTTTGACGCCAGCGTCGAAAACATCTCTCGTGTATTTTTGGCCTTCTTACGCGTGGAACGATCAGCAGTCGTGTACTGACTGCGAGAAAAAAAGCAGAAAGATGGAACAGAACTTGGCTCCGATATTGGGATTAAAAAAAAATTGTTTGTAAGTGTGATTATGCCTTCCTTGTCGGATCTTTATTCAGTGGAAAAGTCGGGGCTATGTATATTTATAGCAACAAACACCTGGCGGGAAGTTGGGGCCGTAGGGAAAAACTTTTGATTGAGTTATCGTCAAAGTTTTTTTTTTTCTATACACGAGAACTAATAAATTCTTAGTGGTTTCTCGAGCGGCGGTGAGAACGAATATGATTCTATTTTTGTTCCGATGAGCGTAATTATGTGTTTTTCTTCCGAAAAAAAAATCGGTACCCATTTTTAGGATCGAATTTTTTTATCATAAATTAAATCTTAAGTTCGATCTTAATATCGAACTTAAACACGCAAAAGCTGGAGAAAAATAAAAGAGAAAAAGGGGACTCAAGATCGATCTTGAAATTGAACTTATGACTAAAAATTCGTCTCTTAGTGAATTAAAATAGGGACGCTACGTCTTACTAGCAAACAAAATCTCCGCTCCCTCAGGATGCCCCAGGGAAGGCGAACGAAACGGTGCATAACTTTTCGAGTTTATTATCAATTTATCCCCGTCACTTGTTCGCATTACGTCTCATCTGTTTTCTCACCCCCCAACAAACCCCGCGATCCGCCCATAGCAATACCAGTCAGTCGAATATTCCGCACGTTTGTCGGCGCCCGCCGAGACGAGAGTTTCATGGAAATTACGGGAGTTGTACTGTTTTGATTTATCTCCACGAGTCGCGGAATTCGCCGCGGATACGCGGACGCGTTTTTTCCACGTTAAACGTCGGAATGCGATGATCCTCGTGTGTATCGCGTTGACAAAGGGAGCGCAATGCGATGCGGCTGCAAAAAAAAAAAAACGTCGAGCGGAGATTCTCGCTGTCGTACGACGACCAACTTCTAACTAGCCGTTGCGGTGCGCGACCGAGAAAACAAGGCAAAAAGTGTGGCCACCCGCAGTCAGAGACACTCGCGTTAAAAAAAAAAGAAGGGTGTGAGAGGCAGAGGGAGAGAGAGGGAGATAGATGCTTGCAATCAAAACAGGTGGCGAAGCTTTCAGCCAGGAGTGAGGCCGCAGCCACAGGACCAACAGCCACCCCCCCCCCCCCTTCGTCCCTTCCCCAACGAAATAAAATCAAAGCCGCTCAGGGGACTTCCCGCATGCAAATAGAAATAGTTTGGGACGCTCCGGGCTCGACTACCGAGCAAAAGTTGTGTAAATTGATTACTGAATTATTTATTGGCCGCAGTGTACCTCGCCCGTTCCAGCACCCCGCACCCTTTTATCCCTGTCGTCGACCGCCACGGGCGCGCGGCCATCCCTTTTCCATACTGCTTTCCTTTGCTTTATTTCCTGTTTTTTTTTTTTTTTTTTTTTTTTTTTTTTTTTGTAAATGCGCCGCGAGACTCGAATACCTCGCCGTGAATATCTGACGGATTCGCCGCGGCCGACGCGAATGGGAATTTCTGAAGCGAAAATAACTTCTTCACCGCGGGAAAAAAGCTATATGCGAGGGAAAACATTTTTTTTTTTTTTTCATATTCGCGTGGCTTAAATTTCCACGGGTCTTGAGCGGCCGGCGAGTGGCGGATTTAATGAACCACTTTGTTTTTAATCTTGCTCTTTTTAATTTGTAATTATGTTTTAATTATTCTTCAAAGCGCACCGCTGAGGTTGTAATTTCGCAGCTGCGTCAAGACGTGACAGGTGAGACACAGGGCGGCGAAAAGAGGTGAATTTATTTGTTTTTAATGGAAAATCGAGCGAAATATTTCACGTCGATTTTGCTCGGCTTTGCGCAATTTTTCGTCAGTCAATACAATTTACAGAATGACATACGAAGTTTATTTTAATTTGTAATTATGTTTCAATTATTTTGTGAAAGCTCACGGTTGAGGTCGCAGTTTCGCCGAGATGCGTCGGTGACATCGGAATACACAGGGGAGTGAAAAAAAAAAAGAATTTATTTTTTAAATATGAAAAATCGTGCCGATTTTCCGCGAATTCGCCCAATTTTGCGCCAGCCAATATTTACAGTACTGAATATGAGGTTTTTGACGATGGCACCGCGCGCGCTCAATGCGGGGAAGCGAAAAGCGGATATTCTGGTCGAGCACAATTGAATCGAACATCACTACGGCGATACGATTGTTGCGCGAGCGAGCGGCGGGGCGGAGAGAGCGAACGGCCGAAAATTAATTTTCACAGAGTGCATGTATTACGGTAATAAATATTGATAGACCGATTGGGCGCGTCGAAAAGTAGCCGCATCGATCGCGCGACGCGGCAATTGTTGGCTCCCCCCGATGCCTCTCGCCGCTGGGCGAAACGAAATGGCGCGGAATTTTCGCGTTTTTGCTAATTAATATCGCGATGTTTGTCGCGTGTTCGGCGAAGCAAAAAAACAAAATTATAATTTAGCTGCGCGTACGGCAACGACAAATCAACGAGTTCAACTGCCCCCCGACAGGACACACAAAAATGTGCCATATTTTATGGAAGCTGCCATTTATCGATCCCCTGCTGGAAAATCAGGCACCGCTTAGACCCTGGCAGGACCGACATGTCCTTGATCAGTGCCTGAGTAGCGGCGTTTGCAACGCCACAATTTTTCTACCAGGGAAATCGTCAACCGAGATGAATTGGATGAAGTAACCCCAAATCGAGATCGTTCCCGGTGTCAAGTTGTTACCTTGGACGGACAATGGAAAAGTGTATTTTGCGTTTATTTTCTCTTCGCTTGCACCCATTTCGTTCCAATTACTCTTTCTAATATCGCGATGCTTGTCGCATGCTCGGCGAAACAAAAAAAAAAATTATAATTTAGCTGCGCGTACGGCAACGACAAATCAACGAGTTCAAATGCCCCCCGACAGGACACACAAAAATGTGCCATATTTTATCGAAGCTGCCATTTATCGAGCCCCTGCTGGAAAATCTGCAGCGTCAAAATCGGCCCAAGGCGAGCATCGCTTGGGCCCTGGCAGGACCAACATGGCCTTGATCAGTACCTGACTAACGACGTTTGCAACGCCACAAATTTTCTACACGGAGAGAAGGATCTGATACTTTTTACCATATTTCTAGTAAAAAGTATTGTAAATTTCCGGTAAAGGGGAGATATATAACACCATCTATCGAGAAGAATTAGAACGATGAGAATTTTTACCAGGAAATACGGTAAAAAATATTATGTATATGTTAGAAATTCTCATAGTCCTCGTACTGTTCGTCAGGTGGCGGCTATGGCTTTTCAATACCAGGCACGTTGGTAATTTTTACTATCGCGTCCGGTAAATTTTATCAGACCCTTCTCTCCGTGTACCAGCGAAATATCGTCAACCGAGCTGAATTGGACGAAGTAACCCCGGATAGAGATAATTTCCGGTGTCAAATTGTTACCTCGGACGGACAATGGAAAAGTGTATTTTGCGTTTTTTTTTTTTTTTTTCATCGCTCGCAGCTATTTCGTTCCAATTACTCTTTCGAAATTACTCGGCACTCAACATTTGCAGCGATCGCGCTGCGAGCGAGCGCGCTGGTGTTCATTTTGGTTGAACACCAGCGGACATTCAGCTCGCGCCGTCCTCCGCACTCGTAGCTCTTCCCAGGGCGTCGGGGGGGCAGTCGGCGAGTTCCACAGTGGCGGAGGCATTGAACGCGCGCGTACCCCGCTCGGTCGTGTACTCGGCGCGCGAGCCAAGTCCCGACGGTTTAATGCCGGTTACATATTTGGCCGACTAATTAAACGCCACTGGCTCACTGGAATTTTCTGTGCTGCGGTCGAACTGTATCATGTCGGTGACGTCGACGGTGAACGCCCGAACCGCAAGTGTAATGCCGCAAGCTTGCTCGCCGCCTGCATAACCCCCGAAAGTAAATGAGTTAACGTGCACCACGCGCCCGCCATACGCATTGCAATTAATTATATTGTTGCGCAACTAAATGTTACCGGGCACGTCTGACCACCCATATACGAGTCATACATTTGTAACCCCCGTTGTACCTCGTACACGGACGCGACATTATATTGTATAAATACAATTGGAGCTGCCGATGACACGAAAAATATTAATTTCGGCGCTGAAGTTGCGATATTAATTTATTTTATTGTAAATCGGTGATTGGAAACATTTGTGCATTTTTTTAATGCCGGGATAGAATGAGAAAACAGCGCTCGGGTGATGAGTAATAAATACTATATTCATTAAAGAAAATAAGCTGTTAATGTGGAAATATAAGTATTGAAATAATGATAATTTTGCCTGCTGCCGGTGGTTCGAAAAATATTAATTTCGGTGCCAAACTTGCGACATTAATTTTTCGTTGTTGCAAAAGGGTGTTTGAGAAATTATGCATTTTTGTCCAAGTTTTCAATCTGGTTTTCAAGCAACCGATTCACCTACCCGGTTTGTCCACCGGCAAAGAAATCCTCCGTCGCCATCCTAACCCGACATCATTATTTCCGATTTTTTCATACGAAAAAAAGTGGCCCTTACCCCAAAAACATTTTTTTTCCGACTGACACGTCCCCCTTGACGCTTCTCCCTTGGAATTTAACCCAACAAAAAAGAAAATATTTATTCTCCACCAAAAATATCCATAACCCATTGTGCATAATACTTAAAGTAATACTGAAAAACATGAATTCCGGCGCCAAACTTACGACATTAATTTTTTGTTGTTGCAAAAGAGTGTTTGAAAAATGACGCATTTTTGTCCGAATTTTCAGTCTGGTTTTCACGCAACCGATTCACCTACCAGGTTTCTCCACCGTCAAAGAAATCTTTCGTTGCCATCCCATGAAACGACATCATTATTTCCCATTTTTTCATAAGAAAAAATGTGGCCCTTACCCCAAAAACATTTTTTTTCCGACTGACACGTCCCCCTTGACGCTTCTCCCTTGGAATTTAACCCAACAAAAAAGAAAATGTTTATTCTCCACCAAAAATATCCATAACCCATTGTGCATAATACTTGTAACGCCGAGATTTTCCGCGGCGGCGCTGAGCCCGCGCGCGCGGCAGGAAGAAAGCCCATATATATAGTGGCAGCCCAGAACACAGGGAATTTAAAACATAAAATATTTCCTATTGTTTGAGAATAGAGAATGAGAAAAAGGGGCGCGGGGGGTCGCGGAAGGGGAAAGGGAAGTAGAAGGTAGTACAGAAGGCCGGAAGAGAAACTGCCCCGCGTTGGAAGGGGGAGTCGCCGGTACGGCCGAGAGAACCGTAGTGGTCCGGAGAGAGAGAGAGAGAGAGAGAAAGAGAGACAGAAAAAGGGACAGAAAGAGTGAAAGAGAAGGAGATAGAAAGCCCACGTTCGGCAACTCCCAGTTCATCACCCTCTCTCGGGTTCCCGCAACGTTCGAAATATTTAAATGCTCCGGCCACTTTATTCGCGAGCACCGGGAAGTCCCGCGCACGTTTGTGCTCTGGTCTCGCCCGCCGTCTCTCTCTCCCTCGCCCCCCCCCCCACCCCCCGGGATATACTGCTATCCGGGATAAAGAAACGGGCCAGGGAATGGCCGATAAAAACGTGACAAACGTCTCGAGCCATTCAGCCTCCTCGCGTTGTTTTCCATAGCCCCGAATCCCTTTCCCTCAGCCCCCCTCCTTTCCCCTCCCTCCCCTCGCCCTCATCTCCCTCATCACCCTCCGTCTCTGCCCTCTCTGGCTCCCCTATATTATTTTCCTCCTAACGTCCGTTTCGGCGCGCTCCATTCTCTCTCCCTCCCACGATTGCGGATATAATTTTTCAAAAATCCTCCACTCACGCCTCGGTGAATTGTGGATACACGGAGAAAAGTCGATGTCAGGAGAAAATATCTGCGGTGACCCAGTTCGCCCTATTGCGAGGAAAGGATGAACCGTCGCGCTCGCCACACAGATATACAGACACGAATATATATCCATGCAAATCCGAGTGTGTGTAACACGTGTGTGCATATAGGGTATATGTATGACGTCGGACGAAGAAATCCATTTTCATTAGCGCACCCTTCCATTATTCCACGGCAATTAATTAGCCCTGGAGCTGCCAGTCCTGAGGGGGCACAACCCGCGCAATATCGCGCCGGGTCGTTGGGGGGGGGAGGGGGGGGGGGGGGCGATGAAACAATTTTTATATTCAGCGCAGCCGCGACTCGTGTCGTGTATCCCTTTAAGGAAGAGCACAGGGGGGAGCAGGGTGGAACCTGGGTGGAGGGGCGGAAGGAGGGGAGTGGGGGGGGGGGGTGAGGTGCGAGCTCGAGCTTTCGTTCGTTCTTCCGTTCGGTCGAACTCGCTCGGCTGCTGCGTGCACGGACCGTTACTTCGGCGAATTAAATCTTAAATTAATTGTCGAGCGCAAACTCCGGGGGCGCCAAGGGGATTTCAAGATATCCTTTCTATCTGGTCGGCTCCGTGGGTATCGCGCTGAGGAAGTTACGGCCCGGGGTGTACCTGAGAAATCTATTTAACTGGGTTAAAATCTCAACGTGGAGATTTACCGCAGTGTCCAGACGGTGGGCGAACCCGGCGGCCGCGGGAGGAGGACGCCGACCCCCGGGCTCCCCGGGAGAATTTTATTGCCGGGACTCGCGGATGCGAAACGCATTTGTAGCGCCTGACTTTCGGCTGCGAAGTTTTTGCGTTTATCAGAGAAATTGCGGATTTAATTGTACGACGCTCGGGCGCGGATGGACAGATTTTTTATGAGAGACGAGGAATGGGAAGTAGGCGGGCAGACTGGGGCAGGTTGGAACGGATTTTTTTCCAACCTTTCTCCAAATTTTTTTTTTAGTTCTATATTCAGCAATCGGAGATACATCTTATGGTGAACTTACAGACGGTTTGGAATCAAATTTCGAATAGCTACACGCAAAAAATCAATTTAGTGTTGCGAAATTAAAGTTTCAAGACAGTTAAAAAGTTGCTGCGCAGCGACCATCGAAACGAGCTCATTGAAATCTTTTCGACCTCAAAGCTCATTATATTAATGTCATATCAAGCTCGAATGGAAGGCATTCGGAGCTTCCCATAGTACCTAATTAATCATGAAACCACAACTGTGACAATATTCCAAATCATAAACTCAACAAATAAATAAAATGCCAATCAAAAAGTGTCCCAAAATGCCGAGGTCTCCCTCAAACATTTTTCCAGAATTCCTTCGAGTGTTTCGATTTTTCCGAATTATTTCAAACAATGACAAACAAAAATTTACATTTGAAAACCTAATGGTGCGTATGAATCGAAGCACTAAAAACCAAATGGATTCGTTACAGTCAACAACAGTTCACCATTTCAGCGGGCAAAAAAGTTTCGCATCTCCCCCCCTCCCCCCCTCACTCTCACTCTCGCTGTATTCTTTTTATAATTGTTTACTCGAATCGCGCGCGTCAATGCCGGAAAAGTGTAGAGGATTGGAAAATGAAAACGTCGGGTCTATAGGAGCATAGAGTCGAGGTTGCGCGTTGTCGCGGATGGTTGCCCGAACGAACTCCGGGTCTGGTGCAAAAAAAAAAGAAAAAAAAAATGCCCATTGTCACCGCGTCTCTGTAATTGATAGAGGTCTAGCCAGGCGCTGCCATCGTCCCTCGTGTCCCTTCGCTCATCCTCTCCTCTCGAACTCCTAGTTCGCCCGAACTAATTCTGCCTCCACTCGCTGCCATTTTTGTTTCCTCGTTATTGCCAACGGCAATAACGAGGAAACAAAAACGTTTGATGTTTTTCCAATGCATTTTCCTCGCTCGTCGCAGTACTGCGCGGTGCCGCCGCCGCCGCGCTGGCTGGCGAGCGAGCACTATGAAGCTTCACTGTTTTCCTATCGCCCTCAGTATAATCGCCCTCCCGTCCATTCGTCTCCCTGTAATACGGCTTTGTGCGTGCACCGGTTTTGTCAAAGGCGTAACTGCTGGGTTATATTGCGCTCCACGCGACTACAACGTAACTCTGCCGAACCATTAAATCCATGGACGGTAGGGTGGAAAAAGAAAACATTTCCCAATTACGTACCCATCCGTGGGGGGGGGGGGGGGGGGGGGGAGGGGGTGCCGAAAGCTCATTCCTGATGTTCGCAAAAGTGCACCCGTGGTCGACGGTATTTTCAATGCGGTTCAAAGAACTCGAATGCGTTTTGTGATATTAATGAGCCTGTTAGTCGTGTTCTGCTGCAGGTAAAACTGACCAAAATCACTTTACACAAATCCGTTGGTTACGTTCGATTCGTGAATAGGAAAAAAAAACGTCCCAATTACGCACCGATCGGTGGGCTTCGAACGGTTTTCCTGATGTTCGCCAAAACTGGTCGACAACATTTTCAATGCGGTTCGAAGAACTCGGTGTTACCTAATGTAATATTAATGAGTCTGTTACCGCAGGTGAAAATGATGAAAATGTCAGTACACGAATCCGTTCGTTGCATTGCAGGCTACAGGACTACATCGTGACTCTGCCGGACCATTAAATCCATGGACAAAAAAAAGAACTTCCTACAATTACACACCGATCTGTAGCGCCCGAAAGGTTTTGCTGATGTTCGCAAAAGTGGTCGACAACATTTTGAATGCGGTTCAAAGAACTCGAATGCGTTTTGTGATATTAATGAACCTGTTAGCCGTGTTCTGCTGCAGGTACAACTGACCAAAATCACTTTACAGAAATCCGTTGGTTACATTCAATCCATGAACAGGAAAAAAAAACGTCCCAATTACGCACCGATCGGCGGGCTTCGATAGGTTTTCCTGATGTTCGCCAAAACTGGTCGACAACATTTTCAATGCGGCTCGAAGAACTCGGTGTTACCTATTGTAATATTAATGAGCCAGTTACCGCAGGTAAAACTGATGAAAATAACAGTACATGAATCTGTTCGTTGCATTGGAGGCTGCACAACAACATCGTGACTATGTCGAACCATTAAATCCATGGACAGGAAAAAAAAACCTCCTACAATATACGCACCATTCTGTGGCGCCCGAAACGTTTCACTGATGTTCGCAAAAGTGGTCGACAAAATGTTGAACACGGTTCAATGAACTCCTTTTCCTTTTGTAAGATTACTGAGGCTATCAACCGCGTCGCGCGGATAAAACTGGCCAAAATCAATTTACCCAAATTCGAGACCCACCGAAACTCAGACACGCTTGAAGAATCCTTTGATGCTGTTCACATTCGATCATCAAGCCTTTAGCGACCACTAAAACGATAACCCGTAACAGTGACGCTAATCGATAACAACGAACTTGCGATGAAGTTGTCCACGCGAAAGAAGCGGGAGAAATATTTCCAAACTCAACGGTGGTCGATCGGTCCGATGCATCCAGACGATATTCAATCATGGGGTATCAGATCCGTCCGGGATAAAGTTGAAGGTATTCACGGTTCGGCGATGGTTGATGTAACCAGCTTAGACGGAAAAAAATTTCGCCATCCCCGTGGACCTCGCTGTTTCCCTCCCCCGCAAAACCACCCGTACCCCTTTGTACGCGGCTCATAACGAAACCCATTAGTTACAGAGTCGCGGATTTCTGCGCTCTGGATTTGCCCCGTGCATTCTCTCGATCCGCGCGCGTCTCACCCCCCTCGGCTGGCGCGCGTTCTCGTTTCCAATCTCTTGTTCGGCGTTTCGCATCTCTCGTGATCATAGCGCGCAGCACCTCACTGAGCTTTTGATCACCATCGAGCGGGGGGCGCGCGCGCGCGCACACAGCAGCGACGCGACCCTCTTTCTCCAATACCAGCGAGAACGTTCGATCTGCGCTCGATGAGTGGATTGATTGCCGTGGGCTACCGCAAACGCATAAACGCTGCTTTGTCCGGAATCATCTAGCTAAGCCCTTTAATAACGTTGCAAACCTGGCGGTTTATACACATTCACGTGAATACCTTTTACCCACACGCGTGTGGTGGGGGCGTAACGTGCGCGTTGGAATACGGCGCACCGGAGTCTGATTCGTTGTGTGCGCTTAAATAGATTATTGTAACGGGTAAATTTGTCGCGTTATTACCGACGCAATATTACTCCGTTGAAATTGTGGTTTAGGGTCTAATTTACCTGTGGGCCTTTGGGTTATTTTTTTACATTTTGTTTCAGGCTCATAGTGTACACATTATTAAATATGTTGACTGCGGTACACCTGAGTGGAATATTCGATACAACATGGTCAAAAGTTGTTGATTATTGATTGTTGAGTAATATTTGCGGGGTGGTTTGCGCACGACACGAAACTTGGATTTTGACCCTCGGGCGTAGCTCCACGATGATTGTGAAGCGTTGCGTTCGGTTGGAATATGGCGCACCGAGGTTTGATTCGTTGATTCGTTGTGTGCGCTTAAATAGATTATTGTAACGGGTAATTTTGGCGAGTTATTACTGATGCAATATTATTTCGTGAAATTGTGGTTTAGGGTCTAATTTACCTCTGGGGTTCTGGGGTTTTTTTTTTACTTTGTTTCGAACTTGCTGTGCACATTATTAAATATGTTAAATATGTTGACTGAGCCAACCTGACAGGTTTATTCGATACAATGTTGTCAAAAATGGTTGATTCGTCGAACAATATTTGGCTTTCAACTGGCGTTGCGCACGACACGAAACTTGCGCTTACCCCCCGCGGGCGCAGCTCCTCGAAGATAATCAAGCGCCGCTCAGACACACGAAACCCTCCGTCTTGCTTTCCCCGAGAATGACCCACTAACGTTATTACGGAGCTTCTCCGTTCCAACGGAAACTTTATCAATTTTCCGGCCATATCCGAACTTCCTCGTGGAGAAATTATGTATACATGGGATATTTTATGTTCAAATATCAGGGTATATAACACGTGTCCGAAACTACTTGAACATTTTGCTTGGGAGATTCAAGTTTACAAAAGCTCGTTCGCGAGTTCGGAGGAGAAATAATTTCAGCCAACTTTTATTCAGCAATTCGCGGTGATAGTTAATCGTACAAATTTTCCGGGCAACCGATTAGTCCTGATCGATCTGCCTAACCTGGAGGATTGGTTGAATTTCGATTGATTGGAATCATTGACATGAGATAAATACGAATCCCCGGCGACACGTGCCACACTAATTTGTCGTCAATGCCACGCAACTCGAGTGGCATTGGGTTCAATATATGGCAAATTAAACCTTTGCTCGCATTAATCCCTCTCATCCTCTCTTCGCAAACTGCCGAGGGCCAAAACCACTTGAACATTTCGCTCAGGAAATTCAAGTTTACACAAACTCGTTCGCCTGTTCGAAGGAGAAATAATTCCCTCCAACTTTAATTCCGCAATTTGAGTGACCGTCAATCGTACAAATTTCGCGGGCAATCGATTAGGCCCGATCGATCTGCCTAACCTTTGGGATTGGTTGAATTTCGATTGATTGGAATCATTGACACGAGATAAATACGGATCCCCCGCGACACGTGTCACACTAATTCGTCGCCAATGCCACGCAACTCGAGTGGCATTGGGTCAATATACGGCAAATTAAACCTTTGCTCGCATTAATCCCTCTCATCCTCTCTTCGCAAACTGCCGAGGGCCAAAACCACTTGAACATTTCGCTCAGGAAATTCAAGTTTACACAAACTCGTTCGCCTGTTCGAAGGAGAAATAATTCCCTCCAACTTTAATTCCGCAATTTGAGTGATCGTCAATCGTACAAATTTCGCGGGCAATCGATTAGGCCCGATCGGTCTGCCTAACCTTTGGGATTGGTTGAATTTCGATTGATTGGAATCATTGACATGAGATAAATACGGAACGCCCGCGACACGTGTCACACTAATTTGTCGCCAATGCCACGCAACTCGAGTGGCATTGGGTCAATATACGGCAAATTAAACCTTTGCTCGCATTAATCCCTCTCATCCTCTCTTCGCAAACTGCCGAGGGCCAAAACCACTTGAACATTTCGCTCAGGAAATTCAAGTTTACACAAACTCGTTCGCCTGTTCGAAGGAGAAATAATTCCCTCCAACTTTAATTCCGCAATTTGAGTGATCGTCAATCGTACAAATTTCGCGGGCAATCGATTAGGCCCGATCGATCTGCCTAACCTTTGGGATTGGTTGAATTTCGATTGATTGGAATCATTGCCACGAGATAAATACGGATCCCCCGTGACACGTGCCACGCTAATTCGTCGCCAATGCCACGCAATTCGAGTGGCATTGGGTTCAACATACGTCGCATTATCCCTTCATTCGTATTAATCCCTCATCCTCACTTCGCGTATATCTATAGGTACAAAGCTGCCGCGGGGGCTTCGCCGCAGATTCTTCAAGGTGGGGAGGTTGGATTATGTGCTCCGCGGCTTTAATGCCGACATAAATATTCGAGTTGAACGCGACGAGCGTCCCGCGGGAAAACTGAGGGATGTAGTACCAGAGGCACCGACACGATAATTCCGAAGGTTCATTTCGGGGGCATCCATTACCGGCGAACGCGACCAGCAGCCTCTCTATCTGGCGTGTCTCGCGTGGGAAGATCTCACTCGCTCCGCCGTTACATTTGCGCGAGGAGCGCGCGATACCCGCGAGAACTTTCGGGACCGGAAGTACATTAGAGGGTTGCCGAGCCTCCAGACAGCGACCTGCGCACCCTCCATCGAGACCTCCCCGCCCGTCTCTGTGTACCTTCGGTTTTCTTTTTTACCCCCCCCCCCCCCCCCCTCCCCACGAGACCCGCTATTGCTGTCGTCTCGCGAAGACACGTTGAATAAATCCCAATAACGACGAAATAAATTTTTCGGCTGGGCTTTCGGCTCGGTCGATCCGATCAATCTCAGTACTTGTCGGGGAAAAACAGATTTTGATCTTGACAATGAATAAACTGAACTTGATCGTTCGTTTCGTGAAACAGACTGCATTTTTTTCGCCAGCTTAAAATAAAGGAATTTGATACGAATTTCCATAAATACTTGCGGAACTTTCGTCCTCGACGAGCTGGGAGTTTTTACGCGGTGTATCCAATTTTTCAACTCACCTGAAACAGAGCAAAAAATGGTTTGATTAATTTTTTGAAATCTGTAAATATTAAACAACAATTAATATTCTAATTCTTATTTTTGTTCCGATTGTCTTGAATATCAAATGATTAAAGTGTTTTATTCAAAATCGCTTTAATAAAATGGGTTGACACCAGTGTTTTCAGGGGTAAAATATTCGAGTTGAGAATGGTGGTGTAGACTAAAAGTCGCGATGAAAAAATATCCATAGTTTCATTCCACTCGTTCTAATAATATTTATAATTATTTTCATCCTAACTGAATAACTCAGCCGAATAATCCCCACATCCGTTTTTAATTTCTCTTCTCAGAGTTGATTAACGGTTTCTAAACGTTTGAAAAAGAAGCAGCGATAACTCAGGCTTATCAGCCGAGAAGTCAAGACGTCTCAATAGATCTCTCGCGACAATAGGAGCCGGGTAAGCACATAGCGTGCATGAAAAGGGGAGTGGGGGGGGGGGGGGGGGAGAGGGGGGTTAATAAAAACCAGCGGGGAAGATCCTGGCCGACGTTTCGTCCCCGAGTATATTTATGGACGGCCGTCAAGATGTTGGATTATACGGCGGTGGCGAGGGGGTTGAAGCGAGGGGGGCCTCGATATAATTCATCGCGGTACAACTTTTAATTTCCATAAAACCGTTTTGCGCCGGTACAACTTCCAGGAGCCGCTGGTGCCTCTACTCTCTTGCGCTCCGGTCGCTGCAGGTCTACGTCGCAGCCCCCCGCCCCCCCCCCCCCCCCCCCCCCGTACCCGGGGCCGCTCGAGGGCTACGGCGGAAATTCAAATTTCATCCGTTATCTAGTTGGCTCGTGGCCGCCGCGCGCAACCGCGATATTAATTTTTTTTGTCAGTTTGGCCTCCGAGAAATAGAGACTGTCGTCAGTGGGCCCGGTGGTCGGTGGAAGGGGGTGGGGGAGGGTCGGTGGCGTCTTAATTTTGCGGCTTTCAGAGTGGAAGCGCGCAGGGGTAGCCGGGCGGCAACCGCAAGGCGACCCCCGACGAAAAGCGCAAGGAGTATAAAAATGATCTCGTCTTCAGGGTGGGTTGAGTGTTGGGGAAAAATAAGAAACTGCGCTGAAGGAAAAGCTCGACGAGAGAGCAGGGAGAAAGGGGTCAGCGTCGGAGCGAGGGAGAGAAAGAGAGGGAGAGAGAGAGAGAGAGAGAGAGAGAGTGAGACTGGTACGTCGAGCGAAAAAGGAAACTACGGTCCGACGGCTTTTTAAGAGACTCGAGCTCGCGGTGCGGCTCACCCCCTTTTTTTAACTACGGTTAAGGTAATTTTTTTAATGTGTCCCGCGCGGCCTAGAAGAAAGTTCAACGTGCCCCTTTGGCCCCAACGAGGCCTTTAAGGTTTTCCTGCCTATACCTTCCGGCCCGTTTGGCCCCCGGAAAACGTCGTCCGTGTGCCGGGCTCGAGCAACGTCATGGATTTTTCTTAATAATTTTTTTTCTCCCCCCCTCCCCCCCCCCCCACTGCTCCGCTCATTTACCAGACCCCCCAGTTTCGTTTACATGCCCGCCCGCAAAATACACGCGGTATACACGTCGTCTCAATTTTCCGCTCGGGGTAAGCCGTGTTTTAATTAAAACTTAAGGTAACGGCTATGAAAAACGATTGACCCTTCGTGCAGAGACTTTTCGCCGGGACACCAGTCACAGCGCCTGTCACGGTGTCACGAGTCTTGCATTTTCTTGTGGGCTGGAAAAAAAAGAAAAAAAAAAGATTTACCACGTCCAATTATTAAAAGAGCTGACATTCTTCCGGTGATTCCATTATATCAGTTTATTTACATTTTCAGCAGACAAAAAAAAATATCCACGCGCCTTTTATCAACTGGCAACAATTCCGCCATACGGTTACGTCCCACATCCATCCTCGATCCCATCAGATCGGAGCCTCCCGAACACCCCGAAACAGCGAAAAAGCCCATTTTCTCCCAAAAACTTTGTCCACCGGCCGAATTCACTTAACCCAATGAGCTCCGCTCCACTCTCCAACGAATCCTTTCACCAAGGCAGAGCCCCTCGCGTAAATGGATAACGCGTGGCTCCGAGAGACCAGCAAGATCAGCCGTAAAACACTCGAAACATTCGCCGACTCCGTGTGCGGTTTACCGTCTACCGCGCGGCCGGTGGCAAATCTGCTTTTCACCGTTACCAAAGTTTTCCCCGAGGGGCGTCGCGCGGGGGCATCTCGCAAGACGAGAAAGAGAGAGTGAGGAGACCCGAAGCTCGCTCGCGAAAGTTGGATAAGTGTGTATACGGGTCCTTCTCGTCGTGGTTACGGTACGGACTGCACGGACGTCTACGGACGTACGGATCTACTTTCGCCCGCGTTGCCACAACACACAGAGACCCGGGCACACATTGTATCTCAGAGTTAAGTCGGAATCAGTGTTTAGTGCTTTTAAATCAAGTCGTTTCGCCGCCGCCGCTGCTGCTCCTCGTCCTGGGGGTCGAGGAGGGTGGCGGGCGCCCATCCGGACGTGCCAGTACTTTTCTGGCCCCTCCAGTGGGTCGTCCCACACCCCAAGACGACTGCTTCGCTTGTTTCATTCCGTCTCTCCATGCCGCCCATTCTCCATGCCCCCGCACGTTTCTTCTTATCCAACGGTCTGACCGTTATTTGCTTTTATTATTGTTTATTTGTTTGTTGCCGGGTTTCAGCGTCGTTGCCTCTCACGCAAACAGCCGCGCGCGTCCATAGGGCCGACCCGTGTGCTCAACGTGGCGCGACTACCGCGTACGGACGTTCTTTTCGTCTTCATAAAGGAGGACCCTTACTCTCCGTGAAAGCAACGCCGCCGTCTCCACCTGTCCCTGCCCGACTGCGCAGTTTCGCAAATAACCTCCGCGGTGCAACGGCGACGGAGCCACGGGCGAGACTCAGCGATGGGAAGATTTCTTTACTAAGGACTTGTTTGAGAAAAAATTTGTCAGGGTTTAGCATAATTGTGAGTTGATAACGGGGAGGAATTAAGGTTGTATTAGAATAAGGAAATATTTTTAAAAAATCCCAAATCATTTTTTTATTTGAAAAATGTTAGGTTGACTGGCGATTCGTCGAACAATTTTTTTTTATCAATTTGTTAAGGACATTTTGCAATTATTGTTGTGTAAAATGAATCTTTTTAGCACCTTGAATATGCTTCATTTTTTCAGATTTTTATCTCATTGAGAAGAGTATTCGAAATGTTCTCTAAATCTGACGTCTGGCTGGGCTTTAACCCTAGAGGACAATCTTGAGGGTTTTCTATAATCGAGATAAAGCACTTATGTAAAAAACAGACAATAACGAATGTTATGTTTTGTTCAATGGATGCACAGAGGGTGGAAATAAAATATGCAATGGAACTCCAATAAAGCAAAAAAAAACGATCGATTTGATAAACAAAATGTTTTTCCAATTGCACACGTACCAGTTCTACCGTTCACGGCGAACGCAAACATTCGGGAGGGTACACAAATATATATGTAGATATATATATATATATATATATATAAACGCACACGTTGAATGCAGAATGAGAGGATGCGAGAGACAGAAAGGTTTCGAATGTTTATATGCTGAGCGTGTCCTGTTACTCTTTGATCGGGCGATGTAGCGCCCAGCGAAGGACGGTGAGGTCCGGACGTTTTTATTTATAGTGCGTTTTGCCGAATGGCTCCATCCATACCAGACGGGATCGACGTTTCCATTAACACGGCAGAAAACGCGCCCATTTCGCACTATGGCCCGCGGTTAGAAATACTTTCGGACTCATCCCATCGGAGCGATCGACAGCTTCACATTTTTTAATAAAACGAACAAAGATAAATAGTAATAACAGTAATAATAACAGTCTATTCAATGTGTATATAATAAAAATGTCGGCCGGATCGACATGCAGGCAGCTCCCATTTGTAAAGTTGCCGGGATTTGTTTTTATTACGAATTTATCAAACGAGCCAGACAAATTCAACACATTCGGACCCTGTATGACTAATGTTTTTTTATTTACGAATTTACGTTCAAGGGCCCTACGACCCGAAGAGCCTAGTGCGACTGTCTTATTAAGACCACGAAAATTCGAAGCTTAGAACGCGGCTTGACAGGCAATAAAGAAGCGTCCGTGTGCCCCTAAGTTCGGAATGGAAACTCGCCGGGAAGAGATTCTTAAGGCAGCGAAAACCGCCCCTCATATATCGATCGATCGCCTTGAATTTATGTTCCGCCGCTACCCGACATACACTATAAACTCCGGTCGAAGGGATATAAATTTGGTTGCGGATGGGACGGCGCCGGGTTCGCGGGCGTGAAACTCCCCGGGATCCAGGCGGCGGGGGGGAAACCCGAAGGAACTTTCCGTGGCTTCGAGAAGCGGCAATTTTCCGGCGTCGAACATTACGCATTGGCCATTGGACGGGTTTAAATGTTCGCAGCTGAGTCGCGGGCGGATTCACGACCGTTGCCAGATTTTCCATTTAGTTCAATCCGCTTTGCCGGCGGATTGATGGATCGGGCGAAAATCATGAAAAAATTGTCGATAAAACGAAGAAACTTTGGGGTATTTTTTGTTTGTTTTGTTTTTCGTTGCCATTTGTCAATTATCGCCGAAATTGCGACGTGTGTATTCACCCATTTCTATTTCCCTCAGCCGAATCACCTGGACATCCCAGAGGATTCGCTAACATTACCAGGTGCGTCCGGGATGTCGTGCTCAATCGAAAAAACTCTACCCCCTCCCCCCCACCCTATCCGAACCCAAAATGGTCACCATGGGCGCGCTCGTGATGCCATTATTGTTTATTTCCACGACACGTACGCGCGTCCATACGCGTCCCGCGCATCCACCGCAGGATAGGAAAACCGTCCCTGCTGTACCACCTGGGAAAGGGTGTGGGAAGCGGCTGCAGGACAGTCGGACCATCCCGCAGCGACGCTCGCAGCGGCTACACGACCGAATTAGTATTCACCCCGTCCGCTGGCAACGTCCCCCTCCCCCCGCACCCCCGTGGCGCACACAACGGTCCGTCATACTTATTAGAGAGAAAGAGAAAAACGGATCAATTAAGATAGCGTCACGATATAACAGTTATACATGCAGCCCATGGCAGTTATTATGGTCGTGAAATTTATAACATAACGAAAAAAAAACACCACCCCGTCGGATATCGCGGAATTATCCACTCGTCGATTTGTTTTTCGTCCGCGATGAAATCTCCCACTTGCGCGTGGAGCCCGGCGTGGATGTGGTTTCCACGGTGCGGTGCGATGTCACCGGCGGATAGCGAGAACAAGGTAGAACGGAATAGGAACACAGAGAGAGAGAGAGAGAGCCGAGGCGGGAGGGCGAAGATACGTGCGAGGCTAGAGCAGCGCCGCGCAAGTGGATTTGCATATATAGAGCCATCCGGCAAGGTTTCCATTAACTTTAGTGGAATGGATCCCTCCCCGCTGCCAGGCGGCATCACCGGTGGCGGCGTTGGCCGGTCCCGAAGATGGTTATACTTCTGAGACCGACCCCGGGGGCGACCCTCGCGCGCCGTAGCCGACGCACATTCGCCCAACATCACCGCGCAGCCACGGACGCGCCCAGCGGCCCCCCCGAGGCATCCGTCCCAGGAATTCGTTAATACGCTGAGTGGCTCTCCGGGTCTACTCGGCTCCCCGGCTCCACCCGGAACCAATGAATGCCTCGCCCTCCGCGCTTCGCGCTAGATCGCGTCGCGAGGACAAAGGGGGGAAATTCGTTGCTTCAGCACAAAACTGCAGCGCGTAAACGCGAAGACAAATGCGGCGGGATCTTGTCCATCAGGGTCAGGGTTGGAGATTTGGATGGACAAGCGGGGGGAAAGCGGCTGTGCGGTTTGCCGGCTCTCCAGGCGTGTTGTGGTCTTTGGAATGTTCACCGGGTGACTGAGATATTGGAGAAAATGAGGCGGAAATATATCGGCATAGAAGGGTGAGGGAAAAATGTTGAGGGGGTCGTCAAGATGTATCAATGATTTGTGGTTCGAGGCAGCGAGTTCTGATCGGTAGTGATTAGAGACAAGACATGTCCTGATCGATAGCGATTACAGACGAGACATGTTCCTGATTATTAGTCTTGATTGGAAGGTGGGGAGATAATAGAGCCAGGGTAGTTGTTGACGACATCC
Organism: Pimpla rufipes; assembly: GCA_963932165.1. Taxonomy (NCBI): domain Eukaryota; kingdom Metazoa; phylum Arthropoda; class Insecta; order Hymenoptera; family Ichneumonidae; genus Pimpla; species Pimpla rufipes. The sequence goes on from OZ010633.1 coordinate 18,014,272, forward strand.
AGAGCCCGCAGTTATGTCGGACCAGTTGTTGTTTTCATAAGAGACAACAACACACCGCAGGTTTTCCATTCTTATCCCTCGCAAGTGTCTCTTGTATTCAAATCGACGTCCACGTTTAATTCACAAAGGGTTACAAGCACGGATAACGTTGTGTTGGAGGTTTGGATATACAAGTGGAAGGAAAACGGCTGGGCGGTTTGCCGGCTCTCTAGGCGTGTTGCGGTCTTTGGAATGTTCACCGGGTGACTGAGATATTGGGGAAAATGAGGTGGAAATATATCGGCATAGAAGGGTGAGGGAAAAATGTTGAGGGGGTCGTCAAGATGTATCAATGATTTGTGGTTCGAGGCAGCGAGTTTTGATCGGTAGTGAGTAGAGACAAGGCATGTCCTGATCGATAGCGATTACAGACGAGACATGTTCCTGATTATTACTCTTGATTGGGAGGTGAGGAGATAACAGAGCAAGGGTAGTTGTTGACGATATCCAGAGCCCGCAGTTATGTCGGACCGGTTGCTGTTTTCATAAGAGACAACAACACACCGCAGGTTTTCCATTCTTATTCCTCGCAAATCGGTAGTGATTACAGACAAGACATGTCCTGATCGATAACGATTACAGACGAGACATGTTCCTGATTATTAGTCTTGATTGGAAGGTAGGGAGATAACAGAGCAAGGGTAGTTGTTGACGACATCCAGAGCCCGCAGTTATGTCGGACCAGTTGTTGTTTTCATAAGAGGCAACAACACACTACAGATTTTCCATTCTTATCCCTCGCAAATGTCTCTTGTATTCAAATCGACGTCCGCGTTTAATTCACAAAGGGTTACAAGCACGGATAACGGTTGCAAATTTGTTCCAATTGCGCGAATAAACAGTCGTTAAAGCTTCCCTCGCGGTTAAATCCCGTGTCGGTGGCCTCTGAGAAAGGTCGGGAATTACGAGTTTCGCCGGTGGTGGAGATTTACATGGGTGGTGGTTTGAGCACACAGATACACACAGAGGACAACAACAAACAACACACAAAGCCGCCGCACCGGCGAGGCAGAAGCTCGGTGAGACTTTATATTTCACTCATTTATTGTGAATACACCGGTGACAGCGTTTGCGGTGAGGTGTTACTCTCGAACAGTTTGCACACACGTCTCTCCCTCTGCCCCTCGACTGTGTACTTTGGGTCTCAATCTTTTGGGGAGGTTGGGGAGGTTAACGATTTTCGACTAACGTGTAGCGCGATTTGCATGGTTCCCCTGTCCCCACCAGGTCACCCACTGCAGCAACCAGCATCCTCAAACGCCAACATCGCCTTCCCCTCCTTCCCCACTCTTGGATAACTTTGCCTTCAGTTTCGAGATCTCGTCCAGGGTCTGCGTCGACTTTCGTCTGCCGGGCTACGACGTTGCTTCACTCTGTGACCGTCTGTACGTGTAGGTAGGGTGGGTACGACAGTTGCATGGCACCGAACAACATCGTGCACTTTAATTACAAGAGTAAAGCCGACCTCCCACTTCCACAGGCGGTTCCTTTCCCGTTCGTCCGTGCGACGCCGACGATAGTCGACGAAGATCAAAGTGAAACTCTCCGGGTTATACGACGCAGACGAGACGGGGACGCGGATGGAGTTCCGCGAGACGCCGGACCTGGAGTTCAATTATTTTACCCTTATTTCCGTCGCGAACCACGCGAAGCCGCGTTGTATGGATTGTGGCACTGAGCGGTGGAAGGGGTCAGGGTGGGGGGAGGGCGCTGCGGTCGTCTTCCCGACCGAGACGACACCGCGCGCCTTTGTCATTTCATCGTGTGCGCCAGAGCGTTCATAACCTTCGGGCGCCCTCTTAAAAAATGTCGTCAGTTATGCCTTATGTCCACATGATAGGTAATACCTACATGTCTTTATGGCGCTACTGTCTTCATATATTAAACGCGACTTCCCGTGTTCCACTGTCCTAGACGATGGCAGATCCTTTTCCGGAAAATTTGTGCAATTATTTTACCCTTATTTCCACCGCGAACCACGCGAAGCCGGGTTGTATGGATTGTGGCACTCAGCGGTGGAAGGGGTCAGGGTGGGGGGAGGGCGCTGCGGTCTTCTTCCCGACCGAGGCGACACCGCGCGCCTTTGTCGTTTCATTGGGAGCGCCAGAGCGTTCATAACCTTCGGGCGGCCTCTTAAATAATTTCGTCAAGTTATGCCTTATGTCCACATCATAGGTAATATCTACATGTCTTTATGGCTCTACCATCTTCATATATTGAACGCGTCTTCCCGTGTTACACTGTCCTAGACGATGGCAGATCCTTTTCCGGAAAATGAGTTCAATTATTTTACCCTTATTTCCATCGGGAACCACGCGAAGCCGGGTTGTATGGGTTGTGGCACTCAGCGGTGGAAGGGGTCAGGGTGGGGGGAGGGCGCTGCGGTCCTCTTCCCAACCGAGGCGACACCGCGCGCCTTTGTCGTTTCATCGTGAGCGCCAGAGCGTTCATAACCTTCGGGCGGCCTCTTCCAAATCTCGTCAGTTATGCCTTATGTTCACATCATAGGTCCTACCTACATGTCTATATGGAGCTACCGTCTTCATATATTGACCGCGTCTTCCCGTGTTACACTGTCCTAGGCGATGGCAGATCATTTTCCGGAAAATCTTCAATCTATCTACCTACAAAGGCCGAGGTGGGGTCACAGGCGGGGTGGACCCCTTCGGTATCGACAGCCACATGAAAGCGTCCACTTCCCACCCACCAGCCACACCCGGAGATTGGCAAAGGACTTCCGGAAAGCGCGAAATTGTTCGTGACGTTGGGATCGCTTGGGACGTGTGTGGACGATTTCTTTTCTGGTGCGAAGAAGTGAAAAACGATGTAGTCGATAGACGTCAATGGAATGGGGATGAGGTTTGCGGACCTTGCGAACCACGTTGAGATGATCTATTTGACTCTTCTCTGTCCATGATTATAAACACATTGTCGAGTGGTGCGCTGTAAAAAATAAGACTGCGGTTTTGTAAGCGAGACAGCAACATTCAAGAAGTCGAGGAAAGTTGCCTCCTAAAAATTCAACGTAATTCACGATTCGTGCACAGTCGATGCGGTCGTTTCCTGTTTTATCGCGTTTGGACAATGTGGACGGCGTCATGGAGACGGACTTTGTGGGTCCTCGAGTCGACGACTGCGTCCGCAGAAGCTCGCGGACTTGTTCGAACCTCTTGGAAAAGACGTCTCCGGTGGTTCACTGAGAAGCGTATCAGGGTCATAAATTGAATGACTTTTCCGCGACTTCTCGTGCACCGCGGAATTGAGTACCCACCGAGCAATATGCCAACTGTCAGTCTGACCTGCGCCCGAGATATACGAGGACGAGAGAGGGAAAAAAAACCGGCACGGAATACGCGTTAAAAAAAAGTAGTGCGTAAAAATAGCGAGACAACTTTAGATTCCCCGCCAAGCGTATGTTTCATAACCTCTCTGGGAGTAAGAAGGGAAAAAAAAACCTTTACGATTACGGTTGTGCGCGAAGAATTTTATGGACAGACGGAAGAAAGCGGCCGAGCGGAGGTTATCGTCGTTGGTGCTTTCGAGGCGAACGAGACGTCGGGGCATTCGCCGTCGAGTAAGCGCCGCATAAAACTCAGGGTTAGTTAAAAGGGTTTGCGAAAAAGGGCACAGGGGTTGGAGGGATCGCGTCGTGCGGACGCGATTGGCAGGGCTGGACGAAGTGATTTGTGTTTTTTCGGCGAAGATTCCAAGATTTATGACACCCAGTGCTTTACCGTTTTCGTTTGCCCTAGCTATGAGAAATACGGAAATGTCTTCAAATGGTCGTCACGCTGTTTTAATTTTCGTCGCGACAAATGATGTTGTATTCAGGAGAAGTGACGTCCTCTTCAGTGGGAATCGAGACATGAAAACAAGACGTAAGTCGGCGGTCGGAGTATTTTTGTGGAAAAAAAAACAGGGGGGACGAAACTGACGACGTTCTTGCCATGAGAAATAAGCGTCGCGTGGGGTGTTCTCCAGTCAGCGAGAAAAAGTGAGTCAATCCCGTGGCGGAAAACGTCCGGTCTGATGGACGGAAAAAGAGGGCAAATACAAGGGACAGTCTCCGATAAATATCGGTCATGATGCGGCGCGGGGTGATTGGTCGCGACGGATCACTTAACCCCCGCGAGCAGGAGATATGGCTCCCTGCTGCTCCCTGCGCCTCGTTCGGATCGACCAATTGGCCGCTTCTTCCACTTCTTTGCCTCTGTCCTTGCTCGTAATATGGTTAGGCGACAAGTGCTTCGCTACTTCTTTTTTTCTCCCTCGCACTCACTTTGAAGGCTGTTCTCCCGCTCGACCTCCTAACCCGGCTGGATCGACGTCGTCATGGATTTAAAGCTGAGGGCTTCATGAGCGGACGTTTTAGCACATTTTCTTTGACTTTTTTTTCATCAGTCAAATCTGTATTGTATTGTAATTTGTATTGTATAAGGAAATTAACGTGAAATTAACAGTCGAACTTAACGAAATCGAGAAATTTCTTTTTTCGATTTCGTAAAGTTTGAAGATCCCATCAGATGGGAAATTTCGCGCTGATTGCGAAAACCGTTGTTTGCCAGAATAATCGAAAACTCCACAAGAAAAACGTGAAAAATGATTCTTCAGTTTTTTCGAAATTTCGACACTTTACAAAAATTGGGTTTACTTTTTTTTGGATCCATCGAACCTGGATTTTCTTCTTGCGTTCAAAAGAAAACTCTACGACGAAAAGAATGCCGCAAGACGGAACGCGGTATCTTGATTTTTGAATTTTTCCCATCGAATAGGGTTTTCGGACTTTACGAAACCAAACATTTTTTTTCGCGAAAAACGCAAAGGAACCTTCCGCTTTAAAATTCTGTGAAAAATTCAGAAATCGAGGTACCTTGTTCCGCCTTGCGGCATTCTCTTCGTTACAGAATTTTCTCTCGAGTGAAGCAAGAAAATCCAGGTTCGACCGATCCAAAAAAAAGTAACCTCGATTTTTCTGAAGTGACATTTGGGTGAGCGTGGGAAGCGCACGTCTGGACTAGTACAGTAGACACAGAGAAAAAAAAACGGAAAGCGAAAGGGCGCACAAATTTGAAAAAAAAAAAAATAACATGGGTATAATCTAGAAAATAATCTGTTACTATGAAATTTATTGTTTTCATTATTGTCTGCGGTATGTTGGCCGTTCCAGGCACGTGGACAATCAGAGTTGCCGCTAATGTTGCCGTTCGCACGAGCATTACCGTCCCCAATAAAAGTTCCTGTGTTTTTCAGCGAAGGCGCACGGAGATTGAGGACGAGCGAGCGCGTCGAGTGAACCGTGAACGCCGGGTGCAACGTCAAACACTAGAACTCTCCGCGCAGAGAGCGAACCGTTGCCCCGTGCCGTCTGTCCCGTATAAATCTTGCGCACATAATCCGCGCCAGTCTCTGTTTCTGGCAGGCGCGGAAGACCGAGCGAGAGAGGACGAAATGGGCGAGAGCCTGAAAGCGTCAGAGTGAAACTTGCGGGAAAGTTGCTCGTGCTCGCGGCTCGCGCAACCCTGGGGGCCCCCGATGCGATTTCGAAAATGAATCCTCGAGTCCGGACCACCTAATTTGTCGGTAATCATCGAGGCGGATATTCGCGTGGCTGTTTTCGAAATGTTCGGCTCGTGGGCCGCGCGCGGGTTGAAAGGACCGCGGGACGCGCCGGGACGGGCGAGAATGGAGGAGCCAACCGAAGTTGGCCGGATTGGTAACAAGCGCGCGCAAACGTATTATCCAAACCGGAAGCCACGGCTAAAATTTCGCGGTCTGTCGGCATCGATTTACACGGCGTTCGCAGTGTATCGCGTCGGTCGTCGTCATCAAAATCTCTGTTATATAAACCGGGTTCTGACGTTGGCGCTGTTGTTGCTGCTTCGTCTCCGTTCAAATCGTTTAGGCGGAGCCTCAAGTCTCCCGAGAACCGGATATCAAACGCATCCATTTACCTCGGGTTGTTTTAGGATGCAGCAAAACAAACCCGTATCGAGTTTACCGCAAACGAATTGTCACGACTGTGTACAACGCGGTTGCAAATCTAATTGCCCAAACCGGATGAACGTCAAGGTGTAGGTCTCATGTAGGAACCAAAAAGTACGCTTTTGAATGTGCCGTGTAACTTTTACAGGCGCAATAGTAAGATTAGGACCCAACACGAATGCTTTTTTGGACATCATAAGCCTAAAAATGGAAACCTACCCTGATAACGCCAGATGGACGTCAAGGTGTAGGTTTCATGTAGGAACCAAAAAGTACGCTTTTGAATGGGAGGTCTAATTTTTACAGGTGCAATACTAAGATTAGGACCCAACAACGAATACTTTTTTGGACATCATAAGCCTAAAAATGGAAACCCAATTAGTGGACTTTAGTGTACTAAATGCTCACAAATGGACCCTTTGGTGTTGTCAGGGCAATCGGTGATCACGACGTTGACAAGAAAACCAGGAAAAAATAGGAAAATTAAAAACATACAAAAAGCTGTGCGATACGAAATTGTCGTTCGCACCGTTCGAGCGACTGCGAACAAAATTAAATTTTCGTAATCGTTAGCGCTGGATATCAGCGCGAATATCAGAAGATAATTGGGAAATTCTTCATCTCCCGCTCCGCATCGCCGGGGTTACGGCGAATTTAATCTATATACATCTTAGCGTTTTCTCCGCATTCCCCGGGGAATTTCGGCCCGCCGTATACACACGAGATATTTCGTCGGTGCGCCCGGGGAGCGAGCGGCGAAAATTTAACTCTGTGGTACCGAATTCTGCTGGTAGAAATTCGCGCACACCGGCGGCGCGGCGTGACGTTGCAGACGGTGCAACGACGACGGCGACGCTGGCGGAGAAGGAAAGTTGGCGCCGGATTCAGCAACCGCCCGCCCGACCGGTTGACAGAATTCGCCGAGCACCAGCCACGGCGCACGTTTTACCTCTTTGCCCTCTCGCTCTCGCGTCCCGGCGGCTGTGCGTTTCCGGTGCGCTGCACCGCTAGAATGTGCAGCTCATTCGACGACGTAGCCGGGCGTCGCGATGGCGACGCACATACACCCCGGGTGGATACGTTTCGCGATGAAGCCGCACGGGGCAGCCGTGGCGCGACCGAAAAGGGGGACACACCGGTGGGGAGAGACGGATTATTCGTGCGGCATCCACTTTTAGATGCAACACGCAACGGAAGTCTGACTGTCATTGCTCTTCCGGCATTCTGATTGGTCGCTCGTTGATTTCTTTCCTATACCCGCAGAATCGCTGGAGAGAAAGATGAGCTCGCTTTTTGGATTTAGATTCGTAGAATGAGAGAAAAGTCGCTGTCATTGATCTTACGTTATTCTGATTGGTGGATCGTTGATTTTTTTCCTGCAGCCACAAAATCGCTGGAGAGAAACATCACGTTTTGTTGTTCAATTCATGGAACAAGAGAAAATCGTCTGTTATTGCTTATCCGTCATTCTGAGTGGTTGATTTTTTCTAATAATTTTTATCTATCATCGCAAAATTTGTGGAGAGAAACCTCACATTTTCGTATTTAAATTTTAATCGGTTGATTTTTTGTTGTTGTTGTTTTTTTTTTGTTGCTAAAGCCGCATAATTAATGGGGAGAAACAACCTCCATTTTTGTACGTAAACTCGCGAAACAAGATAAAAGTCACTTTCATTATTATTATTACAAAGTTGTTGCTGTATTTATTTTCAGCTTTGCGCGCAGGTGGCGCCAACGAAAGACTTAGGAGGCCACGAGAGTGACGCGGAACGTGGGGGTTAAAATGCGGTTGCGTGGAGCCGCCGACGTCTTCGGGGCAGATTCAGCCGCGGCGGAATTAACCGCCTAATTGGAATTTAATTATGAATCGCGCCACGGCGAACTATGTACAGCGACGAAATTACGCGTAGGACTTTTCGCACCGCGGTAAATTGGAGATAAAATTCTGTAAAATCATTTCGCGATTGCAGTCTCGTTGAATAATAAAACGAAAACTCGAAACTTCCGCATCCACCCGTGCAAGTTGGTTGCAGAAGTTTCGTGATTTTCCCGCGCGGCGGACAATAAGTGAATTAAAATTGAAATCACCCCGGTACAAATCCTGAGAAAGTGGAACGCTGCAAAAAAACAAACGGGGTACAAAGGTGTAAGAAGGAGAATATATAGAATAAAAGAGCCGCCAGACCGAAGCACGGAAAATCGTGGCAACAAACTGTCGGTGCAATCCCCGGGCTTATCATATTGGACTTTTTCTATTTTGGGATTAGGACGCGGTACCGGAAGAGGGTTTAGAGTGCGGCCCACCCCCGCCCTCCGTTCACCCCACTTTCCCTTATGCCTGCTAAGTCTTATAGGCGTCGCGCACGTTCGCTACCTGCAACAGCTTTTCATTTTATATAAGACGCGCACGTACACAGCCCGATGAAAGGAGCGTGCGAGAGGGAAACAAGGCGAGATCTCGAGGGTTCGAGGCTGAAGTCGACTTTATTTTCGCGGGGCCCGATTGGTCCCGGTTATTGGCCGCTTAAGCGGGCGAAAAAAGACGATTTTCATTGAGCGCATTTTTCACGCATTAAGGTAAACGGCCCAGTTTGTGACACATTTAGTGCACAAACTCTAAATTCTTTTTTCTGTTATTTACAGATGCGTGATATTGTTAAACTGAAAAAAGTGTTTAAATACGTGCATTAAAGCCCTCTGAAATAAATTCGATTATTCTACAAGGGCAAAACGTTGAGAATATTAACAAAAACATTGTTTAAATATTGTTTATAGCGTGACCCTCGCGTGTACCGGGTTTCTGACACTTTATTACTAAATATTCATTACAATTTTTGTTTATGGCAGAAAAAAATGTATTATAAAAACTCTTTAATTTACCGATAAACAGGTTGAAATTCGACGTAAATTACATTTATGACAGGCAAAAATATGTATCGAGGTCACAAACTGAGGCAGCATCACAAACTGGGCCGTTTATCTTATGCCAATCACTGTATCGCATAAATCATTAAGGAGTTTCAACGTTCAACATTTTTTCAGATTGCATCCTGGAGAGCAAACAGCCGGCTTCACAGATATAGCAGCGGGAAATGCATTTAAATCAGTATATTTGATGACATTACGCGAAAATCTTAATCTCTGACGTCAGCCAAGGGGCTCTTATTCTCCATTCATAGCGTATTTCCGCCACTTTCGTACCCCGCATCTTCCCACCGGCGCCGCCGGTAAGAAAACCGTCTCTGGCTGCAGATTACTGCATTATTTCGAAAAGCATCCCCCGGTCCCTGAGCACGTGAAATCCAGCGGACGAAGATTAACGTCGGAAAAGTTAAATGCTGGGGAGAAGCGAGGGGGAGAATATGAGCAAGACGAGTGAGACGAAGATCGTCGAGATGAATGGGCGAGACTAGAAACGAAATTGTATACGAGCTTCGTTTCCGCGACTGACTCGCGTTTTATACCGATTCGAGCACTCTCGGTGCAACATCTTTTTTTTTTTTTTTCTTTTTTTCCCCTTCTTCCTTTTTTTCCAAGCAACTTTCTCAGTCCCTCTCGGCGCGAACGCCCGAGAATTTAGTACAATTGAAAAATAAAAACGGCGGGTAGGAATCATAAATCGGACGTGGGTATTTCTTTCATATGCAAATGCGTCGGCCAACAAAAGTGCGCAGCGCGCGCGCTGGCGCGTTGTACCGCGGGATTCCTCTGGTCGTTCTTTAACGCGCGCGGGGCTTTCATTCTTTCATGTTCTACTTCTCGTGCTCTCTGTGGCGGAGCACTGAATTCACCCGGTTTTCTTCGGCGCGCGCGAGCGAGGCGTCTGGCTGCAGATGCAGTCCGCGCGGGGGTCGCTCCGCGAGAGCTAGATTTTATTTTACCGTTCGCTCGTTCTGCCCGTACGACTTCTCGTTGGGTACCTGGAGGAAAACCACTGGAGCCACCAAAGTCCGACTTGCGCCTTCGCCCGCACTTTTCACTGCCTCGAGCTTCCACCAATCCTGTCTCTTTCTGTTTTCCCGCACTTTTTTATCGCCCCCCCCTCCCCCCCCCCCTCCCCCCTCCCCCCCCCCCCTCCCCCCTCGCGCTATCGCTCCCTCCTCTCGCCACCCTCGAGTACCACCGAGTACGACTCGTTTTCTCCTCTTCCGTCGTGCGCCCTTTTTCCACTTAGACCGCGGCGATTATTCACATTTAAAGCGGTATCCGCTCGCCAGGTTAGAATTTACCGCTCGATGGAGGCCGCGCCGTTCCCGGTACACAAGTAGATGTAAAGCTGTTACCGGGGCGGCACTCGGGGAGGGGGGGGGGGGGGGGGGGGGGAAAGCGCGTCGGGAGGTGAAAGTGCACTTCTGAATTATGACTCGGAGTGCGCCAGCGTCCAAGTGCGCCTGTTGCCAAAGAGATTGAATTTCTGTGTTAGCTGCATTTTTAATTTTTAATTTTTATTTTTATTTTCATTTTTTTTCACTATTTCTCCCTCTCAGCAACAAAAGTCTTGGTAATTGAAAAGAAAAAAAAAATCGAAGGAAATGCGTTTATGCTGTATGATATTTTTCCAGTTTTATATTTTTTATTCGCGCCGTGACTCAAAGCTTGTGTTTAAAAAAATAAATAATTAAGAGTGTTTTTTAAATCATCGAAATTATAGTCCACTAGGCTAATCACACGCGCTGGCGCGCGTGCCTGGAAAACTTTTCTCTAAAATCGACCTCAGAAATATTTTTTTCAAGATATCGACTTGTAACCTATACCATTATTCTCAAGTCGTATATTCTACCCCTAAAAACACTGGTTATTAACCTTTTTTAATTGATTTTGAAAAAAATATTTTTTGGCGATTTTTTTTTGTAAGAAATCGTAGATTCAGCTCCGGACCGAAAATCGAAAAATCGACCCCAATTTTTTTTCTTTTCAAAATATCGACTTGTAACATATACCATTATTCTCAAGTCGTATATTCTACCCCTAAAAACACTGGTTATTAACCTTTTTTAATTGATTTTGAAAAAAAAATATTTTTTGGCGGTTTTTTTTTTTGTAAGAAATCGTAGATCCGGCTCCGGACCGAAAATCGCTAAAATCGACCCCAATTTTTTTTCTTTTCAAAATATCGACCTGTAACCTATACCATTATTCTCAAGTCATATATTCTACCCCTAAAAACACTGGTTATTAACCTTTTTTAATTGATTTTGAAAAAAATATTTTTTGGCGATTTTTTTTTTGCAAGAAATCGTAGATTCGGCTCCGGACCGAAAATCGCTATAATCGACCCCAGTTTTTTTTCTTTTCAAAATATCGACCTGTAACCTATACCATTATTCTCAAGTCGTATATTCTACCCCTAAAAACACTGGTTATTAACCTTTTTTAATTGATTTTGAAAAAAATATTTTTTGGCGGTTTTTTTTGTTGTAAGAAATCGTAGATCCGGCTCCGGACCGAAAATCGCTAAAATCGACCCCAATTTTTTTTCTTTTCAAAATATCGACCTGTAACCTATACCATTATTCTCAAGTCGTATATTCTACCCCTAAAAACACTGGTTATTAACCTTTTTTAATTGATTTTGAAAAAAATATTTTTTGGCGATTTTTTTTTTGCAAGAAATCGTAGATTCGGCTCCGGACCGAAAATCGCTATAATCGACCCCAATTTTTTTTCTTTTCAAAATATCGACTTGTAACCTATACCATTATTCTCAAGTCGTATATTCTACCCCTAAAAACACTGGTTATTATCCTTTTTTAATGGATTTTGAAAAAAATATTTTTTGGCGGTTTTTTTTTTGTAAGAAATCGTAGATCCGGCTCCGGATCGAAAATCGGCAAAATCGTCAAAACGTCGGAAATGTTTGTTTCAAAATGTCACCTATAGAAGGTTAATCAATTTTGCGCTGGTGCACTCTTATAAAGCTTTAAAAGGTTACGGTTGCTGCCCCGCCCGTCCTCTTATCAAAATTTTCAAATTTGACACCAAACTGATGTTGTTTATCGCGGACTTTCCTGGCAACCCACCACAGCTCTATAGTTTGCTAACAATGCTTTCCGTTACTCATGAACATTTAAAAAAAGGGATTTCATATAAATAAATATAACTATATTGTGGATACAATAAACTATTCCTGTTGAAGTTTCTCGTTGCAAATTTCCGAGTCAGCGGGGAACCCGGAGCGTGGGAATATTTTCTCCAGAGTCCAATTCGACGGAAACTTGTAACGGTGAATATGCTATTTGCCAGGAGAACCGGGGGAAGGAAGAATCGATATCCCGAGCGAGTTACACGCTTAATCGATCCTGAGGGAAGGGTGGAAGGGTATTCGTGTCTATGTCTCCAGGATGAAGGATACGGATAGACACAACCAAAAGGACATTACGGGCAACAGAGGGAAAACCGAAGATATAACCCTCGAGCTCTCGAGCTGTAGACTGTAGCCCATTTTTTCTTCGCCCTCATCTCCGACGAGCCGAAGCTCTCGTCCGCGTCCCCACCCTCCTTTCATGAAACTTGTTCACCTCTTATTGCACGGACGCCGGGACGGAAGCGAGCGCGGGTCGAATTAACCGTACAGTTTTACTTTTAACGTTATATCGCTATAGCTTCGCGAGGAATATTAATGTCTCGGGTGGCACCCGAGACATCGACGCTCCGAACGGGGTTTGGCATTAGCGAGGAACACGACGCAGTGTTAAATATATTCACGAAACTTTCGCGACAATCAGGGATACCCCATAACGATTTGACAAAAAAAAAAGATAAAAGAAAGAGAGAAAAAGAAGGTGGATCCAATTACTGGCCTTTTCGACAGGCAATGGTGGAAAATATGCTGCGATCTCTCCGGCTGTTATCCAATACTTCGTCGAAGAAGCTTTAATGAAGAATTCACGGCCGAGAGACACAACGGTTTGAATTCATTAAAGCAAAAAACCCGGCTCGTCGCACCGAGCGCATAAAAGTTTCGACGAGTGCGAGTCCGTCGCGAATTCCGCCGACTCCTTGTGAATCCGCGTCGCGAACTGCGATTCCTACATTTTTTTAATTGCACTCGAGAAATGGCAGTTTTAATTATGTCGACCTAAACAATTTTTATAAAATAATTCCGAACCAACGGAAAAAAATGTATTCTTCCCATCACACACGGGCGATATTCGCTGCGTGGGCGCAGCCATGAGACAGCAGGGGTGGCTTTGGTTGCTCCCGTGCACCGCGAGAAGTTAGAAGAAGAGACGAGCGATCGAGTGAAATTCTTTCGCCGCCGAATCCGCGTCGCGAATTTTATTTCACCGAGTTTCCCACATTTTTCTAAATACGCTTGACAAATTACGTTTTTAATTATTCGCTCAAGTGCAATTAAAAAAACATTAAACTTTCCGCGTGGACCAACAAAAAAAAAATTCTTCCCACCACGACCTGCACTAAAAAAAATTACAATTCTAATGTCTCCAACCCAGAGATGTAAATCCCTAATTTTTATAGAAATAAAATTGATGGTACGATTGGCTTCGTAATTATGTTTTTACAATAATAACTCGTAATTATTATTATATGAGATATAATCTTTTAAGTAGAAGCAAGAAATATTCATTTCAGATGAAACTTCATGATAATCTTATTGAAAAAATGGAGAAATACCGTTAATGCATTGCGAAAATATTGAATAATAAATCAAATTTGATGAAAATTTCGGTTTCTCTTATGGCTATTCAAAAGTTCACCTATTATTTTATAATCGCACTGTAAAAAAATTCTGTTTGAAAATTCATAATTTGTATATAAAGTTTTATGCATATACGGTACATGAAATTTACTATACTATTGTGTCAAATTTTTAACACACGGTATATTAAATTTTAATATACAGTATATTAAATTTAATTCATTTAGTGTTAAACTTAGAAAAGCATTTAACTGAAAGTAAATTCTTTTAATTATCGCCAAACAGCTTAATTACGAACTGCTATTTAGTATTTTATAGGTAAAAGATAAATATTCGTGAAAAAAAAATTATCTCCACGAATACTTATTGTTGTTAACAATCGCCTGGGATGGAACTTGAACTACCGACCCTAGAATTATTCTACTTACCTATGCCTACCTACCTACCTAAGACGCTACCCACTACGCTATTGCCTACTTGTGAATTTCGTTTATTCAAATGTCCTATATAAATCGCACGGAAATTATAGGTGAAATAGGAATATCATTCGAAAAATCGTCGTAGGGCAGTTACGCAAGTCACAGATTTCACCCGGTATCAACAAAATGTCACTGTGTAAGAAAAAAAAATAGATTGCATTAACATACACATATTGTAATTTCCATTCACTTTCCATCAAATTCAATTACTTGTATAGTAAGTGTCACTTTAAGACATCAGTTTCTTAATATTCAATACCGATTATAGTAAATTCAATAGACATGTATTAAATTTAATATGAAAATTTAAAAAACTTCAAACATTGTATATTAATAATAATTTTCAGTTACTGTTATTGTAAATTTCATATACACTTGTATGTTAAACATGTTGTAAATTTACAAACATTTTTAACAGTGTCGCTACAGGTCATCGTTATAAAATCCCAACTACAAAATAAACTGTTGTGTAAACTTTAACAACGGGGTTTACAACGCTGCTCCAACCTAAACAGTTTTCACAAAATAATTCCTACTTCTGTGATACTCAAGCATATAACTGCCGTTGTGGTTCACACGGCGAGCCTCGAGCCACTAGTTTTTGTATGTCCGCGGATAATCCTCGCCTATACATGTATATGTATACGAATTGCCGAATTGTAACGACGGTTATGCCGAGACTTTCTCGCCAGTTCGAACCGATCGCGCGTAGCGAGCACCGCGCTGAATTTAATAAATCAAAATGATCGATCATATAGTACTTTTTGAATTTTATTGAACCTCCCACTTTTCCATCTACCAAAATATTAGTACTGAATTTAGTGCTGAATTAGTGCTGAATTTAATAAAACACGACGATCGATCATATAGTACTTTTTGAATTTTATCCAACCTCCGAGTTTTCCATCTACCAAAGTATTAGTACTGAATTTAGTGCTGAATTAGTGCTGAATTTAATAAATCACGACGATCGATCATATAGTACTTTTGTGAATTTTATTGAATCTCCGACTTTTCCATCTACCAAAGTATTAGTACTCTACACTAAAAAAAAAAAAAAAAAAAAATTAATTCCACCCACCGCGCGACCAGCGATATTCACTGCGTAGACGCAGCATCGAGATAGCAGAGCGGTGGCTCCGGGTTGCACCGCGCGACGTTGGTAGCCGAGACGAGCGATCGAGGGCGAGCGCGCGCGAGGTGCACGAAACGTGTAGCCCACCACCGCGGGCCAAAGTACATCTTAGGAGTGAAACTCTTTTGCCTATCTCACGGGTTATACCCGGGGAAAGATAGCGACCGGGAGCGCCCGGGCGAGAACGCCCGTTGGATCGAGTGCGCTATTCCTTTTTCCATGGGTATGCTTCACGCTCTACATACGAATCTACGTGTTCCACCGCGCGCTCTCGCCATACATAATACGCGGGAGAGTCGCGCGCGCGGCTCTCTCTCACTCTCTCCGGCCATCCTCACATATCTATACCGATTCGGTTATGTGTCCGACGTGCATAGCGGATAAGGTTGCCCGGAGATCCTTTGCCCTATATTACGTTGCCAGTTACGTGCACACACAGCGGTGTATATTATACATATATAGTTATTATATACCTATACATACATATGCATATATATGTGTATATATATACATTGTAAAATATATTTCATGCACACTGTATATATACAGTATATTCCGTTATGTGCACAGGTGTATCTATATATAGATGTATATATGTATATATATATTGTGGATGTACACGGGGAGTGGAGAAACCCACGGGTGGAGTGTATAGCACCGGAGCCGGAGCTCCTGAAGTGCGCTCGACACTAGTCGAAAGTGCCTCACAGATATGCCCAGCGCGCGAGCGCGGCAAGCGATATGGGGAACGCGAAAGTTATTTCCCCCGGAATTTTTCCATACCCGCGCCCGGTGGACCCAGTGCACACAGAACACCCCCACGCCCTCCCCCCGCCTCTGCCGCACCGTTTCTTCGTGTCACCTATCACATACTTCGCAGCGCGATTTAACAAGAATCGAGAGGAACGGGGGTGGAGAGGGGGAGGGGGGGGGGGGGGTGACGGTGCGAATAGTTTTAGGTAGATTTGCCTGCCAGCCTCGATATGTTATATCAGACGGAGGGTGGAAAGGGAATTTCAATTTGTTGTGTTTGTACAGTGGGATTTTTTTTTGTTCACAGGAGGTAAAATGGGGGTTAGTAGTGTGTTTGGTTGTCAATTAGTTGGGTGTATTTATTGGCAGTGACGGTGCGTATATTTTTCGGTAGATTTTTTTATACCGGACTCGCTGAGGGTAGAAAGGGAATTTCAATTTGTCGTGTTTGTATAGTCGGATTTTTTCCAGGGATGTAAAATGGGGAATAGTGGGTTTACTTGTGAATTAGGTAAGTGCATTTATTGGTGGATGCTTGGAATAATTAGCTGAAGGACGGAGCGGTGACGTTGCGAATAGTTTGAGGTAGATTCGACTGTCAGCCTCGGTATGTTATATCAAACTCACGGAGGGTGGAAGGAGAATTTCAATTTGTCGTGTTTGTACAGTGTGAATTTTTTTGTAGTTCATGTGATGTCAAATATGGGAGTAATCGGGCGTTTAGTGGTCGATTGGTTGAATGTAACTATTGACAGATATTTGGGATAATTAGCTGCCGGGGGGAGGGGGGCGGTGACGGTGTTAATAGTTTTTAGCAGATTTGCTTGCCAGCCTCGATATGTTATATCAAACTCACGAAGGGTGCAAGGAGAATTTCAATTTGTCGTGTTTGTACAGTGGGAATTGTTTTTTATTTCACGGGACGTAAAATATGGGAGTAATAGTGTATTTAGCTTTCTGGTAGTTACATGTATTTGTCGGCAGGTATCTCGAATAATTAGTTGAACGGCGATTTAACTCGCTACCGTTTCCGTAACGTAGAGTTATTTATATGGCCGCATAAAGAGTCCACACAGATCCGGGATCTCTTTTTTCCCCCCACGCAGCTGAAATAATGAAAAATAATTTAATTCTTCCCGGCACTTAACTTCGTTATTTCAGCGGCCCACAGGAAAATTTCTTTCATTCATTTCATATGCAGCGAGGGAATAATTACGGTCGCGTTATATATACATTTCGGGCGGAATAATCATGAAAAATCTGTACGAAAGATGCATATTTAATTAGCTAACCTTTTTCCCCTCTGCCCCTATTTTCTCTCTCATGCTAAACACTGCCACAAATTAATGCAATTGATTTAAAAAATGCTAAATATTAAGTATCGTAATTTGCAAAAAAATAAATAAGGGTGGCCCTACCGAACACCCTTAATTTTTTCTTATGTCATACACATCTCCCCCCCCCCCCCCCTCCTCTCCCCCCACAGTTTCCAATCCCGTGCGAAAAATGTCGCGCGACGAGTGTTTTTATACTCACGCTTTATTTATTATTATCGCCCCCCCCCCCCTTCACTTCACTGCCGCGTAACTCTCGGCTTATCACTTTAAATATGCAGTACGTCGCTGGAAAATGTGAGTAATTGAGGTGCCGCGCTCTTTGGGGAGTTTTCTGCCGCCGCGACGCCCGAGGAGTGCGGCCAACGACGACAACTTTAAACCGCAACGACAGCACACCCCAAGTTGGTCTCTCACGTGCTCGTAGGTTTGCGGTTGGCCGTGTGTTGCCACAGGCTTTTAAAAATTGTATGACCAGGGGTTGGTGGAATGGGGGAGCGGGGGGGTGAGCTCTCGTCGTATCCGCGCGATAATAAATTGATAACGAAAAATCGGGGAAACGTCCGCCCGGCTTAAGGGCCCTGGCGTGGTCACCGGCGCTTTATACTAATACTCGGGGCCACTGCGGCCGCTCGTTGAACACACCGAGAGAGCGAAACATCATTTATTTTTTAAGCCCGCTAGGCCGGGACCCGCGCACGCAGGGACGAAGTTAGTGAGAAACGACGTCGTGGCCCCCGGGGGAGGGAGAGCGGGGGGCGGTCAATACTTTTGCCGCCCGTGGAATTCGCGCGGTTACGGGGGAAACGCCAACGCGGGTAGTAGTCCACCCTGTCTCGTTCCGGAGACCTCGTAGACCCAGTTAGAACGACGACGACGACAACGACGGCGACGACGACGACGACGACGACGACGTCGACGACGTGGACGAAGTTCAGGCGTGCGCACACCGGGGACAGGACGTTTCGGTTCAAGTTGACACGCGATAATTTCTAAGTTCGGGATCTTGAACGAGACTGTGCATACTGCATTTCGTGTCAAAATATCATCGTACACGTGTTTCCTGATTTTTGGAAATATTTTTGCGACATTTTAGGAGGTGGAAATTCTTTAAGATAGGATAAGTAGGATTGGTAGATATACACCGAAAAAATATCATTGATTCAATAAAACCGTGGATTGCGGGTTGCCAAAAACGAGTGTAGTCAAATCAATGTCACTTCCAGTTTCTACAATTTCGTATGATATTGAAACGATAACTCCAAAATAGGCAAAAGAATATTTCATTTTTTCAATGTTAAATCTGGTTGCGACAACGATAACTGGAGTTAATTCAAAAACATTGTTTTTGGCAGCCCGCAATCCACAGTTTTATTGAATGAATGATATTTTTTTACCGTGTAGGGACAAAATATATCAAACATTTTTCATATATATTTCAAGGAGCGAATTTTGTTTCTTGGCTTCCCCAAAAAAAGGCCTCAACGTCGAGTCATCGGCTCAGCTCATTTTTACAGTATTTCTACTCGTGACCCCAAAATTTGCGCCCAAACTGTCGAGCCATTTCGGGGAAAAATAGATACAAAAATTTCAAGGTTGCCGGGCGAAGCGATTCCGCATCTTAACATAATAAGATAAGGCGTCAAATTCGTATTTATGACATAAACGAAGCCTCAAATATTCAAGGGTCGAGGGACAAAATTAACTAAAATAAAAAAATGTCACGCGGTGTAAAAGTCGGCCGTCGATTAGAGCCGAAATTTCCTGTATATGCGTTACACACAGAGAGCCGCGGGAAGCGAGGAAAAACACACGCGCGTCGCGTTTCTGGACGAAATTTAATCCGGCGCCAGCTGGAATATTTAGTAGACTCTTACTGTAAATGGGCTGCCCACGCGAAACCGAATAGCCGCTCGGTGTGCACACACGGAGGCTGCGCGCCTGTGGAGGGCAATACACGCGAAGTGTGTGCAGCGACGGTGGCGGCGGCAGCAGCAGCAGCAGCGGCGCACCGAACACCAGCGAGCCAGACGTCCTGCTGGTCGTGAGGCTAACGTGGCTTGACAATCTCCAATCTCGAGTTTAAACGTCCTTGCCAGCCCGGCGCGGCAGTGCCTCTCGTGGCACGCCGAGCTTTACCCGCAACCGCCATAAATAGGCCAGCCGCCAGGGCAGTTACAAATTTAAGTCGCCGAGGACGAGGGGGGGTCGTAGCCGCGAAAAAGCGAAACCCCCGAGAAGGAGAGAGAAACGGACCGACAGGATCGGCGCAAAGAACCGGACACTCCGGGCGAGAAATCATCGCGGCCGATCAAATCTATTCCAGCACTGCTATAGACGCCGTAAATGTAGCTGGCCGCGGCTCCTGTAATAACGGGATAAAAAAGCGATGCGAAATCTCTTTTCGTCCGGTTGCCCGACGCGTTTATGCGTCGCTCGTGTCACGTGGGGGCCGCACTCTCATCTTCTCGTATGAAATTCGGGTTTTATGCAAGGTGGAAATTCGTGGCAGCTGCTTGTGTTGCGCAAGCGAAATTCAACAAGAGGGACTTTTTTGACATTACATTTTTTTACGGATTTTTTTTTGCTTCGCTGAGAAGGAAGCTTTATTTTTGCTTAAAAAAAAAGTTTCGAGATTTTAATTTCAGGGCGTTGAAAATGCTCAAAAATGTGGAGAAAAGTGATTTGTAACGAAATATCTGTGTCTGCGTAGGTTTGAATCTTGTTAGCTCGTAAGTGATCGCAATTTTTTTAAGATATCGAGCTTCAATTGGGACCTCACGCGTTCAATGAGCAATGCTTGGTATTGAATCTAACACGATCATTTGTCGTTGTCATATTTAGTCATGCGATAATTTAAATAAAATTACAAAGCCAGGAATTAAAAATACAAAAACTCTCGAGAACCTCAAAAAGAGATCTTCAAAATTCGGGACATCTGTTTGCGTAGTACAGCAAAATTCGACAAGAGGGACATTTATGATGTGATTTTTTTACTCTTGACATTTCTTTACAAAAAAAAAAAAAAAAAAAAAACACAAAGCCCGGAATTCAAAATACTAAAAATCGCGAGAACATTGAAAAGCGTCCCTCGCACGTTTTACGACCGTGACGAAATTTCGATCAAAATTCCGTCCGCCGACAACGAGAACAAAATGTAGGGTACATAGCGCACGCGGCGCGCATAGAGTGTGCCCGTAGGGGTGGTGAGGGGGGAGGGGGGGTAATCGTATATGAAGATTTTACGAGATAAAAGTGCCGGGTGAAACTCTTCGGCGCATATATACGTACGACTGTTAGCGCCGAGGTACGTTAGCTATCGCGCGACGAGAATCTTCCCTCGCTTTTAGCTCCCTTTTATCTCTCCTCCTTCCTTCGTCTCCACCGCGAGGGGGGGGGGGCTCGATTTGCGCGCGCCTTATTCGCGAAAACTTTCGCCGCTCAAAAGTCCCGCGCGCGACGCGGCGGCGACAGCGTCGCGAATGTGCGGGGATAAATTTTTCCTATTCCGCCTCTCACCTCCTAACGTCCCCCCTTTTGCCCCTCTCCCTTAACCCCCTTAACATCGCGAACCGCATTTTATTCCAGAGGGTAAAGTTGGCTGATACGAATCCCCGTTGTGTATATTCGTAGCTCGTAGCTCTGCGGCTGCTGCCCCGGAGCGAGATATCGTTCCCCGGCTCCGTTACCCGCCGCTCTTTCATCCTCCAGGAGCTCTCGCAAAATTGATCGAGTTGACCGTTTCCCCGGGATTTTGATTTCGCCAACGAGCTCGCAGCTGCGGCTGTACGACCGCTTTGGAGCGGCTGTTACCACTGGGACACGCGATGGTCTTCCCGGTGCGGCGTATCGCCCCCCACCCCACAGCGCACGATTAACCTCGTACCGCAGTAGTAAACACCGGGATAGGTCAGACCGGGAGCGGCAGAAGCCACTGCAATACCGATGGCTGGTTGGTTTAAGAAGACATTCGCCCTGAGTTTTGCACTAAAGTAAATACGGTATAGTACACGGAGGAGAAATTACTATGTTGTGATAGCAAAGAAAAGTGACAACAAAAATTGTTGTGCTAGGTTGACAAATCTTTTGTTCGGCTGTCAAATCAGTTTTGCTAGGTTGACAAATCTTTTGTTCGGCTGTCAAATCAGTTTTGCTAGGTTGACAAATCTTTTGTTCGGCTGTCAAATCAGTTTTGCTAGGTTGACAAATCTTTTGTTCGGCTGTCAAATCAGTTTTGCTGGGTTGACAAATGTTTTGTTCGGCTGTCAAATCAGTTTTGCTAGGGAGACAAATCTCTTGTACGGCTGAAAATTATTTTTGCTGGGCTGATCAATATTTTTGTTAGCCTTGTTAGCAACAAAACGATTTTTGTTGTCGCCTTTCTTTGTTGTCACAACAAAGAAATTTCTCTCCGTGATACACACAGTTTCAACAAAATAAAACTGAAAAATGTGTGGGTTTTCCGGGGGGGGGGGGGGGCGGGGGGGGGGGGGGTGAAGGGGGTGAAGAAGTACAATTCGTTGAAAATGATCCTCACGCGCAGAGAATTTTCCAACGGAGGGTGGAAAATCTGCGGGGGAATTGTTTAAGATCGGAAACGGACTTCTTTCTCGCCGGGCGACAAAAGATCCAGGCAGCCAGCAGGTAATTCGCGAACCGCGAAAACTGGCACAGTTCCATGCCTGCCCGACGCTGCTGCTGCTGCTGCTGCTGCTCATTCGCGGTCCCCTTTCACTCCCGGCTCTGTCTCCCTCTCGCGCTGTGTTCCGCCCGCACGTTCACCCCCCCGTACACTTTGTTAATCAAAGTCCTGCGGCCGGTTGGCGTGAAAAACCGCCCGGACGGGCGCGACACGTAATGGAATTGCGTGCCGAAATGTGGGAACTTGGCCAAGCGCCTGTCGTTCGCACAGAGGGCCCGCGTGGTAGCGGCGGCAGCGCGCAGAAAGGAGCCGTGTACAGCGGCTAAACCATCGAAGTATAATATTTCTCTTATTTTGTCGTCGGCCATTTATAAAGCCCCGAAATTGTGTCGATTTGTCGCAACGCAATCCGATGTTTGACCTAATTTTTTTTATATTTTTTTGTTACAGACAGCATTTTGGGTATTAATTATTCAGTGTTTAATTGGTCACCATTTCGCATCCAAAAATGCATGATAAATTCAACATGTTGTACTGTGTGTTTTGCGATTTTACGCCCGGGGGATAAATCAATTTGGCTGCGTGATAAAATATTAATCATCTATAATACAATCGTTGAAGACTGAAATCAGTTGCTTTTCAATTCGTCCGTCTCCTCGTCGACGGTGAACAATTTTTGGCTCTACCCACCATTTTTAGTATTTAATTAGTCACCGTTTCACACTCATGAATGCATAACAGATTGAAAATTTGGAATTGAGTGTTTAGCGATTTTACGCCTGGGAAACAAATCAATTTGTCACTGTGATCAAATATTTATCAACAGTTCGAGGGTGTAATTGGTGAAGATTAAAATCAGTTGCCTCTCAATCCGTCGTCACCGGCGAGGAACGATTTTTAGTTCTCAGCGCAAATTCTCCAATTATTTTGGTTAAACGCGAATAGTTTCGTAGAGTGCGGCATAAACTCCGGGGGATTCTTGAGAAAATTTGGAGAATGCGCTAAGCCCCCAGCAAAGTGGCCTCACGTTCTTTGATAGTTTTCTCATTAAAGTGCATCGAATAGTTGCGGCCCCCCCGCCTAGGGCTGCTCGGCATCGATTCAGCATTGAGGTTGGGGTGGAGGGTCCTTCCTCCCCCTTCGCAAATACGCAAGAATTAGGAAGGTTCACCGGAGAACACACCGCGCAATGGTATTGGCGGCGGGTATGGCACATAAGTTTAGCCTGAGCAACCGAACCACCCAGCACTTTGCTGCACTTCCGCCTCCTGCCTAATTTTGATTTCCCGCTCTCGGAATATCCGCGCCGGGGTCGTCGTCGCGTTTCAGTCTGATAGTCCTGTATAAAGCGTCGTCGCCGTTAAACGAGAGAGACGACGAGACCGGGAGCGCCGCGACTGATGTAGATAGATATAGGAGCTTTGTGAACCTCGACTTAATCGAGTTAGAACTTTTCTCGCTGCGAACTCAACGGCGCGCAAAGGACGAAGCTGTCACATGGATTATACAGACGAGGCAATACTTCCTTCCCCGCGCGCTCGCAGCAGCTACGTCTATCTGTCTCCCTTTGGAAGTTCCAAGGGTTCTTCTTTTGCACGGCAGACAAAGTTAATAAGTATGTGCAGCGAAGGATCTGCCTCGCTGCCTCGCTGCCTCCGCCTACCGTCCTTTTCCCTTTGCCCTGTCAAACCCCGCGCCACGTCGATGATGATCAACTCTCGCTTCGAAACTTTCGCGCGATACTGCGGGAAATATCGCTTTCGCGCAACATGCAAAACTGGCTGCGGACGCTGTACGGAAAATAATAATTGGTTGGCTTGGCCGAGTTGTACGGTTAAATTGTCTGCAGCCGAGCAAGTTGGGGTCGCCAATTGGATGATGATGACAGAAGTAACAATTGGATAACGATTTTCCACGATATACTGTTGAGATCTATGAGTTTTATTGAAATTTCACGACAGATTCGAGTGAATATTGTGGATTGCATTTATTAAGCAAAAAATCGCGTACAGAGAAATCGCGGAGATGAAGAAGAAGACGGATGAAAATCGCGGGAAATAAACAACATCATTTGTTCGCGCAGTGACGAAAGGGAATCGCGAACATACGCGGCACGGTTGTTTCAAAGACACGTTAAGATTTTTAACATATACAAAATTGGCTGCGAACGCCACGTGGGGAAAAGTATTTACTTGGACTGAGGCAACCTACATGGTTCAGCGGGCTCCAGGCGATGAAGTTGGACCACCCAACTTTTGATTAACCAGCTGATTGATCAACCAGCATTTTTTAATCGCCATTTGAAACGATTTTTCTGTAGACTGTTTTTTGTTCAGCGTGTAACCCACCATCATGAAATTCGCTGTCAACGTTACGTGGAATAAAAATTAATTGGCCTAGCCAACTTGCATGGTTAAATCCGCTGTCAACGCTACGTGGAATAAAAATTAAAAAATTGGCCCAGCCAACTTGTATGATTAAACACGATGTCAACGCTACGTGGAATACAAATTAATTGGCCCATCCTACTTGCATGGTTAAATCCGAAGTCAACGCTACGTGAAATAAACATTAATTGGCCCAGCCAACTTATATGATTAAATCCGAAGTCAACGCTCCGTGAAGTAAAAATTAATTAGCCCAGCAAAATTGCATGGTTAAATCCGCTGTCAACGCTACATGGAATAAAAATTAATTGGCCCAGCCAACTTGCATAGCTCCAAGCAAGCAAAGTGTGATCAACCAACTGATTGTTGAACCAGCATTTTTTTACACGCACTTCCAAATGGTCTTTTAACGCGAACCTTTTTTTTCCATCGTGCAACACACCAGCCTGAGTGTAATTTCTCTGCTGGCATCGCGACGATTGCAGGTCGGTCGTCGAAAATTGTAGCACAGTGTGGGGACCCCGAATTTCCAGGCCAAGCACGTACCTCGCAGTCTTCATTTATTTAGTTAAGAAGATATGGCTTTATCCAAGATAGAGAGCTTGTGAAGCGTCGAGCGAGCTAGGTGGCTGCTAGAGCCGCTCGAGGGTGACTGCTATTGCGACTAAGTCGAGATCCCCCTTTGCTCTCGACTCTCTCCCTCGTCGCTCCTCAATTTCCCACCTCTCGGCCTCCGCTATCGTTACCCCCGCTCGTCTCGCTTTATTTTTAAGGGGTGTACCGACTGTATTACGACGGGTATGACTGGGTTGTACCCGTGTTCAACGCTCAGAAACGTGGGCGCCCCGAAGTGCGAGGCCTCTCCGGGTGCTGTTTCGACGGTTCCCGGTGCGATCCACGGCAGCCTCGGAAATGAGAGATAATGAAGATCTCGAAGGGCGCCAGACCTCGCCCCCTCCGAACGCTCTCTCGACTCGACTCTCGCATTGGGGATCAAACTACGGGTACTACGACCGACTGAGTTTATTGGAAAGTTACGGTTTAGCCTGATTATGGGATATCTTGCGAGGAGTCGAACCCATGAATTTTGCAACGATTTCTTTTTCCAAGCAGAGCTTCACATTGTTAAACCTTCTAAAATTTCATTTACAGCAAATGAAATAAAAGTGACGAATTGAGTGAGAATTTATTATTTCAATGTTCCTTGCAGCATATGAAACAAGAAATGAATATAAAGTGAGCATTTTTGTATTTAATTATTATTTGCAGCAAATAAAATAGGAATGAATAATTGACTGATTTTCTTTTTTTCTAAAAAAAAGTGAATAATGTTTTGCATTGGATCTTGGGGCCATTGAAAACAGCCGGACGTTTATTCGTGATCCACTACGGTCAGTATTCCAGTATTCCGATCCACTAAGGTCAGTATTCCACACGGAGAAAAAGGTGTAGTTGAGAGAACCACGGAATTGGTGGGTGCCAACCAACCGGCATGCTAGTATATGGTACTAGCAAGTTATTGCGTGTCAAAACTAAGCGTCGTTAGTTGGATCTGCAATAGTTGTGTGATCCAACCAATCGCAAGCATCTATCACCTCGGTTGGTTAGTACGACCAATCGATGTTGCGTACATTTACCATTGAATAAGTTGGTATTACCATATATGGCAAGTGTTTGATAAGTCGTAAATAAATCAATTTGTTCAATCTTAATAAATATAGTTTGTGCATATATTGGCAGCGTTTTTCTTATTGTTGATATTAACAGTAGTTATATACGTAATCTAAGCAATCCTTGTTTCATTTCGTTTTTCAGTATTTTGAAAAATACCAGCTACGCACTGAAATGAGTCCATTCAGTGCGTACTCAGTATTTTCCAAAATACTGAAAAATGAAACAAAAATCATTTCAGTGTGCACAATAAAAATACTGTGTATGCACTGAATGAGCTCATTCTAGTGCGCAGCTGGTATTTTTCAAAATACTGACAGCGCAATACGCACTGAATGGTCTCATTTCAGTGCGTAGCTGGTATTTTTCAAAATACTGACAGCGCAGTATGCAGTGAATGGTCTCATTTCAGTGCGTAGCTAGTATTTTTCAAAATACTGACAGTGCAGTGCACACTGAATTGTCTCATTTCAGTGCGTAGCTCATATTTTTCAAAACACTGACAGTGCACTGGAATGGGCACATTCAGTGCGTACTTAGTATTTTTCAAAGTACTGAGCAACGAAACAAAAATCATTTCAGTGCGCACTACAAAAATACTAATTACGCACTGAATGGTCTCATTTCAGTACGTAGCTGGTATTTTTTAAAATATTGAATAATGAAACGAACCAAGGATTACTTCAAAATAAGGATAGGTTATATACATAACCTAACTAATGACATTAACCTCTGTTAATGTCAAAAATAAGAAAAACGCTGCTGGCATATGCACAAACTACGTTTATTCAGATTGAACAAACTCTTTATATTGAACACCACACGGCATAAACCCGCTTCACTCGGAAATGTTCGCAAATGTGTACGGTCTCGTATCCGCGTCGCCTCAGAGTCGGTTTATATCTCCGACTAATCAATTGGTAGCGCCATCCAACAGAAAAATCAACCAATAACATGGAACATTATTTCGAGTGGTAATCTTAACCATTGAAGTTATTTACACGTACTATCTTCTCAACTAACTAAAAATGGTTGAAGCAAGCAATGGGATGTAATTGCCGCAAATAATTTCGTCTTTCTAGCCACCAACAGACTCCAAGCATTAAAAAGATTGTTCTCCCAACTAATCATTTTTCTCCGTGCAGTATTCCGTTCCACTAAGGTCAGTGTAACATCGACGGAAAGTTACGGTTTAGCCTGATTATGGGATATCAGGCGAGGAGTCAAACCCATCCATTTTGAAACGATTTCTTTTTCCAAGGAAAGCTTCACATTGTTAAACCTTCTAAAATTTCATTTCCAGAAAATAAAATTAAAGTGACGAATTGAGTGAGAATTTGTTATTTCAATGTTCTTTGCTGCATATGAAACAAGGAATTAATATAAAGTGAGAATTTTTTTTATTTAATTACTATTTGCATCAAATAAAGCAGGAATGAATAATTTAGCATATGAAACAAGACATTAATATAAAGTGAGCATTTGTTTTTATTTAATTACTATTTGCAGCTAATAAAATAGGAATGAATAATTGAATGATTTTATTTTTTATTTTTTTAAAGTGAATAATTTTTTGCATCAGATTCTTGAGGCCACCGAAGTAAAATTTAACGTTTTCCAAAGTCAGCCGGACGTTTATTCGTGATCCACTACGGATATTCCGATCCACCGAGGTCAGTATAACATCGACGGAATATAAGCAGCGATAATCGTGAATCGCGAAATCCTCCCGGAATATACGACACGAGTGCACGAAGGCGCACGGCGAAAGATAAAGAAAGAAGGAGAAATAAAGCGAGCCCCGCGCGCCTCGAGCGATGCACGGCGGATTGCCCGCTGGCTACTCTTGCCGCGTTGTCCAGTGTATCGGAGAGAGCGGAAGTTAAGTGAGACGCGGGCGACATGGCGGCCGCGCCGCGCAGGCGAACCGAGTAGTCCGTGCAATAAATCCAGAGATAGCGAACGACGCAGCTGCAGCGGGGGATACGGCGGTTTCGTTCTCGGCCTCTGACTCTCTCGGGTCTCGTGATCCGTGGGCTACGAGGCGGCGCGGCTCCTGGAACTCGTTGACTGAGACGCAGGAGCTGAGCCGGTCGTGGTCGCCGACCGACTGACTTTAATGCTCTTATCCTGTTCACTCTTCGTCTGCATTTGCAGCGTTAAAATATTTACTACAAGATTTTATTAGAATCTAGGAAAGCTTTTGTTTTGCATTACCTGGTAGCACTAAATTCAATAATGAGGTAAAAAATAAATTCAAGGTAATAATAAATTCAAAAATGAGGTAAAGGAAGATTGTAATAAAAAAAACAGATTTTTCTCTCAATTCAAATGACGCAGGTGCTGAGCCGATGCTGAGGTCGCGATCACCAACTGACTGTAATGCTCTTATCCTGTTTGCTCTTTCTCCGCCTTTGCAGCATTGAAAAAAAAATGATGTACGATATTTTATTACTGGCAAAGAAAGCTTCTATTTTAAATGAACTGGTAATATTACATTTACAAAAAGAAGACGTAAAAGCAAAAAGTCATAAAAGCAGATTTTTCTCAGTTGAAAAGTCACAGGGACAGAGCCGGTCGTGGTCACCAACTGACTTTAATCCTCTTACCCTGTTCACTCTTCGTCTGCATTTGTAGAGTTAAAAATATTTTTAACAAGATTTTATACTGTAGGCAATGAAAGCTTTTATTTTGCATAAAATGGAAATATTAAATTCACAAAATTAAGATGTAAAAGTGAGAAAAAAATATAGTAACGGAATAAAACGGATATATCTCCCAATGCAAAAATTCGCGTTATCGACATCATCACCCTAGGTGACGTTCACAACGCCCTCGGTCGGTCTGGTATTGCTTGCGGGAAATTGACGAGTTTCGTTTTTGCGTCAATTTCGCGCTATGAATATACGTGGAGAACAGCGACGCGGTTTTCGCAGGCAGAAAAAGAAAATAACGCCGGAGCGAGAGCGGAACAGGTCCCTCATCTCTTGATCTCCTGATCGTTCGGAAGTGAAAGAATCTTTTCGATTTCCGCGCGCGCTATCAAACAGCTTTCGCTCCCTAACATTTTCGCCGCGCGCCCTCTCGAGATTCCGAATTGTCGCACCCCTTTGGTGATTCGCGTTCTCCCCATTCGGGGCTTTTTCTTCATCCCCCACCCTTTCGTCGTTCATGCGCGACCCCTGTTGACACACGCGACTTTCACGACGAAAGATAAAACTACGTGGAAACACACATGCAGAGAGATAAGAATTGTATCGCCTTTGAAGGCGAAATTCCCACTATTTCAAATCGTATATCCAAACTATTTCGCATCCAGGGGACCCGAGGATCGCGGCGGGTTATCTACCAAAGAATTCATATATTCCTCACGCGAGTAAACTTATGACATTTTTATGATTTTTGAGAGAAAAGAACGCGTCTTGTACCTTTTTATCGGATAGAAAAAAATCCTGGTTGTGCAGTTCGCAAGGTGACTATTCTCGTCTTATTTAGTGCCACGAGACAACATTTTTATCACCAAATTTGCAAAAAATTGCCGACAAAATAATTATTAATAGCTGAAATGAATTCAAATTTACTATCAAAATAATAATAAATAGCTGAGATTAATTGAAATTTGCTATAAAAATAATTATAAATAGCCGAGATAATTTCGAGAACAAGAAATGTGAGTTAATAAAAGAAGATAATAAAGGAAGTGCAGTTCGCAAGGCGACTATTCTCGTCTTATTTAGTGCCACGAGACAACATTTTTATCTCCAAATTTGCAAAAAATTGCGGACAAAATAATTATTAATAGTTGAAATAAATTCAAATTGACTATCAAAATAATAATAAACAGCTAAGATTAATTGAAATTTGCTATAAAAATAATTATAAATAGCCGAGATAATTTCGAGAACAAGAAATGTGAGTTAATAAAAGAAGATTTTCTTTCCTGTTTCCATCCAAGTTGGTTGGATTCATTGTCGAGTGCGGTGCACGGGAGCCAAAGATTGAAATGTTTCGGAGTGCTTTAGTGGGATGCGGTGTGCGCAGAGCCAGCCAGCCCGCAGTCGGGCCTACTATGTGCACACCCATAACTACTCGCGCTCGCGCACGCGAGCCGCAACTACTAATTGCGATGTTGGAAGTTGGTACCTGTGCAATAAGTAAAGCGACGAGAGGTATATACCGAAAGAGCCTCCAGCCACATAGAGTGAGCCCTTTGGTTTCTGTGTTACTACCATGCATTGTGCCTGTCTCTTCAGTTATGTAGAACTTGCGACCAAGGAGCCTCAAGAGTCCAATCTTCTTTTCGCCACTTTGTGAACCAAACCCCGCAAAATGTGGCAATACAAAAATATGTTCATCTCTTTTGTACTCAACTGTCTCAAATAATTAGAAACATCATTTTTATTTGCACTGAGAGAAAAACAAATGTTTGAAACAACAATACTATATTTTTACTATACAGTGTAAATCCCAGAGGAGACGTTTATATTTTATAGTCACGACAATGATAAAAAATAATAGCTGCAAACGTAATAACATAAGAATAGTTGAAATATTTTGAATAGTTAAATAATAAGTAAAATAGATGAACTATTTTGAATAGTTCAACTAATCAAATACATAGTATCTAGTACCAATCGATATTATCGTTCCTTCTACGAATTATATCGGTATAGTTCGACCAACTATTCGACTATATTTTTCTCTGAGTGTGCATCAGATAAGTTTAAGACTGATGAAGTTGTGGACAGCTTCAATACCATAAACTGCCGAGATGGGAGCTTCGTCTGGCTCATTAGCGCTAAGATCGTTGACATTGCATTAATATCGCAAGTTAATGTCGCCACAAGTGGACGCCTATCAATTGACCCCGCCATTACCCTATAATAACCTATTAACGCAACCATTTGCTGGTGACATTCTGGGATTAGTTTGAGTTTGTGCTTCAACGTCTGAGTACCCGAAGACGTATTATGGGCACCGTCAGAGTCTAGACGCCCAAAGGGCCATGACGCGATGTGGTAAACCTCCCTCTCGTTACTAAACTTTTGTTCCTCCAAACAAAAAAAAAAAAAACGTTTATTCCGCTTTCAAGAGTTGAATTTTCTTAACGCGATCCGCTGTTTTTAACAGACTTCATGAATCCATGTACTTCGCTTGACGGAAACAAGGAAAATATTTAACTCGTTGAATATCGCGAGTTTTCTTGATATGTCAAACTTTTCCTTACCGCCCGTTCCGACCCAGCCCGACATTATGGTCGGACTCGTTCAACAGGGAAATTACCAGCTTCCCTCTCGGTGCTCCTCCGCTTCCCTCGTTCGCCGACAAAGGACTAAAATTAAAGACCGTACCAAGGTGCGTTATTGGATTAGCTCTGTAAACTAGTTAGGAACAACAGACGGAAGGAGAGCGAGAGAGCCCGTCGTCGTCTCGACCGGGCGTGAACCCGAACATCGAGAAAAGCTCCGGAGCCACGGTTAACGCAAAAGTGGCGGAGTTTCGCCGGCCCCGAGGAAAAGGTAATTTCTCCGGTTCTAAAGTTTGTGTTTGCGCTCGGGAATATTTTTTATCGTCGCGCTTCCTCGTCGTCGGGTACGACGACAAAATATTGACCGTCGTGCGTTACAGACGGAAAAAAAATTACGCTCGCGGATGTTTCTCAAAATTAGATTTGTCGAAGAAGAAACCAGCAAAAAACGTTAATTGCGATGCGTATAAAGCTTCGCAAATCGCCGGGTAAATCGCACAACCGTGAAAATTCCGCCCGGCGCGGATAAGTTGCGACGAATATCGCGAAGCCTGGCGAATGTTTCGCGTAACTGCGCCGCATATTCGACTGGTACGGACGCAAAACCAACGGACAGAAATCCTGGCGCGCGGTGTATATGAATAACGCAGCGATTTCGCGTGGAGATTAAATTTCATGCGATAATTTAGCCGTTCTACGGATTTCGTAGTAAATAATCAAATAATTATTCGCTACGACGAATTATGCACCGTGGTCCAGGTGCGCCGCGCATGTGTCGGCGGGGCCGCCGCTGCGTCCGGTCGCCGGTCTTCCAGCGAGAGCCCGGAATACACATTTCGCGTTCGCTTTATGTATCTCGTTCGTGGAATGCTTATAATTTCGAGCGTTTCAATAAAAATTCGGTTGCATTCTCGCCGAAATATTGCGAAGCTTTTGATACACATTTCAATTAAAATTAATTAAATCGCCTAACAAGGATTTTATTGTGAAATTCGAAATTTTCAATCTCGTGCCATTAACATTGACATTCTTGCGAAATTGCTAAACAATCCTCGTTAAAGGTTGGAAAAAGTCTGTCACCCTACCCACGCCCCTTTAACCCCCATAAAAATATGCAGTTCCACGAATGCATCGCGCGGAGTTTTGATATACATTTCAATCAAAATTAATGGAATAAGTTGACAAAAATGTTATTTCAAATTCTGATTTTCCCAGTTTCTAATATTGTCACCGAAGCTCCTGCGAAATGAGTAAATAATTCCTCGCCAACGATTCCGACGATTCCATCCCCATAAAAAAAATGCATTGGTCCACGATTTGCCCGTCATCGAACAGTGATGATGTTTTACACTCGTAAAACATCATTAGACCTATAAAACGAGCTTCGACGTCCAATCAAACAGCCAACAATATCGCGCCCTTTAAAAATACAAAAAAAAAAAAAACGATTCCCAAGGCAAATCACCGAAAATCCATCAAACGCGAACGACCAAAATACGGTAAATATTAAATTCGACAAATTCGCCGCTGCGACCATTTTGATCTCGCACAAACACAGTCACGCGGCTTTTTGAGGTATCGTTTACGACTCAGGTGACTGTAAATTCGTGTGGCAGCCGCGTAGAGAGACCGGCTAGGCGACCCGGATATCCAGGCATCAACGTTATTACGTAGCGTGTATTTGGTGAACGCGGTCCCCACTCGTGTCGCCCTGGGCTGACCTGAGCCGCCGCTGGACTGGCGATCGAGTATCGCGCGCGGCGGATAAAGGAAATTGGGCCTCACTTATGACGCGGGACACATGACGCGATTGACGGTCATTCATCCTTCGCGGTTGCCGCGAAGGACGAATAACCGGCCAATCGTCGCTTTTGATCTCGATGGTGCCACGTGAGTCGCGCTCGATGTGTGCACGTGGCAGTCGTGATCGTTCGCTGGTTTTGCGAATTAAGCGACCGGATTCAGGCGACTGACACGTGCGGGGCGAATCGAAGGGCGGGGGGCATATCGAAGACCCCGCAGGACTGCGACTGCAGTGTGGCAAGAGACTCTCGCGAGTTCCAAAGCCAACTCCGGCTGCGACGTTAATTGAACTGTGTCCAGCGTAGCAGCCACGGCGGAGTCGGACCGACCGACCCTTCACCTGGGATTCTGGGAATGACGAGTCGGCTGCAGCGGATCGAAGCTCGCGCGCGGTCGCTCGCAGCGCACGTCGACTCAAATCCCGCCCCATCTATACATATATATCGACTCCATATCCCATCGATATTCATGTTCCCCCGGCAATATCCATAGAATTTCGAATTCGAAAACGCCGGGCGATCGAATTTCAAGCTGGCGGCCGCTCGCGCGGTCTCTCTGGGTTATTGCAAAAATATCCGCGGACTTAGGACAACTATTCGCCTCTCCCGCCGTTGTACAGGGGAATTCACAAGAATTTTTCGCGAATTCTCGCAACCAGAGTCGTAGAAACTCAGTAGTTTAAGAAATAAATGTTACAGAGTCGTTTGTTTCGTTGGTGTGATTTAATGATGATAATCCGTGGTGATTACCAATTTATGTGTGAACTTTTGAATAGCCGCGTAGATACCTCACTATCGATACAAAAAATTGAAAGCAATTGGGAGTAAATGAAATAGGACGGGTTTCCATTACTTTCGTCATGCTTAACCGCATTTTTCCATTTTTTCAGGAAAATTACCGTGAAATTTTTACGAGAAAAATATTCTATGCAGCTATAAAAAAATCTGCTCATTATATTATAATTACTCCATGTTACGTTGCTATTAATCATTCAATACAAAACCAATTGTAGTGTAAAATGTATTAATTATGAAAGATTTAGGGATTTACAACTCTGCTCGCGACTTCGCTGGTAGAAAATCTCTAGCGTTACAAGCGGTCCTGGTCAGAGTCACACCGGCCCTTCTAGGGCCCTACCCAACCCTGACTTGGGCCTCATCTAAAGCTACACATTTTCTACCAGGTATTTTGTTCAGAGGTCACGAGCCAGACCACCGAGGAATCCGAAAAAAAATCATTGTGAATCCACCTGTACGCAGGATATGCGTTCAATATTTATACAATTTTTATGCATCCAGTACCAGATGTTCGATACCCCAACATGGACAGCAGCAGCAGCAGCGGCATAGCAGCTCACTTCGCGGATCGTTCTCACGCCGCGCGCCGCATTTTCCAGCTGCATAATTGATTTTGCATTTTCGTCCGCCGGCCGCGCGCGGCAGACTCGCTCTGGCTTTTAGCGATTTCCGGCAAAAAGCTATAACCGAGGCTACTGCAGACCAACCCCCCACCCACTCGTTCATTCCCCCCCCCCTCTCCCCGATGATCGTGTCTCGTTACCAATTACGCCGGTTTCGCACGCGCCACCTATAAATAAGTGGCGGTTACAGTTACGCAGTTGCAGTAAAACTCCTTGGGTTACTGCGTTGGTTATCCGGGCGACGTGTCAGCCTGGGGTCAGGAAATCTCCTCGCGTTACCGTCTCGTGTTGTACCCTCGTGGTCTTCCAGTTTTCCTTCGCTGTACACATATACAGGGTGTAACATAACTATTGTATCAACCGTGGCACTTAGGTAGATAATGACGAGCTGAGTAAAAAATCATTGGGGTAAAATTCGACTGGTCAAAATTGACAAGGTGAAAACAAGGTGAGTACAAGGTGAGAACAAGTTGAGAACAAGGAGAACAAGGTGAGAACAAGGAGAACAAGGTGAGAACAAGGTGAGAAACAAGGTAAGAACCAAGGCGAGAACAAGGTGAGAACCAACGTGAAAACAAGGTGAAAACCAAGGTGAGAACAAGGTGAGAACCAAGGTGAGAACAAGGTGAGAACCAAGGTGAGAACAAGGTGAGAACCAAGGTGAGAACAAGGTGAGAACCAAGGTGAGAACAAGGTGAGAGCATGTAGATAACAAGGTGAGAACCAAGGTGAGAACAAGGTGAGAACCAAGGTGAGAACAACGTGAGAACCAAGGTGAGAACAACGTGAGAACCAAGGTGAGAACAAGGTGAGAGCATGTTGATAACAAGGTGAGAACAAGGTGAAAACAAGGTGGGAAAGATGTTAAGTAGCCGGATATGTCATTGAACAATTTTGTCACATTCGTTCAACTTACAAGGCTTGTAACTCGTTCAATTTTGACCGGACGACATTTTACCCCAATGATTTTTTACACAGCTCGTCATTTTCTACCTAAGTGCCACGGTTGATACAATAGTTATGTTACACCCTGTATAGATATATAATTGCATGCATGGTCATTGTATATGGTAACGCGCCTATATATGTATAGTGGCCTACTTGTTGGTACCAAAACCCTTCTATCTCCTCTCCTCTCACCGTGAGGGGGGCAGGGGGGCAACCACCCTCTGTCTCTTCCTCTCCCCCTTCGTCCCACCGTTCACGGGTGTATAATTACCGGAGATATATTGCGTTCAACTATGGCCGTTGACCTAGTATGTGGAATAACTCGAGTGTCGGATAACCGGCGTGTGCGAGCAGCGAGCGGAGGGCAACGCGCGGTGGGACGGGGCTTATTAACATGGCCCCTCCGTGGAGTACCGCGAATGCTCTCTCAACTGAGCACCCGCCTCTGGCGATACCCGCGCCGCCCGCACTCCGCGCACCCTCTCGCAGCTTTTGGGGGGCCACGGGAGGAGGGCGACCCCGGCTGACCGACCCCCCACCCCTTCCGGGGGGAGGGGGGGGGGGCACCCCGACGACCATGCGCGTCTATTCGCGATTCCCAAATTCATTACGCCGGGCATTAATTTGGTGCAATGTTGCCTTATAACACAATACGTAAAACATTTTTCGTCATTATAGGCGCCGTATGCGGTTGGCGGTTGCGAAGGGGGCGGGGGAACGAAAAGAATAAACCGGATCTTTCGTTACTTTGGGCATCGGTCATCCTTAATTATCCTGGGAATTTTACGGTTGACGCGAGAGAGCGCGAAATCCGTTCCGCGTTCGCGGTGGGCGAATTAATGAAAACAGAAATTCGCGGAATTATCCCCCGGAAACATTTTTGTACCGTTGAATTTACCTCCTTCGCTCGCGCTTCCGTGGTTTTTTGTATAATGAATATAAGCGCGACGGGGGATTTAAATAAAACCGGGGGATATGCATTCGTCGCGAATATTCGAATGAGGTGTACAATAGTTTTACGATGTGGAGGAAAAATGTGACCTGGTGGGAAAGCTTTTTAGCTTTATCTTTTTCGTTCAGTCCTCCTGTAAAAAGTTCATGAGTCACAAAATCCATTGTGGACGTTTCGTGCTCTGATTGGTCGTCGGTGTCGTCAGGAACACTGGGAGCGGGTCCAAGTTCACGCATTGAAATTTTTTGTTCACGTTAAATGTCAAAACTGATGTTAAAGGACTCGGGCGCTAATCAGCGCCTGGGTCCCTTAAATCCGACCTTTATCCGGATTAATCCGACCGTAAAAAATGTATGTGTAACGCGAAAAAAATGTGAAGGTGCAGATTTTCCCATTTTTCGAGCAAAGTCGGATCTGAGAGTTCTGGCGTAAAAAAACGAAATCTTGTGTTTGTTTTTTTTTCTTTTTTTTCTCAAAATAACTTAAGAACGGTTAGAAACCAGTGTTTTCGGGGGTAGAATATACGGCTTGAGAACGATAGTATAAGTTACAAGTCGATGTATTGAAGTGACCATTTTCGTGGAATCGATTTTTTTTAATTGTTGGTCCGGAGTCGGAACTATGATTCCTGACGAAAAAAAGTCGACATTTCGTTTTTTTTATGTAGTGAAAATGGGTTGAAACCGATGTTTTCAGGAGTCGAATACGCAACGTGAAAAATATCCAGAAGTTCCACTCGTTTTGTAACACGAGCGCGGTAGCGAATAAGTAGTAAAACCGCATTTCGGTCAGACACAAGGAAGCATCCCCCGTGTATCTCTCTGGAAACCGATGTTTTAAAATGATTTTTTCAACCCGGCTGCACTCGACATCCGAAAGTGTTCGCAGTGCAGAAGGATTGAAGGGCTCGAGTCTTAAGTGTATACGATTATTGGACGACCGCACGTACCGAGAGGTTTCGCCACCGCGAGCCGAGAGAACCGAGGGCAGCGGCAACGAGAGATTTTTAACGAACCCTCCACCTCACCCAGTACTTACGGTTTAGTCGGTTATATACCGTGTATACTTCGACTTTAATTTAAAGGTACTTCGCCCGACGACTTTACCCTCTCCCCCCCCCCCCCTGGCCGTCCCCGTGGCCACAGTATAATATACAGCGGAAAAACTATTAAGAGGCAAGGCGAGTGCTGTCGAGCGAGAAAGCCGCGCTGCCGCGGAGCGACTGCACTTTTCACGCCGTCCGGGCAACCGCGCGCGAGGAACGAGAACACGCAGTGCCTCTTTATTAAGAAACCGCGACGACGGCCGGTTCACTGACCGTATAACGATATAAGAAAAACTATTATGAAGCCGTTCACCGCACTCCTGGTTTATGAATAGCTGGGTGAGCTACGCGGCGGAGTTTTGCGATAACGTCGAATTCTCACCTCGTTCTACGTAGATATATATCTTCAGTATATCAGGTATATAAGATTCAGTATACACGGTAGTACAGTATATATAAAATATACATATATATATATGTAGACACCTGAGTACGAGAATTGTTATGAATAGCTGATGGGTGTTGCACATTTTTTTACGTCCCTAAAAGTTTCATTATATCTGCGTCGAAGAAATTGCGCGAGGAGCGAAAAAAAAAAATGATGTCGAAAGCTGCTGGTGTTTCGTACGTTGCGAGATGTTTGAGGCACTTTTTCATGGTCTTTACGAGGTGCGCGTATAAGCGTGTACTTTATGGCCTGTGTGTACACGCCAAGGAAAAGTTCACGGGCGTGTGGCACACGCGAAAATACCGTCTGGACTGTTATCCCTGATTACCGGTTCGAGTTCGCGAGGGAAAGGGTCTTGAAACCTCGTTGGTGCAAGCGCGTAGGACTCGTGGCAATTCTCTCTGGCAACGAGCTCTGACGGCAGCGACGGCAGGGGGCATCGACGATACTCGATACGCCGAAGATACCCGAGACAGTGGGGGATGACATGTAACTTCGTTGGCTCGATAATTGTGCTGCTTTTGTGTCGTCGCGACGCGCCTAATATAATGTTTGCGTTGCGCGAGGGACACAAAGTACAGAATGCTTCTTCCGAGAATTTCATTTACGTCAATTTGACGAGGAAGATATTGAAGCATGTATTAATAACAAAATTAATGATGTTTCATTAAATCGTTCTGCAATATCTTCCTCGTCAAACAAAAATATATTAACAAAAAATAATTATTTTCTGCGAATTCGGGTATTCTATATGTATTAAAAATGATACAAATTACAGAATAGAAGAAAAGAGGTTTTTTATTTTCTCAACTCTTCTGCTTTCCTCTTCGCAGACACGAAAACCTGGCAAACTCAGGATTTATCTGATTCACCTCTTCCTCACTTTTATCTCGGTATAATATTTCAGTAGCCCGGGCGAATTGTGTACCGGAGAAGAAATTAAGCTATCTGTCCGTTCTATCTGTTCGTAACTCGCAATTATTCTCGACGCGCACAATTCACAGGATTATTCCTTCATTTTCTCGTGCTCGACCCACTTTCTCTTCTTCTCCCTCTCTCTCTCTCGGTCGAAGCTACACAACACGGGGTAATTTCTGTCATCAAAGGGGTCAGGCTTCTTACGCTCGTAAAAAAGTATATACAGCGCCTAGGAAGCGATGCACCCTTACACGTCGCGGCGTACAAGTCCCCGAGTTTTATCACAAGTCTCGTTCCCTCGCGCAGGGGGGTCGGGGGAGGGGGTGGGAGGGGGTGAGATGCGCACGTTTATTGCTCCGCGGTTCGTGGTCCCGCGGTCTCCGCACGGATTGGAAGTGACGCACGTAGTCGTAAGTGTCGGAGTGAGACCGCGGAGACAAAGGGGGGGACAAATGCTGGAGAAGCGGGGAAGAAGGAAGTGAAGGAAGGAGCCGGGTATAAAGCTGTGAAAGTTAAGACGGCAGCACGGAGCGTTGATGCTACGTGGCGATTGTGTTCCCGTCGACGACGCAGACAGAATGAATACCCGGCGAGGATTCCTTTCACCGAAAAGAAAAACAAGAAGACGGGCAGGAATAACAAGAGAGAAGTAGAGTTGATAAAAAAACACGGTGACTCGTAACTTCCGCATTGCAGGTACACAGCGTCCGGGGGTTTTTTTTTCCTCCTGGAAACAGCCAATTAGCGGGGGCAAAACGTATCGACCTTTAATTAATATTGCATGTAGTGGACTTTGTTGTACCCGCCACCCGCTCGAATCCAGTCAGGTCGCAATTCAACCCGCGGATAATTCTACTAACCGTGGAAAATATATATCTTTTTTGAAGTCAGGAAAGTAAAAATTCCCGATATTTTTTTTCCACGAAAAACGAAAGGCAACTTTCGGCTTTAAAATTCTGTGAAAAATTTAAAAATCAGGATATCGCGTTCCGCGTTGCGGCATTCTTTTCGTTATAAACTTTTCTCTCGAACGAAGGAAGAAAATCCAGGTTCGATGGATCAAAAAAACAGTACCCTCGATGTTAATGAAGTGACAACTGATGAAAAAAATCATAAATTTTAGAAAACGTATTTTTTGTTAAGTCAACATGCATAAGACGCGGAAAAAATTACGAACATAATTGTCTCGGCCCTCAATTGATATGGCCTGCAGTGTGCTTTATGTATTAGCCGCCCGAATCCATTTTCATGTGGGTAATACATTTCCGCTCTAAGCCGCAACGCGCGCCGCAAATGCGACAAAGGCTTAGGTGTTCCGAATTGCCCTCCCTTCCTCTCCACCCCTTCCAGCCAACTCATAGATAACGGCGTCGTGTATTTAGATCGCAACCGCAAATTCGCAGCTGTACGCAGCTCGAGGATTCCAAAAATGTCAATATACCACCCGCTCGCTGGCTCAACACATGCGATTCATCAAAGAGACTGGCGTCAAAGTTCAGCGCAATTTCAATTTGCGAATTGCGCTCCTCGACCTCGCCTCGACGGGGCGGAGGAAGAGGGGGGAGTAGGGTGAGCTTTCCATCCGGGTACAATAGACCTCTTGTTCGATTGAAGTTTGGACATAACCCCTACATTTTAGTATATTATACGTGGCTGGGTGTTTGTTCTCTCTCCCATGTGCCGGAAGCTTTGCGCAAATTCTCAGACGATGGATGTGAGCGCGAGCAGCCAGCGTCGAGAATTTGCAATTCTAATTAAAGTTCAGCGTATCGCTGATGTTTATTTATTTAATGACCCATTATCGAGTCCCTCAACGTCGAGGGGGGGGGGGGGGGGGCACTTTGAGTCAAGAACTTTTGCGAAAATTCTCATTAAGTCATTGTTGGACGTTGTTCGGCGCACTTTAGCCAACGAAAGACTACGATCTCCGTTGGCGTGTCACGGTAGAACCGAAGTTTCGTATCGATTTCACGTGTAATTCATATCCAAACTGAGACCCAATCAAGTTATCGTGGTACCTAATGACGCATCGAATTCTAATTAAAGTTTTACGTCATTAACGTCTGTTCGTTTAATAACCCATTTAAAAAAACAAATCCTTTCGCCTCTCCTGTTATTTTCTTTTTATTCTCAAGTCCTTCAAGCGTTGATGCTGGTGATTGGCAAAATCCTGATGAAATCATTGTGAAACGTGTTCAGTACTTAACCAATGAAAGATTTCGAGTTCCGTCCACGCGACACGATGGAAGCAAAGTTTCGTATCAGTTTCGTGTGTAATTCCCCACTGCGAGAGCTAATCCACTTGTCGTAATGATGCTTACAGCGTTATATCCGCGAACAACGCCGGAGATTCCGCGTACATAAGCGATTTACGGGCGTATGTTGAATGGCATTACGATTTCACTAAGAAATGTTGATAGATACAGTGCGATAACCCTGGGCGCGAGCACTTCGTCTATTCTCGCAATCGCATCCGCGTGAATCCACGTGGTTGTGTTCCCTGTACCAAAGGATAATACGTGCTTATCATGTTAAGTTATACCTTATACGCTATATCTGATACGATAACTCCTGGATGCGGTGTAATTTCGTCTTGAATATAATCTTGACGAAGCTCGCGAGTTCCCATCCGCCGGCTGGGACCGGGGAGTATAATTCGTATCCTGCGGGCGTGAGACGTCAGTGTGTCTATCGCACGGGGAAACGGAATTGAGGGGTTGGGAGTCGTGGCTGAAGACAGGCGCGCCGGAATCTCACCGATGTCGTTCGAGGCCAATTGTCTTTTGACGAATTCGAATATCCAGTCAATTTTGATATCTAATCATTTCGAACATCCAACTAATTCAAACATCCGATAAATTTGAACGTCTAACAAATGCAAATATCTACTAAATTAGGATACATTAATTAACGTTGAAACTGTCGCGTTCACCACACTTGAAAATTATCGTCGTTGTTTCGAGTGGTCCGGAGTAATTTCGAACGTCTAGCAAATTCAAATATCTACCAAATTCGAATAACCTAATTAACATCCAAATTATCCCATCTATCGCAGTAAAAAAACAATCTTTGCTATTTCATGTGACCCAGGGTAATACCTAAAATCCAACAAATTCCCACACCCAATAAATTCGAACATCTGACAAATTCAAATAACCACAAAAATCGAATAACCTAATTAACATCAAAAACGTCACGTCCACCGCACTTGAAAGAAAACCGTCGGTATTTCAAGTGACATACAGAGATTACAGAGTGCCGAGAGTGTCCCTTTGAATGCCGCGGGAACCTCCCAACCGTGTGGAGAGATTGCCCGCGGGGTCGCCGTTCGCTCGTGGCAAAAGGGCGACGCGAAGAGACGCGGGGGATGAAGGGTTACATTTCGCGGCGGGGATCCGCGAGCGCGAGGATTCTCATAGCCCGTCCTGCGCGCTGCTGGGCCGCTGCGCGTCAGCTGGACCGCAATTATACCGCTAACGCTGTCGCGGGGCCGACGCACACGGCGTGAGGACGGAGGTTTCAGGCCCGGCTACTAATTAAAATTGGAACGGGCGTGTAACGGTCGCTAGGGCGCGAGGCGGCGGAACCCCGCGACTCGGTGTACCGAGAATCGCTCACATCCACGATCGTAGACCGAGAATGGGGAGATAAATAGATACCGAGAGCGACATATAGACATCATAGTGCCCAAGCAAATTGATGCTGCTGCTGCTGCCGCTGCTGCTGCTCTGGTAGAAAATCTGTAGGGTTAAATCTGGCCCAAGTCAGGCCCAGCTCGGGCCCTGACGGGGCCAACGTGGCTCTGATCAGGGCCTGACCATGGCCTGGTTTAAGGTAGATAGTGCGTGTAGTATTCATTTCGCCTAAATTCGAGAAATTCGGGCAAGAGTTGCAAACACTTCCCGATGTTAAAAAAATGTGAAAAAATTCATACGTATTATAGGCACTGAAAAGTCTAATTTTGCATAATAACAATTTCAAAATGTTATTGACAAAATGGTGAAAAGAAAATTGCTCATCAAAATATGCGGTAACTCAACTTTTTTTTTTGATGAAAATTATTCGTTTATTTTTCGGAATACGTATGAATTTTTTCAGGTTTTTATCTTTATTTTGATTTGTCTTGTTTTTTACATGGAAAAATGTGCAAAAATAATAATAAAGATAACAATCTGAAACAATTCATAGGTACTCCGAAAAATGAACGAATCATTTTCATCAAAAAAAAAAGTTGAGTTACCGCATATTTTTATGA
Organism: Pimpla rufipes; assembly: GCA_963932165.1. NCBI lineage: Eukaryota > Metazoa > Arthropoda > Insecta > Hymenoptera > Ichneumonidae > Pimpla > Pimpla rufipes. The sequence continues at coordinate 18,057,391 of OZ010633.1, forward strand.
ACAATTTTCTTTTCAACAATTTGTTAATAACATTTTGAAATTATTATTATGCAAAATTAGTCTTTCCAGGGCCTATAATAAGTATGAATTTTTTCACATTTTTTTAACATCGGGAAGTGTTTGCAATTCTTGCCCGAATTTCTCAAATTTAGGCGAAATGAATACTACACGCACTATCTACCTTAACGCTACGGATTTTCTATCATGGCTGCTGCCCCTGCTGGTGATTGTAGTGATGGTGGTGGTGGTCCTGGTGGTGGTGACGGTGGCGGTGGTGGCGGTGGTGGTGGTGGTGGTGGCGGTGGGTGCTAGTTGCCTGCGTAGCGCAAAGGCGAAAACGCTAATGGACCAGAATCAGAGTTGCGCTGCATGCTGATTGATTGATGAACGATGTGCGGAACCGACGCACCGAAGGCGAGGGAAAAGGGTCGCAGCGGCCGCGGGCGAGACCGGTGGAAGCAGCGGGAAAGACCGAGAGGTGACGGTGCGACTGTCTCTGCGTTCAGCGTCGGTGCGGTAGAACGTGGTTTACAATCGACGCCGCGATCCCGCAACCAGGACGTAACGCTCACTTGCACACGTCCTGCGCCGCGAGCTCCCTTCTCTCCAACCACCCCTCACCCTGCTCAGCCAACCAACGTCCCTGCTCATCTGGCTGGATCGACCGTTAATCGATTTGTGTATTTTCGTACAGAGATCACAAAACGGATCTCGCGTGCGTGTTCCGATGCGGCCGTCCCGGACGCCGAGTTCCATGCAAGAGTCTCTTTCGCGTAGTCGTCTATGTGACCGCTTGGTGTGTGCAGGCGAATCCGGCGAACAAACCGCGCTACGAGCTTGCAGCAGACAGCGAAATGCATCGGTACTTGCTGTGCATGCTCGGAGCACTCGATTTAGTGGGGGGAATATAGGAAGTTTGGATTCTTGCTACTTTTATGGCCGGAGAGATTTTTTTTTAAATTTGTTTCTACCGTATTTATGTTTATTTCATGATTGCAGTTATAGTGATAGTTGTTATTATTGAATTATTGTTACTAGCAGGTTGCAAATCGACCTAAGAAATTTTTTCTTTTCAAAATATCGACTTGTAACCTGAACCATCGTTCTCAAGTCGCATATTCTACCCCTGAAAACACAGGTTATGAAGCTTTTTTAATCGATTTAAAAAAAAATATTTTTTGGCGACAATTTTTGTGTCAGAAATCGTAGATCCGGCTCAGGGCCGAAAATCGCCAAAATCGACCTGAGAGTTTTTATTTTATTTTTTCAAATTTTCACCTATAATTGGCTAATCAATTTCTGCGCTCTTATAAAGCTTTAACAGGTTACGGGCACTGCCGCACCCGTCGCCTGATGTCAAATTTGACATCAAGCTGATTTTGTTTACAACGGACTTTTCTGACAACCAATCACAGCTCGAATAGTTTGCTAACAATGTTTTCCGTTACGCTTGAACTTTTTAAAAGCGGAACCATTCTAGAGATTAAATTAAAAAAATACCTTTTTACTTTTTCTCAATCTTTTTACAGCCATACAGTAAATGTAAAATAAAAACGTATTTATGCTCGATCATTCGGCAAAAAAGCATAAGAAGCACTCATTCCTCTCGCAACCGCGGGAGATCAAATATCGCAGCAAGGAAAGAGTGTAACATCGTCTGGCGCTCGGTGTTGCTCGACCACGCAAATAATTGGAAAAACGCAAGTTCGCCGGGCCTTGGATGTTGGGCCGGCTTGTTTTCCGATTTCGAGCAGGTCGTGTATAGCTGAGGTTCGTGCGTTTTGCATACAGACCGCGCGTCATCCCTCGGCGAAACGACTGCGCGCAGCAAACACAGCAGCTCAGAAGCCCCCCGAGGGCGAGTTGACGAAAAGGATGAGGTAACGGAATATTGACAAATCAGCGCCGCTGTATCCTCAACCAGCGAGCGGATCGAGAATTCCGGATTCTGGGCGTGAGGAATCCGCACTACTTCTGCTTTCCTCGTTTCGACTATGCCCACGTTGTACACATTTGTGTCATTCGCTCCCAACGCATTTCGCGTCTGCATACAACGACTCTGCTTTAAATTCAATATCGCCCGACGACTCAGGGTGCGACGACAGGGTGATATGCGAACGTTGGGAGTTCCTTATCGTCGCTGCGCAGGGTGAGACGCGGTACTCGAAAAAGTGCCTGGAGTGAGAAACGCACACGAGACGCGGGGACAAACTCGCCCCGGCCACCCACATCCGGCCCTACGCGATCTCGGGTTCCTCGCATACTCACAATTTTGTATCTTTCGTTTCTCCCGGTACGCAGCCCGCTTAAATCCTGACATTGTACTCGCGGGCACGAACGCCGCGTGATCGCGAAAGTGGGGGTGGGATGAGACGCGAGGGATGAGAATACCGAGTGTAAGAAGGAGGGTGGAGAAGGAGGGCGATAAGAAACGACGAAAAAGTTTGCAGTGTGTGTGTGGCGAGGAGACACAGAACACGAGGGAGGTTGGGGAATGTGGAGAACGAAATCGCAGATAAAAATATGTCGTGCGTTGTAACCGGGGGTGACTTAGTGCGAGGTGCGAGGGCGATAAGGGAGGGGAAGTGTGGAGGTTGAAGCACATGTGCGCGCGTCTTAAGTGATGTATGGAATTTGTGGAGTAGCGAACGTGCATGATGTATGCGATGCGATATGTGTTTTGTGTGGTGTGTAACGTTTTTTTCTTCAGAGATGGAGAATTGATTGTTTCAGTTCAAGGTCTGTCTGAGAATGTTGGTATCGGGTTTTTCTTACGGAAAGTATCGAAATATGATTTGTAGCCGTTTTGTTCTCATGCTGCGATGTCTCGAGGACGAAAAAATTGTGGTGTCGATTTCGCGAATCTTCTTTTCTTCGCTTGCTTTTGTTTGTTTTGCTGTATTTCTTGTTTCTGTGATCCTTGGAGGATTTACCCTTGGATAAAATAAATACCATTACTACTTTTCGACCCAAAGTCGAATAAAAAAAATATCACAATAAAAAGGAATCACAAACAAAACCCATTCATTTTTGGTACCGCATGACTATTTCAAATACAGATTACGTTAATATTCGACAGCATCAGTAACGTCCACAAAATATTTACTGCTACCACTTTTCGACCTGAAGTCGAATTTAAAAAACATCAAAATGTAATCACAAATAAAATCCTTTTTTGGTACCTCACCGCCATCACAAACACAGATTACATAAACATTTGGTAGCCCGAGTATCACCGACAAATTATTTCAACGTCTTCCCGGTCCCGCAATTATTCCAAAGTACAAACACGACATCCCGAAGATCGTGAGATACACACCGGGGGTTATGCCAGTTGGTGTTTGCGACGGTCAATAGAGGCAAATGCAATTGCGAATCAAGTATTACTTCGCGGGACTATACGTGACCCCCCCGAATGGTGCCATTCATGGCAACAGTGCAGTGTATAATGGTACCTGGCATTACGTTGCTACCAGGGATCGCTGACTCTCTCTCTCTCTCTCTCTCCTCGGATTCCGAACTCCGGCAGCAGGAAGAGAGACGCAGTCGCGGTGGTAGTGGAAGGAAAGGCCGGAGGCGGAGATAGGGTCGAGTCGAAGTGGCTCCTTGCCGTCTACGACTCTTCGAGTGCCTCCTCGAGTGTTCTTCACGATGACCAATTCGAGCTAGCGGAGAAATTCAAGCTCTTGCCCTCTGTGTTCCCCCTTGCTTTCTCCAAGCTCGTTCTATACATACCACCCACTCTATTCCCTTGGCTGCCAGTCCGTTTCGTGTATATACGCGCAGCTGTATAGTTATACCCGAAACCCCACTACGAGTTACGTGCACTGCGAGTTATTATACCGCACAAGCCCTGCCCCCGGTTTCTGTGACCATGTCCTCCCAATCCCCCCCCCCCCCCCCACCACTCTACGGTGGAAGTGTAAGGGAGGTTGGACAGCGAGCGGTCCTTCAGCGGGAAAACGGACGTTACTCATACACCAACCCTGGTCCGCGGGTACATATAATACATGCGCACCGTCGTGGGCTGTGTACTCTGGGAAAATATACAATTCGGGGAAACTCTGTGAGTACAACGGGAAAACTCTTGTATTTTTAGGCGGCCATACGCCACATCGCTGTCGTGTAGACTCATCGCGAAGGGTCATTTAGTGAACTTGGAAAGTTTTTCTCTCGGCAGGAAGAAGTCTTCAAGTCCTGAAGTCTTCTTCCGTATCAGACAAGATTGGAATGAGCGCGTTTCGTCTGTTGTACCGCCGACTTTTCAGTCGTGCTTTATTCTTGTTTCATTGTTGATGCGATGTCCTCATCACGTTAAGACGTGGTCAAGCTGTCAAAACAAAACGTAATCATAAAGAAAGTCCCTTGTTGGTACCTCACGGCCATCACAAACACATACTATATAAATATTTGATAGCCCGAGTATCACCGACAAATTATTTTACCGTCTTGAAAAATATAGTTTTTTCTCGCAAGTTCTCAAAAGTTTTTTTCGCGATAGGAAGAAGTCTTCAAGTCCTGAAGTCTTCCGTATCAGACAAGATTGGAATGAGCGCGTTTCGTGTGTTGTACCGCCGATTTTTCAGTCGTGCTTTATTCTTGTTTCATTGTTGATGCGCTGTCCTCATCGCGTTAAGACGTGGTCAAGCTGTCTGGCTTAGCCTTTACACATCTACCTTGTTTATTTTTCTCTCCGACTAGCTTTACCTTCGGTGGCAAACAGCCCGCTCGGGTTGTGCGTTCGCCTTCAACCGCATTCACCGGGATCAATGACACGATACGTGTGGCAAGTAACATCAAAAGCGGCTGCGTCACAGCCGGCGCTGTAATACTTTCCGCTTTTTTAATCTTTCCACATTGTTCCCCTTTTCGTGGTTCTCTCTACCGGCGTTTCGCGCTTTGAACAAAATCTTTTTACGGTAGACACGGGATGAAATAGTTTTGTTGTTCCGGCAGAACTTTTCGTCAACCCATGAAAAAGATTTGCCGACCCGGCGAACCAATTTCTCGGCTTAGCGAAAACGTTTTTCGGGCCGGCAAACAAAAAAAAAAAAACTTGTCAGCCCAGCAAAAATATTTGTGTCCTCAACTGCGCGAACGATGAAAAAAAAGGCTTCTGAAACGCCGCGCGCGTCACAACTCACAAACTCCAATGGCTCGTGGCCCGAAACATCAACAAACAAGACTGCGTATAACCACCTTTGTGCCGTCTCTACTGCCATTTAAATACGCTGAAGAGGCACCCGACGCGATGCCAGCGAATTTCGCGAGGCTCCGGGCAGTATTTTTCGAGTGGCCTCGTGTATGGTTCGCGCAAACCCCACGCGTCCCCGTGTACCACACCACCCGGGGGTCCCCCCGGAGTCGCTTCGAGCACGCTCGCGCGCCTTCGGTCCATGAAAATCGTAGTTGACGTTGAGCCTCACGGCGTATAAAACGCGTGTGCACGCCACGTTCACTGGCGCCCCGGTATATATATACGTTCGCTACGTATTCGCCGCCGAATGTCCATCGACCCGGGCGGTACATTCGGGTCGCTCCGGCGCGGGGTTCGCGCTGTGACAAGGGTTCGAATTCATTCGAGTGCATCCTGCACGGGCTACAATGTCTCTTCAGTGCCGCTGTTGCCCGACCCAATATCATATACCATCTGCGCGCGTGTAGAGAGCCTCGAAGCAGCCGGGCTACGTCGGTACTGATGGTGACGGTGGTGGTGGTGGTGGCAGCAGCATTTCACCAGTGAATGTAACTCGGAATCGTTGACATGGGGGTAACCCGCGAGGCCATCAAACGCATTCTCGTCGTAAACGAGAGGCGCGCGCGACTGCGCAGTCGTCAAATAGCGCTCGGGGTTGCCCGTGGAGGGATCACGCGCGGGGGTAGCACCGAAAACTCGGCACCCGGGCGCGATGTGCGCTGTATATAGCGCGCGTCGTTGCGAATTCTACCGCCGGCCGCGCGTGGTCGTCAAAGGCAAAAAGCACCGCAAGGATTATGGGAAATGAAAAGCGGGTTCTGTCGCGGGTCCTGCGCGTACACCGCGCGTTGCCTGGCCCGCAGTCACTCCGACAGGGAACATCACAGAGCACGACCAACTGCGAAGCACTTTCACCGTGACTTCGCTCTTTGCCCTCCACGCGCTTTCACTGTATTTTCCTTCCCTTCGCTATCGTCCCTCCCTTCCCCTATCACAGTGCTTTCCCTCCTTCATCCACCAACCCCTCCCCCCCCCCCTCTGCTGCCGACGAGAAGCTGCGAATAAACGACATCTGGCATAAAGATAATTCCAAGCGAGTATCTCGCTCTCTCTCTCTCTTTCTCTCTGTGTGGGCGCCGTGAAGAGAAATTAAAATGCTCGCTCTGGAGATTGTTTATCGTAGCGCCCGAGCGGTTATAACAAAAGAATGAGAACGCGGAGACGCTGGTAGAACAGTCGGCGAGGGACCTTTCTCTCTCTCTCTCTCTCCCTTCTTCCTCCTCCTCTTAGTCGTTTGCTTTCTTCTTTATTTTTTAACCTCGTGACTACCGACTTCCTCTTTCTCTTTATCCCGGCGCAGAACGGCTGAACCTCGACTCCGGGGTACCCGCGCTACACTGTAAGATATTTCTCGGCGTGTCTGTGACGCATGAAAGTAGGTAAGGGTCTTCGCAGGCAGGGGGAAGCTACGCGCGACAGGGGGACAGGGAACGAGGAGAATGGGGAAGAAGCCGGAGGTACAACGAACGGGAGATAGTACTGTATGTCGTATACAGTGGTAGTGGTACAGTAAAAAGGAAATACGTGGAAGGACCCTGGGGCCGTAAAAGCGTTACGTTACTTTAGACCGAAAGCATCGGAGGTAAGGAGTGTGTACTATATAGATGCGCGGATATATAAGACATGTGTGTTGGCGGGGGGGACTCGAATGTGTAGTGTGTTTTTATATGTATTTTTTTACAAGCTGGAACCCCCGTCTTTACCCTTAAGAGACTGGCCCGGCCGTACGGGAAAGGTGCCACCATTGCCCGGGATCTTCGACGGGAAACACGGTATAGCGTGCTTGAGAGCAGTCAATATTTTGTCCCTCCCATAAACATCCTTAGTTTATACGGGGAGACCGCGCGCGGGGGAGGAAGCGGCGGGAGCGCAACGATCGACCCTTCTGATTCTGGGCATATCCTGTGTGTGCTTTTCATTCTCTGTCTCACTCAGTTTCCGTCTCACCCTACACGTTGTCCATGGTTTTTTTTACAACAGTCGTTTAATGCTTTTAGTGCGTTCCTGGGTGGGGAGAAAAATGAATTTGTCAAACATTTGGGAAACACGTGCTGCAAAGATTTCGTTTTATCTGCGAATTTGTCGTCAGTGAAACGTTTTGTTTGGATGACTTTTGACTCAAGTGGACAAAAGATATGAGAATTATTTTTCGCGTCCTTTCATTACGATTTTTTTTCCTCTAGGTGACCAGTTTCTAGGCTTATATATGTCTTGCTGTCAACCCCCAATTTTGTCGCCAGTACAAAAAAATGTCAAATCTGTTCCCCCCACGTGACCAGAAATATGGACCTGAATTGCAAACACCGCTCGTTTTATCGGCGAATTTGTCGTCAGTGAACCGTTTTATTTGGACGACTTTTGGCTTAAGTGGATAAAAGATATGAAAATTATTTTTCTAGTCCCTTCATTACGATTTTTTTCCACTAGGTCACCAGTTTCTAGGCTTATTTATCTATTGTTGTCAACCCCCAATTTTGTCGCCAGTACAAAAAAATGTCAAATCTGTTCCCCCCCACGTGACCAGAAATATGGACCTGAATTGCAAACACCGCGAGCTTCCCCCGTTTATTTTTCAGCCGACCCTGCTCTACCGCAACCTCATTCCCGGAGCGCATGCCACGGCATACGACGGCTTCCACTTGACTGGAGGAAACTTCTCTTTGAGCAATTTTTCGACTCCTTCAGCGACGAAACTGCGTTTTCGTGAGGTCTTCCTTCGCGTCCCAATCCGTCACGTCGCCGCGGCGTCACGTCCCGCCGCCATCGTCGCTTCTCCACGGCGCGGCCAACTAACCACCGCTCTACCCGGGCCGCCCCCGTCGAGGCTTTTCACGCTTCCGTTACTTCGGCGTTAAAGTTGCCGGTGGTCCACTGAGCCCGGGGATGATAGCCGCCGCGGTGGTGGTGGATGTGACCCTCGCCTTTGTTGCCAGTGGTTCACGGATTCGCGGCGGAAGATTCGTAATAAAGATTTACCGTCCGTACGCGCCGGGAATGATCGTCCGCGCTGAGGGGCGCACAGTCGTTGCTTCGTGATCCTCTCGTAGGGCGCGTCTGCCTTCCGCTTAAGGACGCGACCTCGACGACCGGTGGAACCTTTTTTTTTTTATTTCCCGGTGTGCGGTTGGCGCACGGACAAACAGAGCCACGCACACACCGCACGGACACGCGAAACCTGGGCTATGGGGAGCCTTGTATCACATATCAAGGCTGATTGGTCTTAATTTTCTTCGTGCACGTGGGTTGAAACTCTGAGCAACCGGGAAATCATACCGGAGAGCCGAAACGATACAGGCTGAGTTTGCCGGGAATGAGAAAAACGTCGGGATTCCGTCCGGGGGGTCGAGGCGGGTACTGACAGATGCCGACAGACTCAATCTGGTTCTCCTCTAAAGCTTCAATCTTATTGCTTTTAGAACCGTTCCCGTTCTGAGCGCTATTGTCGAGGGCTATCACGAAGTTAAGACTCACCAAGGAGGCTCACAAGCCATCGTTGGTTGTACCAGCAATTATGAGTTGAGATATCGAAGCTGGCGTCACAATAATTCTTCTTCTGTCTACTTCCGTCTGATGAGTAAAAAGAGACGAAGTTCTGGCAGTTTTATGCGGTTCAGGTCGCTTGGCAACTTTGACCCCTTTCAATCGACTTCAGTCTGGTGAAGAAAAAGAGGTGAAGTTCTGCCAGCTTTTTATGGTTCAGATCGCTTGCTCCTTTCCGTAAACTTCTGTCTGACGAGTAAAAAGAGGCGAAGTTCTGCCAACGTTTTGTAGTACAGATCATTTCATGTATTCGCTCCAGAACATTGAACGGATGAAAGAATACAAATGCTAACGAAGGAGGCGAAGAATCCGTCAATAACGGCAAAGAAAACGTCGGAGTTGTGTTGGGGTCGAGGCAGATACCGACAGATGCTGACAGATTCAACCTAGTTCTTCTCGAAAGCTTCAATGTGATTGCTCCTAGAACCCATCCAGTTCTGAGCGCAGTTGCCGAGTGCCATTACCAGCTTAAGACTCACGAAGGAGGCTCGCAAGTCATCGTTGGTAAGACGAGTAATTATGACACAAGATATCGAAGCTGTCATTACAACAATTCGTCTTCTGTCTACTTCCGTCTCCTAAAAAGTGGCGAAGTTGCGTCAGCTTTGTGTGTTTCGAATCATCTGATAACTTTGTTCCTGAACATCCTTTCAATCGGCTTCCGCTTAATGAGTGAAAAGAGGCGAAATTCCGCCAGCTTTTTCCTCGGTTCGGATCATTTGGTATCTCAGCTTCTCAATATCGAACCGACGAAAAAAAAAAAAAAAAAAAAAAACAAAGATGCTAACGAAGGAGGCAGAGAATCCGTCAAACGTTCCGTATTCTCAGTTCACTCAATAACCCATCGCCAATAACGGCAAAGAAAACATTTTGAGCCTCATCGTTGCGCCCGTTGGAAACTTCCCTTCCACGGGCCCGGATCCATCGTGGATGGCTCGTCCTCTCCCGTCCTTTTATTTCCCCGGCAAAATGCCTACAGTATCCGTTCACGGGATCGCATTTCTCAAGTTTTAATTGAAAATTCGGTCTGCCTCACGGTACCACGGGTTGCCGGGTATCCAAGCGGAAGAATCGATTGTTCCAGCCATCATCGACGCTGAAAGCTCCTCTTTCAGCCTCCCCCCACTCTCCCCGGCTGCCCCTCCAGCCCGCTGCCTTCTTTGTCTCCGCGTTGCTCTTCTTCCTTGATCTCCGTGCAAACGTAACTCTTCCAGCGAGCGCGAGCGCCGCATCATCCCCCATAGAACCCACCGTCCTCGCTCGCCAAGAATACCCGACGAAGTGAGAGAACCGATTTCGCCGCTGCTGCTCACCTCGCTCTCTCTCACTGAGCTGCAGCAACGGCCGGCAGCAATCTTTCTTCCTGTCGTCGACGAGACTCGGCTCGCGCGCCTTCGGCTACTCCCGACAAGGCACGTCACACGCGAGAGGAGGACGGACCACCGGGAAGAGCCAGGCCACGCGCTCACCTCCGTCATCGCTACACCTTTTCATCCCTCTCAGCTGTCCCGGCTGTGCCGTACCGCGCGAAACCCTTCAAAGGCTGATCCGCTACGGGGCGCGACTGGAATACGCAAAAACCTTCGTTGTCAGCTCGATCCCCAATTCTCCGTGTTTCTTTCACGGTCCCCGACCCGCTCGGGGATGCTTCCAGGGCTGCCGGAGTTTTCTACGTAGTTACCTCAGCCATTCGAAGCCTTTTTCGCTCCTCCTCACGACATCCACACAACTCGTGTCCTCGTCGTAGTCGTCGTCGTCGTCGTTCGCTCTCGATGGGGTGATACATACACATCCCCTAACTCCAGTTTCCACTCGCTCTGGTCGTTCGCTCAACCGGAATGGAATCAGGTATCGATACTTCGTGCTGGAATTACACAACCGTTAGGGATGGCGGGGCGGACACAACGAATTCCATGATACATTGAAACGCGGGGGCTGCAGATTGAAGAATGGCCGGGACCCGAGAATCCCGTCTTACTCGCGTAACTCAGGTTGGCTTGGTAACGTCGCTGGGATTTGGAGAAGCAAAAAAACGAACCTTGAAAGTGGTAGAATGTTTGGGTAAAAAAGGCGCCATTTATTTGCAATTGCCACGAAGTTTTGTATGAAATGTGTGTATAGGTTTGTTTGGCTGGATTGACCAGAATGAAAATATCGCAAACAGTCCGGTTTGAAAATTGTCGCCAATGGTCGGTCGGGCGTGCAGTATCGATTTAATAGAACGCATTCGTTCCGGGCATCGAAACGGGACGAGAGCTTTCTGACCGTTTTCGATGAAAAATAAACTGTTGGCGTTTAAGAATCGATTTTCGCAGCACTTTTCTTCAATTATATCTTCGATTACACGGTAATTATTGCTAAAAGCTACAAATACGAGCGTTTTTCAGCGGGGAAATATCCATTACCGATAATGGATTTAACGGGAAAAGCGCATCGAGCCATATTTTTGTTTGATGGAAAATATAGAGCGAACTAGTATAATTGCGAAAAATCAATTTTCCGATTATATGGAGCAAATAAAAATGTAATTTCCCTTCGCTCTTTTTCTGTATATCGTTTTTTCTGCACGATTTCTGTATTCATCTTTTTAATTTTTGCTGCCGTGTCATACAAATATTTATCATCAAACTGATATTTGTTTAATACCCTCAACATTAACGTGTCATGTCAGAAATCAGAGACGAGAAGTTTCCACAAAAGATTGAATAAATTACGAGCTCGTGGTGGCAACGCCCATCTGACCTACCACCACCTACTCTGCTATTGAGTTTCGTTTTCTCTTTGTGGCACCCACGGCAAATTTAACGCTGACAATGAAACACAGAGAATTTCCAACACATGATTGCGCGTGCTCTTTGCCCTTTGGTCGAGCGCTATTATCAATATAGCAGCATGAATCATGTACCTCGTACATGATTCATGCTCGTACATTAATTGTTAACCGAAAACCATCCCTTGTGTCGCGTTGTGAAACCTCGATCTATTCGCGACAGGCAAACTTCGTTTCAACGATGCGTTATTTATTTTGGCGAAAATGTCGCACACTTTTTTTGCGTTTCGATTTCGACTGCTCGCGGACGAACGAGCACGACAAATCCACTGCTGCGTTATACACATTTGTCCCCATAACGGCTGATGAGGCCGATGATGACACGCGCTAAGCTTTCATTTGAAAAAAAAAAAAAACAATCCTTTAGAAGATGTAAAAAAATGGACCCTCGGATAATGTAGAGAAATAATTTCGAAAATGGACACCAAATCATGTTTAATTCTTTTAAATTAACTTTTAATTATTTACGAGCATTAGTATTAATATTAATTATTATTAAACTAATTAAATATTATTCGATTATCGAGCAGTTCAAGCGACTGATTGAACTGCTCGACGCAGAGAAATTAAATACTCGCTGCCCCTGTTAACCGTTTTGCAGTGAAACATTTTTAAATCTTTTTTTTAAGAGAAAATTCCATTTTTTTAGAACCATAAAAAATCTCTTTTATTAATATATGAGCTTGAATGGTGAAATCTCGAGCCACTCGCCACAGACAAAAATTGTTTCGCCGATGCATTATTTATTTTGGAAAAGATATCGCACGGTTTTTTTTTGTTTCACGTGTCGATTTCAATCCCTCGCGTATGAGCGAACACGACAAATCCACAGCCGCGTTATCCGTGCATTCGTCTCCATAACGGCTGATGAGGCTGATGATGACACGCGCCAAGCTTTCAGCGCTATCTCTCCGGCAAATTCTCACATGCGAAAAACCGGGGAAAAACCTGACTCCGCGTATTCGCGGCAATCAAACGGCGGGACGATAGCCGGACGCCGGTCCGCATGCCCCGGAGATAATAAAATGAAAATTACGCTCCGCGCACCCGTTACGGATCGTGAAATAGCTCGGCGTAGTCACAGCGCCGCGCGCGCCGTCCGAAATTATTCACTCGCTCAAATTCTATAGATACGATATTATTTTTTACTGCGCGAACCGTGACCGCAGCTTTTTTTTTTTAACAGCTTTATTCAAATTTAATTGCGCCACTCCAAAGAAGACTCTTACCAAACGAGCGTTCGAGTGTGCATTGCGTGGAATTTTTCGATGTTCGAGCGACTAATCGATTGCGATTCAGCGCAGTTAACCGTTTTATCGGCAAGCGTGGTTGTGGCTTTCGAGATATCCGAAAGGTATCGGCACTAGATTAAAAAAAATAGAAATATAAAATAAAACAAAAAAGGAAAAAAAATGCAAATTTGAAAATTCGTTTCACATCGATGAATGCATATTATTAAAATGTACATTACGAAAACATATTTACGCGGTTGATGATAAACAATTTTATTTTTATTTTAGGGGTTACATTGTGCACATTTTTTGGCTTTTGTTGATCAGACAAGTGTGATACGATCCTCATGCAATTATCATATATTAGTCTTTCGGCTATGTGAGGGCTTTGTATATCGCTCGTTTCCGGCTCTGCCGTTTTTGATAGTTCGCCATTCTGCGTCTTTGTATTTACGCCGTTTAAGGTAGTATGAGCGTACAGATGAACGTCGCGTAAATTCGAGGGAGTTTGAGAGAGAATTACGATGAGTTCTCGATCAGATAAAAATCTGAAAAAAATCAAGCATATGAAAGGCGGTAAACAGATTATTTTAAATAATAATAATTTAAAAAATGTTATTAACAAATCACTTAAATAAATAATTGTTCAACTCAATATCCGGCAACCTAACTTTTTTTTGTTATTAAAGTGATCTTCTTATTTTTCTACATACGTATGAATTTTTTCAGAATTTTCCCTGATTTTTAATTTTAACATAATAAAAAAACGTAATTTTCAAACGTCACTCAAAATTCGGACAAAATTCATACATATGTAGAAAAATAAGAAGATCACTTTAATAACAAAAAAGAGTTAGGTTGCCGGATATTTAGTTGAACAATTATTTATTTAAGTAATTTGTTAATAACATTTTTAAAATTATTATTGTCTAAATTAATCTCTTTACCGCCTTTCATATGCTTGATTTTTTTCAGATTTTTATCGCATCGAGAACTCTTCGTAAATCTCTCTCAAACTCCCTCGAATTTACGCGACGTTCATCTGTACGCTCATACTACCTTAATGTAGACAATTTCGTACTTAATGTACAGAATTAAACTTCCACAGCGTATAAAATAATATCATTCGCGAGACAGCTCGCGTCGTCATAGCAGCGAGACGTTCGAGAACTATTGCGGGTTTTCGTGAGCTTTTTCCGGATCAAGCGCACACATCGAGACACAGAGAGAGAGAGAGAGAGACGTCGAGGACCGCGAATTTACGAGGGACGATAAAAAAATAGTGGAGGAAACGTTTTTCCACGCAAATAGCACTTCAGACCCGGTAGGAGGAAGCCCCGCGGTTTCTTCACTACATACGTATCGTCTGGTACGTAGCGCGAAAACACAAAGGCCCGAAGCCCCGCGATATTCCGCCCAAGACCCATAAAACACGAATCCAAAGGATATTTTATTTCGCCCGTCGAGCGCGCGAAGCCATCGCTGACCGAAAAAGCCCACGCGTTCCCCAAAAATACACACGAGTCCTCAGGCCATTAAATCGCGTCCATTTTATTCTCCATTACGAAAAACTGAAATTTCTCCATCTGCTTCCAGCGGCGCCGAAGCTCCGAGCTCGGGGAAAAAATCCTTTCTAAATCCTTCGCGGCGCGACCGTCTCCATATTTAGGCCGAGCAAACAGAATAAGTGATCCGCCAAATAGACCGGACTCGACATCCGCGAGGCGGATACAAAAGCGGGAGAAAAAAAAGGAAGCCGCGGTGAAATTACAGGGCGACAGATTTGAAACGGCGTGGAATCCACGCGAAAAAATACGCGCGACGGTGCGTTTGGGGAAAAATTTACTTTTCATTTCTGAGATGAGTGGCAAATGTTAGTTAACAAACACGCGCGCGGCGACGGATAAGGTTGGCGCGCAGCCGTGACCGCTTTTTTTTTATTGTCCTTCATTTCTCTCGCTCTTTCACGCGCTCGGTGCGCGCGGAATCGCGGAAAAGCTCGCCTACTGCGCTGGATGTTTGTAGCCGCCGCGCTCTCCGCCCGACTCGTCATGCAGAACTGTTTGCCTTCATCGCCCAACGGTGCTGTTACTGTTCCGCGCGTGCACTCAGCTTCGCCTCGGTGTACCCATCTAGCTATTTGCGGGGGGACGTGTGTACCTAATACTTGCGAGACTGGAAACTCAATTCCCGGAGCGCGGCGAGAGAGTAGCGGGATTCGTTGTAGCCGCGCACAAACACAAATGTTACGTAGCAGCCGAGAGCGGACACGGCTTAATAAATAGCCGGTCCGTTTACTCTCCCGCTACTCTTTCACTTTGCCCGCGCGCGCTGCGCGGCGCCCCGGCTTTTTCTTTGTGCGGCCCCGGACCCAATTTGGCGTTACATCGGGAATCGTTGACTTCGCTCCGAGGCAATTCCCGGGATACCGTGCGAGAGACTTTCAAACTCCGCTGCCCCTTGTTAAGCGTTTTACAGCGAAGCTTTTTTCTTCTTCTTTTTTTTGGAGAAAATGGTCAGGCTTTTATTAGTGGAACCATTTGAAAAAAATTCTCCGGGAAGATGTAACGAAAATTGATCCTCGGATAATGTAGAACAATTATTTTGAAAAAGAGGGCGAAATTAGGTTTATCTTATGCATAATAATTTTTAATCGTTTTTCTTAAGTTATTTTCCTCCCTTAATTGTATTAAAAAATTAATTTGTAATTATTTACGAGCGCTGCAAACATTTTCCGGTCACTGAGTTCAAGTGAGTCGACGCTGGGAAATTAAATGCCCGCTGCCCTTGTTAAGCGTTTTACAGCCACACATTTTCTGTTTTCTTTTTTGTATGAAAAGAGTCAGACTTTTTTTAGAAGCATTTGAAAAAATCACTGAGAGTATGAAAAAATAGGGCCTCAAATACAGTAAAAAAAAAGATTTTTAACGACACCAAATTATGTTACAATGATTCAAGTTATTTGTTATGTACCAATGAGCACATTTTCCGATCATCGAACGACTCAAGCAAACCGCGCGCACGAGTTCCGAGCCCACGCGCACACTCGGCGCGCATCATCGCGCGCGCGCGTCCTTTGAAAGTGAACGCAACAATGGAGAGTTCAGTGGGCGCGCGTCCTCGTGCACCGCGCCTCGGGAGTAATTCCTTCCACGCAATTTAGACGAGCGACGAAGTCGTCCGGAACATTGCAGCGTCGGTATACACGCTGAAAGCATTATAATGCTCGGTCGGTGGGAGATGACGGTAAATGTGGATGCGGTACGGAATGGAGCGCCCTATGTGCACCTGCGCAACGAGCGAGGTGGCGACCGCCACCTCGGTGGCTGTTCGTACGTGGCAGTTGCTACGCAGTGAATCCCGCAAGGTAAGAGTGAGTGGGTATAGAGAGAAAGGAGATAAGACGAGAGACATAAAGCTCCAGGACCCACAACGCACACTACTCGGGCTCCGCTGCCCCGGAAAAAGTAAAAGCTTAGTATGAAAAATGTCCGGATGATCCCTCACTTACCGTCGTGGGGCTCTCTCGGCTGGAAACGAGGTGAATCAAGAAGAAAGGTGAGGAGAGCGCGCAGAGGGAACGGAACGCCGGCTGGTGGCGGCGAAAGAGAGAGAGAGAGCCGAGCGAGGACCGTTGGCTCGTATAAACCGCGTGCCGAGAAAAATTATGTTTTGAGCCATTCGCCGGTACCGGGCGCGGCGGTGCGGGAACGCGAGGCCTCGCTGCTCGACGACCGCCACGCTCACCCGGCGCCCTTTCGACCCTTTCAAGCGCGAGCGAAACCATTGCCTACCAAACGAGAAACTCGCCCCACGTCGTCCGCTGGAAAGCTAAGAACATAACTCGACGCCTTTTCTTTTACCTATTTTCACACCCCCTCCCCAACCCCCCTCACATTCTCCGCCCCGCCAGCTCGTGTACCATCTACCCTCACGTATGCTGGTTTTTTTTTCTTCTTTTCGTTTCCAAGATTTTTCACTCTCTCACGTTGGCTGCGAGACGTGTTAGACGCTGCATTTTTTTGCGAGATCGAGGACTTTGCCGAGTTGAAGTAAAAATTGTTGGGGTGTTAAAAACGAAGCTTTAAAATTCGTACTTGGAGATTGTCTCGAGAATCTTAATCTTGAAATGAGTGTCGAAGATTCTTGAATATTTTATGGGAATTATTGAGAAATTCTCGAGGTGCTCTTGAGAGTTAAATGTATTACCTCGCGATTACCCCAGGAATTATCCGCAACCAGATAAAGTCCTGCAACATATTAAAAATAATACCTCAAGATTGTCTCGAGAATATTGTTCATGAGATGAGCCTCGAAGATTCTTGAATATTTTAAGTTCTTTTTTGCGAAATTCTCGAGGTACTCTCGGGGCATTAAAAATAATACCTCACGATTAACTCAGGCGTTCTTTGCAACCGGATGAAGCCCCGCAGCTTATTAAAAATAACGCCTCAAGATTGTCTCGTGAATTTCGTTCTCGAGATGAGCGTCGACGATTCTTGAATATTTTAAAAGAGTTTTTGAGAAATTCTCAAGGTACTGTTAAGGCATTAAAAATAATACCTCACGATTATCTCAGGAATTATTTGCGGCCAGATAAACTCCTGCAACATATTTAAAAAACACCTCAGGAATATATGAGACACTGATATACAGCGGGTACCGCAATGAATTCTCGTGGGCAACATCACCACTTAAAATCAGAGCAACCCCGGTGTTTTTTTTTATCGGGGTACGCCGCACAATACGTAATACCGAAGGCGCAAGAAGCGCGCGACGAGATAGAGAACAGAAAACGTACACGGAATGTAAATTGGTTTTGGCCGGACCGCGCGGACTCTGAGGACAACCAGAAGCTCTCGGTTTCCTTTTCTTTCTCGCTGCACCGCCGCGAGCTGTGCTCGATTCTACATATACCGCGGCGGAAATGCGAAGGGAGTCATTGTCCGGCACGAAAACCCGAGGAATGCGGTATGCCGCAGTCAACCGCTGTGTGGCCGGTTCAAATCCTGACCGAAACCTCTGCAGTTTCTACCCAGTTCACCGGGCCGGATGCACCGACTGATGTCGCGTATCGCATATCCGGAATCCCGTTCTGCACTTCTCCCTTCCATTGTTGTTGCTCACGCTCGTTAATGTATTGCCTATTCGATGGGGTGAAATGGAACATAACCATTTTTAGGACACACACAATGTGATGGGTTGAATTATTTTTGTACTTTATCCTCGCAAATGTAACATTGGGTGAACTTAGATATTTTTACGAAAGAATTTACTCGCGAGACAAAAATTATTAAAATGATTAAAATCACTACAATTAATAAAATCACTAAAATTATTAAAACCACTACAATTACTAAAATCACTACAATTATAAAAATGACTAAAATTATTAACATTACTAAAATTATTAAAATCACTAAAATTATTAAAATCTCTAAAATTATTAAAATCACTAAAATGATTAAAATCACTAAAATTATTAAAATCTCTAAAATTATTTAAATCACTAAAATTATTAAAATCACAAAAATTATTAAACTCACTAAAATTACTACAATTACTACAATTATGAAAATCACTAAAAACAATTTAGTCTCGACAACGAGGTCTTAGTTTCCGATTACATCGCCCCTCCGTCCAATTGTACTGGCGATGCCAAGTGTGTCAGGAGGGGGATGCGAGGTCTAAGCGACGAGAAATTGGAGGGTGCATAAGACTGCTGACTCGCCAAATGTAGCGAGCAAACGAGGCTCGGCGCTTCTGGCGAGTATTGATATTATTACACGTGCGAAGGTCGAGGGAGGAAAGTAGAAGAAGAAGAAGAAGAAGAAGGAGAAGAAGGAGAAGAAGAAGAAGGAGAAGAAGAAGAAGAAGGAGAAGAAGAAGAAGAAGCAGAAAAGACATCGAGGAGACGCTTCGCGTGCGCTCATAATTGAAATTCGATACTCGTCGTGCAATTACTTCAAGAAGGGAGTAACTGCAGGGTAACTGAGGACACAACGTAGCATCGGGACCGCGAGTACACCTAAGGGGTATACGGCAGCAGCCCTCGCGGATCGTATAGCCGAGCTCCTCGTGTGGAGTTGCCCCCCCCCCCACCTCCCATCCCACCGGCGCTGCATCCACTTTTTGTTTGCAAGTACTCGAGTACGAGTGTTTAATTGATGGAAGGTGTCGCATTCGAACCCGCGGAGTCGTGATTACTGGCGCTGTTGGCTGGCGAGTACATAATTAAAATACCTGACGGCAGACGTGGAACGCGGGCTTCAGCCCTGAAGTGGAAACTTAGACCTAATTAACGGGAAGGCAGGTAATTGATGGTCTATTTGTGATAATTGAGCAGGGATAAATGAGTTGACATTGAGGGGAGGGAAAAAACCAAAATCAATTGACTTTCCCAGTCGGCTCAAGGTAAGTGGATATATTGAACTAAACCGAGAAAGCTTTGGGATTAATTTTGGCTTTTGGAACGATGTGAATTGCTTTTATTTACTTTGTTATTAACACATTATCTCACTCTGCTTAACACCTTTTTACGAAAGTAAAAAAATATGAAGCATGAGCGACACCTTAAATGCTGGTTCGCGTTGTCGCTGGTGCGACGCGAGAGGAGAAACAAACGAGTGCGAGAGAGCCAAGGATTTTTGGCTGAGGGTGCAGCGCGCGCCGTCTGCGCGTTTCCGCGCTTGCATTGTACTCCAGTCGGGAGAAAACTCAAACGCTCGCGCTGTGCGGTGACCCAAATTTTTCCCAGCTATCACCGACGATTTATTGCAACGTGTCTCGACATATTTTCGAGGGCGTTCGCATGCATCTCCCAGCATGTTTGGGCTATTATGGTGCAACCTGCACCATCTCCAGTGCGCGATAAATTAGCGACGCCATTGCATTCACGTGTGACGAAGAAACGAGAACACCCGGGGACTCGGGGCAACCACCAAGGACGTCGAATGAGCTGTGAGCTATGACTCGTTTTACCGCGCGAAAGTTGTTGATTTATTTGGAGGACGACGGGTTACTGCCGGTTCGTATAAGAAATTTTCAAACTTTCTGCTTTTCATTCAACACAGGTTGCTAAAGTATAAAAAAAAATAATTCCTTCATTTTTTTCTATCATTTTAATGAAAAAAATTATCACAAGTATTTTTTATTTGTGCGATTAAAGTTAAACGATTCTTGTAAATCTATTTTTCATCGGACATTTCCCATAAAAAAACACATGTGTTTGTAATTTACGACACTGTTTTTCACTCTAAACAAGAAATTACTCAGATCGCATGTAACATTTTCACCTCGCTAAAATATATATGCTGATCGACATTCTCGTCGCTCCAGCAAGGTGTTTTTCCGCACTCACGGTGCAACACGCGAAGTTGAGAAAATAGTATCGGGGGGGTGTCAAGCGTCGATCACGTTACCCCGACTTTTCAATTATCGAGTGTGTAGCGCGCGCCCGAGAGTGAGAGAGACAAAGGGGGGGAAAAAGGATGAAAAATGTGATCGCAGAGAGAAGAGGCGCGCCTGGTCGGTGCACCTTTTGTCGTGCCCCGTTACTCGTTTGTCTCTTGCAGCGACTCTAAATTGCATTTTATAGCTCAGTGTGACAGTGGGCTAGGGTCGTCGGACGACTGGCTGTGTACAAGATAACGAGTGAAAACGGCCAGTACAAGCATTTTCATTCCACCCCGCTCGGGAAGATCCGCGAACGCTGCCAGTCTCCGGCTCGCAATACGCATTGGACCGCCGCACAACGCAACACGAACGCGCGAACCCGACAAGGGTGAACATTGACCCGTCACAGTTCGATCGATTGCAACTGGAAGATGCAACGTCACGCGAGGCTGCATACCCTTGGTTTGGCTTTCAAAGGAAACTTAAGTTTCCTTTGAAAACCAAACCCTATGTCTTCCACATTGATACGTCAACGTGGATGGTTCAATCACTCGCCACGATTATGCTTCAAAGACCGTCAGATTCCATAGCCGTGCGAGAATACATTGAACACCGTGAAGAAAATGATTAGGGATGCCCTAAGACAACATAGATCCACTGAACCCCGTGAAGAAAATTATTAGGGATACCCTAAGATAAAATAGCGCCCGGTCGGGCTTTAATGTGAACGTTTGACACCATAGAAGGGATTTCCTCATCACACTTATTAGGAACCTGGTAAGGAAATTGTAGGTTTTCATGCCGAAATTTAATAAGGGGTCATATTTGGTCAGACTTAATCAGGGTACCGAGTAAATAAATCAATAATAATTTTGCCAGATAAGGATCTCATAGTCAGAAGGCGATTCTCGGTTTCCATGACGAAGTTCAATAAGAGCTTGGTAGGTTAATAGCTTAAGTTTCCTTTGAAAACCAAACCCTATGTCTTTCACATTGATACGTCAACGTGGATGGTTCAATCACTCCCCACGATTATGCGTCAAAGACCTTCAGATTCCATAGCCGTGCAAGAATCCATTGAACACCATGAAGAAAATGATTAGGGATGCCCTAAGACAACATAGATTCACTGAACCCCACGAAGAAAATGATTAGGGATACCCTAAGATAAAATAGCGCCCGGTCGGGCTTTAATATGAACGTTTGACACCATAGAAGGGATTTCCTCATCACACTTATTAGGAACCTGGTAAGGAAATTGTAGGTTTTCATGCCGAAATTTAATAAGGGGTCATATTTGGTCAGACTTAATCAGCGTACCGAGTAAATAAATCAATAATAATTTTGCCAGATAAGGATCTCATAGTCAGAAGGCAATTCTCGGTTTCCATGACGAAGTTCAATAAGAGCTTGGTAGGTTAATAGCTTAAGGGTCATACAAGTCAGGCGTCATCGAGGTAGCAATGTCCGATTCCATAGCCGTGCGAGATTCCACCGAACCCACTAAATCCTCAATGACTATTTCCTCCCGCGTCCATTTTGTCGTCCGTCAAATGCAGCAATAACTGTTCCCTACATAAGATATTGGAAAATCGGTCAGTCATGCGACCCACCCGACCATCTCCATTTCACGTCGAGTCCCAACGTCCCAGCGTCCCAACGTCCCAACGGGTTAGTGGACACCACGAGCAGCGAACTCCAACACCGATACCACAGTTTGCTCCGGGACGTGGATCTGGGTCGTCTTCCCGTTTCCTTCGACCCCGTGTTTCCGTCGCCACCGCGCGCTCGATGTATTTCGGATCATCCGTACACGTCGGGGGGGCCCCCGAGCGCGCTCGCCTTTATTTATACGTGCGCAGGGCGAGCGCACCAACCCCCGGCG
Source organism: Pimpla rufipes (assembly GCA_963932165.1). NCBI lineage: Eukaryota > Metazoa > Arthropoda > Insecta > Hymenoptera > Ichneumonidae > Pimpla > Pimpla rufipes. The sequence goes on from OZ010633.1 coordinate 18,079,530, forward strand.
GCTAGATAGAAGCTTGATCGATGGTTGAGATGCCGGCAAAAGAGGCAGAGCCATGCGAATGGCGTCCCTGTGCGAACCGCCTTCTGTCCGCATTTGCGATAAGCGTCTTATCCGTATCCTAGAGCGTCGCGGGTAAGCCGCGATACGTCGCGGGCTCTCTCGCTGCCTCGATCGCCATTTTTTTTCCTCTCCTTTTCCTCGAATTCTCTGCCCTCTTTTGGTTCCCGGAAAGCTGTATAGACCGACCGCGGGTTGGACGACGCTGGGGTCGTGTCGGTTGGTCGCAATGATCCAGAATTCCCGGTATGACTCCACTTTACTATGTGCCCATTGACCCGGTTGGATCACCGAAGTGGCGCGCGATGCATTAATGATCGGCATCGATTGGACGATCCAGTTGCAACGTTCGCGTGACCAACGCGCGCCACGCGATATCCCGTTGGACGCGGCCAATTGTGGCGCAAGCCGAGCGCAGCTCTCACTGCTGCTAACCGATTCCGTTTGCGAGTCGGATCACTTTAATCCAGAAGCCCATTAATGGTCCATCTGATTTTCCATACTATATTTACGGCGGGGGATCAAACGAGCAGTTGGCTAATGTATCGGTTAAGTGGATGCGGGAGATTCTGCTGCTTTCCAGTCCGCGAGACCTATGATGACGCATGTAAATTGCGTTCCTTTAATCTCAATTTCAAATGGAATTGCCCGATGTGTTCTCATTGAAACCGATTTACATGTTTACGTGACGTTTGTCGGGTTATCGAATGACAGAATACTCGATGATGATTCGGGACAAAGAGGGAAAAATTAATTTCTCGTGAGGTTACTTTTCCCCCGGTCTGGACGAGGAAGAAACCCTCAGATCTGCAGGGTGTGAATGGGCACTCGTGCGTCTTAGGTCTTTCTCGACGTCCGCCGGTTGACAAAAGGGCGGAACACAATGGCCCACGTAGTGACAATGCCTCGAGCGAGCCCGTGATTGATAGGCCGATAATAGTGGCGGTATTCTTCTCTAATCCTGAGAAACCTCTTTCGCGGCACGAGAGGTACAAGAAATCCGGCTGGCGTCGTTGATCTGTCATCCCGAAGTGCACACAAGATTCTTCTAATAACCGCGCGAACGGGAATCCGGAATTCGATATTCCGGATTCTCGACATTTTCCACCCTCTTTGGCTTCCCATTTGGCTCATCAATATAAATATCAAAAGGGGTCGAATTCTTGAAATAACCGCCATATTCATGTGGTTTTAAGTCGAAAATCTGCGGGGCAAAAATTCTACATCAAAGGGTAATTCTGAAAAATTGGCTGCAAATGTATGAAAATATTTGTTGCCGAAAATAACGTGGAAAATTTCTTGTTTATCTCGATAAATGATCCAGTTGCTTGATTAATGAAAGATTATTGTTTGACCGGCTCGACAAATACGCGAGAAAAGCGTACATTTTTTATCAGCGATTTGCTGAAAGAGACCATTTCGTATTTACGTTCGCTCTTTTGAAGCGCAAGGATAAATATTATCGCGCTCGGTCCTTCGGTGGAAATAATAAATCTATTCATTATCAGTCAGAAATACAATTTTAATGAAGTCGAGTTTTTCGCTGCAGCGGATGTAAATGTAACTGCATTACTATCACCATATTTCAGACCGGCGAAACAGGGACGCGCGTGCGTGTTTGCTTGTGACTGTGTGTAAACGTTCGATGGCGAAGCCCCCGAACTGGCATCGAGCGAGCGAACGGCGGAGAGAACCCGTTTCCGTCGGCATGAACATTTAATTTTGTAGTCTGTCGAGCTGCCATTCGCAGAGTGGACGTTCCGGAGCGAGTGAACGAGGCAGACCGCGACTAATTTGCCGTGAATAGCGTCCTTTTTCCCCCGTTACCCCCGGTTACTTCAATCAATAGAAAAAAGTGCAACAAACATGTGCACGCGATGCTGTTACACTGACCCCCCGGAGACGGCTTTAACTTGGATTTCGAATAAATCTACCGGCGTAGGATTTATTCATTAATTCGCTGAGATATCAGAACAGAGTTGTTAATCCTCATCATTAGCTTAAGAAATAAATGTTACAGTTCAGTTTCTTTTGTAGCTGTGATTTAATAATAATAACCTGTAGCGATTCTGAAATAACCTGCAGCGATTCCATAAAATATCGTGAGCAGTTGTGAAAAAAATGGGAGAGCACGATCCTTCATTACTTTCGTAATGCATCAACCGCATACTGTCGGGAAAATAAAAATGAAATTTTATTCAGAATAAATATTCTTTGCAGCCATTAAAAATGTACACATTATATCATAATTACCATTATGATATCATTATAATTGTTATCATTAAAATAATTACCATTATTGATTATCATTATATCATGTTGTTATTATCAATTAATCATTACAAAATCAATCGTACCATGGAGTTTACTTTCTAGAGGATTTGGGGATTCGCAACTCTGACAGGGTGTCAGGCAAATATGACTGACATTCACTAAAGAATAACTTACTCATTTGTCACCTAACTCCAACCCCTCGAAGACTTGACCGTTGTAAAGATTAGGCAGACAACAAAATTATCAATCCCACATCGCAACCAACAATCAACACGAGAACCGCCAAAAAGCTGAAGCAATTAACTTTCAAGCCATCCGACGCAAAATGTCCCTGTTTCGATTATCCCTTCAGTGTCACACCTCTGTCCAGTATATTTAACAACCCTCTCGATCCTCCAGCCGTTTTACCCCGGTGGGTCGCGCACCTCGGTGCGCGCTATACTCGGTCAACGACGAGATTCGTTCGCGCGGGGCTTCGGATCTTCCGATCGTTTATCGCTCTGGCGCGAAACAACGCCGGTGGGGAATTCCGCGTATAAGCGTGAAACGAGAACGCGCGAGCTTCCCGGCTTCCCCTGGTATTCATCCCCCGTTGTCCGGAACCTATAAAGACATAATTTCGCCATTCCGATGGCCATGAACGCTGGGAGGCGAGCCGAGCCATTAACGGGCCGCGTTTCTCCTCGGCCGCTATACATGGTAATGCCTCGTCGGGGGCAAAGATAGCGCGGGAGACCAGTGAGTGAAGCCGATGTAGATCGCTCACGGGGCTTTTCTGAAGCAAGAGCTGAACATCCGTTGTCGCGCAGCTACCTCGCCGTTTTCCCGAGCGTGCACGACTCTCAACCGCGTTAACGAGAGTCGCGACGACGATGACAACGACGATGCCACGGGTTATATACCGAGAGAGCCGCGAGCGTTCACAGCCGGCTTGAGAACGAACCCCGCGAGCGCGAAATGCGATGGCATTACAATTTACGACACCCCTCGGTGCTGTTTCCCATAGCCGAGTGGAAAAATATGCCATGGATCTCTGTATGGCTACGCGCGGTCCCTCGCGACGTCTTCGCCCGCGCTTTGACGCGCTGCACTTCTCGTCTCGGGCGCGAACGCTGTGCACGCGTTTTTTTTTTAATCTCCTCTGTTTTTCCAATTTGCCCGGGCGTCATAAAGAATCCGCGTCGGCTTCGCTGTAAACCGTGGATATCGAATTTCCGTGTACACCTGAAACCGCTTGTTAGGTCGAGACTAATTAAAAATTCGCAACTGTGTATTTTGATCTTTGTAAAAATATATTTGTTTTTTGAAAAAGTTAAATGTGAAGTTTACACCATTGTCGAAGTTGCAATGTGACATTTTTAGGGCAAGGAATTGTTTCTGTAGGTTAAATCTCCTCTGTTTTTCCCATTTTCCCTCGCGTCATAAAGAATCCGCGTCGATTTCGTTGTAAACCGTGGATATCGAATTTTCGTGTAAACCTGAAACCGCTTGTTAGATCGAGGCTAATTAAAAATTCGCAACTGGGTATTTTGATCTTTGCAAAAGTATATTTGTTTTTCGAAAAAGTACAATGAGAAGCTTACAGCATTATCCAAGTTGCAATGTGAGATATTTTGGGCAAAGAATTGTGTCTATAGGTTGAAATACCCTGGTGGAAAAGCCAAAGCCTGACCAGTTCCTGCCTCGCGCCGAATTTAACCCCGCAGACTTTCTACCAGAGTGGTTTGTATTGTTGGGTTTGAATTCGTATCAACCGATTCCTGGCGCATCGTAACATTCTTCCCATGTATCGCATAGCTCGAGCTTTCGCAATATTCCGGCTACGAAATAATTTCGCGTCACGGTGACCGTGTGGCGACGCGGTTTCCCCGGGATTGAGGGTTGCCGCCGACGAGACGAAAACGTGACGTCGCACGGTGCTCGCTGCCAGAGAATAAAGCGCGCGGCTGCGGTGGCGGCGTCGACGGCGGCGGCGGCGGCGGCGGCACCGGCACCGGCACCGGCGACGTCGTTTTAGTCGTCTATGCGCGCCCGCAAGACGCTTTGCAAACAGTGGTGGTATTAGTACGAGTGGGGAAGCTCTGTGGGACAGTGGAGCGCGGAGTGAGAGCGTCATTCCACTTTCCTTGATGCAGAACCACTGTACAAGAGTCGGTAGTGGAGCGAAATACCGTGCCAGTGCGGTGTATATATCGCGCCAGTGGATACGGTCGCGTTATGCGCAGACGACTTTGGCCGCCCGCAACGAGTTTCGCCCGGATAGAACGGAAGAACATGCACACGTAGATGTGTACACTGAAACGGGGGGGAAGGGGGGAGGGGGGTGAAAGAATGGATGAGACGCGCGGTAACCGCAATGTGCCGGGAGTGAGCAAAAGTTGAGTCGCGGAGTGAGTCGAGCCCGAGCTGGAAGAGAGCATCAGAATTATCATACAAAAACAATCGCGAATTTTCCATGTTTTAACGGAACGCGAGTCGCCCCTCAACGCTGATTATCTCGTCGTGTATTGTAAAAACATCCAGCCACACGCCGCGGGGCAGAGGAATTGAGGTCAGAATCCTCGGGTGGGCCGAAAACATCGACCCTCGGGAGGGGCGACGAATTCGCCGGACTGAAAACATTGACTCTGGGAGAGAAGAGTCAATGTTTTTGATTGGGATGATGACATTGACCTTCAGGAAAGGGTGAAGTATTGACTGAGCTAAAAGTATTGACGTTCAGGTGGTGACACAGTATTAGCTGAGTTAAAAACATTGACCCTTGGGCGGGACGTCGCATAGACCGGACTGAAAACATTGACCCTGAGAGAGGAGCCAATGTTTTTGTTAGGGATGATAACATTGACCTTCAGCAGTGGGCGAACTATTGACTGAGCTAAAAGCATTGACCTTCAGGTGATGACACAGTATTGAATGAGTTAAAAACATTGACCCCTGGGCGGGGCGTCGAATAGACCTGACTGAAAACATTGGTCCTGAGAGAGAAGAGTCAATGTTTTTGATGGGGATGATAACATTGACCTTCAGCAGTGGGCGAACTATTGACTGAGCCAAAAGTATTGACTTGCAGGGGGTGACAGTACCGACTGAGCCAAAAACATTGACCCTCGGGAGGAAGTGAAATATTACTGCAATGCGGTGACTCGTGGGTAATACAACAAATTAATGAGTCCACGAGATTGTCCCAAAGTGAGGTACAAAGTGCGCTGAAGAAGGTCGCAACAAGACTGAGGCGCTCGGTCCGGAATTTCTCGTTATCCCGGAGACATAGTGAGCACTCGACAGCTGCACCCGCAAGCAGGACACACTCAAACAGTGATGAATATACATAGTACACTATGTACACCACGTATATAACCCCCCCAAGATACGTAGAAAAGGTGTTCACCGAGGGTCGTGGCGGTTGCACCGGCGCCGAAGACGACAAAGTCGAAAAGGACGAATAGGGCGAGAAAGCGAGCGAGACCGTCGCCACGGAGACCCGGGCTACACCGAGATATATAGGGTCATCAGACCTATGGGGTAAAACCTCGTTATCTGACACAGGAAGTCACTTCGTGAAAGTGGAGGGGCTCGGGGTCTTTCCACAATACTCGTTCCTACGTTCCCTTAGCTCGCTTCCGTTTACCTCCCGCGGTTCCCTGGGCTCCCGGTGCCCCGCGCGCTCCTCGCGCCAACCTTAATGGTACACACTGAAGCGAGTTCTTAAATCGTGCATCTCAAACTCATTTGCCTTCCGTCCTCGGCAAGAGGTCGAGGTATTTTCGTGTTACGCATCTGGCATGCCGCAGCTATACCAGGATGCCTCGGTGCTCTCGAAGATTCCGGGAAATGTGTATTCCCGGGGGTTGCTTGTAAGACGCGCGCAAAGGCCTCTTGATGTTACATGCACGGGGATGACACTGACAGGAAGACTCCACGCGGGGAGTCGCAGGGTATTCCAAAGTAGGATGAGCTCCTGGGATAGTCGTCTCCTCCTTATCCATCGCACCACTCGCGAGTTTCGATGTAAATATCTTCGTTGTGGATTCAAGATGAGGGAATTAAAACTAGGGGTTAAATGGGACATTCGCTTGAGAATGGTTCGATTGATCGCACTTCGTCGCGAGCGTCTATCGATCATTAGATGTCGAAAATAGGAAACTAATTTCGCCGGTAGTTCGAACTTTTTTTTTTCTTCCAGGATTTAGTGGGTCTTTCGCGATCGAGCAGGATCCAAATGAAAGGATATTAAAGAGCTGGCACGTAAAATAGCCCTTGGAATATCGTCGCCCTCTTATTCTCGCCCTCGTTTAGATAGAACCCGGTTTTTATGATCCATTACGACTTTTGACGAACGATTTTTTACGACGTCCCCCTCCCCCGAGTTCTCTCGCTTCCTTTTTTTTTCTCTCGGATACTCGAGCCCCGCGGTTGCCAAGACGTGAAAAATCGCGCGATTCTTAGTCGCATTTACGGCGTTCATAAAATTCGTCTCGTAAATATCGTATATATTCTCGAGCGCAATTTGTAGCTCCTCGCGCGACAAAATTTACACGCTCCGTGCCCTCAATTATCCGCACAAAGGGCACTACCGAAGTTCGGCTCCAAGCGACATCACCACTTCAATGTGCGCAAGGTCAACCGGGAACTAATCGACACAGAGGACGCAACCACGAGGAGTTAAAATAAACAGCGATAAGTTGCCGTGAGCCGCTGAAAGCTCGATAGAGGGGGAGCAAATAAGCCGGCCGCGAGAGGACGCAAAGTCCAAGCTCGCCGAATGCATATGCAACTCGAGGACGCATTTACCTAATCTTCTATTTTCGTCGACCGACTCGGAGGATCAAATGGGAGGGCCTTCGGCCTCGCGCACACCTGCCGACTAAGACCTCCGTTGTTATCACTCCTATTGCCGGGGTTATTGTCGCTGCCCACAGGGCGGACCGCGTGCAACACACGATGACCGAGACAACGTATAATAATACCAAGGGGCCATTGCAGTTGACACAATTCCGTTCGTTTGCCGTGAGGCTGAACGGCTCAACCGATGAGGGGTAATGAAGTCCGAGTGAAAGCGGCTGTAGAGGGCGCAAGGGGGGGGGGAGGCTAAGGGGGCCGGTTATAAGGGTGGCAACGGTCGAACGGGGTATTACTAGAAGCGCATTGGTAGCGGCAAAAGCGGGGAGCACCGAGAGCCATCACTATGTCGTGCGCCAACCGAACGGTCAGACGTCCGGCTATGTTCGCAGGTTTCCTTTGTCCTAATACCTTTCGCCAACCCACCCACCCCGGTCCTCACTCTAATGCCCGGAACACCGCGAGCGAAACGCGTGTGCCCGATTGCGCGTCGACTCTCTCTCCCTCCCTCTCTCTCTGTCTCTCTGTCTCTCTCTCTCTCTCACTCTCTCACACACACCCCTCTGCCTCCACCTCTTTCCACCGACAACGCAACGCCCGTCCGTCCGCTTCGCGTCCAGTGTGCCCCCTTTGTTCAGCCTTGCGTCGGACGTGATTAATGCACTTCGCGAGTAGACGCCGCGCGTTGCGAGAGCGAGCCGCGTTGCCGAGCGGGGGGGAACGCGGGTGGTGGCAAGACAAAGCCGCAGCCAGAGTGCTAGGGAAAACGCTTTACCCGTCAAAAAAGTGCTGCAACGTCTGACCAAACACGCTCCGCACACTGCCCGGTTCATCTGCGCACCCGCGCGTATACATATCCTCACCCGTGACCCGCGCTCACACCTTTTTCCATCGTCGCTGGGCTTTTGGGAGTCGTAAACACGTTTTTCGCGCTGTTGCCTCTCGCGTTGATTGTCGCCCGGTGACTGATACGGATTATTGGATCGTGTTTTTGAAATTGGATGTTTGGAGGTTAGGTCGCGCGTTGTTTTCCGTTTTGTTAACGAATTTTCTTTCTCTCGCTCTCTTTCTCTATTTTCCGCTCCATATATTTCTCTCTCACTCTCTCTATCTCCCTGGTAGAGAGAAACTTGGACCCGCTGAATCGCATTCGCCCGGAGCACTCGGAAACTGCGAAAAGCCTTTACCGATACAGCCTGGTTGCCGCTACGTATTAAGTCCCCCGGATGGTGCCAATGCGAGTAAATTCAGAACACGGCCACGGAAGGCGCTTAGGGCAGCGCCTCCTACCCGGTAATTCACTGCCCGAGCCGGTGCTCGGCCATGTGGTTACCGTCCGTGCGATAAGAACCAGTGCGGAAGACATCCCCGAAGCCGAACACCAACCCATCACCGGGGAGGGTATTAGGCATGGATTTAATTATAGGTGCGGTGTCCGAACCACTGAGATTACGGAAAAACCGAAAAAAATATCGTGACCATAGCCAAATCCGCCTACATCAATAATCTACAGCGGCCAAAACCTTCTCCAACGAATTACAAAAAAAGTCCATCAAGCCTGCAGTCCGTTCGCTTCAACGTTCGTCAGCATGAAAAATTAATGTCCATACAGCAGACCACGGAGCTACCAGTTCACGAGTCGAGATAAAAAAAAGAATCATTCTTAATTCACGAAACAAAAGTCTTGGACTCGCAGGTACCTACAGCATCTTCATTTATTCGACTAAATACACCAAGCCACTGTTGATATTTAGCTTACGGTAACTTCGTGGAATAAATTCGAGCATGTTTTACGTGTACAGCTGGTTTATGACGGGATGATAGATTTAAATGTGTTTGTTATTCGAAAGCATGCAGACAGGATTTCGTACGTGTCAGCCAGGGGGCTCGGGCTCGGAATATCTTAACGAACGTCGACGCCAGGGAGAAAGAGAGGAGAAGCGGCGAGCGAGGCGGCGCCGCGGCAGCCGCGAGATGAGAATTCGCTGGCTCGCGGATGTATATATTCTCTACTCCTTTTATACTTTGTATTTCAACGAGAACCCGAACGCGGTAACAGGCTAGCTGAAGGAGCGAGGGTGTGCTTCCTAATTAGCACGGGAAGCCTTTTAAGCCCGAGCCACCATCATAATGTACTTTTTTTTCTACGTGGCCTAGTGCTCTTGCCTGCCTCTATCGCTCCTCGCTGCCTCTCTGCCCCCCACCCCCCTCCCCACCCCCCTCGTGAATCTTAGCGCACGCGGTATATGGCGGTACAGCTTTCTCCGCCTCTTCCTCTTGCTCTAGCACCGCCACTTTTGTATCACTCGTTCCACCTCGTTATTTATGCAGCCGGGTACTAACGATATGGTTCGCCAGCACTTTACCCAGTTATGCGAGCGAAGCGCGAAGGCAACCGTGCTACTCGGATTATATTGCCCGCCGTGCAAACACACTGCTCGTATAAATAAATAATACATGGCGTTACATGGCGGCGGCATCAAGGACTCACACAATGCGATGAACCCTCAAAGGTGCGATCGTAAAGCGTCATCAGCGACTTCTCGCGCTGGAATAAGTACCACGCAGAAACGGAAAATAAACTTCTGGTTCAGCTCCCACTCGCGCTATTCTAACTTGTTAGATGTAGGTTTGCGTCAGTTCGAACTCGTTCGGATTAACTCGGACCAGTCCGTATCAGTGCGAACCAGTCCGTATCAATGCAACCCAGCCCGTATCAGTATGAACCAGTCCGTATTAGTGCGAACCAGTCCATATCAGTGCGAACCAGTCCGTATCAGTGCGAACCAATCCATATCAATGCGAATCAGTCCATATCAGTGCGTATCAATGAAAACCAGCCCGTATCAATCCAAACCGGTCCGCATCGAGCTGACATATAAACATTGCACGTCTAAATAGGTAACACATAACATTACATGGCGAGCACTAAAGCTACACACAACGTGGCGAATCCTCAAAGGTGCGACCGTAAAACGTCGTCAACAACTCCCTGCACCGATATAAGCACGACACGAAGACGGAAAATAAGCTTCTGATTCAGCTGTCTCTCACGTTTCGATGGCTCGTTGCCCTGGGCCTGTATCGACTCGAACCGGTCCGCGTCAACTCGAACCGGTCCGTATCGAGCCAAACGACTCGCAGCATTTTCCGTCGCTCCAGCTCAACGCCAAACTCCGCGCTCACAACGTTGCACGCAACGGGCATTTGCGACTGAGGCTTCCGTGGGGAAATACACGCGAGTCTGCCGGAGCACGAGATCCCTAAATCCCTTTGCTTTAATGCAATCCCGGAGATTCTCGTTTCCGTCGCCTTGATGAATGGTTGAGCCGAGACTGCTCGTATACTTGCTATCCCGTCCATACTTGCGGGATGTTCATAAGCCCGGGACGACTTTTAATGGAGCCGAGTTTGCGGAGTCACGCCGCGACCCTCTAACCCTTTAATTATATTTCCGAGCAACATCCGCACCAAGCCTCCACTCCCATTGTTCTTGCACCGGGAACACGAAACAAATCGACGGAATTCTTCGGATTCTCGCTCGGCTTTCCTCGTGTAATATTTCATGACTCGTTTTTTCCGCGCGCTCCCGCGCGGTGAACCGGAAAATCAGGCCATCCCAGCCAGGGACCCCGGGTTATGTCTTACGGTCACGGCACAATATAGCGCGGATACGAGGCACGCTCGGCGGAAATCACGACATCCAGGACGACAGCCAGGCCCAACTTGCTGCAACTAATTTTACTTCGCCATTCCTCATACATGCTCGCAGCCATTCCTGCGGTTTCGCGAGGAGGGCGCTCGGGGGGGGGGGGGGGGGGGGTGGAGGGGAGGTTCTCTCAACGATAGTTTCGCGATTGAATTATTGGCAAAAGTCTCTACTCCCCGTTGATCGGGTAACGGCCGTGGACAAGCCGCCCTATCTCGCATGAACGCCCGTGTAAACATCCTGAACGTAGGAACGTTCATGTAAACAACCTCCGCGTAGCCGGGGCGAGATCCGCCCGACGTGGCCCGATGTTATAACATTGTTATAACACGCTTTAGTCATAGTTGCGTGACCGGCATACCGTGTAGCGTATAGCCGCGGCCCAGGTGAACGGAATACCAACAAGGAGGGAGTGGTTTAAAGTGGGAGACGTGGGCCGCGCACAGGGGGGTCTTCAATAAAATCAAATGAATGTTGCATGCAGCTGGCTCCTTGCGCGACGAGGGCGCCACGGTTTCGTTCTTCCTCAACGCGAATCGCCGCGAAGCGATCCCAGCGCCGGAGAAGTGTCTCGTTTCTGGCGCTGACGCGGGTGCAAAAAAAAAAAGAAGAAGAAGTGCCCGGGGAAATTGGTTTATACTCGGCGAATATATAGGCGACCGCGGACGTAAACGCAAGTCGGGAGCGCGGCGAGCGCGGAGGGCGCGCGAGGATGGCAGAAAAGAAAATCCGTAATGGGCCGTTCATGAAAGTTGTAAAATCAGGTAACGGCGGAGTAAAGTGTCGGTCGGGGGCAGAGCTCGGGGCGCAGGGACCGGAGGTCGTTCGCGGGTACTCCTGGCGTTCTCGATGCGAATTCTCCCGCTACACGGACCACCCCCCCCCCCCCCCCCCCCCCATCGTGGCAGCACCTATGGCGCGGGAGCGGTAAATGGCGGGACATTTTCTCGAATAACCTTGTTTTCGCGCTCGCCGAAACGGCGTTAATGGTCTTGAGGTCACTGTAACGGGATATAGAGTAGAGGGCTGACCACCTATGCTGCCTGGGCTTGGGCGGGCTCATCCAAGATGGTGGTCGAGTGGCCAAGCGGTGAACTAACCGATAACCGTTTGATCAATTTTGTTTGTCACGGGGAAAAAGTGGTTAGTGGAGACAAAGTTTTAGGTACTCTTTGATGTTAGTCAAGGCACACATCATCAAATATACTGCAGGCTCTCTTCAATTCCTTCCCTCAACTATTCTAGTTGTCTGACATTGACAATCTTTCTGAGATGTATCAATGAAAACTTGACACCGATAATTTTCTTGGTTCTCTCGGCCAAAACTTTTTCACTATCACGCGCAAAATGCTTTCAAACTCTGGTCTTCACCGGGGGAACTAAATTTTTTGTGGGTTTTACAGCGCACTAGGCGCAGCTGTCACGCGTATTAGCGCCGAGTCCTTTGGTCGCGAGACTTAGGAGATTTACCACCGAGAAAATTGGAGTAATACTTTGCCGGGTAATACGACCTGAAGGATAAAAAGCGCGGGGAATAAAAAAAAACGTGGAAGGCGAGAGGAGACGCGCGGATAGGAAGTGGGAGCAGATGTGGAACGTACCCTAAGGCCGCGAACAGGGAAAAAGCGACTGTTAAGCTTTCGCACAGCCGCCGTCTCGAAAAGGAGACAGACACCAGGAGCGGAGGGGGGTTACGCCGACGTATGGGACAAGAGGATCTGCTCAAGGGGGAGGAATCTCTCGATGCCCCTTCATTATATCGGCGACACACAATGAAAGTGCACTTACGAAAGTTCCTCCAAGAATTCCAAAGGAACTGCCGCCGCGCGGTTGCCGAGAGGGTACGAGGTTTGTGCTTCTCGCTTCGCCAGTTTTTATCCGTTATTCCTGGGCACTGCCTGTATCTCGGGTAACTTTGCCGGCGCATCGAACTTCAGCGGTACAAGCGACCGCACCAAGAGCCACCGAGAGCAATAGAAGAAAGGAAAATGAACAAACATAACCACAAAGTATCGCGCAGCGATAACATACAGTGCGACTCCTCGTAAGTTCGCGCTTTTTTCCGTGACAATAATTATCGGCAAGACTGCCATTGTCATTATCGCAATGGCGATGAAACGTTTTCACCGTTCAGCTCCTCGCGTTCTTCTGCACTGGTGAGTCAAAAAGCCACCCCGCACGAAGTGCGGTACTTCGCCTGACCTAGTTACATAACTGACACGACCTCGAACCTTGGTGCGGGCCCTTGTGAGATACGGCGTTCGAATTCAAGAAAGGGCGAGCGATAGAAGAAAGGAAAATGGACAAACATAACCGTAAAGTATTGTACAGTACAACTCCTCGTAAGTTCACACTTTTTCGTGGCATAATTATCATCAAGACTACCACACCGCGATTGTCGCAATGTCGTGGTGGCAATGAAAAGTTTCACTGTTTCACCCCCTGAAGTTGCTCTGTACTCTGGTGAGTTAAAAAAACCACTTTGCGAAGTGCAGTGCTTTGCCTGACCTAGTTACACAAATAAACCGACCTGGAAGCTCGGTGCGGTCCCTTGTGAGATGTAACGTTCGAATTCAAGAAAGGAAGAGCGATAGATGAAAAGAAAATGAACGAACATAACCTCACAGTGTCCTACAGTGCAACTCCTCGTAAGTTCACACTTTTTTTCGTAACAATGATTATCAACGAGACTGCGTTATTGCCACAATTACGATCATAATGAAACGTTTCACAGTGTCAGCTCCTCAAATTGCTATGCACTGGTGAGCAAAAGAACCACTTCGCGAAGTGCAGTACTTCGCCCGACCCAGTTTCATAAATAAAACGACCTCGAACCTTGTTTGAATTCGATCATCACCTTGGCAACGTTTAAACTCAAAAAAGCAAGAGCGACGGAAGAAAATAAAATGGCCGAACCCAACCTCAAAGTATCATACAGTACAACCCCTCATAGCTTAGCACTTCTCCACAACAATAATTGCCAACAATCCCACCGTTCTCATTATTACGATGGCAATGAAACCTTGACTGTTCGGCTCCTCGCGTCGCCCTCCACGCCGGCGAGTAATAAAGCCGCCTTACCAAGCGCAGTACTTCGCCTGACCCAGTTACATAAATAAATCGGCCCCGCAAAACCTCGGTCCCTCGCAGGAGGCGCGCGTATCGTTCGAATTCAAGAAAGCACTTCGATATACACGACACACCCCACGTCAGCGGACGCACAACGCCCGCGCCTTTTTCCATCTGCACAAATGAGAATTTTTCGTGAAAAGCTCGACGGCAGACTGGGCTGACGTGTGCGACAATCGTCGGGGAGACGCCCGGGTGTCGAGAGCGAATATTCGAAAGTGCGAGCGAGTCGAGACCGAGCGGTCGGGCCTAGAGAGGCAGCCGGCGGTAGGGTTCCCGCGTCGTGTCGGGCGTGTGTTGACACAGGGCAGCGCGAGGGTGAGCCCGAGGGGTGGAAAGGATAAACGGGGCGGGAGAGTGAGATACTTTTTTTTCCACCCCCCGAGACGTGAATGAAAAATAAATATAAACGGGGGTCGAGGTGTTCGCGGTATCAACGACTTTAAACCCCTGCGCGGTGGGCCGCACGCGTTACGATCGTTGTGCAGATCAGCCACGCGAGTACACAGGGGGCGCGCGCGATGCGCTGCCAGAGACATATTTTTCACCGTTGCGACCTGCAGCGCCATCGGGAGGAAAACACAGCGCGGTCGTTGTTTGTACTACTGCACGTGCGGTCTTTTGGCCAGCGAACTTGTCGGCGCGCAGTCGACGAAGTCGCGCGAGATCTGCTTGTGACGTGCGGCCTACCCTCATCAGCTTCCACCGTTCACCCCTCGACCCTAATATTTTTCAATTAAACGCCTCGGTGACGAAGGTTCCGGCTATAGGCGCGAGATTAAAAATAATCTGTCATATCGCACTTTGTCGGGAAAACAAAACTTCGCTTGACCAGTTCTGATGTTGTTTAGGGTTTCTCATGTTGAAAGGTGAAAAAAAAGTGTAGGCGAATTCCACTTCGGAATTACTTATTGTTCGTCAGGTAATTGCCAATTATTAGTAAATTATTAGTGAGCTCACTGAGTCACTCAGGGAGAGATATAAAGGTGTTCAATTTTACTTACATATTTTCCAGGCCACCCGAATGGATCAAATACCAAGGGTTGTTTTTACTATCACTTCTGGATTATTTCGAAACAACGGATACCCAATTTGCCAGTCGACCGCATTAAACCAGTCCCTGCGCTGGCTCGGCATCCGATGTTCCGGCTTTATTTATTTAGATATAGACGGTGCACAAATGAAATGTACATACATATAGCGCCGCGGCAGTATCAACAGAGCCCGGCCAGAAGGAAGCCAGCGGGAACGGGGGTAGGAGGGGGGGGAGGGTATATCTTATTACGCTGTCCTGTTTACAACCCTTACCAAACAGTAATTCTAGTGTTAGAGGGTTCACCAAACACTGATATGTCTCTAGCGCCACCTACAGCGACGTCGTGTTATCCGTGCTTTATTATACGGTCTCGGGGCGTTCGCGCGCGGGTTGGCGGCGGGTTTCGATGGCAACGCAGCCTCGCGCGCTACACGGTCGCGAAAAGTAAATGCCGGGAGGGCGAGAAAGCAACGCGAAGCGACGGGAAAAAGCGAGGGAGAGACAGCACTGAGGGAGGGTGGATTCTGGGCGCTGTCGAGGATTGAGAAGAAAGGAAAAGCGCAAGAGTGAGGGTTATGAACTCCGCGATATGCACTCGTTACCTCTTTTCTTTCCTTTCCGTTCATTCTCCTCCTCCTCTTCTTCTTTTTTTTCTCTCTCTCTCGCTCCATAACGCCTCGCGCTCGTCCTCGTTTCCATTTATACATTCGCATGTGCCGCCTTGGTATTTAATATTCAGTGTGCAACGCCACAGAAATAGCTGTAGACAACCCGGCGAGAGAGAGAGAAAGAGAGAGAGCGGTGTGAATATGCTTCGGGTACGCGACATAAGTTAAAAAAGGAGTCTATTCCTCTCTCCCCGCGCGCGCGCGCGTCGTGTGAATAACCCGCGCGACGACGATGAAATTATATTCAGTGGATGGCGCGTGAAGCAGAAATTGTGGAAATATTTTATCTCTGAATTGGAAAATCTGCGGTTTTCGCGGGGCCGCGGTGTAATGTATTTGCGGTACGTGTTAAGCGGGAGTTTGCGCCGTTGACACGCAGCGACGATCGCGGCTGTCATTAGGAGGCAACGTTTATTATTATTCCGTCAATATTTACCTCCCGTAAAAAGTTCGTGAGTAACGAAATACACTGTTGTCGATCTATTCGTGCTCCGATTGATCGTCAATATGACCTTAAACTTTACGAAATAAAAAAAAAAAAAATCGCAAGAAACGCAAGAGGTTCGTTTTTCGCAAAAAAAAAACAATTTCGATTGCGTAAAGTTTGAAGACCCTATCCGATGGGAAATTTCCTGCTGATTCCGTAAAGCATCGTTGTTTGCCCGAAAAATAGAAAATTCGGCGCGAAAAAGGCGAAAAATATTTTGCACTTTTTTCGAAATTTCGTCACTTGAATAAAATTGGGGTTTCTTTTTTTATCAACGGAACCTGGATTTTTTTCTTGCGTTCGAGAGAAAACTCGATACCGAAAAGAATGCCGGAAGACGGAACGCGACATCTTGATATCTTGATTTCTGAATTTCTCACAGAATTTTAAAGCCAGACCTCCAAAAATCGCAAAAAACGCAAGGGGTACCCTTAGAAAAATGTATGATTGTTTAGGGTTCGACTTTAAAATTCGATGAAAAATTCAGGAATCACGATGTATTGCGTTTCGCTTTGCGACATTCTTTTCGTTATTGAGTTTTCTTTCAAACGAAAGAAGAAAATCCAGGCGCCCTCGCCACGAGAATTTCAAAATAATTTTATCGACATTTAACGATTCTTAAGCTATCACATCAAATGTTTTATGTCTCTATTTGCAATATTTCTTTCCCTCGTAAGTCACCCCCAAACCTGTATCAAAAAAATGTCAATCGTTCCTCGCGAAGCCCACGTAAAAATCCCACGTTAAATATGCAGTAGCGTCAGCCCCCCCGAAAAATTCGATAAATTTTCATCGAGCGGTTTACAAGAAAAATGCGAGATAGGAGAGGAGACCGAGGCGCAGGTCTGTGTATACGAGATAGCTGGCGGTGTCGTGGCTGTGGGGGTTGCGCAAAGAAGGAGAGCCCGTAGGATGTTTGGTGTCCTCGACATCCGCCTCGTCGACCCCTATATCCCGGGAGCTACCGCTTGTACCGTCGGTTCCTGTGTCTGACTTAAAATATGGTCGTCGGCCACACCTCCTTACAACGGTACAACTATTGTCCCGCTCCATATCCGTCGCGTCTCTCGTCTGTCCCGGGCGCCTTGCGGGGTCAAAAAATTCCCCGAGACGCTGCGGACGCGCGAGACTCCCCGGCGAAGTCTCGCGGCGAGGGCCGAGGGACGTCGCCCGCCGCGAGCCGCGACTTGAAACGGCGTTGAGAGGAAAGATCCCACCCACTAATCGTTCTCCTCCCCGGGCACGACGGGCAAAAAGACGCCCGAAGTAACCGCCGCGAAACAGCCGATACGGGTGAAAACGAACGGTACGGCGTCTGGGGTGCGATACTTCGCCGCTGGAAAACTTTTCTCCGCCCGTGTGCTACAACGACTACGCGACTGCGACTCCGACGACGACTACGACGACTACGACGACGACGACTGCAACGGGAGCTCGCGCGGAGAGGGTGCCCTTAAGTGCAGCTAGAAACAGTTGCCAGCCGCGAAAAGCAGAGTGAGAAAACGATCGCTCGACGAATAACCGGAGTCGCCGCACCGGAGGTGGAGGCCGAATCGGTTGCGAACGACAGAAACAGAAGAGAAACAGGAGACTGAGAGATAGCTGCTGCTGCTGCTGCCGTTGCTCCCAGTGGAAAAACAAAGAAGAGTCCCCGTGGGCTATGTGTAGCGGTGGCGAAAAGTCATGGCTGGGCTCGCGATAAAACGGCCCCCGGCCACCACCCACCGCGCTCCCCTCGTTCTCTCTTGTTCCCCACTGCAAATGCACGAATTGTAAAGCTCCAAAAGGAAACTTTTGCGAGCTTCGCGTGCATATACACATGTATATATGTATATATATATATGGAAGCGGCGAGCTGCGTCGCGCCGTGCGCACCACACCGGATGCAGCCTGTGTGTCTGGGATCCGTTGTGTGCGGTCCGCGCTGTACATGCATCACGCGGGGATGTGAGTGCAACGGTAACTTATATTTCGGGCACTGATGAACGTCCCGGGCTCGGGGGGCTAAGTAGCTGGAAGTTCAGCAGCTTTAACTGGGCGGCCGGCTTGGTAAACCACTAACCCGTGGAGTTTGTGCAGCTCGACGTACGTGCGGGAGATTCGGACTGGTGGTCGTGCACGTAGATGGCACTCGGCCATGAGATGGTGCAGTCGATCATAGTCGACTGAGCCGTTGTAGGGACGGCAGTCGCTTCGACAAACTCGGACGCCGGATGAAATTGATCATTTTTGTGGTGGAAGATTTTGCGGTGAAGGGCAAAGATCAACAGAAATGAAGACTTCGGGGAATATAGCTTTTTTTGTAGCACGAGGTTGAGGACGAATTTTTTGGAGGCTAAGCGACTGTACATTGGTGATGGCTGTTTTCCTGATCAAAAGTAGCCAGCGAGTGCGGATGGTAGTTATACACCCAGAAAAATCGTTCTGATGGGATCTATTCGAATCAAATAAAATTTATTTGAATGAAATAAATTTACTTGATCCAAATAAATCCTGTTAGGCCGGCCATTAAATAAATTAATCTATTTAATTATGTTTCCATTATTCTATTTAAATACACTAGGCTAATCACACGCGCTGGCGCGCGTGCCTGAAAAACTTGCCAAAATCGACCTCAGAAATTTGTTCTTTTCAAAATATCGACAAACCTATACCATCGTTCTTAAGTCGCATATTCTACCCCCGAAAACACTGTTTATTAACCTGTTTTAATCGATTTTGAAAAAAATATTTTTTTGGCGACGGAAAAAATATTTTTTCTGTCAGAAATCGTAGATCCGACTCCGGACCGAAAATCGCCAAAATCGATCCCAATTTTTTTTCTTTTCAAAATATCGACTTTTAACCTATACCATCATTCTTAAGTCGCATATTCTACCCCCGAAAACACTGGTTAGTAACCTTTTTTAATCGATTTTGAAAAAAATATTTTTTTGGCGACGAAAAAATATTTTTTCTGTCAGAAATCGTAGATCCGACTCTGGACCGAAAATCGCCAAAATCGACACCAATTTTTTTTCTTTTCAAAATATCGACTTTTAACCTATACCATCATTCTCAAGTCGCATATTCTACCCCTGAAAACACTGGTTATTAACCTTTTTTAATCGATTTTGAAAAATATATTTTTTTGGCGACGAAAAAATATTTTTTCTGTCAGAAATCGTAGATCCGACTCCGGACCGAAAATCGCCAAAATCGACCCCAATTTTTTTTCTTTTCAAAATATCGACTTTTAACCTATACCATCATTCTCAAGTCGCATATTCTACCCCCGAAAACACTGGTTAATAACCTTTTTTAACCGATTTTGAAAAAAATATTTTTTTGGCGACGATCTTTCTGTCAGAAATCGTAGATCCCGCTCCGGACCGAAAATCGCCAAAATCGACCTCGGAAATGTTTATTTCAAAATATCACCTATAATAGGTTAATCAATTTTGCGCTGGTGCGCTCTTATAAAGCTTTGAAAGGTGCTGCCCCGCCTGTCCTCTTATGAAATTTTTCAAATTTGACACCAAACTGATTTTGTTTATCACGGACTTTCCCGGCAACCAATCACAGCTCTAATAGTTTGCTAACAATGCTTTCCGTTACTCATGAAGTTTTTAGAAGAGGGATTAATCTATTTAATTCCATTTCTATCATTGCTATTTTATTTGGACCAAATAAAATGTATTCTATTAAAATAAATTATTCTATTTAATTCTATTTCTATTATTTCTATTTTATTTGATCCAAACAAATTTTAATTTCGTTCAAATAAATTTTATTTGTTTCGAATAGGTCCCATCAGAACGATTTCTCAGAATGTACATATCAGTGTAACACGGTTCAACACGAAAGAACAACTGGTGCTTGTTGCAAAATGTTTGACTTTGACGAAGTCAAATGTTCCATTATGCCCGAGAAGTGTTTAACGTTCATTGCGCTATTTTGCGTGCAATTACATTTCTCATTTGGCTATATCATGAGCTGTTCACGCCTGGGAATATATTTCGCTTGAATAATTCCAGCACAAACCACTTACCAAAATATGAATCCCCTTCGATTCTCACGACTGCCTGTCACAAGTTTCGCATGCAATTCCTGATATACTCAAATTTTCCCAAGAACTTCACTTTGAAGCTTCCATATATTTACTGTTCATGCTTACATCAAACGGAATGGAGTTTTGCATGTCCGCCGGTCGAATAAGTGAAAAATCTCGTTGGCGACTTTTGTCCACGCGAGATTGGATAAAATACCATGCTCGTATATGTACGATAGAACTGGAACGACCAGGTGGACTCGAACTCGTTCGAGCGTCTTGGGCTCCACTCCCGAGTCCTTTTTCGCGAAAAGTTTGCGTTCGGGACTCTCGAGCGTGCAGTGTGCAGTCGCCGAGTGACAGTGCGCTTCACGGCAATCTGTATATACGCGCGCACACTGCGCACACACGACGACACTCGGCGGAGTGTAGCGCGCAGTGTACATTGCACAATACCGAATAGTTGCCTTCCACACAATTTGTACGTCTACTGCACTACCCCGCGTATATACCCCCGGTGTAAATACACAGCAAATAGCATTATATACATGACAGGCGTTTCAGAATTATTTTCAATGGTCTCCGTACATGCGATATATCCATTTCGTGGAACACGGCCCAGCTGCATCGCAATTCCCTCTGTATTCCAGGATCTACGCCAAGGCTGACTAGACGTTGAGCGTACTCGAACACTTAGGAGAAAACGTAAAATTGGATTCAGCGTTATCACTTTGTGTCATGTTAACCACTAATAGCATGCAAATTGGACACCAATGAATGAATTCATAATTTACAATCCAGCCTACCCAATTTAAAAATAATTTATCAACAAATTATTAGTACATAAATATCCATTTATTTAGTATGTTTTTTTTCATCGCCTCTGCTCAAAATATTCCCAAATCCATATAGCACTTCCAAACTATATTACGCTTCTGTCAGTAGCTGACGAAAAATACCGAAGTACATTTATACGGGTTCAAAGCACTGGTGGACGCTTAGGTGTGGGTAAGCTGCTTGTTGTATTTCACGGACGCCGTGGCAAAGGTGCTCGAGTGAAATTCAAGACTGCCTCGCAGCCCGTCAGGACTCGCCTCAATCGCTATATCGGCCATACGCCGCGTCAGGTTTGTCGTTCCGCTTCAGGTACCACTGCCCGGCTATCCCGAGCCGCACGCGGACATGGTTACCGCTCGTCGTCAAGGCGACTCGCGCGAGCTTCAGAAACACCGGGGGTTATAGCCGAGTAAAGCATCCCGAAGTAGGCGAAGCATCGGGCCGGAGATACCGCCAGAGGCGCCTCTGGAGTCAATTGCCGTGCGAATCAGCCCCTCCCTCCGACTCACCCCTTGTGCATAGAGCTGCGCAAAGTCCGGCGATCGAGTTTCTCGTTCTCCTACTCGGGGGTTTCTTCCTCTCGGTGTTTCGCGCCGCTCTCGAACCGCGCTGTGCATGTGCGTCCGAGTGTGAGCGAGAGGTAAATGCCGACAAACTCGCTTTACGAGCCCCAACTCCGACTGCGCGCCCGGCGACAATAAATTCGTAGTCGGAAACGTCCGTGCCACTTACGTTTTCCATCTTCCCCACCGGCAGTCACACCGTATAACCCCCTGGTATTGCTGTGTTGCACGATTGATGCCCGCTGTACCCGTGTCCTGGACTCTGAATCGTTGATTCACTGCGTCGTTTGTTACTCTCTTACCCGTGTAGGACACTTGAGCATTCATTTGATCTTGTTTGAAAAAAATGTCATACGAAATTTCATATGACATGAAATTTTCATACGACATTTCATATGACATGAAATTTTCATACGACATTTCATATGACATGAAATTTTCATACGAAATTTCATACGACATTTCATATGACATGAAATTTTCATACGAAATTTCATATGACATGAAATTTTCATACGAAATTTCATATGACATGAAACTTTCATACGAAATTTCATATGACATGAAATTTCCATACGAAATTTCATATGAAGTAAAGTTCTCATGCCAAATTTCATATGAAATGAAGTTTTCATGACAAATTGCATATGAAATGAAGTTTTCATGACAAATTGTATATGAAATGAAGTTTTCATGCCAAATTGCATATGAAAAGAAGTTTTCATGCCAAATTGCATATGAAATGAAGTTTTCATGCCAAATTGCATATGAAATGATGTTTTCGTGCCACGAGGATTCGCACGCGTCTATGCATAACATTGATGCGTCCGACCAGTTGAGTCGCATCGCAGATCGATGTTGGTCCCTAAGGGCGACGGCTAAGCAGCCTAGACTTATGTTACCTACGAGGGAACGTTTGATGTGTCAAAGGTTCAGGATGGCAGACGTGCAACACATACCAACCGGTGTAGCTCAACCGCTCGTCTTAGCGTACAACGCCGTTCGTTGTCTGACGACGGTAACCTCCAGCTTCCTCTCTGATAGTTAGACATCTAAACACCCCTTACAGAGAGCGATTATTCGGCGTTGCCTCTCTGAGCGAGCGTCATTATACCCCCTGCTAACGAAGCGAAAGGCTTACACAACTGATAACGGCGAAGGGCGGTCTGACGCCCTACGCGCGCTTCCTACTCGCGTGTACTTGGGGGTCTCTTCATTTCCTTTTGTCCGCGAGACGAGAGTCTGGAATGAATGACCTTTTTTCCGCATGAGAGAGGAGATGACGAACCCTTCGTCCCTTCGTCTCCTCGAATCACGCAGGGCATTTTGCGCAGCAATGTTTGTGGGTGGAGCGGCAGCTTGTCGTGGAAACTTGACGCGGGTCTTCAAAGATTATTCAGCATATCAAGCAAGACGGATCAGTGTCAACCCGTCCTGCGTGACACGTTGAATAATCTCTAGGACCAGATTCAGGGATTCAATCAAGGATTCAATTAAGGACATATTTTGGTAAGTAACTATGACAGCAAGACGATTTGTGTTTAGATACAGATGCAGTGACTGCGTAGCAAAAACTCAGTCTTGCATGACACGTTGCATAATCTCCAGGACCAGATTCAGGGATTCAATCGAGGACATATTTTGCAAAGTAACAATTACGGTAAGACCATTTGCACTCAGGTCCAGATTCAGCGCATCGGCGTTGCAAAAATCAGTGTCACGAAGTCATTCACCAGATTCAGGGATTCAATCAAGGATTCAATCAAGGACATATTTTGAAAAGTAACTATTACAGCAAGACGATTTGCGTTTAGGTACAGATGCTGTGACTGCGTAGCAAAAATCAGTCTTGCATGACATGTTGCATAATCTCCAGGACCAGATTCAGGGATTCAATCGAGGACATATTTTGCAAAGTAACAATTACGGTAAGACCATTTGCACTCAGGTCCAGATTCAGCGCATCGGCGTTGCAAAAATCAGTGTCACGAAGTCATTTACCAGATTCAGGGATTCAATCAAGGATTCAATCAAAGACATATTTTGGTATGTAACTATCACAGCAAGACGATTTGCGTTTAGGTACAGATGCAGAGGTGGGCAGCGAAAATCAGTCTTGCATGACACGTTGCATAATCTCCAGGACCAGATTCAGGGATTCAATGGAGGACATATTTTGCAAAGTAACAATTACAGTAAGACCATTTGCACTCAGGTCCAGATTCAGCGCGACAGCGTTGCAGAAATCAGTGTCACGAAGTCATTCACCCCGCGACGGAACTGAACCTCTTCCGCGTACGTCCGCCTAGAGCTCTTCCGTCCGCATTCGAAACTTCCCCCGACGACGCCAGGGTGCTTCATCCCGACATACTCCTCACCCTCTAACGAGGCTGGCTCGGGTGTGCGGAGCTGGAGCGCGCGAGGACGCGTTCGTCGCTGTAAACGTGAGCTGGCACCGAGCTAGAGCTGCGAAGCCATTCATCCGTGAATCCCGGGACGCCTCTGTCTCGCTCTCGCGGCCCCGCGTTAACCACTCCGGCCCTGTTTTCTCCTTCCTTCTTCGTCCCCCTTTCGCTCGCGTTTTTTTTTCCTTCTCCTCCTTTTTTCGCGCTTCCCTGCAACCCGTGCCCGCGACTCCACCGGCGGTATGCGACTTCCGTCCACGGGCGTGAAAAAGGGTTCAACGGAAGCGCGCGCGCTGCGAACGCGGCTGATTCGCCGGGTGAACTTGCGACACCAAAGCGCAGAGCGAGCCCAAATTGTTTCTCAACACTCTCTCGGGCGCGCGAGTCGCCTATTCGACTTTGCAACATTTTTCGCGGGTAAAATGGAAGCGTGAGGTTAGTGTCTAGGTAGGTCATTCTTTCTCTTACGTTTTTTGCAACGCTATTCGTGTTCACATGGTGGGCGAATACATTTTTTTTTCGTAATCCTCATTTTGCGACGCTGATGGTAAAACTGTTTCCCAATTTCCGTGGGAATATCTGACGCGTGAGTAATGACACTAGGTAGGTCATTATTTTTCTTACGTTTTTTGCAACGCTATTCGTGTTCACATGGTGGGCGAATACATTTTTTTTTCGTAATCCTCATTTTGCGACGCTGATGGTAAAACTGTTTCCCAATTTCCGTGGGAATATCTGACACGTGAGTAATGACACTAGGTAAGTCATTCTTTTTCTTACGTTTTTTGCAACGCTATTCGTGTTCACATGGCGCGCGAATACATTTTTTTTCGTAATTCTCATTTTGCGACGCTGATGGTAAAACATTTTCCCAATTTCCGTGGGAATATCTGACGCGTGAGTAATGAAGGCGAATCGTCGGTATATTTTTGCGCGAACGGATATGGAAATTCGAGGGGTTCGGGGATAACGGGAAATGGTGTTTGGGACAAACTGACTGATACGCCGACCGGTCGGGAGTCATACATGACAATATAAGCCGAGTAACGCGCGCGGCCGTTGGGTCCACCCCGGACGGCGAGTTGAACCGGGTAACCCTCTAATCTCACATCGAGAACAGCCATTAGGCGAATCATGGCACTTAGCGCCGATAACGGTGGTGGAGAGTGCAGAGGTTTCGTGCGCAAGGGCCTTCGGCTGGTGATAGCGCGGCGATAGATGCGCTCAACCGAGGGGTTATCTTCGCCGGCATATAATATCATAATTAAATTGGACGCGCGCATCGCGTTTCATACACGGGCGACGGTTCGACGGCTGGCGCCGCCGCGCTGAGTACATGCATGAGTTTCACAAGCCACGCCGGAATTTCCCTCTCGTCGGGACGGGAACTGATCAAAGTGCCTGATGTACCCGGGCGATATATTGAATCACGTGTCACGCAGAAGTATCGCGTTACTCTAACGTCTCACGCTGAGGTGAGAAACGTGTAAACACGGCTCCGTGTAATAAAACAAAAATAGACAGCAAGTTTTGGCTTAGAGACAATGGATATGTAAATGTTGAAATCATTTTTATGTTGCACTGAAGGTAGTTTATGAAAAGCTCATTTGCTTCGATATATTAAAATAGTGATGTAGTCCGAATAATATTTATTTCACGCAGAAGTATCGCGTTGCACTAACGTCTCACGCTGAGGTGAGAACCGAGTAAACACGGCTCCGTGTAATAAAACAAAAACAGACACCAAGTTTTGGCTTAGAGGCAGCAAATATAAATGTTAAAATCATTTTTATATTGCACTGAAGGAAGTTTATGAAAAGCTCATTTATTTCGATATGCATATTAAAATAGTGACGTAGTCCGAATAACATTTATTTCACGTAGAAGTATCACGTTACACTAACGTCTCACGCTGAGGTGAGAAACGTATATATAAATGTTGAAATAATTTTTATGTTGCACTGAAGGAAGTTTATGAAAAGCTCATTTATTTTCATATATTACAACAGTGACGTATAGTCCGAATAATATTTATTTCACGCAGAAGTATCGCGTTACACTAACGTCTCACACTGAGGTGAGAACCGAGTAAACACGGCTCGGTGCAATAAAACAAAAATAGACACCAAGTTTTGGCTTAGAAGCAACAAATATAAATGTTGAAATCATTTTTATATTGCACTGAATGAAGTTTATGAAAATCTCATTTATTTCGATATATTAAAATAGCGATAGCCCGAATAATATTTATTTCAGACTCGCGGAACGAGATTGACATTTTTATGCAATTAATTCCGCGAGTTCTAATTATGAAACGCGTGCACATCAAATTAAGAGACAGTGAAATGAAAGTTCCGCCATGGTCGCCGGTCAAAGGCGAACTCGACGAAATTCCGGGAAGTACAACACACAAAGCTGTCAAAGCAAACTGTGAGTTTGGGGGGGAAAACGAATGAAGAGTTTTTGCCGAAGAATTCCAGCACGCTTTTTTGCGCTTCGACTTCGGCCCGCGACGGCGATCGCGCTCTTACGCCTCGGCAAAATCAAAGTATACACGGAGGTATAATTTCTGCGCCAATTGCTAATTGGCAACGCGTATAGAGACGGCTATATACATTTTTCCCGGAGTTTTTGCGAAACGCTCGCGTTTCTCGGGAACGAAGATGGCACGAGTGGCGGGAGCGAAAAGGGGGGCCAACCGAGTTTTGGCGTCTGTCGCGGACCCCGCGCCGAGCTCTCCGAGGTGTAGACGCGCGCGGTGGAAAAGTTTTCCTCGCGGTAGGTTGAATGGGCGATACCTTGCGAAATACGACGGTTAAACGCGAGTTACTACACAGTATGTTTTATACCGGACCGAAAAAGTTTTCACGAGCGGCGACTTTTGGCGCTGCGAGCGCCGGGAAAGCTCCGCGCTGCGCCCGCTCGACGTGTCTGAGGTATTAGGGGAATATGAAATTTTATTTTTGAAACTCGCCGCTGATACCTTTACGGCTTATCCTGACATTCTTTCCTGGCTTTCCCGGCTCGCAAAGGTGTAACTCACGTGGAGGTGAATTCGCATGGGTCACATAAAAAATTAGTAATATCGGCATAAATAACTTTTTTCCCGAATATTTTTCGACCGCTTGAAAAGAAAACAAAAAAAACACACACAAGTCACTCCGATGAAATAACGTTAATTATTCTCAAACGATAAAACTGGAAGAGTAATTTCCTTCTCCGGTGACCGAAAATCTTGGGAGCAATTTTTTTTTTTTTCGTGTTTTTTCATTTTCAGCCTCGTCGAAAAAAAAGATAACACAAATTCCCAAGTCACTGGCGTGTGAAATTAAAAGTTCGGCTGCTTCGCCCGAGACGCAACGCGCGTGCCCGAAAAAAATTTATCTCTCCGGCGTCCGGACTTCGACGCCGATAAATTAGTACTAATGCGAAAACGGTACATATAGATTTTTCGCGTGGTACGTGCGGAGGCCGCAGGAGGCGCCGCGCCGGCTGCGGCCTTATGAGAATGAACGGCCGGGCAGAGAGAGAGAGAGAGAGAGAGAGAGGCAGAAAGCGGGGGGTTTTCGTGCCACTGTGCCCACCGGGGGCCTCGCGAGAGTCTCTGCTAATGAATTTTTAAGTTTTAACTCGGTAACCCCGGAGCCCTGCGCCTCGCCGCTCGCCAAACCAGGATGCGGCGGGGCAGCAAAGTTCCCCGGGCTCACCGAAAGGCGCGCGCGCGCGGGGTTTCATTGAAAATTATTTTCCACCCGCGTTTAGAGACGCCCTATCTGCCCGCGCGCTCGCCGCGCGTTACCGTCGAAATAATTAATTTTTTTTTACCCCCTCACTCGCGCGCCCTCTCGGTCTCGCCGTCCTCCCGCCTCGGCGCGGCTCTTTCATTGAAATCGCTTTAGCACCGGGTCCACTTAATTTTCTTTTTTTTTTCGCCCGATACTTGCAGCAATTAAGGCACGACCGAGAACGCCGGGCGACGACGGAAACGTTAGGGGAACTGCGAGGAAGACGACAATGTGGTTTTAGATATAGTTATATTTATATGGGGCGCCGGGCGAACGGTGACGTCATACAAGGCAGGACAGACAAAAAAAAATACGGAGCCTGAATGAGAGACGAGATAACCTTGAATTTTGTATCCCTAGAAATATCGGCTACTGAATTATCACGATAAAGCGAATAAGTTTTGTATAGATTTTTATTCGGGTATTTTTTAAACTCTGCAAAGAATCAAATTTTTCGGCTTTAAAATTCTGTGAAGAATTCCAAAATCAAGATATCGCGTTCCGCCTTGCGGTATTCTCTTTGTTATAGAGTTTTCTCTCGGACAAAGGAATAAAATCCAGGTTCGACTGATCGAAAAAAAATGTAACCTCGATATTAGTGAAGTGACAACTGGGTAAGCGCGTGAAGCGCACGTATATAGGCTAGTAATATTTAAACAAAAACGATGCCTGAATGAAAGACGAGACAACCTCGAATTTCATGTCTCTGGAACTGTCGGCATCTGAATTATCATGAGCGAATACATTTTTTTGTATATTTTTATTTTATTTTTCAACTCTGCAAGATATAAATCAATATTTATTATAAATACCGATCACTGAGTTCCTTATTCTTGAGTAAGTGATAAATAGCGGTCGAATGAGTGGCAATCGATGAAGTATTATTGACGTAAAACCATATTTATCGACAGAAAGTCAACAGCTCTCCTCATTCTTACGTAAGTGAAAAATAGCAGCGAAGCCGAGTAGCAGCCAATGAACTATTATGGGTACGGTGTAAAATGTGTTTATTCCGTTGTTGCCCTGCACTGTGGGTGTGTACTACCTATTCTGATGGCCATAACGAGAACATAATGAATCGATAGGAAGCGCCTAAACCGAGAACTGTGAAAGGCGCCCGAGCTGTAAATATTTCAGTGGGCAATATAATATTATTGTGGTGAGAGGTATACGAGGTGCCTGATGGCCACTTGATAGTTAATAAAACTCTCGTTTCGTCCCGCAGCTCCGGAGCTCCTCGTTCCAATGGTTAAAGAGGTACGAAGGAACTGCGCTTCCTTATTGTTGATGGGGCTTCACCGAGCTCAATGAATTCCGTCTGTCCCGCGAAGCGAATGGACACTTTATGTCTGAATTAATCTTTTTTCGCGTTAAGACGTCGTGTTATAAAAACTGGATTATCCTTCCACTCTGTCCAATTTTTAAGAAACTGTTGAGCAGCTGAACCAAATAACGCGCTTTACATCCCGACCTTTTTTTATCACCAGATTAAAAAAAAATCCTGTTCCAGCGTATAGAAATGGAATATTCCAGGCTATTCAGAGATCGTTCCGAAGATTAAAGAGGCATGAAGGAACTCTTCTTCCTTCTTCGCGAGCTCATTGAATTTCGTCGGGTTTGTCCCACAAAGCAAACGGACACTTTGTTTCCATAAATTAATTTTATTTCGCCTTAATGCGAGGCACTATAAAAAATACGATTATTCTTCCCATTCTGTACAATTTTTAGGGAACTCTTAAGCAACCACACCAAATAATATACTACATATCCCGACCATTTTTTTATCACTACATAAAAAAATTTCCTGCTTCAGGAAAAATAGAAAATTCCAGTCGACTAGCGTCACGATGACACAGAATTTTTTTCGTCGCGCGCGTTCGGTACGCTTGTTCGCTTGTGCGGCATTCCGCACGCATTGCCGAAAATATGTAGCAGGAACGCCGTATATTCCGTCGTGGTTATTCGCCGCGCGCATAGAATTGAAAGTTCCTCAACTGAGGAATGGCGCACTCGGCTTATATTCCCGTACGAAGACAGCTTTTCCCAAGACCAGTTAGAGCGAGCACGCGGGGTCTGGTCCACCATGGCGAAGGTATTCGAGAGACATCAGTTCGCCCATGATACGGGCATTCTTTCCCTCTCGATGCTTCGGCCGCGTCGCGTAGCTTCCTCGCGACTTTGTCCCGCTCGGCCCCCGCAGAATCCGTGGGAAAGTTCGGAGCATCGAAAGCTGGAAGCTTCTCCAGCCCGGTCGGCATCTCTCGGTTGATGACATTTATTTTCCTTCGCCATAATTCACCCCCTCCCCCTCTCCCCCTCCCCCCCTCCCTCCGCCCTCTCCTCGGACTCGGCTCCAGCTCTTCTCCGCCGAAACTTCTCAAACTTAGATTAGCGATTCAATTTGGGTCGGCGGTAAATCATCCCTCGAATCGTTTTTTAATCGAAAGCGCCCCCCGCGCTCGCTCAACGTTCGCTCCTCTTGGCAAAAAAATTCGGCCTTGCCCGACCGCGTCTTCCGCGTGGTTCTCGCTCGTCCTCGTGTCCCACGAACGGACAGCCGAGCGGTTGGTGAATAATAACAGCAACGAAACGCGCGATCTCGAAAATCACGAACTGATCCGTTCACTCGAAAACTCCCGGCGTTGTCAAATGTTTTTTTTTTTTTTTAATTATGAAAACAAAACAAAACCTCTCGTATCGCACATGTCACCGTGAACAATGCGCGCAAAAAAATACGAATACGCATTTATCGAGTCGCGCGGGCGAGGCGAAACAGTGGGAATTTTCATAATTAAATTTCGTTTGATTTTCCCTCGCGGTGATTATCGCGCCGTGGGGATTGCGGAGGCTCGAAAAAAAAAAGAAAAAAAAAACAAAACAAAACAAAAAAAACAAGAACAATAATAATTCCGCCGTTGACATATTCCGCGCCTCGCGCACTGCACACGAGTACGAGTTTCCAGCCGCGCCCTACGCTCACCACCCCCCCCCCTCCCCCCCCCCCACCGACCCCCTTGGCCGTCCCGTGTGTCTCGTGTCCCGTGTTTCCACGGATTATTTTCCAAATGAGAGGCGACTGTGTGTGTGTGTGTGAGTGGGTGGCACACGTGTGAGCCGCGTTGGCTCACCGGGCGGCTGGCGTATAAAGTTCGCTCGGTGCACGTTTTCCCCCGCAAAAGCCTCTCGGCGCGCTCGGTGCTCACGCGGCGCTGACGAGGTGCGGCGCGCTCGGTGCTGCTCGCGACTGCCGGCGTCGCCGACGCTCACGGCGATTCTTCCACTCCCTTGCGTGTACTTTTTATCCTGTGAAAGATAATCTGTGCTCATTCGTATGCCCCACCGGGTGCGAGCGGCGGCGGCGGCGGCTCGCTCTCTGCACTGGCTGCGCGGGTCGCCTCGGGGCTCTGGGTCATTTGGGATTCGCGGTGTGCTGAGCCTCTATCCCTCGCTGTCTCGCCATCCTCTCTCGCTCTCTTTTCCCCGCTGCCCCTCGTGTCACACTCGTTTTGGGCATGATAATACTGCATAGCCGTGTCGGGTGCCCCCCCCCCCCTCTAACCCCACCCCCCACCCTCCACCCTCCTCCCGCCCGTCGGTCTATCGCTCGCTCCCACTGCTTAACGAATCTGCCTTTATATATAGTCGTATAATAATAATGCAACGTGCGAGCGGGACGCAGAAGGAAAGTACGATAAAGAGGCTCCGCTACCACCACTGTGCATATCGAACATTGTGAAATATCTCGCATCGCCACGTTTGAATACGCCGCGGAATATATGGAATATACTAAATGAAAAAATGTGAGGGGAGAGAAAAAAAAAAGAAACGACGTAATGACCGTAATATTGCGTTATAAAAGTTGGCCCGGCGTTGCGCTCTTTTGACTGTTCCTATTTTATATTCGAATGGCATCGTGAAATATCTTTCTCTCTCTCTCTCTCTCCCTCACTCTCTCTTCATCTCGTTTTTTTTACTTTTTTTTTTATTACTTTTTGACTCCTCGTAAAGAAGGCTTTTTATGTCGGAAATAATATGTTTGGAAAGCTTCGCGGTTCGCGTGTGACGATCAACGAGAGGACCGCGCGGTCGCCGCGTCACCGAAGCAAACGAGCCGAAATATAATAACGCGCCGAACAATGTCGAGCGCATAGCCGCGAAAATCAAGCGGGCTTTTCGGGTTTTTTTCTTGTTTTTTTTTTTTTTTGCGAGTTCTGGAAAATATATATAAACCTCAATTACGCGTTTGTCAAGAAATGAGAATTAAACAAACAAACAAAATGGTACTTATTTACAACCACGACCTACATCGCGTTCGCGAGACTCATTAGCGTGGATTTACTTTTACTTGCCGAAAAGTTGGCCCGAACTAATTTGCGAAACGCGAGAAATCACAGAGGGCGAGGGAGCGAAGTTTCGTGGGATTTCAGGAGCGAAGGAGAAAAAAAAAAAATTTACGCGATCGCAGTTCTCGTTCGTTTTCGCCTTCAAACGGATGAGGTGGTTCACCCTTTCGGGAGTTCCTGTCGAGTGGGGAGCCGGGTGGATGGAGAGGGGGGGGGCGGCAGGGGGGTGGTCTGGTATAAGACCGAAGAGAGGCGTCAGGTGGATATATATCTATAGCACAGCGCGAGCAAGAGAGTTTCCGAGAAGTGAACTAATAATCGAATCCCGGTACCCGAACTTCGAGGGAGTCGGGTAACACCGAGTTTTCATTCTTCGGGTCACAGAATACTTCGGTAGACTTCCTTTATCTGTGGGGTCGGAGGGGGGGGGGGGCTGGCGAGGTTCGAGGGGATTGGTCGTCTGCCCGGTGCTTCATTCCCCTCTGGCGCCCCCCGAGCTTCCGCCTCGTCCCCTTTGCCCCCTTTGCCCCTTTCACTTCCCCCCCCCCCCCCCCCACCCCCCATACCCAAAACCCGGCGGTAAGTATTTTTCCTGGAAAGATTCTATTATTCAGCTCTGGCATCGCGCACATACTGTTCGCCCGCGGTGGCGGAAGATGCGACGGCGTAGGGGGTGGCGGGGGGAGAGGGGGGCGGGGGGCTGGCTATGGATTCTCGCGGCACCCGAGAGGGCCACATCTGCTTTACGTACGAATGGTTTATTTCAGCCGCGCGCGCGCGCGAGCGCGAAAACGTCGCACATTCGTAAAACCGAATCGTGTGCGCGAGAAACACAGCGAGCGAGGCGGAGAAAACACACACGCGCGCGGGGGGGTGGAAAAAGAAAACCGCGCGAGGGAGTCGCTTCTGGCACGTCGGTGCTTACCAACAGCGGCGACATTTTTGGTTGCACTTTCCACCCGGATTCCGCGCGCGCGCGGGCGCCCCTTTTGCGGCTGCTGCACCGCGCGCGCTTTTCTCTCGTCGCCAATTACCCAGCTGCTACGACGCGGCTGTTTCGCGTACGTTCGCGGACTCTCGCAAACGATACATAAATAATGCGGGGATAGCGCGCGCGATACATAAATCGCTGCCATTTACCAACGCGCGCGCCCGGCGAGAGCGCTCGCGGTGTGCAAGGTGAGAAGGAAGCGCGCCGGTTTCCGGCCTTCGTACTCTTCGCCCCCCCCTCCTCCTACCCCCTCCAACCCCCTTCTGCCCCGCTGGATAATACAAATAGCCAAAGCCACGCGATACGTAACAATCTGTCCGACCCTCGCGACGGGAAGCGATGAAATATTAGCCGCGTTTGTGCGCCCCCCCCCCTTACCCCCCTCCCACCCCCGCACAAGTTTTATCCTCTGTGTGTTCTAGTGCCGACCTCCCCCTCCCAACCACGCCGTCCTTCTCGCCCCGACCCGATGCTCTAACCCGTGATACCTACTCCACGCTTTCTCGTATTTCTCGAACAAAAGGGCGTTTTGTATAATAAATTCGTTTCGCGGAGAAAAAGCTTGACTGGGTGATATAAGCCATGAGAGCAACTCTATACGTTACGAATGATCTTGGGGAGAAGTTGGAGAAAAACAGATTTTACCGGGAAACAGAGAGAACTTCTTTTTTTCATGGCACAAGAAGCATGGGGAAATTTGATAGAAGATGAATTGTTGAATTATGCGGATGTTTGGTAGGTCTATCGTATTGGAATTTTTGTGTCGATTTACAAAAGGTTCAAAAACGTCGTCAGCGAAGAATGTCCGATCGCACAAAACCTCAACCATTGATTGAAGAAAGAATAAAAAAAGATTGCTGCAGTTTCCAATAATGCTGAAATCGTTAGGATGCCGATAGTTCGTTTCATCAATACGGTTCCGTGACACGATATAACACGACAAAATATCGCAACGACAAAATATCACAACGACAAAATATCACAACAACAAAATATCACAACGATAAAATATTACAACGATAAAATATCACGACGACAAAATATCACGACGACAAAATATCACGACGACAAAATATCACGACGACAAAATATCACAACGACAAAATATCACGACGAAAAAATATCACAACGACAAAATATCACGACGACAAAATATCACGACGACAAAATATCACGACGACAAAATATCACAACGATAAAATATCACACGTGATCTTTTTCCATTGTGACAATTTATTGCCATCATCTTTTTCCATTGTGACAATTTATTGCCATCATCTTTTTCCATTGCTTTATTTTATCGGAATAATCTTTTCCCTTTGTTTTATTTTACCGCAACGATCTTTTTCCATCGTGACAATTTGTCGCTGTGATCTTTTGCCATTGCGATATTTTGTCATCATGATATTTTGCCAAGTGATCTTTCGTCCGTTATATTCAGTCGTGTTATATTATACGTCGCGTCACCCATCAACGCAGTATTTTCCTCGTAATTCACGTGTCTCCCGCCTGCCCTAGTTACATTTCCTTGCCCCTTTTTTCGCGCTACTCCCGGTTATGTTTCATTCGCCCGTTACGAGGAAAAAAAATAAGCGCGGGAAAGAGGGCGGGAGGGGCGGAAGGGAAGCCGAGCTCGTACTTACCCTTCGCAATGATTTACAATCCGCTGGCTGTTACGTACGTTGCCGGACGCGACCGCCGCCCGCGTTTCTCCGTAATTAATAAAATGATTAAATGAAGCTACCTTTGTCTTCCATTAATTACCGAGAGCCGCGGAAAGAGCTCGAGCACAGACGGTGTGTGCGCGCCGCTATTGCGCTGGTCGCCCCGTGACCGAGCCACAGAGGTGATCCCGACCTCTCGAGGACGAAACGGAGCGAACGAACGCGAGTCGCGCGAGCGCGCGGAGGTCGCGGACATTAGTAATGCGACATTCCTCTTTTGTGACATTCTCCGCGCTCGTCCTCGCAGCTCTTCGCCATTCAGAGGAAGAGCGGTATGAGTGTAGCATCGAGAGCGATAAAAAGACGAGAAGGAATCACTCGCCTTGTACCCCCCCCCCCCCCCCCCCACTCCTCCCCCCGTCGCCCTTTCTTCACTTGCTATTTCCTTGCCGATCCGCTGGGATATAAGGAACATAAATCTGCACGAACGCTCGTATCCCCCCCACCCCCCTTTACCTGTGCACTCTATCGTTGCAAAATGCACGGGGCTTTTCCACATCACCGCCTTTTTCGTGTCATTCCTGTGCTCTCATTTTTCACGTCTACCTCGCGCATTGTTCGTTCGTTTTGGCTTCGGGATTACGCGGCGGTTGAGAATTATTAATAAAACACCGTAAAAAATATGCCGGCCCTTTGGCCTCGGATTACGGATTTAATCTCGCAATACAAACGGACGGAATATTTTGTTGTTCCCCTTTTTTATCACCGCTGACAGCGCCGTCTATGAGATTTAGCGTAATCTGTCTTCTTTTGGAAATATAATTGCGTACGAATTTCAAAGTAGGTTTCAGGAAATTTAGATTACGCGTTTTGCATTGTTTACAATATTCACGTGTTGGATTCGTGGATAATAATTTGTTTCTAAAATTTGGGTCGTGCCTGGATTCTGAAATTTGCTGTTTAGTGTAAAAATTGAAGAGGTCGACTGAATTTCGAGCATACAATATGCAGAAGACACTAATAACAAATTCATAAAGCGGTATTAATTATACCATTTTTTGGTTCACCAGCAGTCTTTTTCGGCCTCGCAAAACTCCCGAAACCGACATTGTGGTCCATTTTCATATTTTCCCTCTTAGTCTGCTTTGCTCACACGAGCCCACCCACGTTTTTTCCTCCCCCGAAGTCCGTCGAATATATGAGAGGCATAAATCTCCGCAGAGATACGAAACTGTTGTATACTCCGGCGTCGCGATGCTCGATGGGGTCCGCTGCCCCCGCCGCCTCTTGATACTTTTATTTCTTTCCCGTCTACCCCGCGACTCGCTCGGGCATTCTCATTATTCCCCCCCTGCCCCAACATCCCCTTGGTGTATTATTCGGTGCGGAAACAGTGTTTTTCCGATCGCGGCAGCGCTAAGCTCAGGTGGAGAGAAGAGATGATATAGCGCGGGGCGCAAAAGCCACGAGCGCTTGAGGTCGGAGAATCGCGAGGATCGTGATGGAAAGCGAAAAATGGGTAGAATCGCAGATGCACCGTGAAAAAGAGCACAAGAAGCGCACGAGAGGCGAGCGTAGAGTGGAGTCATAAAATATTCAGACTACTTTCTAGTTCTCTTCATGGGCTTATTGCATCTACATACGTCGTCTACCTCGGGGGGTTTTTCCGGGCTGAACCCGGGTGTCGTCGTCGTTGTCCCCCACCCCCGAAGCTTGGCGACGTCGGAACCCAGAAGCATCCGGAGCACCCAACAGGCCCAGAAGCTTGGGGGCCGCAGGGGGTTGGATTGGGGGTAGCTCGAACCCCTCCCGGGGTTAGCTTGATGCCCGGATCTCGCCGACTTATGCCATATCAATATTTTACAAGCCCGGGTCATGCGAGTTGCGAGCGCAGCCAGACGAAATCCATCGAAAGATGAACGAATCCCCCCTGGGGGATCCGAGAGCCGAGGCGAGATAACGTGTGCGCTGTGCGCTTTACGCCGGAACGTTTGGAAGATCCAGGGGCTTCAGGTGTGTCACCATTCACCCGTCGAAACGGGCGCGAGGATCAAAGACCCCAAAGACATATCGGGTTAGTCTTAATGAGAACGAAGCCTCACAGTCGTCCGTAGCACCGGCAATCGAGTTAATCAAGCGCAATTCAGAAACGAAGAAGCGCATACGACGCACTCGTCCCTGGAAATAGGATGCTTAACGACTCGTTGAGCATTGCGCACGTTCAACAAGTCTTCGCGCGTCGTGGAGCCACCTGAATGGGACTCCAAGAAAGAATGATGAGAGTGAAGTGACGGACGGTGAATATGGCTCCAGCGTTGGAATGAGTGACGCTCGGAAGGGTCTGGCGGAGAAGGCGGAAGGGATCTCTCCGCCCCGTCTGCGTACATCCTTGTTGTCTGGGGTGGCACTTACACGCGAGCCTCTTCGACGAAGTACAGTCTGCTGCCTCGAGTGTCGCTGTGTGTACACGCGACGCTCTCAGTCGTCTACGTTGATTCACTCGCGAGCGCGTGATACACCGGGTTAGTACGTGTGGAACCCCTGGAGCCGCACCTCTCGCCTTCGATCAAAGCGGTCTTCGATTGTCGACCATGAATAAGGTATTGCGTCTACGAAACCTTAATCGATGCGGCGGATCATGAATGATTAGGGCGATTCTCGAAGGGCTGCTTAGCGATGCTCCTAGCGATCGAGCCGCAGTCAAACAGTCTAGGAATTCAAGAGACGACGTCGAATTAGGCGAGCCCGTGCAGATTGCAGGTGTCGTTCCTTGAAAGGATGTCTGTTTCGATGAAAGCCCAGGGCAATTGGTACAGGCTGACGTTGCGCAGAGGGCGCTGGCCTTAAACCGATTCACTGAGTCTGATTCGTCGGGGATTCTGATGCTACTCGGCTTCGAGGTCAGGTCTATGAACTTCCGTTTCAACATGTCACTTGGATCGTCACTTTCGTAGTTTTAATATCTCCTTGTATTCTCTTTGTGTACTGTCAGGATGATGATCTATGGTGCATCCGCGAAGCTCCAATTGAAGCAGTGGATGGTGAATGATCACTGCGATTCTGTAAGCCCTACTTACCGATGCTCCTGGTGATGATCCAATGATAAAACGGTTCTGGAAGTCAGGATTCAGCGCAGATCGCAGCCGTCGTTACCTCGAAAGGATGGTCCGTCTGTTCCGACGAAAGGCTAGGCCAATTCATACCTTCCGACGTACCGCAGAGGGCGCTGCCCCCCCTGAAAAACTGCTTCACCGCTTCACTCAGCCGCGCTGGGAATTCCGCCGCAACTCGGGTCAGGTCTGCGAACTTCTCCACCACCGTGTCTCTTACGTCTATCCTGTAGTTCTCATATCTCTTTGTACATAACCAGGACCGCGCACGAACAGCCGGGCTAACGATCCTTCCAGCTTTTTCCTCCTCCCCGCGTCTCGCTCTTCCTCCGTTTTCATCCCCCACCACCCCGCGAAGTATATCCCAGAAATAGCGAAAGACTTCAAGGAGAGCAAAAAGCTTTGCCCTCCCTCGTTCCTTTCAGAGCCGAGGGAATTCCATGGCCAATTGGGTCGACGCGAAAGGGGATGAAGTTTCACCGACTGCCGAGGAGACTAGCGGCTTATACAGCCCGGTAGATTGACTGGGAGTCGTTGGCCGCCGTGGCCTTAGCTTCTCGCGCTGTGTGTGCGAGACGCTGAAATAGCACTCGATGTTTTCGCCGCGTGTGCGTAAATTCCGGGATTGAATTTCGAGTTCGCGTTTGGATGGCGCATCCATCGCTGCGGAGTTCGGTGTCAGTGAGTGCATCCTCGGCGGAATTCGTCGCCGAGTGATCTCACAGCCGGCTAAGAAACTAACGCCGGAGGAAGACGACGACGACGACGACGAGAGTATTCATGGAGTATCCGGGAGAGGCGAATGACCCCTGGCCACACGCGATTCGATCTCGCGTCCCACTCGAGACCCGCCGACTATCCTCTCGCGCGCCGCTTCTGCATCATCTCGTTGCGGGCGTCGTGGCTGCGCTTCGGGCGACCGAGGAGATCGACTACCTATTCCTCAATTCCGCAGGCGCAACGCGCGCGCCATCAGATTTCCAAGACGAAAGTAGATATCAGCTCGTCCAACCGCGCGCACGGATTTCAACGAGAGTCGCGCGACCACCGCGGATCTTCTTCTCTCGTCCTGCACGCTGACAAATTTATCGACGGATAAAAAACGCCATTTTCGCGTATTGATTTGGGTCAAGTTCTGATCTGGTATTCCTATTCCTGCGGTGGCGAGTCCGCGTATCAAACTCGGGTGAATCAAATTTTCTCACTTTGAACATACAGGCAAGTAAAACGACACGAGCGGCGGGTGCAACGAAACAACGGATTTACAAAATAAAAAAACCTAAATAATCAAGTTTTCCATTTTTTCGTGAAACTATCGCGTCTAGAAAAAATCTAATGGCAAATATATCGAAATAAGATTAAAAAAAATGAAAAAAGTAAAAAGTATCATCGTAATTTTTTCGAAATTTCATCACTTCACTGAAATCGAGGTTACTTATTTTTGGACCGTTTAAACCTGAATTTTCTTTCTTAGTTCAAAAGAAAACTGAATAACGAAGAGAATACCGCAAAAAATTCGACCAGAAAAACGCGAAAAATGATTTTTCTCCCTGCAAGTATAGTAAAATTAGGCCACATACGCGTCCATTCCTAGTTGATGTTATATATTGTTATTCTTCGGTTTGTACGCGTTTTTCGCACTATTTGTGTAATCGGAATACGATATAATTCGGCGCGCGATTTTTTTTCTACTTCCCTTTGTTCCGCACGAGGAATTCGCCGGTTTTCAATTTTTCGCCTCTCCCGGCGAAAAAACCGGCGCTCGGTGGAGAAAAAAAAATAACTTCAAAGCGACAAACAGTGGGGAAATAATTGGGGATAAACACAGAGAGATTCGCGCGCGAGAAGCGGGATGCGAATATTTTTTATGGCGGTTATGGTCGCCGACGCATTACCGACCGGTGCCCGGTGGGACCGACGGTGGCGCGCTCGTTGATGCCCTGTTATTTCTCCATCTGCCGCAGTGTGCGGCGCGTGTACCACGCGCGCCATGTCCCGGGAGCGTCTCCCGGTGGGCCAAAAGTCGGGCGGACGGACGGGCATGGGATACCGGTTTTGTATTCTGGATCGTTGCCGAAGTGGGGGTGGCATGCGAGTGTTCTGGTTTCCGCTTCCGGCTTACATTTTACGTCTGGACGTTTCATTGTCGAAACGCGAATGTGCGCATACAGGATGTACGAAAGAGATGAAAACGGTTGACCCAGATGCGACTGGAGGGGGCGGCGCGGGAGGAGGAGAAGGGGGGACCGGTTGGGGGTTGAGAGAAAATGAGTGATACACAGGCAGAAAAACAGACAGAGACGGCGGCGAAGCGCCTGGGCGTGCATATCGAAAGTAGTTCGAGGGAGACACAGCGAGGGGCGCCGCGAGTTTTCCCCCGAAGGGGGCGGAAAACGTTCGCCGTGATCCATCCGCGTATTTGCATATACAGCTCAACACGCTCGTATCGTGGCTCTGAATAACGTTGTCGTTTTTTTGTGTGTGTTTTTTTTTCGCATCCGCTTCATAATTTTACCGACGTAAATGCTAATCTCAGTCGCGTCAAACTCTAAAAATAAAAAAAAAACGAACAGCGAAAAAAAACCCTTGTCAATGTATTTTATTTAAATGAAACAAAATGCCGCGGCG
Source organism: Pimpla rufipes (assembly GCA_963932165.1). Lineage (NCBI taxonomy): Eukaryota > Metazoa > Arthropoda > Insecta > Hymenoptera > Ichneumonidae > Pimpla > Pimpla rufipes. The sequence continues at coordinate 18,120,085 of OZ010633.1, forward strand.
GAGGCGCAAAAAGATGCTAACGACTGATCCGGGGACGCCTAACGCCCTCGTGAGGTCCAGATAAATCGAGTTTAATCAACGAGGCACGTCAATCGCGCGCCCTGCGACTCGATAAATTATTCATCGACGACGCGACGTCGGGGGGGGGGGGGGGGGGGGTGCGGAGGACGAGAGGACGGCTCGCGCGATGGCTGCGATCCGCTAAAATCCGAGGGCCCGAAGGGTCCGCGAGGAACGGCCGGAGAAATAAGAAAAGAGGGCAATTCGAGCCTAAGTTCAAAAGTGAGACGAGGAGACGGAGACACGGAGAGCGCGGGGGGGGGGGGGGGCAGTGTATTCAACGAGTTAGCTTTCCGCGAGCGAGTAAGGACTACCCGGTGCTGGAGGGTCGCAGCCCAGAGAGAGCAGAAATCGATTGCCATCGGCGGGTGGGTCTCGAGCCACCAGCCCCTCGGTGCTTCCCCGCGCTGGAAGTGCTATTGACGTTGCCACTGGGCGCTGCAGGCCCGAGGGTTGTTATTCAATGAGTTACATGCAGCGCGCGAGCCGGACGCGGTTCGAAGGAGGAGGACGAGGCGGAACGCGATGAGGAAGTACGACGAGCGTCGACATGGCAAGACAGCGGCGAAACGCCGACTGTAGCCGCGTGGTTAAGCCGCGCACCGACTCCGCCGTGGGGTCTCCCACTATTTATTTTATTTCCCCAGAAGCGGTCTCGACTCTATCCATCCAACTGCCGGCTACGACTTCGCAATTGTCTTCTCTACGTCAACTCCCCAGCCCACCGTCTCCCTTGGCTTACTCGGACCCGACGTCCAGCGTGGACGTGGACTGCGGGTTTGCCGCGCTGAGGCAACGCCGAATCTTCGCCCAGTGATTAATTATTCACCTGACGAAACATCGGGTGCGCGCCAGGGTTATCCGGGAATTGATCCGTGCGCCGCGCGCGCACAGACACGGACAGCTTAATGATCAACGCAAACCGGCTCGGACTCGTCCGGGGCGGAAGTCGAAGACGCGCGGGTAGAAACGCCGGGAAGTCGAATAAGTTTCCACGCGAAACTTGCACCGTCCCTCGGCTATATATTTCCATTTCTCAGATACATATTCAATAGCTCAGCCGCTGTGTATTCCTTCGGGTTTTCCGGGCTCGCTTCCGTTAACCCCCTTCCCAACCTCCACCTCCCTTACCCTCCCCCCCCCCCCGTCGTCCGAACCAGCCCTTGGCGTCTCCCCCCTCGTACTACGTGCCCATCCGTTGTTCCTTCCACCCTGCCATTGTTTTCGCGGAACGCGACGACGACGAAGTTCCCAAAGCGAATAAATAAAAGCATAAAACAGAAGCAAACAAAAATTAACGGAAAAACACACACGCGCGCGCGGGTACGGCGAGTGCACCGGAGCGCGGGGAGAGCCCGGGGTGAGAGCGAGGTGAGAGCGAGGGCGTGGCACACGGGGGCAGAAACAAACGTGTACGAACGCCGCACGATGGCGTGTGAAATATCGCGTGGGCATGCTACGGAATTCGACACGATGTTTCGTCCGTCACGGAGCGCGAACCGGCGAGCCGCGCGGGTACGCGCCGTATACACCTTCCACCCTTGACGCTTTGAACGGGTTGAAGGGCTCACTCGCTTCGTCTCTCGTTCACCTGCCACCTGGTCGAGTGAAAAAAAATGTAATGCACTCCCGGCATGAGGGTGGTCGGGGGTGATGGAAATCCGCCTTGCAGTGTTTTTCAGCATCTGCTGACCTTTTGTTCGCGATTTGTTGTTTTCGAACGGTGAAATTTCTTGACGCTTTGCCATATTAATTTTGGCATCGTTCTGATGTTCTTTTTATTCGTATTTATTTTGACATCATTTTGATGTTTTGCTTATTCGTAATCATTTTGACATCATTTTGATGTTCTTTTTATGTCTATTAATTAATGTTAGCATCTTGTTGACGTCGTTTTTATTTGTATTTATTTCGTTGTTTCGTTCGGTATCTTTGAATTTTTATTTGGCGCCTCAAATGTTCAGCAAAGCATTCCGCTGTATTACGGTATGAGGGAGAATAAATTCCTGGAGACAGGTCAGCACTGCATGGTGCTCGAGGCGCACAGGCAATAAACACTGTTCGGGGGGGGAGGCGTAGGAATCCGGGTACCGATCACAGACGGTCCGCTCTCTCCACGTCTGCGTCTTGTCGTATCGACCGTTCCGACAATTGAAAACGTGTTCGGTTTACTTGGATCGGACGAGACAGGCTGGTACCGTGTCGTACGTGTCCGTGTACGCACGTACCGCGGCTCAAGCGGATCCCTGTTGAAAAACTGCATCGAAATGCGCGCGTGCATGCACAGCTGTCAGTTTTGTTGGATTGCAACCGATTCACAAGGGATACAACGGTATTGAGCTACCCACGGTGAAAAATAATCTTCGCCCCGGCACTGGAGTTGGATCCTTTGTACGCGCAGCGCGGGCATTAGATATACATACGGGGTTCACATGTCTATAGTGTAATCTGCAAGGTGGAGAGGAAGCCGCATTCAGTCTGTCAGGACGTATGTACGTGAAAGGTGAAAACGACCCTCTTCGGTCGCGGTAGTATACGAGAGAGCACTTACCCATTGCCGGACCGTAGATGTTCAAGTAAAGACAGTCTTCGCTCTGATTCAGCAGATGAGGCCGAAGCCTCGTCAGGTACTCGTAACGTCCCCGTGGCATTCGCTCCAGCGCCTCTTCCTCGTTCGAGATGTCGGGAAATTTTTGCGGACACACAGGACCAACCCTGTCCGTCAGTCTGTCGAGCACAAGATTCATCGTTTTAGTCTACAATACGTTCCTCGATCTCTCACTGAAGTATCTCCAAAACCCTGAGTGAAAATTTGAAGCTACGTCAGGAACTGGTCAGGTCCCGACCAGGGTCCTATTTATGTTTGGATTCTGATGGGGACCTGGTCAAGGCCCTGCTTTACCTGGAATAATGCTACGAATTTACACTCAGGAACCGTTTGTGGTCATTAGACAATTTGGTAACGTTGAAAAGAATGAACGAAGCCGTATTCTCCAATATGGGATTTACTCACTTGACTCCGTCCCAAGGACTGGGCGCTCTGGTAGGTGAGAATCTGTTGCTCCCGATGGGCGGAGTGGCGTAAGGTATACCGAGATACACGTCGATGGACCGAAGGTACTTTGGATGTTCGAAAGTTTGCGTCAATCCCTGAATCTTGCCGTAGCGGGTCTGAACCACCCGGGAATTGAGGTTATAGTTGACGGATAACGAGAGAGCTATTTTGGGCGGCGTCACGACCATCAGACTGACGAGAATCAGGAAAAGTTCCATCTTGCCTGGGAGCACACTACGGTTTACGACCGACGTCAGCTATCTCTCCGTGCCCCGCACCCCGCGTGGCGAAATCCGTGACACCCCGGTGGCCTTAATCGCGAATTAAGGGTGACTGATTTCGTTTCTCGTGACGATATTATATCGATCGGGTGGCCGTCCCGAAGAATTTCTCATTTAAGCCGCGCCCCTTAGGATCAGCAACGTTCCAGCGGCATTGCATACGAGCCTACAGCACCGTCGGGCTCCAACCTCACCTCGACACGTCATCTGAAAGCCAATCAAGTCACGACTAATTACTTCCTGCTGTGACCCCATGCTCGTCGTGATTAAACGCGCTATCCGTGCTACACTCCCAATTGGATCCGAAGGTTCGTGTGCTCAACGGTCAGATCCAATAGGGAGCGGGAATTAAAGTTTCATTCGGTCTTCTTGGCTCTCTAGTCATATTTTCCCGCATACCTAGCGACAATTTTATATCGGGCCAGCGATTTCGCTTTCCACCCGTTGGCTAAAGTTTCGAATAAATATGTTTTTCATGCATTTTTTGTGTTCCGCGAGTATCGTCCATAAAGTAAAATATGAGATGTTTCAAACAGCGAATAAAAAGCACTATTTCTTTTTTAAAGCAAGATTTTATGAACCGAACATGTTTCTCATTCGACTCACGTACCGTCTACTAAAGCTACTGAAGTATCTCCACTAAAAAAAAAAGAAATCTACATCCCTTCGGAGAGGCGAATAAAGAGCGTCATGATCTTTTTGCCCCTTCCTTTCATTTACGCACCACGGCTCCTTGCAATATCGTGAATTATACGGGTGCTACATGCTGTAGCAGGAGTGTTGAATGGCGCGCGTCTTTCCTCCTCGATTCAACGTTATTCTAGCGTAGGCAAATTGATCTCGACGCTTCTCTACCGAACTATAAAAATCCGATTCCTTAGCATTATTCTGGCCATATTCCCCGAGATTTCGTGGACGTTGCCGCGCGGACCGGTGAGCACTTTCTCGGGATGTAGCCGACCTCACGTCGATCCACTCCGCACATAAGTGCGAAGGACGCGGCGAGAGAGAGAGAGAGGGAGAGTGAGGCGAGAGATTTTTCACGAACGTCTTGGTGCGCGCGATGGGGCGAACTGGCACACCGAACTTGAGAGTATTCGTACGTAGCACCATTATGGAAATCAGTACTTATCGACCTGGAAGAAGCGGGCGAATGGATAAAACTCAAGCTCACCGCTGTTCGAGCGACATAGAGCGTTCTCCTCGGCGTTCCTATACTCCGCCTCTCAAGACGCAAGTTAGACCCTTGTTTGAGTCTGCATTTTCTAACGGGCTTACATTTGAAAAAAAAAGATGCGAATCTACACTCTGGGGGATTCGCAAATGTGATGGATTGTCACATTTTACACTTCGAAGTGATTCAGAAGATTTACCTCGTTTTAGTTTTCAGTTGAAAATGAATTGTTCAAAAATAATTGTTCATTGTTACTGCCTCGATAGATTTTTTTTTATTAATGACGTCTAATACTTTGGCTGATACATACAAAGTTGTTTTCCCGCGTGTATAGAGTAAGATAAGAGTGCGTTAGCACTTGACGATTCAATAAAAACCCTGCACTTTATTAATATTTAAAGTCGTACCGTGGGCGTATAAGACGAGCTCAATGTTCGACTCGGCTGCTGCACCCCATTTACTAAGCTACAAACGAGTATCGAGAATATGAGATAAAGTGCTTTGCCCCGGCTCGGCTTTAATCGATTATATTCTCTATGGTCCTTGTATCTGCATCATCATCGGCCCCGTGACCTCGATTTCCAGCATTTATGCCCCAGCGAGATTCCCCTTTGATGGGTTAATAGCGTAGTCGTTACAAGCAGCCGTTATATCTATCCACCGGTATACACATTACAGAAGCCTGTATCGATAAAACCATTAAATGAGATACCATAAAATCCTCATCAATGTAGCTTTCGGATTAAAAAATCAGGCCGATGTACGCCAAAGTTAAAAGGTCCCGAGCCCCTGTTCGAAAAAAAAAACAAAATTGCCGCAAAGCTCCCTACGTCATTGGTGACCCTTATCCGTTATTGAATCGATTTCTCCCCGGAGGGGATTCGACTTCAGCGTCCCGACAGGCGGGGGAGGAGTTTAATAAATACATAGAGTACACAATTTTGTTTTAATACCACGCAAAGCTCGTTGATCCCTCGGGGCGATGAGAGAGCGTGATCGCAGTCACGAGGTGGAATCTGAAACAGAACATAATGCACGTGGCAATTAGACGATGAGGTCAGTGAAAATCGTGACGGGTTTATTGTTCAACGCGTTTAAAAATAGAAGCATGCGACATGCGTGCACCGAGGAAGCGCGTAGTCGCCGAGTCGCCTGTCTTCCAAACAGTCTCGCATGACCTGAAGGAATGAGGGGAGGATGGACAAAAGAAACTTATACGGAAACTGTAGCAGCGGTGATCAACTACCGCTTGTAATCGACCTCCTCCTCCGCCTCTATACCCGCGTACCACTCTCCGATATTAGATGTAGGATACGAACTACTCGACTTCTCGGTCTCTGTCTGACCTCACTCGTCTCTTCCATCTCGTCCACTTTGGCCGCAAGCGCATCGAGGAAAAGCGCTGGTAGTGTCGAGGGTCCGCGTCCATCTTGAGTTGAGTCTACTCGACGAACGGACTCCTCTCTCTGCCAACCCAGCCGCGATCCAAACTCTCCTCGTGTATCTTCTCTGTATGTGATTCCCCGCGTCTATACTCTATACCCTTACGTTTTGTCTTTTGAGACGTTAGTATGCCCGCAGCAACTGGTCACCGGGCTTAATACAAGCTACCAACGTACATCGTAATATATTCTCTTTGCGGAATAGGTTTGGTTTCACCCTGGGTCCACAGTCAACTCATAATATAACCCGCTAAGCCTTTAAAGTCCATAAAGTACAATCGTTAAGCAAGCTCGCTAGTCCGATTACCTGGTAGAAGGAAACAAGGATGGAAGGGATCCGCTTTGGAAACCTTGAAGTTTCTCCGCAACGTTCGGGTGCCAAGATCGAGACTTCTACCTTTGGAGCGTAATCACGCGACCGAGCTTGCCCGTCTAATTAGATGCTTGGATTGTGAACCTCATCACCGCGCCACTTCTTGCACATCACATCTGTATCAACCCGGTTTCCTGCACTTAATCAGCTTCAGTCTTGTTTCTCGAAACCCTATCAATCTACCCCGTCGAGCGGTCACCAGGCTCTAGGTGCCGCGGTAATACACCCAGACAACGGTATTGGTCGATATATCTCGCGCGGAACCACCGGCCCGTTTATTCCGAATGCGCGCTCAGCATCTGCTCTCAAATCCAAACATAATCATTCGAGCAAGCTTGTTAGTTATGTTGGCATGGAAGAAGCGACTCACTGTAACTCCGCCACGAAGGCGGAAATGGGTACTCAGGGGCAAACGAAGCTCCGAGACGGAGAACCACTGCAGCTGGCATCTCCTAATTGCGTCTTGCGTATTCAACCAGGAGGATCCTTATTCAATTGGCGCATGGGCTTTGATCGGAATGGAAACGTTTCGAGTTTGTCGATGTTACCGGAGGTTCTGCCGCGTATATATAGGGCGCCGTGGTCGGGCAAATAAGTGGGTTCCAATGAAGATCCATCGAAGTTGAGTTTCACAGACAGACGTTAATCCGGAGTATCCGTCGGCCAACGGGCCGCGAGGTATGTGGCATTGTGCCACGTGCACAAGGGACACGTTTGACGAAGTTGATCGAGCGACCGCCGTTTCTCAGACAGAGCAAATAATACGAAACCGGACAGACTCACGACGGCGGAAGTGTCGCCGTGACTTCAACGGACCCCGGCAGAGTTAAATCTTCGTGCGGGGGGGCTGTGAATGTATTCAGGTTGCTTTGAATATGCGTAAGGTCCATACTTCAGCGAGCCGCAACACCCCGCTGGAAGCACCTTCCAGTATTGGAACAATAGGGTGGTCCGCCCGCATAATTTAGTAGTAGAGTTTCACGTTCACCTGAATCAACCTTGTGTATACGCTTCTAGCACTCCACCTTACTCCATGCGGTATAACGTGGGGGGGAGATGCATTTGTGTTTACACTGGCTTGAGCGGAGATGGTCGTCCCGGAGACCAAGTTGGCCTAAGTGGTATCTGTATATACGCAGCACGGTCTGGGCCAGGGGGATTGTTTAAGTTTGCCAAGTAGTAATAATCATTTCGGTTGGCCAGCCAGCATGCCAGAGCGATAAGAGCGTAATCATGGAACAGAACATCCTGGAGTCACTTCACCGGGAATAAAAGACGAATTAACCGTTCGCATCTGCATGTTGAAAATAGGACTCATGACGGAGACTGCGTTGACCATTTGAGAAAGGAGAATACACACAAAGGGCGAAGGACGAGGTAAAAATTCTGGACTGACGTCGTACTTCAAGCGCATGAGTCTAGACGTGGCTTCGCCGGGTCCGTAGAAGAATTTGCTTTCTTGCAGGCAGCTAGTCAAATGTTTCACCAGCTTTCGCCGCTGGTCAATAAAACCTGCAGCAAATTTTTCCTTGAATCCTCTTTCAAAGGGGACAGGAAGAACGCCCTTAGATCCATTGTTGCGAATTTCACGCATTCTTCTTATTCATGCCACTCTGTACGGTGAGATCCGTTGCCCAGTTATGTGTGCCTTGACGATGGTTCGTTCTACGTCACTACAGGGTTCAGTTCTTCAGCGACAAAGAGCCGTGGAGGAAGAGATACGCGATAGAGAGGAGGGGAAAAATAAAAATGATCCCAACAAGACGAACTTCTTTCCCCCAGTGCAGTTACAATTTTTCCACGATAAACGACTGATCCTACTTGTGAAAAGGTGGGGGAAAAATAAAAATGATCCCAACAAGACGAATTTCGTTCCGCCGATGCAGTTTCAATTTTTCCACGATAAACGGGTGATCTACTTCTGTATAGGAGGGAGAAAAATAAAAATGATCCCAACAAGACGAACTTCGTTCCCCTGGTGCAGCTTCAATTTTTCCACGATAAACGACTGATCTACTTGTGAAAACTGCAGAGAACGGCGGAAGCTGTTATATAAATTTAATTTTGAAAGAAAAAAAAACTGGTTATCCCGATAAACAAGAGGCGATGCATCACGCGAATCGACACGACGGTGCTGCCAAGCCCGCGAACTCCGCGCGCGCTGTACGTTCACGGTGCGCGGATAGAGTGTGCCGAGCGAACGGAAAGTTCGGTCCTTTTGCTCGCGAATCCGCTGGCAGAGCCCGCGATCTATTAACGATGGAATCTTCGCGCTGTTACTGCCGCGGCCGCCGCAACGCCAGAGGGAGAGCATCAGACGGATATTTCATGAGAAAACTTTTCCCACATACCGCCACGCGTTATCGCGATTCGATACACTGGCGCCGGGCAGATAATCCACCGATTAGCTGTAATTGAATAGATATAATTGTTGGGGAATAGTTTCCCCCGCGGTCAGGTGGATTCGATGGTTGCGGAGCTTTTATCCCGAACCCGGCTCGATATACCCACGGTGAACTGTTGCGTAGAAAAAAAAAGAAAAAAAAAGTTTCATCGAGGGAAAACAAAATGGTCGAGGATCCCCTTCATTGTTTCGCTATCGAAAAATTGTTTGGCCATCACGATCTCGCCCGTAGGTGGCGCTGCGGCCAGTACGTAAATTATGGATTCCAAATTCCACTTTCGCCAAAGACGTTGCGGGTCACGTCCACAGATGGCGCGCCGCTTACAGCCGAATACGTTTTGCCCAGCCGGGCGAGGCAAAAGTCTTGAGTACATATTTCCAGAAACGGGATACGCGAAGGGGAACGGGGGGGGGGGGGAGGACTAACGTAATAACGAGATAGTAATCGGAAATTCATGAACCCCCGCGAGCTGTACGGAAAACTGCGGCGATCATAGCGCGCGGTGCCGTCGGCCGCGCCGCTGTTGAGACCCACCACTATTCGCGCAAACGCAATTTGCCGCTTTGATAACCATAGTTGCAGCGCGCATTCGATATCTATACCACTGGCAGTACTGGCGGTGCAAGGCCAGCGCGCCAGAGACACTGCACGCTGGTTCTCGGCGCCGGTTCGGCTGGCCAAACCAGATTGCAATACCCCCTGTCCCACAATGAACGGCTATCCGTGGGTTCCCACAATGCGCCGAACTCTCACACCGTTTACGGAACAATACCACTAATCAGTGAAGTTTCTCCGTGCTACGCGCACGGCGGTACGTATAGATTTTGCACAGACACACGTCCGTACATACACACACACACACCGTGTACGGAAGGTATAGTGCGTAACGCGGTAATACCACAAAGCCGATTTATTTGAATTGTGAAACAATTGCGGTTGACAATACTGTACCTGGTTTTTATTCTAGGGCAAAAAGCTCTGGCATCCCCGAAGGCGGCTTACGACACCGCGATAAATCATTTCGTTATTACATAGACACAAGATTTATGTTTTATCCGCGAAGGCCACCAGGATCTGTCAATAGGGTAGAAGTACCGTTTTTGGCCACCTTTGGTCGAATTGTGGCATGCAAGTTTAAAAGGATTTCATTATTTTCATTGTCAAATAAAACAAAAATGGGCCTGACAATCTTATCAATTTGTATGAATACTTTCGAGGTGTCAGCATTCGATTATGGAAAAACATATACTTCAAATTAATTACAGTGAAAATGGCCACAAACATTATAGTGGCCACAAATGGTACTTCTACCCTATGGACATTTTTTATCACAGCGACTATCGCATACAAACCAGTGGAACCTACATTTCGATATTTTTTTCGACGACATAGCGACTTCCGTCTATACCATCGTTCTCAAGTCGCATATTCTGCCCCCAAAAACACCGTTGTCAAACCTTTTTGACATGATGTTGGAAAAAAATATATATATATATTTTTTAATGGCAAAATCTGCTCCTTCAGATTTTTCGCGTTACACCTACAATTTTTAGACATAGATGTATTCAGCGCAATATCTTCTTCGCCCCGCAACTTATTTTTCCGCACAACCGGCAATGCCACGTAATTTGCATATTTCATATATTTTTAATAAAACCCACGTTTCTCCCTCGATTCTTCCCCGAGTAAATACCGCAACCTCAATAATCGAACCCCGATGATATTCTGGTGTGGGATACGTTGGTAGCGAGTCCCGGCTCGGACCGCGCGCACGAAGCTCGACAATTCCGCTGACGGGCATTGGAGGTGAATATGAATTACGCGCCCGGAGCGTCGAATCGAGTCGTTATAACCGAGGCGAAGGTGGAAGGGTCCGGACGGGCCGGGGCGGCCCGGTGATCGATCGAAGGTGCATAACCGATAAAATGAGGTTGAATATAACCCGCGATAAACCATCGCGGCGGATATCCACCCGCTGTGCGCGAGCGGCTCCAGCACGCTTCAGCCTCTCCATTCACGCGCGGCCCTCGCAGCTCAACCCGGGACCCTTGCGCCTCGATTAATATGTAATGTAATAAATGTGTGCAGCGTAGCCGGCGGTTACACGAGGCTCCGACTTCCGAGCGCCTATGGAGCTCGATCCAGCCGTCATTCCCCGAGTCCAGAGCGCAAACGTCGCGCCGGCCAACCGGGCCGCCTGCAGCCTGCGAGTCAACGCACCGCAGGTTTCTCATCTCTTAGTTATAATGCATACATATATTTCTCGTCCGAAGCCACACGCCGGATCGCGGTATCCGTGTAACTCGCGCGCCGATACGCGCCGATGCAATAATGGTAATCGATAACGGCAATTGCCGGCGTAATTGCGCCGCACGATCCAACCGACAGCGCGGAGTCATCGATGGAACTAATCCCGCATTCCCGGATCTGCCGGTATCGGAAGTTCGTAAACTGGCGAAATTTACTTTGGTGGCGGGAAATTTTGTATACCCACAATGAGGTCGTGGGAAAAAAATGGTTATTGATTTTTACGGTAATATAAGCGGCTTCTTAAACCATGACTGGATGTATCACTTAATGACTTACGTACATTGTAAAAATAAGTCATGAGTTCTTGGGTTAATTAGACATTTCTGATTAAAAATGAAATAAAATCCGTAAGGTTAAAAATCACACGTGGCTGACGAACTTCCAGCCTCGTCGGAGTTAGCAACTTGCATTAACATCCAAGCTTCTCGGTTTTTCGTTTATCTTTGGGTATCGGAAATTAGGAAACTGACGAAATTGACTTTGGCGGAGGCGTATTTTCAATATCGAGCTAACCAAAATGAAGTCTCGAAAAAAAAAAAAAAATAGTAATTTCTTTTACAATAATAAAAGGCTATTAATTAGACTTTTTTAAAGCATGATCCAGGGTTTAAGTTCAGCGGTTGAATTACGGTGGAGTGGATAATCATGATGGAAGATTAAAAATATCGCGTGGCTGCCGAATTTCCAAGCCAGAGTTAGGAAGTTGCATTAAAGTCTAAGCGCCTCCTGTGCCCGAGATGCAGTCTGGTCTGCGGGTCGCCACGAGGAGTCCCCAAGGGCGCGCGACGGTTTCCGCGGGGTTTTTCGTTTATGCCACGTACGGTCGTTCTTGCGCTCTGTGGGTTGAGAGTTGCGGTGTTCTCGTAGCGAGACGGCACACACGACGTGTTTCCCCTCGAAATCCCCGAGACTGCGGGGCGACGTAACAAACAGCCCGTGGATATTTGTGGTGTCGGCGGGAAGCGCCCCGCGCGTATGAAGCAAAAGGCGTTAGCCGAGATTCAACGCTTTTCCGGGGGAAAATGTCTCGTGTACCTGCGCGCCGCAAAACCTGCTCGTGCTCGAGGAATTTCTGCCTGTATGCGGAAGATTCCATGTTTTTGCCCTCGCTCCGCGTCACCAGCGCATCGCGACTGATGTTCGCGAGTGGCGAACACGTAGGCGGAAAATATGAAAATTAAAGCGAAAAGTGCGCGTACATTAGTTTCACTTTTTTTCGAACTCCGCTGTGAATTATTTTCACAAATGCCTCCAGGTACCATGATAACAGTAACGATATTATCCGACCTCTTCATCAACGCAATTTTGCCGCTCATCCGTCCATTTGGTCTGGTCGATGCATTTTTACAGTCGCGCTTCGAAATACAAAATCATATTTTTGTAATAGCGTGCGTAAAGCTTGTCATTTCGGTGAGGTTTCGCGTGCATAAAGTGCTCGTTTTCCGAAGGTCGTGCGTAAAACTCACACTTTGACTTCGCTCAACTTCCCCGAAGAAGACTCGCATCACGCACGCTATTACAAAAAATAGTATGTGTAACTCGTGTGGAAATGTTGTACTTTATGCACTTGTTACATAATATACTATTTTAAACAACAACATCGTGGTGAGGTACTGGAAATTCCACAAGTGGACCGCGAGATCCACATTTTCATAATCTGTTTTACCATCACACGCTACAACGAATTCTTTGAACTTACGTCCATCGCTTTTCCCGGCTCATAAAAATAAACAGCGGCGCATTTCTACATCTCTTCTGAAAATCTCTCTTGGATTTCATCCCGAGGATACGAAATGCAAAATCGCATTTTCAAATAACATCGTGGCGTCAAATTTCCACGAGTGGATCACGAGATTCGCATTCATAATCTGTTTTACCATCACACGGTACGACGAACTCTCTCTCTCTCGGCGTCGGCGTATCGCTTTTCCCGGCGCATCAAAGTAGCGTGTGTACACCGAAGAGCCGGCGCATTTGTTAATCTCTTCTGAAAATCTAACTTGGAATCCCGTCTGGGTATACGTAGTGCATAAGTACACACTCTGATGGATAAGACAGCCAGAAGGAGTGCGCGCCGAGCTACGCGAACATTTCTTCGAGCGTAACATCTTCACCTAGAATTCACTCTGTAAATAACGTCGATTCCCGTCCACCCCAGACGGCACGAGTGGTGCCCTCCTCCCCCTCCTCCTCCTCCTCCTCCTCCTCAGCCTCGAGACCGCTCGTAGGAAAGGATTTGCGCAGGGTCGACAGCTGTTTATTTATTTAGTCTCTAGTTGCGAGGCAGATCCCGACTGAGACTCCGATCCGTATACACTACCCCTACTGCGCTACTATTACCAACCCCTAACCCCTATCCCCCCCCCCCCCCCCCCCCCCCTCGCCAGTCAACGGGGCAAATAACTCCGGAGCGTACAATATACAAGAACCACCGCATCCACCTTTCACGGCCTCTACGAGTCGTGGATCGAAATTCAAACTGACGTCTTCGAGATACAAAGGAGACTAACGTTAGGATGGGGGTATAGCAAAACTCAGTGAAATATTGATAAACACTGTGCACCATTTTTGTCGCGCCGCCTTGTGACCATTTTTTGAGAGCCGATTTTTCGTCCGTCCGTCCGAACTGTCTAAAACTTCGGTGACCCCTATGGAAGAGAAGTAGACACGAAAATATATCTGATATATCCAACTTTTCGGACGATAATATAATAAATATACATTTTGAATATAGTTTGCATACATCTTAGATATATTTTTCGATCGCGTATATTTCGTATGTATCCTAAAATATATCCAATATATCGAATTTTTCGGACAAAATTTATCTTATATATTTTGAATATCTTTTTCCGTATATCTGAAACATATTATTTTTCCACGTGAGGAGACAATGACACTTTGTTAACGCAAATTATTACCGGAAATTCTGTATTGAAAATATGATTGTCAGTTCGATCTTGAACGAGATGTGTCCACTACAAGAGCCATCGCGCCCACCTTTCACGTAGCCTCCACGACCTCCATCAGGCGTGCGGATCGAGATTCAAACTGACGTTGTCGGGTCAAAGGAGGCGAAGCGTTGATGAACGCGTTCTGCCCCATTCTCGTCTCGCCACTTTGTGATCATTTTTTTGAGTGCCAATTTTTCGTCCGTCCGCCCGAACTGTCAAGAGCGTCGGGGTCGACAGTGACATTTTTTTCGGTGAAAATTATTAATGGAAATTCTTCATTGAAAATATGATTGAGAATTCGATCTTGCGCGAGACGAGTTTTTCAGCGATGGCTCGCGATGGTGCGCGATATCCAATTAACCCGTTATATCTTTTTCGTGATCCACCGAGCGCGCGGGGGGCCCGGAGGTGGAAGAGGAAACGAAGGAAAATTCTCCGCACCTGGGGCCGCGCTGCCTCGGCCTGAGCTTCCACCGAGCGTTGAAATGAATATGAAGGCATCCTTTACCTTGGCCTGTGGGAAAGCTTCGCGCTTTTGCTACAGCGCCCGGGTCTGCTACCCGACAGCAGATGGATAATGGAAAAATGAATCAACTTCCACGAACCTCTGATTAATTAACGTTTAATGGCGCACCAGTCCCTTGGGTGTGCGCTATTCAAAGTCTGTGCGTCTGTGTGTGTGTGGATTTTGGCACAGGGCGATATTTACATCAGAATGGATATGAAACTTACGGTTAATTCACCTTTTTCACCTTGATTGAGGTATTTCCCGGATGTGGGCGAAAAAATATATCGTTTTCCACCGGGGGGGAAAATAATAGGTTTGACAGGCTCCGGGCAACCTGGTTGAGAGAGACAATTTATTGATTCGGCCGGTGAAATATATTTTAATTTCAATATATTCATTGCCTGGCAACCAATTTGATGTCGCAAATTTTTTCACTTAATTTTAATTTCCTGGATTCTTTTCATTTCGAGAGTTCCCGGAATTTGATTTTATTCTGAGCAAAGAATGTATGCCCGATACCCGGGGCAAACTGGTTGACCCCATACGAGAAACCTGGAAATAAATAATAATTACAATTTTTTTTAAACACTGTCAAGAAACGCGGGGCTCCTGAATGTGGCTGAAAAATGTATAAATTGCCATCGCGGAAAAATAATTGGCTCGACAGTCTCCTGGCCACCAGGCTGGTTCGGAGAAACAATTGATTGATTCGGCCATATATTAAAAAATTCAATAACTTAATTACTCGGCAACCAATCTGATGTCGCTATTTTATTTTTTACCCTAACCAAATTCAATCTCACGGAGCCAAAAACAAATTCGTCACCTGGAGCCTCCAGCTGTGCAAATTATAAATGCCAGGACTTTTTTTTAAATCCAAAAGGTACCATAATCCAGTTTTACACTAACCAAAAAATCTGTGCCTCACACCCGGCGCAAAAGTGTCAAAATCCGGTTTTACCCCCAAGCAAAAAAATATGTGTGTCACACGCGGCTCACACCAAAAGACGCTATTAAGAACCGCCTCGCTCGAGGCTACCTTATGCAAGGCGGATTTTCCGCCGAGCACCTACGCGACACAATATATTCCCAAAGAAGCGACGTTCCTCGCCCGCGAGGACCGCGAAGCGCGCGCTCGTCTCGTGTGATGTATTTATCGATCGGCTCGTTAGGCCGCGGGCGGAAAAACTCATTAACCGAATGACGCCATAATTAAAGTGACGAGCCGCGCCGCCTCTTCGCGTTGACGCGGCCAAAGGTGTCGTCGCTCGCCGCCGCGGACACTTCGTCGTCGCTCGCCGCACGAGCGCGTCGCGAAAGTTATGCGAGGAGGCGCGTTGAGCTCTCTCGCGGCTGTCGCAAAATTTACGAGGCCCCCTCGCGCATTATTACAACGGCGCAATAATTATAGCCGGCTAACATAGTTCGTTAAGGGAATAAATTACACGCGCGGCAAAGGTGCCCGCGTTTTCTTATTTATCGGCTGGCTGCAAAAATACACCAGGTTCGCCGTGTATATCCAGCTAACAAATACCAACACACGCGATATCGTCGTTATATCGCCGCGCGGACCAGCCCACGACGGACTGTAAATTATCACCTTTGAGATAACGTCCCACGGGCCCCGCGCGCGAGCTCCGTGGAGCTTTTAATTAAGCAATTTTGCGCTGTCTTGCAGATTCACGATATATATTGAAATATCCGGAGATTACGTAGTCTCGGCGTGAGAATATTTCCCACCTATCCCCGCGTTTATTATAACGTACACATTACCGGGAATTAGAACGATATAACACGCGTCGTTAGGGGTAGTTTATTTTTTTTTGTGGATTTTTTAATTTTTTTTTAACCCCCCGTGTAACGAGCCACGCGAGGAAAAAGGGAGGGGAAGGTGCTGCACAGAGACCGCACTGGCTCATGTATATACTCATTCCTCGCAGTCGACTTTTCTACTGTATCGCTCTATCTTTGAAGCTACAATTGCTGCCTACTGGAGATACGCCCGAGAAAAATATGCCTCGTCGATTGGACATTCGGTTTCCACCCTCGATTATTTTTTCAAATTTGTTTTAATTTTTTTTTTATTCATTCGTTCCGTCTTATTTGAAGTCGAATGAATTTCTAAAAAAACGTAGAATATCCACGAAAATAGAAACTTGTCTCTCTTGTGCACAAAATCACAACGCGAGTCCCTCGTTTCTCCGATTCCTCGCAAGTTTTTCCTCGCATTCTCGACTCTTCTCCTGTATCGCTCAGTCTTTGACGCTACAGTTGCTGCCTACTCGAGATACGCCTGGGAAAAATATGCCTCGTCGATTGGACATTCGGTTGCCACCCTCGTTTATTTTTTCAAATTTGTTTTCTTTTTTTTCATTCATTTCTTCCGCCTTATTTGAAGTCGAGTGAAATTCTAATAAAACGTAAAATATCCGGAGATTACGTAGTCTCGGCGTGACAATATTTCCCACCTACCCGCGTTTACTATAACGTACACATTACTGGGAATTATAACGATATAACACGCGTCAGTAGGGGTAGTTTATTTTTTTGTGAATTAAAAAATATTTTCAAACCCCCCGTGTAACGAGCCACGCGAGGAAACGGGGAGGGGAAGGTACTGCACGGAGGCCGCACTGGCTCATGTATATTGGAAATAAAAAGTGTAAATTTATCGAGAGCTGTAAGTTACATTCGCGAGAGCGCAAGAGTTTCCCGGGCGGCGGGTATGGCTCATATAAAAAGCCCTGTAATAGCTGCTGGGCCGCGCGCGGAACGTACGTTGCATCAGTAGCGCGGCCGGGGTGGTACCCGAGGCACGCAGTAATTCCTGAGCGGGCCCCCGCGCGGTTCGTAAAAATAAAAAGGGGGTGAAACATCCCTCGCCCCCCCCCCCCCCCCGCGCGACTAAATTTTCCTCCCACCGACCTTCATTGTAAATCGATTTTATTTCTCGTAAAATTAGCTGTTTTCATTAAATCGGAAAGGTGGGTTGAGTGGGGGAGGGAGAAGGGGAGTCAGGTCGCCGGGAGGTTCGAGAGGCGCGGAGCGAAAGACTCTATATGTGTACTGTGTGTGTGTATATAATGTTGTGTGTATGCGCGGACTCGGGGGAAGCGAACAAAAGTTGTCCCAGGCTGTGGAAAAGCGACGGGCGTAACCGCCGCTTCCATAAGCCGCTGATTTATCGAACGACCAACTATTGTCTCAACAGCGGCAGCAGGGAAAACCGAATTGCGGAGGTGGGGGGCGAGGCCGAGGGGCAGGGGGCGCGCGGGCCGCTTGTTCCGTGAGTGTACATAACTCGGGGATACGATAGGCGCACTGCACAGGCGATACAAACCACCCCGGAACGCACACACGACGCTCGCCGTTCGAGTTCATTCGTATTATCCCCGTAAGATGCGAACGCGAGATGCGAAGCTTGCGGCAAAAAGATGGAGACTTGTTACACTTGTTCGCTGACATCCGTGGGAGGCGAAATATATGGGATATGAATTTTCCTTATTTGCGAGCATTTTTGTCGGGTGAGCCGGATGTGAGATTTTTTTAAAATTGATATTACACCCATTCGCGAATATCGGAGGAGAAAATATGGGATATCAATTTTTTTATCTGTGAGAATTAAAAAAATTGAAATTCGTTTGTTGTGGACTGTCTAGCACATCGATTGACAAAAATGATCACGGTGAATCGACTGTTTTATTTTTTTTTTTGCTCCAGGAAGCCGCTTCGTTCGTTCAATAACTGCCGAATTGTAGCTTGTGGCAAAAAGATGGAGACTTGTTACACTTGTTCGCTGACATCCGCGGGAAGCGAAATATATGGGATATGAATTTTCTTTATTTGCGAGCATTTTTGTCGGGTGAGCCGGATGTGAGATTTTAAAAAAATTGAAATTACACCCATTCGCGAATATCCGAGGAGAAAATATGGGATATCAATTTTTTTATCTGTGAGAATAAAAAAAAATTGAAATTCGTTTGTTGTGGACTGTCTGAAACATCGAGTAACAAAAATTATCACGGTAAATCGACGGTTTTATTTTTTATTATTTTTTCGTTATAGGAAGTCGCTTCGTTCGGTCAACAACTGCCGAATTGTATTTTGCGCTAAATATTTCCATAACATAACATTTCCGCAAAAAAAAATACAAACTTGTGCACGCTTCTCGCTCAACGTCGATAATTCTCGTTGTGGTTTTCCGCGTGCTTTATGCATTCGCTTCCGCGTCGGCAAAAATCAAAATATTTGCGTTACTATTTTCCCGGAAAACGTTCGGAAATGAAAAACCGGTATTTCCAAGTCGATTTGTTTGCCCGACTCGTTTGATCGCGTTTCCAATTACTACGATACCCTTTTAGTTGTAACGAAGGTTTCGTTACGTGGTAAACGAACGAAAATTTTGCGTACGCATAAAAAGAAATTATATCCCATTTCATTCGAAATTAATGCTCGCTGGGATTTTTCAGCTTCGGTTGCTTTTTTTTTTTTTTGGTCTCTCATTCGTCAGCTCGCGAATGCACGAGAAATCCATGAACGTGACTCGAGAGGCTACGCGATTCCTCCGCGAAGCCCTCGAAAGGGAAATGAGTCGGCGGACAGCACGAACGTGTGAACGTCCCGCATACGCCGACGCGCTTTGTACGGATGATGCCTAATGAGCTGCAAAGAATGTACCGAGCCAACTACCGGCCGTGTCTAGTGGACGCGCGCGGCCAGCCAGCAGCTTGTTATACCTCGGCAGCTACGCGAAAATAGACGACTCACGACCGTCGTCTCTCCCGCTTGTGCAAGAAACTGAGAACCCTCGTGAGTACTCGTGACTCGCCTCCCTTGTCCCAGACCGCCCTTTGCACTCCATTCTTCCCCCTTTTTTTCGTACTCCCCCAGCTTCATCTTTTACCTTCACAAGTACCGTACCTTTTGCGCGCACAAGGGATGAAAAAAATTCTAACAATTCAATAGATTTCCGGGTATTGGATACATTTTTTTTTATCTTAAAGTAACACGACGAAATTTAGATTAGACACATTTTTTTAAACGTTAGCCAGAATAATGAATATTAATTCGAGGATAAAAAATGAAGTTTACCTTCGCAAATACCGAAGTTTATACGCGCACGAGGGAGGGAAAATATTCTGATAATTCAATAGATCTCCGTGCATTAGATATATATATATTTTTTTTTATTTAATGCATCACGACGAAATTTGAGTACGACAATTTTTTTCCGTAAAGAAATTAGTCTCATAATGAAGATTGTTTAGAGCAAAAAACCTCGACCCGCGTTTCCGCAATTTCTTGGTGTAGGTCACCGCGAACGGTGTGCGAGGAAAAAAAAAACGAGAACGTCCTTGAGTCCTCGTTAAAAATCATATATTAAAATTTTTGCTCCAACGCGTCGACAAGAACAGCGAACGCGATATTCCGGAGAATTTACCGCGGACAATCCGAGGATTATTCCGTTCCGAGCGACCTCGTCGGGGTTGAAACGAGTCGCGAGCTCTTTTGCGTTTTGTTTCGGTCGCACATTTGCGTACGATACGAGCTGTAAAATAAAATAAAACAAACAGAGGGAAGAGGCCGTGGGGAGGAGAAAAAGAGAGACGGGGCGGAGGGGGGTTTGAAGTGCGTGCACGAGGACGATGGACCCAACCGGAGTGATAAGCGCCAAGCCAAGCCGAGAGTGAATTGGTAGCAGAAGACCTTTTGCATAAAGCTCGTCTGCTTTGCATATCTGCCGTCCGCCTCCCCATTCCCTTCTTCCCGTCTCTCTCGTGCGCGCAAACACAACGTCAACCTCTCCTTTCTCCGATTCCACGCAAGTTTCGTGCCCAAAGCTTTTCCTCGCACTCGACTTTTCTCCTGTATCGTTCTATCTTTGACGCTACAATTGCTGCCTACTCGAGATACGCCCGCGAAAAATATACCTCGTCGATTGGACATTCGGTTTCCACCCTCGTTTATTTTTTCAAATTTGTTTTAATTTTTTTTTAATTAATTTGTTCCGCCTTATTTGAAGTGGAATGAATTTCTAAAAAAATGTAAAATATCCACGAAAATAGGAAACTGTTTCTCTTGTGCACAAAATCACAACGCGAATCCCTCGTTTCTCCGATTCCTCGCAAGTTTTGTAGACAAAGCTTTTCCTCGCATTCTCGACTCTTCTCCTGAATCGCTCAGTCTTTGACGCTACAATCGCTGCCTAGTCGAGATGCGCCCGGGAAAAATATGCATTGTCGATTGGACATTCGGTTTCCACCCTCGTTTATTTTTTCGAATTTGTTTTTATTACATATTTTTTTAAATTTGTGTTTATATATATTTTCTTAATTTGTGTTTATATATTTTTTTTATTCATTTGTTCCTTCTCATTTAAAGTTGTATGAATTCCGGGAAAATGGTAAAAAACACACGAAAATTGGATATTGTATACGAAGCCAAAGGAGTGTGATGAAGGTTATTATTATCGTGTAAAGCTGAAAACTCGTGAAAAACCCAATGCGGCGCGTGGTATATACGCGAGAGGAAAGAGTACACACAGCCGGCAAAAAGCTCGATAATAATTATTGGAAAGCTCGAAAAAGCTTCTGCCTCGTCACTGGGCGTCGGCGAAAAAAAAAAAAAGAAATATCCTTGACGAGACTTGGACTTTTAAAGCAGCGTCATTAAAGAGTCGTCGCATTACGGGGCATCGAGGACGAAAGAGAGCTCACCGAGAGAGAGATGGAGGGAGAGGAGGAGGGAGAGAGAGAGAGCTTTCTCACTACCGGAAAAAGCTTCTCATTTTCCGTCGCGAATAATTGCACTTTTCCTGCTGACGAGAATTCAACACTTTTCACCCTTTTTTTTTCGCAGAGACACTGACTTTCTTTAACAATTAAATGAAATCCCGGAGAGTCCCGGAGTGGTATATAACCCGGGAAAAAGTAGATAAAATAAAGTAGTCAGACGAGTGACAAAAAAGTGCCTACTCAGTTGCCCGATTGAGAAAAATATATACGTAGATTAAAAAAAAAAGTATCATCCCGATTGTATTAACCCTGTTTTGCGATCACGCGAAAAGTTGCGCCTCGGTGAAAATCCGGAACGCGACGAAAGTTTTTCACCCGACGATTTTCCAAACGGCGTGAATTCGAGTCCCGGAGTGGTATATAACCCCGGGCAAAAGTAGATAAAATAAAGTAGTCAGACCAGAGTTAGAAAAAAATGTCTACTCAGTCGGTCGATTGCGAAAAAAAAAAAAAAAAAAATCATTCGCCCAAAAAAACGTATCATCCCGATTATATTGACCTCGTTTCGCGGTTACGCGAAATGTTACGCCTCGGTGAAAATCCGGAGGGCGACGGAAGTTTTCCATCCGACGATTTCCGAAACGGCGCGAAATAATTTATCGCCCTCGGTGGCGTTGAATGCACGTTGGCTGCAACGACCCGCGGGATGCGACTCGCGGCCTCACCCGGACATTGTCGGAGCTGTTCTGATTACCGGTACGACACCCATTTCGCATAGTTACTGTCGCTATTATTAAGGCAGCGTAAAAAAGGCGAATGGCGCATTTCGCCGCGACGAACGGGGTGCCGGACTGTTGGCTCGACATGCGACTTGGCTGGCCGCGAAACCCCGCCGCGTGTTTTATATTCTCGTCTTCCCGCTGCGTTACCGCGCGAATCCTCCTGACTCGGCGCTAACGCTCAATCGTCAAACTGGAACGATCCGTAAAACTTGGAAATATTATAAAAGGCGCTTTCGTCGCGACACTTTGTGTCTCCTGCGCGGTCGATATTTTCCACAGCGCAAAACGCGAGAATAAATTTCTTTGGTCAGTTGTTAATAACTCGTTAATTGGACCCTGGAGAAAATAAATAAAATAAAGTAAACACAATAAAAATAGAATCTGCAGTAATAGTAATGTGAAATATTATTTTTGCAAATGAACAAAGTTGTAATTTATTATTAAAATCTCCAATCCGATAATCTGACTTAACAAAAGTTTAGGGGTGCCGGCTGAAGGAATTACGTCGGATCAGCTGCTATAGCCTGAGTAACGTGTTGGTGGGCGGTTTATGCTCCTTGCGCCGTTTCTCTTTGCCTCGGTCGCGAGTTGTGTGTCTTTGCTCACCGAGAGCTGGTCTATGGCCCAGGGTGACGCCATCGCCTTGGGACTATGTACATTGCGCAGTACGGATACAGAGCAGTGGTATTGCCGATGTTGTTTTTGCGTGTACTGGCTGTAGCCGCTCGGAATTAGTACCGTATTAACGAGTAGCAGGGTTTGCACCGGGGTATTATTGCCAAACCCAATGTGTTTATTTATACCGCTGAGTGACTAAATAAATTTATTCACCTCGAACGGTTAATAAATATTTATTTATAAACATAGGCCATAAAAATGTAGTGGGTCGATTTTGACGCTTTCAACTGGAATTTGGAATTCATGAATTCTAACCTGAAAAACGCCAGACATTTTTTTCTTTTTAAAATATCTTTGGAATGGTTTGACACCGGTGCTTTTGGGGGTAGAATATGCGAGTTGAAAACGATGGTGCAGGCCAAAAGTCGGTATCTTGAAAAAAAAAATCGAAGTCAGGTCTTGTAGATCGAGCTCCGGATCTATTAAAAATATAGTCACGGACGCAATTTCATGGTTGAATAACGGGCAATGCAACAAGCCCATTTTTTTCTAACGCTGAAAACGCAAGATTGTAAAGCGTCCGCTTTTTCGTAAGAAATATAGCAACGATAATGATCACGCGCTTTCACGTTGAATGCTTTGAGCCTGAAGTGAGGGGCACCCGTACGTTATTGCGTACTTTTACGGCGCTTTCCACGCATCGCGACTACGTATACACGTGGCAATGCATTCTGCACTTGCTCGAGCGTGGATGCGTGCATCCACTATACGAGTCTTCCAGGATGGTCGGCGCTCGCTGCTCGGTGAGGGGGTGAATTTACGACTTTAGGCCCAATTCGTCCAGCTTCAGTTTCTGAGAGCTTTTCGCCCCCTTACCTCTCACTCCCCCCCCCCCCCCTCCTCCCACCACTTCACCGTTTCGCCTTTCCAGTTTCTCTTTACGGCCGGGCCTAGTTTACACTCCGTCCATTCACCCCTCTCATATCTCGCGCGCTTTTTAATGTCGGCTTTTATGTGCACGTACAGTTTTTATGGTGATCGTGATCGGACCGCAAAGCAACGTCTAATTCCGTCCTTTTCGCGTGCAACAACGACAACTTTAATCTGAATAATATTCGCAACTTGATGCCCAGCGATTTTCTTCTGAATATTCCGAGGTAAATATTAATAGTGGGTATTTTTATTTACATTGCGGTTCATTTTTAAGCACTTTTACAATTTATGGGGTGTTATAGAATTAATTTTCATTTACCTATAATAAAAAATATTAATTGAAAAAAATTGCGGTGAATAAGATTTACACGCGACAATCTACCGGGGTCCAGAAATCGAAATTTACATCGAAGATCGAACGTGCGAATATTCGAATTATATTCCCGGCTCTTCGGGAACTTCAGCAATTCGAGCACGGTTGAAAAGCGAGACGCGATCGTCCGTGGTGTATAACGTGGAAAGTGGGTGCGAACAAACTTGGCGAATTTCAAAGACCATCGAAGAAATTGGCAGATATTAGTCGGGTTTTTTTTTCCGGGGATCCCATTACAGTCTCGCCCGGGTTTCCCCCGGGAATGGCGTCGCTGCGACTCGGGTCTCACCGGGCTGCCGGCTACAGACACTATTGTGAGGCATATAGATATAGGAGAGTCTTTGAAGCCTCGCGCACGCTGCACGAGCGCAGGCGAAGAGGCTGCAAAGGCTCTTTGTCCATTAATGAAAATCGTTTCGCCCATTTCGCGTGACGTCATCCACAAGCGGTTTCAATGGCCCGATAAATCGGCTGGCAAAGCGTTCGAGGAAGATTGAACGATAGAGAGACGGAGAGAGAGAGAAAGAAATAGTCGGGGAGGTGCGAGACTTCCTATATGTGAATCTATACGATTCCACCTTTCGCTTCAACTTCGACGAGTAAAAAGCGCGAAAGTTCGACGTTATCCGTCGTCCCCTTTGCCGCACGTTTGGGCTAATGAATGGCCGCCCTTTGGGCTCGTAACGAAGTCGCCACCCCCGTTCCGTCAAACCATCTTTATAATTTTCATCCCTTATTTTCCTTTCTCAATTGACGAACTCGTTCTGCATTTTTTTAACAGTATTTTCGACAAAAATTTTCGCAGTTTTTGCAACAAGTCGAAAAAAAATGTAATAAAAATTAATTAATATGTTTTTCTGGTGACAGATACAAAATATATTTGTATTTTTCTGGTGACAGATGCGTAATATATTTGTATTTTTCTGGTGACAGATGCGTAATATATTTGTATTTTTCTGGTGACAGATGCGAAATATATTTGTATTTTTCTGCAGTTCTGTGATTTACAAAAAGATGGTCAACCTTTCGCTGCACAAAAATTGCCACGTATAGCCGTTGCAAACGCTCTCTAAATTTTCAACCCTTATTTACCTCCCACAACCCACGAGCTCGACCTGCATTTTTTATCTGTATATTCGGCAAATATTTTCCCAATTTTTGCGAAAACTCGAAAACATGTTGTTAATAAAAATGCACAAACATGTTTTCCCGCTGGTGACGGGCGCGAGATATGTTTTTATTTTTCCGTAGTTCTCTCGAGCGGTAACAAAAAAAAATGTCGACTTTTCACGGCACCGAAATTGTCACGTAGAGCCGTTACCAACCGGTCTGTACCGTCGACTTCGAGTCTACTTCCTCTCGCGCCGACTATTTTACGGGCGCGAGAATATATCTTTAACGTTATTTCGGGGTATCCGCAGCGAACCGAGGACGCGGTAATAATCGGGAGACAGATATACACTACAAGTGGATACTGCCGGCGTTCAGTCAGACGTGTAGCCCCTGGTACATCGACTCGTCGTTGTCGCAGTCGTCCTGTCTCCTCTCCGCCCTCCTCGCGCGAAAATCGACGAACTTCTCGATGTTTCGCCACGGCGATCGATATATTCACCATCAGCAGAAGGAGCTCGCAGACTGCAGTGCGAGCTCTCCTCTCGGTGCAGCGGGATAGACACTGTGCACTCGGGTCTCTGCACTTCCTCACACTCTCGCCTGGCGTGTCCTATTTCCGACGATGTAGCGCTCGTCGCGCGTGCATTATCCGACTAACAAAAAAAAAAGAGAAAAAAGGAAAAGAGGGATAAAGGAGGATAAGGGAGGAATGTAAGACGTGGGTTAAGAATTTCGATCGCGGGACGCAAATATGTGCATCTTGATTCGACGCCCTCGAGAAGCGATCGTTTTATCCCGTATTCTAATATTCGACGAAAAATGTTCATTTTCTCTCGTCTCTTTTTACGTCTTCGCAAATTCGCATAAATTGCCCGGGTGGGTGTCGATTGAAGAGCTTTTATTTTACGACGTAGCTGTTAATACGTGGTAAAATAAAATCGTGGATACACAATCAGTTTGTCATGTTTGCGATTCGTAGTGGTTATTATCCGACTAACAAAAACAAAGAAAGAGGGGAGTAAACGAGGATAAGGTTGGAATGTAAGACGTGGGTTCAGAATTTCGATCGAGGGACACAAATATGTGCATCTTGATTCGACGCCCTCGAGAAACGATTGTTTTATCCCGTATTATAATATTCGACGAAAAATTTTCATTTCTCTTGTCTCTTTTTACGTCTTCGCAAATTCGCATAAATTGCCCGACTGAGTGTCGATTGAAGAGCTTTTATTTTACGACGTAGCTGTTAATACCTCGTAAAATAAAATCGTGGATACACGATTAGTCTGTCATGTTTGCGATTCGTAGTAGTTATTATTCGACTAACAAAAAAAGAAAGAGGGGAGTAAACGTGGATAAGGGAGGAATGTAAGACGTGGGTTAAGAATTTCGATCGAGGGACACATATATGTGCATCTTGATTCGACGCCCTCGAGAAACGATTGTTTTATCCCGTATTATAATATTCGACGAAAAATGTTCATTTCTCTCGTCTCTTTTTACGTCTTCGCAAATTCGCATAAATTGCCCGGCTGAGTGTCGATTGAAGAGCTTTTATTTTACGACGTAGCTGTTAATACCTCGTAAAATAAAATCGTGGATACACGATTAGTCTGTCATGTTTGCGATTCGTAGTAGTTATTATTCGACTAACAAAAAAAGAAAGAGGGGAGTAAACGTGGATAAGGGAGGAATGTAAGACGTGGGTTAAGAATTTCGATCGCCGGGTACAAATATGTGCATCTTGATTCGACGCCCTCGAGAAGCGATCGTTATATTCCGTATTCTAATATTCGGCGAAAGATGTTCATTGTTCTCGTCTCTTTTTACGCTTTCGCAAATTCGCATAAATTGCCCGGCTCGATTCTCTCTCGAAGAGCTTTCATTTTACGACGTAGCTGTTAATACGACGTAAAATAAAATCGTGGACACGCAGTCCGCCATGTTTGCGATTCGTAATAGTTATTTTCCTCCAGAAAGGCCAGGTAATGGTAGCAAGTAGAGGGTTCAACGGCCTCGAGAGCTCGTTTTCCTCGACGTTCATCCCTCTTCAACGTAAACGTTCCACATAAACACTACGTTAGGGAACTTTGGATTTTTAGACCAGGACGTGTGGTGCAAAAGATGCGAAAGGTGCTGAATGATGCATGGAACCAGAGACCAGTCGACGAGGTAACTAAAATCCAATTCCTCCACAGCCAAATGCTGTTAAGGAAGCGATCGTCCTATTCCGTATTTTAAATGTCGACGAAAAATGTTAATTCCTCACGTCTCTTTTACGCTCTCGCAAATTCGCATAAATTACCCTCCCAAGTGTCTCGTGAAGAGCTTTTATTTTACGACGTAGCTGTTAATACATCGTGGTCACACAATCAGTTTGTCATGTTCGCGATTCAGGATGGTTATTATCCTCCAGAAAGACCAGGTGTTCGCGGAAAGTGAGGAAGGTTTAACGGCCCCGAGAGCTCATTTTCCATGTCGTTCATCCCTCTCTCAAACCATCGTAAACGTTCCGCTAAACACAACGTTTGGGAATTTGCGAATTTTAGACGAGGCCGCGTGGTGCAAAAGGTGCAAAAGGTGCTGAATGATGGATGGAACCAGAGACCAGTCGACGAGGCAACCAAAATCCAATCGCTCCACGCAGTCAAACGCCGTTAAGGATCCCTTCGTGCAGGCGCAAGTTTCTCCTGCCCCCAGGTTGTCGAGGGCGCGCCACATTCGATTACGTCCTCCCGACGTAATTTACATGCGGGCCACGAGGTAACCCACGATGGGGAGGAGGACGTGGGAACGCGTCCTCGGGGAGCAACGTCTGCTAGACAAAATCGCCGGACGTCCCCTGCCAGCGAGGGGTGGAGAAAGAAAATTCAGGGGTTCCGTCGGAAAATCCCTAATGCGACGGGATACGGGATTACATGGCTTGAAGTGGCGAACGTGGCGGAAATGAAGGTTTGTTGGTTCCAGGCTCGGAATGTGGAATATTATTCCATATGCTCGAAAATATTGCCTCGATCATTTATTTATAGATTTTTCACCCCTGGAGACGCGAAAACAGGGAGGGAGAGCCACGAAATTTTTTTTTAGGGCGGACTCGTTGCCTCGCGGAGACTCGGCGGCTCTGCATGTAATAACCGCGAGCCCTCGGCCCGGGTGGGTGATAAGCTTCGTGAAATTCCGCGGATCAGAACTGTCGAACCCTTAGCGCGCGAAGTGTGTACTTATGTATACTTATATACGGTACATCCAAAGCCGTGTAATCCCCTCGCCGTTTCCCGCTGCCACTGTCGTTGCACACACCGCAATATACTTATATTTCGCGGGCTCTAATTAATCCGATAAAACGTTTCGCCGTGGGAGAAAGCGGGGCTGAGGAAGCGAGAGGGATGATTCGATCAACGCGCGGCGGGGCTGTATTGGGATTGAATTAAATTTGCAAAGCCATCTGATGGCTACACTCCGGAATTAGAGTCGGCTTGATGATATTACACTTGAGCCACTCTCCCGGAATAAGCAACGAAAGAACGAAATATCCGGCGCATCTTCTTTTTTTTTCTCGTTGTTCATTACAGCGCCACTTTGTGGGTTGTCGCGCGAGGCGCCGGTTGGAGGCAAATTTCGTCGCTGGCTTTTTTGCAATTGCAATTGCAGTATTAAAATTCAAACAAATACGAAACTTTGGGCCAGTTAAATAGGCACAAATACATTGAATACTTTGTCAATGAATTTTCTTATTGTACTAGGCTAATCACACGCGCTGGCGCGCGTGCCTGAAAAACGTTTCGCCAATATTGACCTCAAAGATATTTTTTCAAAATATCGACTTTTAACCTATACCATCGTTCTCAAGTCGCATGTTCTACCCCCGAAAACACTGGTTATTAACCTTTTTTAATCGATTTTGAAAAAAATATTTTTTTGGCGACGAAAAAAAAATTTTTTCTGTCAAAAATCGTAGATCTGGCTCTGTACCGAAAATCGACCCCAATTTTTTTCTTTTCAAAATATCGACTTTTAACCTATACCATCGTTCTCAAGTCGCATGTTCTACCCCCGAAAACACTGGTTATTAACCTTTTTTAATCGATTTTGAAAAAAATATTTTTTTGGCGACGAAAAAAATATTTTTTCCGTCAGAAATCGTAGATCTGGCTCTGGACCGAAAATCGACCCCAATTTTTTTTCTTTTCAAAATATCGACTTTTAACCTATACCATCGTTCTCAAGTCGCATGTTCTACCCCTGAAAACACTGGTTATTAACCTTTTTTAATCGATTTTGAAAAAAATATTTTTTTGGCGACGAAAAAAATATTTTTTCCGTCAGAAATCGTAGATCTGGCTCTGGACCGAAAATCGACCATAATTTTTTTTTCTTTTCAAAATATCGACTTTTAACCTATACCATCGTTCTCAAGTCGCATGTTCTACCCCCGAAAACACTGGTTATTAACCTTTTTTAATCGATTTTGAAAAAAATATTTTTTTGGCGACGAAAAAAATATTTTTTCCGTCAGGAATCGTAGATCTGGCTCTGGACCGAAAATCGACCCCAATTTTTTTTCTTTTCAAAATATCGACTTTTAACCTATACCATCGTTCTCAAGTCGCATGTTCTACCCCCGAAAACACTGGTTATTAACCTTTTTTAATCGATTTTGAAAAAAATATTTTTTTGGCGACGAAAAAAATATTTTTTCTGTCAGAAATCGTAGATCCGGCTCCGGACCGAAAATCGACCCCAATCTTTTTTCTTTTCAAAATATCGACTTTTAACCTATACCATAATTCTCAAGTCGCATATTCTACCTCTAAAAACATTGGCTATGAAGCTTTTTTAATCGATTTTGAAAAAAATCTTTTTTTGGCGACGATTTTTCTGTCAGAAATCGTAAATCCGGCTCCGGACCGAAAATCGCCAAAATCGACCTTGGAATTTTTTTTTTTTTTTTTCAAAATATCACCTATAATAGATTAATCAATCTTGCACTGCTGCGCCCTTATAAAGTTTTAAAAGGTTACGGGTGCTGTCCCAGCTGTTCTCTTATCAAATTTTTCAAATTTGCCACCAAACTGATTTTGTTCATCACGGACTTTCCTAGTAACCAATCACAGCTCTAATAGTTTGCTAACAATGCTTTCCGTTACTCATGAACTTTTTAAAAGATGGATGACGATTAATCTTTTAACTTTAATTTTGAAAATAATAATCTCTGTATATTTTAAAAATATTTCGCCGCTGCTGTATAGGATGTATACGGCAATCTATGCCAAAAGGGTCCCCAAGCCTGTATTTTTTTGTAAGTTCCCTACCTTCCCTATAACCTTCCCTATAACTGCCCCTGGCTCGAATGAGATAATTTGACGAGTCGTAAAACAAGATGCGCCGTATTATCTACTTCATAGCGGAGTTGAAACGAAAATATTGATTTCACTTTATGGAACGCCTGGGAATGGAAAATCTTATAGTGGCAAATACTCGGTGAAATTTATTAAGCAAAAAATGATTTCTACTAGCAGAAAGAACAAAAAGCAAGGGTGGGGGATCGACGCCCCCCCCCCCCCCCCCCCCAGCGTTACTTAAAAAAAGCCGTGTAGTCACTTCGCGTGATGGTGATGTAAATTTGAGGACAGTGACATCGGTTTAGATAGCAATCGGCTGACGCGGGTTGAAGAGGTTGTCGTCATCCAGGAGGCCGAGACAGAAAACTCGTGGTGGCGCGAGAAAAAAGGGTGTAGTCACGGGTAGCCTTAGCGGCGTCGATTTTGATTAGCATC
Organism: Pimpla rufipes; assembly: GCA_963932165.1. Lineage (NCBI taxonomy): Eukaryota > Metazoa > Arthropoda > Insecta > Hymenoptera > Ichneumonidae > Pimpla > Pimpla rufipes. The sequence continues at coordinate 18,150,977 of OZ010633.1, forward strand.
GGGCTACTTATGCTCGTTTTATTAATTAACCGATCGATAATGGGGCAAAGAACGCTCTATATATCGTGCAATTAACGTGTCACTCCGAGTCAGCCGGCATTATCAAGCTTTGTAGTAGGCGATCAAACGGGCGCACCGTAACCGTGTAGTCAAGCTCGTCGACCGTACATTACCCTCTTACAGACCGTTATGTGTGCTCTACGCGCACGTGCACGACAAAGGGGCGCGCATAAACACGCGCCTGCCTCTCCTAGTTATAGGGGCGCAGCCTGTTCTCTCTTGCTGGCGCGCCATATTTATATTTACCACGTGCATCGCGGAGACCCCGCATAATCGCACCTGTAAAGGAGGCTCGCACAACAGAAATGCACCGAGGCGAGATGGATCAAAATCGTGAAACGATTTTTTTATTTTTTTTTATTCGCAGTTTTTCAGCAATTTTTTGAAACCCACTTGTGCGGTCAGCCGCATAATTAAACGAAATTGTGTTTCCATTTTATTCATCGGTTAAAAATCAGTGGTTCAATTTTATTCAATATTAAACGCCATTATTTTAATCGACTGCATCCAGTTTGCGTCCGATCGAGAAGGCCCCCGTCTCGCTTGTGCGCCATATTTACGTTTACCACGTGCACCACGGAAATCCCGCTTAGTCGCACCTGTCAGAGAAGCTTGAACCACAGAAATAGCAACGAGGCGAAATGCATCATTTTTTTTTTAAATTCTTTAAGCAATTTTTAAATCCCATTTGTGTGGTTATTTATGTATTTTAATGGTGTTTCGTTAACAATTTATTCTTCGGTGAAAAATCAGTGAAAAATCAGTTTCAGTTTATCGAACCTTAAAGCCATTTTTATATTAACTGTATCAACTTTGCGTCCGACCCACGTTGCCCCGGTCTCCCTGTTTGCACGAGCTCAAGCACCTTTATTCCCGCGTGTGCGTTATTGACGTCGATGAAAACGTGATTGGAAGCTGCTTACAGCACTCACAGTGTCTGTGTGTGAGCGCGCCCGAGAGAAGAAGCAACAGCCACCGCGTAATATTCTTAGAGCGGCGAGAAAAGTGACTGATGCCATAGTGCCGAGGCGAAGAAAAACAGAGCTGATAGAATAACGTAGACACGCGCGCACAGAGGGCGCGTTACCCCCGCAGTGTGTTTCCCAGGCGGAGTTCAAAGAACTCGCTTCGAGGCTACGTAAGCATAATATGTAACGTGCATTAAAATAACGGGAGCGTGTTAGTCGGCTGCAACAATGCAGCTGTGCAAAGTTTTCTTGTTCAACAGAATCCAGAAATTTCGAATTTATCATTTTTTTAAATAGAGAAATAAAAATATTAGAAATTACGTTCAGTTTTCATTATTCCGGAAGGGTAATTTTGTACACCAAACAAACCCTTTTCAACGTTCATTATTGTTTATATTTTCAAAATAAAAAATGAGGGTGGAAAAGAAACCTGAGGAATATGAAAACTCAGCGCCTAGGCTTACAACGTGCATTACAATGGCAGGTGCGTGTTGTACGACTTTCGCAATGCGATAAAATCGAGACATTTAAGCTTTATATAAAAAAAAAGAAAATAAAAAAGATAGAAAGATTTAAAAGAATATAAAATTATAAAAAAGTAGAAATAACATTTTTATAATTTGTTTTGTGTCTCCACCAATTCGAGAACACATTTTTCACACCAAATATAACATTTTCGGTATTCACGATTTATTTCAATTTTCGAGAGGGAAAAAAAGAATTAAATTGAGAGTGGAAAATAAATGTGAGAAATATGAAAGCTCAGCGCCAAAAGTGGTCGTCCGCGATACCCCGGAACGTCGACAGCTTTTTGTGCACTCAACGGGATGGCACACAGAGACGGCGGGGTCGGCGTGTACGTGTAGTGTCCACTGGTATTTTTCGATAGGTTTTCTCGCGAGATAAAATGCGCCGGTAGCAGACTAACGCGAAAATACTGGCGCGCTACGTTATACCGTGTGTATTGTCGACGCCAGGACCAGCCCGACCAGCGCAACCAGCGGCGGCGGCGGTCGGTGGCGTGCAGGGTTCCACGGAATCGGCAAACGAATGGCCCCACTCGAATCCATATCAATTTGCGAAGTGAGATAAATACGCGCCGCGGTGCCGTGGGGTTTATGCGACGAGCCCAGGGCCGGCGGGGAAGGACGCGGTGCTCGATGACGGCGTGTGGGGTGCACGGAAATTCCGCGCACGCCCCAACTATGCTTCCGACAATAAGCGTTCGATCGTGAGGCAACGCCGATAAGTAATAGTCCCGCGATCTATCTATATACACATCGCTCCTTCGATTCAACTTCCACATTCGCTCGTGCCCATCATTCTCGGCAAATCGTGATCGCTCTTTCTCTCACGGAATCCCAGATGTTACGTTATAAGTCACTTTTCACTTGGAGTAATTTCGCGGGTAATTCAATCGGGAATTATAAGATTTATTCCACACACGAAATTTGATGGATATTGGATTTGAAGCCTATACGTATGTCAAATCCAATATCCATCAAATTTCGTGTGCGGAATAAATCTCGTGTGTGCATAATTATATCATCACTTTGTGCCTCTAATACATTTTTTTCGCTTTTTAAATTGAGAGATTCATTTCGAATATAATTTTTTTCCCCCGTACGAAAAATTAAATCGCTGCAATTCTTTAGAACTTGGCAGGTGCTCGCGGTGTGCGCAGCGCAAAGAAGCACACAGAAAGTCTCTTACGAAGTGGATATTGCAGTTTTCAATTATTTCAGTGTTTTTTCATCATTTCCAATTTTTTTTGTTTTGTTTGCTATTAATTACATTTTAAGCACGAAAATGTCAGAGTTACTAACTCGATGAATGAATATTTGCAATGAATGAATAAAACTCAATTATACGAGGGCAAAATTGTGCGTCCAATTATACCAGCGCTTTGTGCCACTAATATTTTTTTGTCGCTATTTAAATAGACACTTTCATTTTGCTCGAATTATTTTTTTTCCCCTCGGCCGAAAAATAAAGTCGCTGAAATTCGTTAAAACTTGGCAGGTGCTCGCGGTGTGCGCAGCGCAAAGAAGCACACAGAGAGCCTCTTACGAAGTGGATGTTGCAGTTTTCAATTATTTCAGTTTTTTTTTCATAATTTCCTGTTTTTTTTACTGTATTTTGCTATTAATAACATTTTAAGCACGAAAATGTCAAAGTTACTAACTCGATGAATGAATATTTGCAATGAATGAATAAAACTCAATTATATGAGGGCAAAATTGTGCATCCAATTATACCAGCGCTTTGTGCCACTAATATTTTTTGTCGCTATCTAAATGGACACTTTCATTTTGCTCGAATTATTTTTTTTCCCCTCGGCCGAAAAATAAAATCGCTGAAATTCGTTAAAACTTGGCAGGTGCTCGCGGTGTGCGCAGCGCAAAGAAGCACACAGAGAACCTCTTACGAAGTGGATGTTGCAGTTTTCAATTATTTCAGTGTTTTTTTTCATAATTTCCTGTTTTTTTTACTGTATTTTGCTATTAATAACATTTTAAGCACGAAAATGTCAAAGTTACTAACTCGATGAATGAATATTTGCAATGAATGCATAAAACTCAATTATACGAGGGCAAAATTGTGCGTCCAATTATACCAGCGCTTTGTGCCACTAATATTTTTTTGTCGCCATCTAAATGGAGACTTTCATTTTGCTCGAATTATTATTTTTTTGTCCCCTCGGCCGAAAAATAAAGTCGCTGAAATTCGTTAAAAGTTGGCAGGCGCTCGCGGTGTGCGCGGCGCAAAGAAGCATAGAGAGAGAGTCTCGGGCCGTGCGAGCGCTCGGTGTGGCTCGTTTTGGGAGGCCAACGCCCGGGCCAGAGAGGCAACGCGGCCTCGGGAATTCGCAATCTAAATGGGAATCTTATCAGCGCCCAGGGATTCACTAATATCCTTTGAAGCATTGCACCACGGGTTCCCTCGCGCGACACGACGGAGGCGCCACGGTCGACACTGCCACGCTGTACACCGAGCGCCGCGCCACCGTTCCCCACCCCCCCGGCGCAGATTTATCTCCGCTTGTTACGAAAATAACGGACGACGGGATATTTTGTCACGAGCAGCTGCTGGTGGAGCCGAGGAAAAATTTCTCCCGCCGACGAGCAAACCCTCCAACCTCGGCGTCATTCTCTTTATTTTATTTCTCTTTTATCGCGATGGAGTTCTCACAATTAACGGCAAAGTGGAATTACACTTTTTTTTCGTACCTCCGGATGAGCATTCGGGTCATCACCCTGCGTTACACAAACACTTCCACATTTTTTTTTATCGTTTCTTTTTTTTATGAATTATTACACGGTCGAAAATATAATTGTTGACGTAATCGATAATTTTTTACATGGCGATTTAAGTTTAAACAAGAATTATTTAATTACTTCAGAAAATAAAGTCCAGTTCGCTTGTGATAATCTTTTTTCCCCCTCTTTCCAGACTATTTCCAATATCCTTCCAGCAGCTTCCGTTCCCGTCCGAACATCGCGAGTTTTTGATAGAAGACAAACGAGGGGCGAGGGACGAGGCCGAGGCAAGGGTTGTGCTGCGGCGGGTAGTTCGCTGGTATCCGGTTTCGAGCCTCGCACAGGACGTTGGCCGGGCAAAAAAGAAGAAACATTAACCCCCGTGGGTCGTTAGTGTTTTTCTCCGGGGGGTGGAACGGCCGAGCGTGGCCGGGCGTGTTCGGAACCGCAGCTGAGGCTAAAGGCGAGCGGCGAGAAAAGAAGCGAACCGAGCGAGGGGCCGTTCGGGCAGGAAGTTGAAAAGTGTCAACGAAAGGCTCTGTGAGAGAGGAAGGGTGAGTCGGCGAGTCGCGGAGATCTGAGGGCATTGAAAAGGTGGGCGAGACTGGTACGTGCCAGGTGACACAGCTTTTCCGGAAGTGGAAGCTTCGATGTTCGAACGAGAGACGCGACGGAACGACAACGGCGCCGAGGTACGGGCTCAGCACGTGAGGAAAGATGCGGTTGGTCGGCTTTGGCCGCTGGCTATATATGTATAGATTTGGCTCGAACGTCTTCAAGTACGCCTGGAAAATTAGCCGTGCGGAAGTCGGCAAAGGCAAAAAGGACTCGGGCTGTGACGTGGCGGGTGACTGATGGATTTTCAGCCAAGGATTCTCGGTGAGGTCGGGCCGCAATCTAGGGAAAAAGAATGTCAAGACAAAACCGGGGTGAGGTGAGTTGGTGGTAAGGCCCGCGGTTTATAAGACGAAGAAGGGGGCGACAGTTCAGTTGGTGAGGAACAAAGACGAATGGATAGGTTTGAGTCGTTTGGGATTGGAAAAGGAAGCGACTGGATCCAAAATAGTAGGGTAACTAAACTCTTTAATCCTACGATAGAGTCACAATAAATTTCTCAATGATTATGACGAAGATAAGATCAATGATGATAAGATGAAGAAGGGGCGACAGTTCAGTTGGTGAGGAACAAAGACGAATGGATAGGTTTGAGTCGTTTGTGATTGGAAAAGGAAGCGACTGGATCCAAAATAGTAGGGTAACTAAACTCTTTAATCCTACGATAGAGTCACAATAAATTTCTCAATGATTATGACGAAGATAAGATCAATGATGATAAGACGAAGAAGGGGCGACAGTTCAGTTGGTGAGGAACAAAGACGAATGGATAGGTTTGAGTCGTTTGTGATTGGAAAAGGAAGCGACTGGATCCAAAATAGTAGGGTAACTAAACTCTTTAATCCTACGATAGAGTCACAATAAATTTCTCAATGATTAAAAAAGTGATAAGACATTTGCGGTTTATAAACTAATAAGACGATGAAATGACGACAGTCAAGTTGGTGAGAAACAGACGAATAGACAGGGAAGAGTCGTTTATGGTTAGAGGAGGAAGCGTCTGTTTCCAAAATGGGCTAACCGAACTCTACAATCCTGCAATAGATTCATAATGAATTGCTCAATGATCAAAAAAATATCTCCATCCAGCTCTTCAGGGCTCATTCGGGTTTTCCAGCCGTCGAATTCGAATCCGGATCGATTTCCATCTCGTCAACTGCAAATAATATTTAATCGTCTCCCATCCCCCGGTTCACCCACTCTCATTCACCGTCTCCGACCCCCTCAATCCCATTTTAAACCGCGAGAGCAATTCGATTCGCCCACATCCCCACGATTGCGGGCGTGGTGAGAAAAGCGATCTTCTCACCCAGCTCAGATTATTCTATTGCCTGTAATTTACACCTACAAAAATGCCATTATTATATCGCCACAATTGGAAAGGTACTTTTCAAAGTGTCCCGTCTTCCATTCACTTCGGCTGATCGTCGCGTTGAGACGCCTCGCAGCGGACAAAATGCAAATAATGAAAAAACGCTTTTCCAAATGAGATTTGGAGAAATAGAGATTTTCAGTCTCTGTCATTCTTTCCTCGGCAATGTGCCGACTACAGTTTCAAAGAGTGCATCGGAGTGGCGCGGAATTGCGGGACGTGGGGAAAGTAGGGAGACGCTACAGGCCGAGCGCTGGGCGGGGGTGCGGGGGGTGGCGGATGAGGGAACTAGCACGACGCGCGCGCTATTTTAATTTCGCGCTACAAGGCGTCGTGCCCGTCCTCGGTGTCGTCAAAGGCGTCGCTACATTGTAGGACCGGAACGTCGGCCACGGCAGAGTGGCTCTGACGAAGGGTCGCCCGCGCTCGTCGCCCCGGCCTGGAGTCTTCCAGGTCTCGGATAACGTGACGTGGAGTCGGCGGGGAGGGGGGTGGGGCGCCTCAAAGGCAAAAATGTTGGATGTTACACACAGGGCACGCCCGGCGCGACTCGTGGGCTTTTGCAGCGTTCCAGCACCTACAAGCAGCAGCAGCAGCAGCAGCAGCGGCGGCGGCGTCAGGGTGTACAAATAAACCGGCTGCTTTTACGGGTGTTGAAATACACATGGGTCGAGGAGTTAGTGGTGAGCTGGATAGTTCCGGCTTTTCCAGAGCGTCCAATGGCGAAGCCGGCTGCGCACGAGTAAGATTGCCGGATTTTGGCCCCCCACGTTATCACTGTATATACCGGCCAAATATACATATACAACTTGGCTGAAGGTCGTCTCCCGGTCTCCACCTCATCCCCCCGCCCCTCACACCCTTCCCGCTGCCCCTCGGGGGGCGCCCAGAAAGCGTTCCCGCGCGTTCGATTCCGGGGTAGTCGAAACGTGACTTGACTACCAAACTGCAAATGAAAAATGTTTCCAAGAGACACACGGGAAGCGGCTCCGCAGTCTCTTTCTCGTTTTTACCCTTCTCTCCGCCCGCAGCGCCGGCTTCCGCTTTCCTGCCGACTGCCACGACAGACGCGCAGCTCGACCGCTATCTTTCATGTCCGCCCTTCTCTGCCTTTGAAGACACCGCGCGAACGAGAGAGAAAGAGTGAGAGAGAAACGGGTTGCACTTTTTTCGGCACTCATTTTGTGGCTCCTTTTTCAATCCTGCACTTTGAGCTCGTAGCTCCTCGACGATTATATCGCAGAAGACCTCGTTCCGTATTTCGCGCGAGGCTACATCAAAGTCGACGGGAATCAATGGATTTGAAATATGACATTGGCAGGGGGATAAAACATCCAGGGCGGCGAACGAAAAAAAAAAAAAAAAAAAAAAATCGCGAAGACGATGACGACGGAGGAACAAGTGACAAAGTATTCGCGCCCGCATCGCTGATACAACTGGGAACATCAAAGACGGCGGAGGAGGATAACGTCCTTAGGTTACTATATCTCGCGACGTTGTCGCAAAGTGTTCCGCGAACTCGTGTCATAGCGTTGAGTGAAAAAGTGATGGATAGCGAGGAGGAAAGAATGAAGAAGATGGAGAAGAAGGAGAGGAAGAGGAAGATGAAGAAACAGAGGAGAGAAGAAAGTAGATACGGGTATTGTATAGCTCACACAGGAGACTCCACGGTTGGTTCGAACTCTGTTTCAAGCTTCCCCCCCCCCCCCCCCTCAGGATGAAGAAGGGCAGAAGCCAGAAAGAGGGTGGACAACGTTCGCACGCGAATCGACGCGCTATACGGATCTGACTGGGCGGAACTTCCGAAGTCTATGCCACTCGGTCGCGAGGATTTCGCAGACATTGTCGCGAAAACCATAGAAACCCGCCACCCAGCGTCGACAACTTTCATTCGTTCAACTTTATTCGCATTCTCTTGATTTACCCACCCGAAACTTCTCGCGGCGATTGCATTGAACGAATGACGAACAATGAATATTCCTTGATAATGTTGACTTTCAACCCGACGATAGCAATCGGCGAGAGGTTAAAGAGAAAGTGTGTTTTTTTTAGGTTAAAGCAAAACTTGTGAAGTTGAAGTAGCAGTTTTTGATTATAGTGTTTTTTAAAATCATTTCCTATTTATTTACTATTTTGTAGCATTACGTAATAATAATCATAGTTTCTTATGGCGTCTTCCTTGTACCAACAACATTTTAATCACCAAAATATCAAAGTTATATCGTCTCGTTTAAAGGAATATTCGTAACGAACCGAGTGATTCTACCCTCAAGGTAACTTGACTCGGTCGTTAGACGAAAATTCACTGGCGCCAGTGAATTTCGGATGGATATTCGCTACTGGGTTACGTTTTTGCGTTGTTTGTCTAGCGGGTACAGGGTGCGCCACATAGAAGTATTTATTAAGGAACCTGATGAGGAGAAGCGTCAGCGACGCCGCGCGAGTCTCGTCAAACTTTGTAATTATGAAAGTTTCGCCGATCCGAAATTCTTGGCGGTGGGAAACTCGAAAATCAGATTACGCAACGGCGCGCGTCCCGCACCCCCTCGCCGATGCTAACGCGCGGTTGTGGCGACGAGGCGAAATATGCATGCACGTGGAAGAGGCAAAGGGAGGGCGATGGATTTCGTGCCCGTAAAGGGACCCGTTTCTCTGATGTAAGCGTAATTTTTCGCAAACTGTACCACATAGTCTCGCCTTTGACTTATCCCCGGCAATTTTCCGTATGCAAAAGCTGCTTTCGTGAAACAATCGCGGTCCTCCGCGTGCTTGAAATGACGATAACAAAATGTTATCTCTGATGTAAGCGTAATTTTTCGCACACTGTACCACATAGTCTCGCCTTTGACTTATCCCCGGTAATTTTCCGTGTGCAAAAGCTACTTTCGTGAAACAATCGCGGTCTTCCGCCTGCTTGAAATAACGATAACAAAATGTTAGATCACTAACACAGCCTTAAAAAAAAACAGACAGTACTCCCTGACGACACCAAAGAGTCCATTTGTGAGCATTTGGTACACTAAAGCCCTCTAACTGAGTTTCCATTGTAAGGCTTATGATGTCCAAAAAAGCATTCGTTGTTGGGTCCTAATCTTAGTATTGCGCCTGCAAAAGTTAGACTGCCCATTCAAAAGCGTACTTTTTTATTCCTACATGAGACCTATACCTTGATGTCCATCCGGTGTTATCAGGGACTTACACGTCGATTTATAAACAGAAAAAGGAAGCGGAAATAAAAAAAATGAAAGTCTTGATTAGAAGAATCTGAATATTTCCTAACTCATAGAATACATATATATATCCCGCCAAATCAAACTTTTCTCATCTCCGTCCCGTCACGCCCAAAGCTCTCATTAGATATTCATATTTTCCTCCAGATTTACGATAATTTCTGAATCCTCGATAAGTTTGCCGAATGCCTTTATCTCGGTGTATTATAAGCGAGAAGATAATAACGTAATTCCGCGGAAGGGGCCGACGATCAATGGAGACCCACGGAGCGTGCACTTCGCGTTATAATAGCCACGCTGATTATCGAACTCACGGGTTTGCCTTGAAGCGAGCATCATAGTTCTCGATGGCTTCTCAGATATTCACAGTGGCGGATGACTTCCGGTCTCCGCCACCCTTTCGTCCGCGTTGCTTCGCTCTCTCTCTCCCCCCTCGGCCTCGTGCCCTTAGTTCCTCTTGATTCCGTCATAGAACTTGCTCTTATTCGCCCCTTCCACCGTACCGTTCGTGGCCTGCTTTCCCCTCGCGCACATGCTATTATGTCCCCCCGAGTAATAAAGGCGTTTGTCATGCAAAGCCCGGTGAAACTCGCCTTACCCAGCCACTGGGATATTACATCGCTGTTCTGCTCCCCGCCGCGAAGCCCGAGGTTCTCGCGCCGGGGTAAAGTGGCCCCTGTGTCTGGGAACTTTGCATCTAAAATTCGTTCGCTCGATCTCCCGTCGCGCGGGGTCGACGACGGAACGCATTCGGCCGCTTCTCCAATCGCTTGCACCAACCCTGGTGCAGCGCGGAGAAGTGCATTGATAACTTATTGCCAATACTCCGAACTCCGGTCGAAGCAATTATACCATTACTCCCTCCTGCAGATCGCATGATTGCTCGCCAATTTCCCGGGGGGAAGTACACGCGATTTGTATTTTTTTACTTTTGCGCTGTCTGCGATTGATGAAAAGTTAATTAATTGCTTAGAAATTGTTATTCTGAGATGAACTGTGTTACAAATCGAGCTAACGAAACGTAATTTATTTATTGATTTTGGGATCTTGTTCGATTAATGATTAGAATCAAGATTTTGAACTATCTCGCGAGTTATTTATATTGATTAAATGACCGAACTTAACAATGGTAAAAACACAAAACAGGGTAAAACTTCTTATATGCCACCAGTTATGACAACTAACAATTCTAATATGTGACTCATAATTACACTCTAAATTTTAACAATTTAAATATATTCAAGACATTAGTGGTTGGAGGTTGATTGAAGACTGATTAATACATTTGATGGAGGTGGTCAGGAAGGCTTAGATGGGTGCAAGGTGGGTGAGTAACTGGCGGTTATCGTCAGGCCCAAAAATGATGACTATTGCAGGTGAACAACCGCTGCGGTCGGAGACCCCGCATCAGATGATTTACAGAGGGCATTGAGTGGGATTGGAATGTGGGAATAATAGAAAGACAAATTATTAATATAAAAATAATTAAACATAAAGACGGAAAAATGGCCAGTACGCAACAGACTGTAATTTTGAGTCTCAATGTTCGGAATTTGAGAATTTACAGTCTAATAATTCCAAATTTAAGATCTTACAGTTTAAATTCTAAAATTTAAGAGCCGACAGTTTAAAATACAAGATTTAAGAATCTACAGCTTAAATTAAAAACTTAACCACGGCTTAAATTCTAAAGTTGAAATTATTATCTTTCCGCTGTTTTCTCCCGTGCTTCAAGTGCTTCAACCGACCGCACGACTGGTACGCAGAAGCCTTTGCAACTAATTGTAAGAAGTCTGAGCGTCTCCCATCGACTCGCGCGAGAATAGACTTCGCGCACAATGCCTCCGACATTCGTAAGGGACTTCGCCGTGCTTCACCTCTGGATGCGCAAAACTCGGCACGACATCCCACGCGACTGCGCATGAATGACTTTGCACACTCACCCACGTTTATAGAGACTATTACTGCAGCAACTCTCAATCGATTACACTCTCGAGACTTTCGATATTCACTCGAACGATTTCTTGTCCCTTGTGCTGCTGCTGCTGCTGCTGCTGCTGCTGCTCCTGCTGTGTCGTCTGTTCCGGAGGTGAAAGAGAAAGAGCTGGATGGAAAGACGTGAAGCGTGCATCAGACAAGTGCATCGACCTAACCTGATGCAAACCGCACACCAGCGAGAAAACCCGTTGTACTGTCGAACGTCGCCGCTTTATTTATATATACATACGGCGTATCTATATACGCGTGTCTGTGCATTATTATGTGCTACCACGGAGAATGGCCAAGACGATAACGACAACGACGAGAAATAAGAGGGACTTCAGTGCGAGTTCACCAACCTCCTTCACGTGGAGCCGACGACAAGCACGTACATCGATTATCTTTATTCCCGGTTTATATACGTGTACGGTGAGTGTGTATATAAAACTCTCGGAGAAAGCCTTTCGGGTCGATAGCATCGCTGTGCATCGCTCTATTATGTATTTTTTTTCTCTCTCTCTCCTTCTATCTCTCACTCTCTCACTTTACACATCGCCGTCCTTGCCGCCAATCAGCAAACTCGGGAATTATTATCAGAGGCATCATGAGCGTGAAAATAATTGCCGGGCGTGTTATCTCTCGGTCGGTCTTGTATAATTACAGTCATACTAATTTATATCCACCAATCGACGCTCCGCGGAAACCCTGTAAAGCGTCGGTTGTTGGAGCCCTCGGGTTGCGGCTATGATGGCCCCTCGCAGCACCGACCTATCCGCTCCTACATCGCCCAGCCCTTGATAATCAGCCAAATTCACGCTCGCCACGCGACAAATTTGCGGCTGAATCGTGACCGTCCGACGAGGACGGGAGTTATATTCGCGCGGACGAGACTCGCAATTAACGCTGGGGAAAAAAACGAAATTGTCAAAGCGACGGCAAAATCAGTTACATCATTTTTTGTCAGTTATATTTTGTGGCAGTTGCTGGTTCTCCGTGTTATTAAAGTGTGGACGTTGCGAGTGAAGTTCATCAGGAAGGATGACGAGCAGATATATTTATGAGAATAACCTTATTTATTTTAATTAGCGTAATTAAAATGAGAATTTCAAGCCATTGTTGATTTGTGTATTCGCTGCGAATATTCGGTCGAGTGTTTCCCGATTGCGAGATAAATTCGAACGGTGCATAATTTATTTATTGTTTAAAAACACCGTCAAGCGACACGTGAACGTCGCATTTTTGCCGGACGGATTTGCCGGGCGAAAAATATTTATCACCGAGTCTCGGGGCACGCGATGGGAAATTCTCCGCGCGGGAATCACAAGAGACCGAACGCGAATGAAGCGAACGCCGGCGAAAACTCGTTTCTTTCTGGTCAGAACCTCGGATTCCCCAGGCGGCCGTAGATTCCCAACGATTCGTCCGAGAATTGGCGAATCACACCGTGGGTAAATAAAAAAGAATAAAAATAAATATATATAACCGGAGAGCGAGACTCCGGTATTGCGGGGGAACGAACGAAGTGGGTCCAGAAAGATGGTCTCTCGAATACCCCTGGAGACGCGAATGTAAACGCAAAAAACACGGCAGGCAGGACGAGAAAAATGCACGACCATCCGTGCATTGTAAGTCCATTGGCTTTGGGTTTTGCTTGCGCAAAAAGCTACAACTCGCAAACATCGAATTTAAGACCGTATTTTCGCTAGTGCGGAGCATGGTATTCGTGTAAACTAACGTTTCGAAGGGTTAATGCGTCCCTTGATCTCTCGCGCTGAAACTTAAACCCCTCCGCAAACACTGCACGAGTGAGATAAACAACCGGAGCGTTGTAGTTGAATCGCTGGACTTATCAGACAACGCAGCGCAGGCATTAACGATGTGACGATGATTCTCCTATCAAATCCTGCAGAACAAGTTATTGTTTTTGTTTAGAATTTGTTGAAAGACTCGAAAGTTGTGTTTGTCGATTGTCAAAAACTCAGTTGGTCCGAAATGATAAACGCGAATTTGTACGACTGTTAAAGCACTCACGTTGTATTCAGCGCTTAATGTCACAGACGGATATGAAGCATTCATCATTTTAGGCCATTGGTACGCTGTATTATGCCAATGAGGTGTAGAGCTTAGGGGTGGAGAACTGAGCAACGAGGAAGCCTAACTGGGGTGACAAACATATACAGATAAAGCAGCGCTGGCATTATTAATGATGAAACGATGATTCTTCTATAAAATTCTGGAAAACAAGTTGTTGTTTGTTCAGAATTTGTCGAAAAGCCCAAAAGTCGTGTTTCTCAAACGGCAAAAACTCAGATGACCCGAAATGATAAACCCACAAAGCGAATTTGTACGACTGATAAACCACTGACGTTGGATTCTGTGTGCTCAATGTCACAGACGGATATGAAGCATTCATCACTCCGGGTCATTGGAACCCTGTATAATACCAATGAGGTGTAGAGCTTGGAGGGTGTAGAGCCGGCCACTGAGGAAACCTAACTGGGGTGACAAACATCAAATATCGCATGAAACGATGATTCTCTTATCAAATGCAGCAATAGAAGGTGTTATTTTTATAGAATTTGTCGAACAACCCAGAAGTTGTGTTACTCAAACGTCAAAAATTCAGTTAGCCTGAAATGATAAATTCACAACGCGATTTCGTACGACTGATAGACCACTCGCGTTGTATTCTGTGCTCAATGTCACAGACGGATATGAAGCATTCATCACTCCGAGTCATTGGAACCCTGTATAATACCAATGAGGTGTAGAGCTTGGAGGGTGTAGAGCCGGCCACTGAGGAAACCTAACTGGGGTGACAAACATCAAATATCGCATGAAACGATGATTCTCTTATCAAATGCAGCAATAGAAGGTGTTATTTTTATAGAACTTGTCGAACAACCCAGAAGTTGTGTTACTCAAACGTCAAAAATTCAGTTGTCCTGAAATGATAAATTCACAACGCGATTTCGTACGACTGATAAACCACTCGCGTTGTATTCTGTGCTCAATGTCACAGACGGATATGAAGCATTCATCACTCCGGGTCATTGGAACCCTGTATAATACCAATGAGGTGTAGAGCTTGGAAGGGTGTAGAGCCGTCCACTGAGGAAACCTAAATGGGGTGACAAACATCAAACATCGCATGAAACGATGATTCTCTTATCAAATGCAGCAATAGAAGTTGCTATTTTTTTAAAGAATTTGTCGAACAACGCAGAAGTTGTGTTACTCAAACGTCAAAAATTCAGTTGTCCTGAAATGATAAATTCACAACGCGATTTCGTACGACTGATAAACCACTCACGTTGTACTCTGTGCTCAATGTCACAGACGGATATGAAGCATTCATCACTCCGCGGGCCAATGGAACCCTGTATAATACCAATGAGGTGTAGAGCTTGGGGGGCTGTCGAGCCGGGCACTGAGGAAACCTAACTGGGGTGACAAACATATACAGACATCAAGAGAAAGGGACGCGTCGGAGGGGGCAGACATCGGGGTTGTACATAAACGGACATCGTGGGCAATTGAACAGGTTATGTATGTACCGACCGATCAATCAGCGTTAAACGCCCATCAAACGGGCGACGGTATAGAAATCCCTGTACGACAACGATTACCAGAGCTGCGAGACGTATCGTGTGCGTTAGACTCTGGTCGTCGTCGTCGTCGTCGTCGTCGTCTGTGCCACAAGAAGGGTCACATTGATAATGGACACTGAGCAAATTTCCAGGAGGCGCGCGATCGACCAACGTCAAGGAATGACTAATTGTGGACGGGGGGACCCTTGATTCAGTCTTGATCGTCATTTGTCACGCGGCTCCTCAATCGAGCCGTCCAGACCCCACTGATGTTGTCAGGAATCCGATTCACGTCCTTGAATTCAATTTCGATTTTGCATTCGGCGAAAAAATCGCTTTAATCGTAACCGGCCAATTTCAGGGGCGATGAAATTCAAGCTTCCATTGAATATGTATCAGTTTATTCCAGACAGACAGACAGCGGACGGGCAGACAGCCGGAAATCCGCCTGCGAAAATAACGCGGGCTCGGTGAAAAGCGCCAAAAGATCTGCCAAAAATATTCAACGCCCCAATTATACCTTAGTTTCGCGCTTGCTGACCACAGTGAGCGTTCCCGCTCTCCACTCGTTATATAACCTCCCCCTAAATCCGCGCTCTGTGCCTCCCACCCCTTCCACCCCGCCCCCGCCATACATTTATGTATTTGTGACGTTTCGCGAATTCAGCGGAAATCGAGCGTTGCTGACACATGCGCGACAATGGAATGATTTCTCCGAAGTCCACGCATCCCTCGTTTTAATTCGTGTGTACATTGCATAATACATGCATTGCACATAGTCCGGATATGTATTAATAATACTGTAGGTGAAATATATATATAATTCCAGGCGAGGCTGAAAGCTCGTAAGGGATTTAATGTGAATGGAATGAATACCGCGAATGCGTTAAATAACGCACCACTCCAATATTAACGCAAAAACGCATTTTCATTTGGCTGCGGACGCGGATTGAATCGAAATGTCGTGTAACAATGTTGTAACGGTAAAATAACTGCGCGATAATTCCGTCTCTTATGCCTTTTACGGCCACTTTCGTTATTGCTACGCGCGGAAAATTTTCGTTCCTCCCGAAAATCGCGAGCGCTCCGGCAGAGTTATCAATTAAGCATGACGAGAGGGTACGTCACTCAACTTATAATACACCTTCCCTTCCCTCGGTTCCGCCTACACAAGGCGCCCGAGAACCAACTCCACCCGTGGCAGCCCCGACGACACGTCCTGTCGTCGAAGTTGTCAGAGCCTCCACGTCTCTTCGTACCCCAAATGTGGGCTCGCCGGGATTTTAACAGCGTTAAGGATCGGCAATATTCGACAAGAATATGCATAGCCGGTGTCTATGCATACTGAGTTATTCCGTCGGAACTTCGTCACCCAATTCCGCATGAATATATTTTGCTTGCCAGGACTCAAAAAATATGATAGTGACAATCGTGTCTAAAATAATGAAAGCTGCTATTAACAAAAATTAGTTGTTAAATGATAGCCTCGCGTATAAAAACGACTTTTAGGGACAACAATAAAGTAGTAAAAAAATACACTGTGTGAGGTTACCAAAATCCTTTGCTAATTCAACCAAACGTTTTAGTTACATTCGAAAGAAAAACATGCTAAACCAACAGATATTCTTCTTCCTGCATACATATAGAACGACACCAAAACCGAATTAGAATGACTTAAACTTGTTATGTAAAGCATGTAAAACACAGAGATTCTCGCAGTCTCCACCAACGCATATAGGGATAATACCGTGATAGAATACGGCAGGTGGCGGGTGCGCGGTACATAAAGCTTAAAGCGGGGATGTATGGGAGACCTGATATTTCACATACGGAACATCTGCGCGGCCATAATACGATCATACGCTTTGGCGCGGCTATCGTTTCGTCTACGTGGCTAATACACGTGCAGCCGCACGACTTTGCTGAGTTCAACTTGCGCGCGCCGTACCAAAAAAGCTGTGGAGGGTTATGTACAGTAAAATTACGGGATGATATAGTGGCCATATAACGTGGGGATTATATAAATACCCACAACTCTAATACAGTATATATACATATGTATGGAATATGTATTCGCAGCGTATATAGCACACGTGTGTATTATATGCGCGAGCTATAGCACGAACAAACGCTGTCACGTCTGCGTAGGTGAATTTTGGTCTAGATCACGTGTACGATGTTCGAAAGTTAGGAACGGTTCAGCCGAGTCGGGGTCTGTGTGCGCGCGCGCGCGCGCTGATGCATTATTTAAACCGAAGTTGAGACAACTCCATAGAAACATGCTGTAGTCTCGTTGTTTTAGTCACTTCTTCTTGGAACTCGCGTTCGATACCCCGCGGATCCGCTCGCAAGTTTTGGTGTTCGCTTGAGGAGGACAGGTAGGGTGACGCCTATTTCGCGAAGAATCTAAAATATGCGCCAAGTAGTTGTTCAACATCGCGAACATAGCCACATACAGTGCTTCCAATTATTTTTGACACGTGATTCTTGTGCTTGTCATTTGCAGCACGAAACGGGAGCAAATGTTGTTAAAGGTCATAGACCTCCAGCCTTATTGTTTCTTTCGTTTTTCTTTTTTGATAGCCATAACAAAGCAGCAGGAATCATTGACCCTGTACTTCTATTGGTTACATTTCTTTTTGACACCCAATGCTTGTTTAATATTTGCAGATTCTAAAATAAGAATCTAAAATATGCGCCAAATACATGTTCAACATCGCGAACATAGCCACATACAGTGTTTCCAATTATTTTTGACACGTGATTCTTGTGTTTGTCATTTGTAGCACGAAACGGGAGCAAATGTTGTTAAAGGTCATAGACCTCCAGCGTTATTGTTTCATTCGTTTTTCTTTTTTGATAGCAATAACAAAGCATCAGGAATCACTGACCCTGTACTTTTATTGTGTACATTTATTTTTGACACTCAATTCTTGTTTGATGTTTGCAGCTTGAAACTGCAGCAAATATCGTCAATGGTCGTAGACCTCCAGCTTTTCCAAAATTGATTTATCTTTTCCATTTTAATAGGAATAACAAAGCATCAACGATCGTTGACCCTGCACTTTTATTCGGTTCGAATTTCAATTAGGTTGAGAGTTTGATTGATGTATGTCGAGCCACTTTTTGTATTAAAAAAATGAAAAAAAAGGAAAGGTAATGAGGTCGAGAAAAAAGGAGACTAAGCAGATTTGCCTCGTACGTTGAACTCGAGCTCGGCTGCTACTCCGTGCAAACCGTCAACATCGCCTAGCTCGGTATTCACCATCGTATCCCGTCCGGCCATCCGAGCTTAATAACTCGGTGATGAGCAGCGTGGCGCGAGGCCGGTGACGTTGAGAGACACTGGTGGCAACACAACACCGTAGCGTAATAGTGGAGGAGGGTGAAAGGAGAGACGAGAGGGAGGAAAGTGTCCGCGTGCTCGATTTAAAAGTTAATAAAAGGGATTCCTGGGGGAACGTGTGGGGAATGTCGAGCGTTGAACGCGGTAGGAACCGAGTGTTCGTCTGGTGTCGTCTGCAAAGCCGTGAAACTGGGGTCAGTTTAAAGAAAATTCTTGGTCGCTTATTCCAACGACGTTAAGGTGCCTCATTGACTGAATCCCGACCACCGCTTGGTTCTCGTCGTGGGGTCAGAGTCTTCTCAAGTTTTCTCAACGTTAAGTACATCAAATTGTATACGTTTTTCTGGGATTTCTCCTGGAACTTCGGATTCCGAGAAACGTTAAGTACATGAAATTGTAGACATTTTTCTGTGATTTCTCCTAGAGCCTCAGAAGCCTAGAAACGTTCTTTACATCGAGGCTGACATTTATCCACTTGTCTTCCGTAATTCTCATCAATTTGTGTTTCCGCGTTTGAAGCGCGTCCCGCGGTAATTGACATAAATTGCTCATTCTGCATCGCTGACTACGTTCAGCCCGGACGGAGACAAAAAGGAATCAAAAGACACAATTGCGAGGCTACAGACTAACTGGTATTTATCGTTCGCCCCGCGTTTTGCTGAAGTTACCGCGAGAGGAAGAGGAACGGGACGCGGCGGAAAGACGGGAAACTGTACCGTAGGGGCACGTGAACTTTCGCCATTAGCTAAATTACTTCATGTCCTCGGGATAGGAGGAGAGCGACGAATGGGCGTCAGCGACGAAAAAAAAAACTCGCTTACCAGCAAAACGCGCGAGGAGCCACGGCGAAAGTCGCTACGCACGCGGGAGACGGAAAAGTGCAAGACTGCGAGGTAATTGAAGTTTAAGTTGGGGAATAAGAATCGACGTAACTCCAGCGTAGCGAGGAATTAAAAATGAATTATTCCTTAATAGAAGAAAGAGCTACTGAACGAAGTCTGGCGAGGCGCATGTTTTTCCGTCGTTCATCATCTCAACAGCCTGTAATTCAACTTTTACCCAGTAATATACAAATGGATTAAAGATTCCCCATACAATTTCAATGTTGAATACACCCCAGTGCCTTGGTCGATCGGCGCGTTCCAAGAAGCCCCGGTTAGTCCATCCCACAGTTCGTGAGCCGACCGAGGATCGAGGGACCTGGAAGGGTGCGAAGGACCTCGAATAAGGCAGAGGGTGCAAGCACTAAGGCAATATCACAGTCGACTAGCGCGGCTTGGCTCGGCATACTAAGCGACTCGCATTTGAACGCGAGAGACGGAGGGAGAGGAAGAAATACAAATGGAAGAAATGAAAGAGGACGGAGTCAGAGAGAGAAAGAGAGAGAGAGAGTGATTTTTAAAACAAAACCAACGCCCGTGGGAATTTAAAATAACCGCGATGGAGACGGTGCAGGTCGTCGATGCTGACAGACAGCGGGGACGACCTCGAATAATAAGAGAATTGCCGCACTGGTTCACCAAAAAAGGAGACCGCGATGCAAGAATTTAATGACAATTTTTTCTAACCGCTAATTACGTAACGAATCAGAAAGACAAGGCAGGAATTATGAACAAAACAAAAACAGTAAATCTTCCAATAAAATTTACCCCAAGCTCGAAAGACAAATTCCAAGAAAATTGCTTCGCAAAATGAATAGTCAAGCATCGACAGACGAATGTTTCTCGTGGCTGTTCTCGTCGCCGAGATTGGCGATGATGGTGATATATATATATAGGTAGGTGTTATGCGGAACCGAGAAATATTCCAGACGAGCGACGTCACCACGCATTCATCCCGTCGCGAGGGCTGTAGGGAATCCGCGGCAAGGGCGAGAGAGTGACAGCGAGGGAAATTGGAAAATTGATCTCGAGTCGGGACGGATCCGTCACGGGGTGAGCCGACGAGGCTTCCTGGTCGCCGTGTGCCCTCCTCCCCGTCTGCTCTGCCGCCATCACCACCGTGGCATCGGTATTACTAAGTCTCTCGCGCCCCCCTCGCGCTCCCTTTTTCTTCGTCTTCGTCCTCGGTTATATTCCCGGCGCAACCCCCGAGCGGACGCCCACTTCGCGAGACTCTCAACCCCCCGCGACCCGCTCGAACGTCTTCCCGCCGTTTCTATGGAGAAATTAAATTCGCCAATAGCCTCCGGCGATTAACTCCTCACGGCGAGATCACCGCATTACAACTTACCCCCGGATTCTCACATATTTTTGCTCTCCTTATTTTAGACCCGGAATTCCGTTTTTTTTATCGTCGTTCCTTATTGGATTAAGGTATAGATTGAAGTGAAGGTTTAATGGAATTTTGCCGCCACACTTTTCACGAAACATCGTATTTATTTATTTTTCTGTTTATTTGGGCGTTTTTTTCTTTTCCACTAACTGAGGTCAACTGATGCTAAATCAATTACGAAAAGGCAGCACGACAGCAAGAAATAATATATAAAAATAATAGTGCAAAAATTTAAAAACTTCCGCCTTAAAAAGGAGTTTAATTAGTGAACAAATTGTTTTCATAAAATAATTGTGAAACAATTAAATAATCATTTGCGTATCATAGTTGAGGGATTTTTTCTTCATTTGGTATAAAAATATCCCGACTATGATGTGCGAATATTCGTGATCGAATGTAAAAAAAGGATTTAATTGGATCAGTAGCACTGATCCAATTAATGCACAATAATAACAATGATAATCGTTGCTTTTTAATTAGATCAGTAGCACTGCCGATCCAATTAAAAGACACAGAAAAGAGTAAGCGAAGTTTTGACGGAATTGAATATAACACATAACCCAACCTTGACACGGCAATTGAACTCAATGCAGTACATATTGACATTTGTGCTCGTCCGATGCGTTGTAACTAATCGAAATGATTAGCCTCGCCGAGGCCAAGTTTCTTACGGCTTCTCGACCAATTATCTGTAGCTGCGAGAGGACACGCCGAGAGCAAGTGCGCGAAGCGATAGAAGCCACGTTGACGTAGAGCTTAAAAGGTCACTGAGCAAAAGAGCCGAGTCGCACATCGCGCTTTAGAAAGCTCCGAGTGCAAACATAGCCTGAAAAGTTGTTCGTTTCCCCCGGGAGACCTCTTAATGGCGAGTAAATTAAGACTGAAAGGGTGTATTCCACTTTCGACATGACAAATATAATCAACCGCTTGTAAGATTACAGCCATTGACAGCGTTGGTTAACAAATGTTTTATGCAAACGCGTATCAAACTTTCAGTACCAGCATCAGTAACTTCAGCGAGCTGCTCTTCTTTTATACCAGAAGCTTTTTACATAAACTGGTATATTAGTTTTATAGTAATTTGTCAAGATAATTAAAAAAGTAAATGATCTATTTACGAAGACCGAGCCGTTCGTGACGGCTGACCTAGAACGTATAAGCTCGAAGCAAACAAATATCTGACATCCACCATAACAACGATCAAGTAAAAAGAAAATCAAGTAAAAACGTTTTGTAATCAGTGTTTTCGGGGGTAGAATATGCGACTTGAGAACAACGGTATAGGTTAAAAGTCAATATTTTGAAGAAAAAAATATTTTTGAGGTCGATTTTGGCGATTTTCGGTCCGGAGACGGATCTATGATTTTTGACAAAAGGAAGGTCGCAAATTTTTTTTTTTTTCTTCAAAATCAAGTAAAAAGGTTTTTTAAAAAATGTTTTCGGGGGTAGAATATGCGACTTGAGAATAATGGTACAGGTTAAAAGTCGATATTTTGGAAAAAAAAAATTCTGAGCTCGATTTTGGTGCAAAGTTTTTCAGGCTCGCGCGCCAACGCGTATGATTATCCTACTGTATCTTTACATCGTATCCCAAATCTTCACGTTGTATCCAATCCGTCTGAAAACCCGAGCACTTCAATATTTAACCTCCAGCACATTTGCCTCCACAACCGTCGGCGAATTTATTAAACAAACCAGTGCCGCATTTGCGTCGAGCCAATTTTGCTTCCAGGGCGGCACACGTTGCGCCGGTCTCACGTTCTCCGTACGATAAAATAAATAGAATATTCAGTGGTGGATGTCGAATTAATATCTCATAATTTACAGCCCCCCGAGTGTCCGTAACCACGTTTGGTTACACACTCACACACGACGTTGACGCACACAAACGCGACGGGGACGGTCAGAGTTTGAGGGTGCATTTCAATCATTGGTTCACCATGCGCTGCGAGTCGCACGAGCGGTCCAAGGCGACCGCGCAGGTAGAGTGCGTTAAATTCGCACGTAGCGTGGAAACTGGGTTAGGATTTGAATTTAAGCGAGGCAGGGCGAAGGTGGCGGGAGGCGGGGGGGGGGGGGGGGAGGGTGGTGAGTTAGGACATAACGGCGTGGAGAAGGCCCGGGTTCGCCGCTATTGCGAATTCCGGCCTGGGCGGGGGCCGAGGGGAGCGGGGGGTCGGGGGGGGGGGGCGGCTGGCTAAGGCTCCGGGCGATGTTGTCGGGTGGTTGCACGTCGAGAGGATGCGCCGCGCTCCGGCCGCGCGGGGGCACCGCCTGGGCTGGTCTCTGCACGCTCAGCTCACGGTGTGCCAAAGTTCCGGCTTCGTTGTAGCGGACAAGTGCCTCCCGGAAACTATTTTTAACTCTCCCGGCTCGCCCTCCGTCTATACGTGTTCGCCTCTCTCGCGTTCGTTGCGCACGGAACGAGACGAGTGCGCGCTGGGCTTCGACTCTCTCGTTTCGCCATTAGTAAAAAAAAAGAGAGAGAAGAAGTGGAAGGCAGGAAAAAAAAAGAAAAAAAAAAGAAACACGACCGTAACAGAAAAGGGAATAAGAAGAAGAGTTAGGAAAAAGCCAGCTTTTCTGCCCCCCTTCCCCTCCCCCCCACCGCCCTCCCTCCACCCCCTAGAGCACATAGCAAACGCACAGCGAGCTACAGAAAGGATGAGAAGCGAGATGAGTGAGGCAGGCACCGAGCAGAAGTACCGGGTGGAAAGCAGCAGCAGCAGCAGCAGCAGCAGCAGAAGCGGAGCATTCACGACGAGCAATGAGAGGGATGGAGAAGGGGCACCCGACAAGACTCAGAGAGCTCGGGGGATGCATCGCGGGCTGCAACTGTGGACTAACGTCTGGCTCTTTCATGCACCGTCTTAGTTGTCTTTTTCAATTTTTTTTTTTTTCTTTTCTTTTTTTCATTGTTCTTTATTCTTTTGCCAGGTATTTTACCGGTTCATCGGGAAGAGACGCCACAATGACTTCAGAGAAAGAGACGGGGAGGGGGAGGAGGGGGACTTCGAGAGGTCCGATTGAATTATCGACTGGGTAGACGGTGACCGCGATAGACCGACGACGTCCGGTGGGAATGCAGGTCGAGCGCGGGTGGTTTCAGTAAAATCGACGTCGACACTTTTTAGCAGAAATGGAAGTCGCTTGGAAGAAGCTGAAAAAAAAGAAGAAATGAAAAGGGGGGAAACATCTCAGCGCGCGACGCGCGGCTGTGGTTCGTGCCTTCAATATTTACCGCTCTTTATTGATCATCCGGAAGACACGTACAGAGATAAAAGCGCGCGGTGGAGGGAAAAAAAAACGAGGAGAAAAAAGAAAACGCGGAGTGGGAAAAGAGCAGCCAAAGCTTTCTCCGCAATCCGACAAAGGCGGACGACTCTGGATTTCAATGATGATTCTTTCGCCCGAGCGAACCGTCTCTATGTGTGTGTCCGGCTGCCGTGGAATAATATAAAAAACTGGAGCACCCGCTGAACCGGTAATGGCGAACTGTTGCGCTCGATTCCACCTGCGAGTAACTTCGTCGCATTCGCGCGTTCGCGAAGTCCGCCGCGTTCTGAAATAATCGCGATAACGAGGTCAAATAGCTCAAACACAAAATATCTGCGGTTTACCCGTCAAATTCCGCGTGCTTGCTGAGCAATTTAATCGCGAACCTAAATGTCAGGCGGTTCGTGTTTTAGGCAAATACCGGAAATGCAATGAAAAACACGCTTATAGGATGGAATAATAAAAAGAAAAAAATTAAGCACCCGTTGAACCGGTAATGGCGAACTGTTGCTTTATATTCCATCTGCGCGTAACTTCGGCGCAGTCTCTCATACGCGAAGTCCGCCGCGATTTCAAGTAATCGTGATAACGAGGTCAAATAGCTCGAACACAAAATATCTGCGGTTTGCCGTCAAATTCCGCGCGCTTGCTGAGCAATTTAATCGCGAACCTAAATGTCAGGCGGTTTGTGTTTTAGGCAAATACCGGAAATGCAATGAAAAACACGCTTATAGGGTAGAGTAATAAAAAGAAAAAAATTAAGCACCCGTTGAACCGGTAATGGCGAACTGTTGCTCTCTACTAGATCTGCGCGCAACTTCGGCGCAGTCTCGCGTTCGCGAAGTCCACCGCGATTTCAAGTAATCCTGATAACGAGGTCAAATAGCTGGAACACAAAATATCTGCGGTTTGCCGTCAAATTCCGCGCGCTTGCTGAGCAATTTAATCGCGAACCTAAATGTCAGGCGGTTTGTGTTTTAGGCAAACACCGGAAATGCAATGAAAAACACGCTTATAGGATGGAATAATAAAAAGAAAAAAATTAAGCACCCGTTGAACCGGTAATGGCGAACTGTTGTTTTATATTCCATCTGCGAGTAACTTCGTCGCATTCGCGCGTTCGCGAAGTCCGCCGCGTTCTGAAATAATCGCGATAACGAGGTCAAATAGCTCAAACACAAAATATCTGCGGTTTGCCGTCAAATTCCGCGCGCTTGCTGAGCAATTTAATCGCGAACCTAAATGTCAGGCGGTTCGTGTTTTAGGCAAATACCGGAAATGCAATGAAAAACACGCTTATAGGGTGGTATAATGAAAAGAAAAAAATTAAGCACCCGTTGAACCGGTAATGGCGAACTGTTGCTTTATATTCCATCTGCGCGTAACTTCGGCGCAGTCTCGCATACGCGAAGTCCGCCGCGTTCTGAAATAATCGCGATAACGAGGTCAAATAGCTGGAACACAAAATATCTGCGGTTTGCCGTCAAATTCCGCGTGCTTGCTGAGCAATTTAATCGCGAACCTAAATGTCAGGCGGTTCGTGTTTTAGGCAAATACCGGAAATGCAATGAAAAACACGCTTATAGGATGGAATAATAAAAAGAAAAAAATTAAGCACCCGTTGAACCGGTAATGGCGAACTGTTGCTCTCTACTCCAACCGCGCGTAACTTCGACGCAGTCTCGCGTATGCGAAGTCCACCGCGATTTCAAGTAATCCTGATAACGAGGTCAAATAGCTGGATCAAAAAATATCTGCGGTTTGCCGTCAAATTCCGCGCGCTTGCTGAGCAATTTAATCGCGAACCTAAATGTCAGGCGGATCGTGTTTTAGGCAAATACCGCAAATGCAATGAAAAACAAGCTTATAGGGTGGAATAATAAAAAGAACAAAAATTAAGCACCCGTTGAACCGGTAATGGCGAACTGTTGCTCTCTATTCCATCTGCGCGTAACTTCGGCGCAGTCTCGCGTTCGCGAAGTCCTCCGCGATTTCAAGTAATCCTGATAACGAGGTCAAATTTCTGAAACACGAAATATTTGCGGTTTGCTATCGAATTCCTCGCGCTCGCTGAACAATTTAATCACGAACATAAATGTCAGGATTTTCGTGTTTTAGGCAAATACCGGAAATTCAATGGAAAAACACGCTTACGTCACCCCTACCTACCTACCGCTCGCCCCTTCCCCCCGCCCCGCAGACGGAAATGGAACAGATTAAAATTGAGTACCTTTTGTCAGGCTGTCTGGTCACATGTAGGCGCGTTCAATGAACCGCTGTGCGATAAAGCGACAGTTGTATATAAATCCCCGGCACTCGCTATCTGCAGCCGCATAGTGGAAAAGGTGTGTAGAGGCGAGCGGAGGAGGACGAGGACAGCGAGAGAAAGAGAGAAAGAGGGAAAAACGTGTATTATCTCGATTGTTCAGCGGTATATTTCGAAAGTAGTACGATAACCATACCTGGCACCTGTCACGAACAGAAAAATCGCGGTGCGAACGATGTATCGCAAAAGCGCTCGGTGAACAAAAAAACAAAAAAAAAAGAAAAGGAAAAACTCAATGGCGAGCGGACGGAGCGCAGATACAGACAGTGGCAACGCGGGCGAGGTGTAAGGGAGAGCGAGAGCCACCCCGAGCGGCGGGCGGCCGACGGGGATGGAGGCTGAGCTCGTCGTCGCCGGCGGTAGCGACGGTGGCTGGCGGCCAAAAATTTTCGAGTGAAAAGAAACAGCGGATGGCAAAAGTAAATGGAGGAAAAAAAATGAAAACAGTAAAAATAATAGAAAATAAAAGGGACCGGCGGTGGGGGGGGGGGGGGGGGGGAGGGGAGAGAGAAGCGAGGCCCTCGTAAAGCTGTAGCGTTGACGTAAACAGGTATTATCATCGCCGTTCACAATTCTACACCCTGGAGAATGAAAAGCCCCCCCGGTTGCTCGGTCAAACAGCCGAATCGACTGGTACTGAATCTTCGTGCCTTCGGTTTAAGGGCCGAGGCAATCTGCAGTTAACTTCGCGAAGCAATTTTTTACTTTTGACCTTAACCGAGGATATTTCATTTCGCGAATACGTTGCACTCAACGCGCACCCCCTCGTCCTCTTTTAACGTCGAGCTTGCGCCGGTTATGTCTCGAAAGAATATTATACCTTTAACGCTGGCAATTAAAAGAAAACGAGGCGAAACAAGAAGGCAATCAACTTTGCATCGTCAATTTCACGGCGCGTCGCGCGCGCGCCCGAAGTTTCGCTCGGCGAGGAGCGCCCCGGCTCATAATGCATTCGCGTTTTGTGTCGGTTAAGTCCCCCCCCCCCCCCCCCCTACTCAGTTACCCCCCAGTTACGTTCCTTTTAATACGGGCTCGTAATATGTTGAGACGCGCGGAATCCGCTAACAGCGAAGCTTTCAGTGGTTAAGAGGCCAAATTAAAATACTTTTAAGTGGCAAATGGAACTGAAAGGCCGCATTTTCGAAAATAAAAGGTAAAAAATAGTTTCAAGCTTCAGCGTACTTTCTGCTGTGTATCTCTTTCTCTCGTTCGAGTGGCTCGAGGTTCGCCTGCACTTACCACCTTTTATCTGTTTATCATTGAATCACGAGTTCCCTCCGCGTCTCGCCTTATATCCAGGACGCCGGGAGTGAATATCGCGTCCCGGGGTCCACGGAGGGCGCGCTGGAGACACGTCCATAACTACACGTTTTCACGTACATGTGTATTGAGTGCAAGCGGCAAGCAGCGTACATAGCGGCAACGCCGGTAAAAGTAGCTGGAGTAAGATACGAACCGGGCGCCCACGGTAGCGATTTAACCCCGAAGCGAGACGATGGGGAGCCACTGATTTTCTTCGTGAGATTTATCGCTCCACGCCACTGTGGCCGTTACGTAAGGTTAAGCTCGGGGGGTTCGCTAGCTTTCACGGTGGCAGCTTTCAACCGAAGTGCAAGAAAGAGAGAGAGAGAGAGAGAGAAAGGGAGGAGGAAAGAAAGACCGACCCTATCAACCCAACCATTACCACCAACACCAGAGGGGTATATATATAACTGTTCTTATATGGGAAACGAGACCCCCCCCCACCCCCTACCCTGCGGTCTAGGTCGGAGCATAAATTACAATGCCAGGGAATCAATGCGCCGTGCGTGCCATTCCCGGTCGAAGAGGATCTCCAAGCCGCCGTCACTTACACGGTCTGTCACCCCCCCACCCCCTCGCCGCACCTTCCCGTCCCGCCCCCCCTCCGCGACGGCCTCTCGATTTTCTCCCATACGTCTCGTCGAAATTCACCCCACGCGCCAGCGCGGACCTACCATAAAACGGTAAATATTCCATGGAAGGCTATATAAGGTCGCCTAAAAGAAAGAGCGGTGGTTCACTTCCACCGGTGAATTTAAAAGGGATATGAAACGAGAATATTTTTATCGTAAATTCGAACAGTGAAATGTCCGTGCAGCTTTTATTGCCATCGATTGAGCCGTCGGGCGTAAAGCGATGAAGTCGTCGAACCCTTTCGGAAATGTCGGTGTTTGGGTTTTTTTTATTGCGGCGGCTGAGCTTGTTTTTTTTTTTTAATAATTTATTAACGATCTTTGTGTAGCTTATTGTTGCTGAATGTGACCTACAGTGGATGTCAAAATATCTCCGTAAAAAGCTGTTGTGTTATAATTGTTTAATTATGGCATTTGGCGAAAAGCATAAAGCCAGGAGGATAGTAGAAGAAGAAGAAGAATTTTTTAATTGCGTCGTCTGAGCTTTTTGGTTCTCTTTAAAATAATTGACCAATCATTTTTTGTAGCTCGTCGTTGTTAAATGTGACGCGCATTGGATGTCAGTATCTCTTTCTAAAAAGTTGGTGTGTCACAATTCTTAATCGTGGCGGCCGAACCTTAGTATCATCTTTCACTGAGAGAAAAACACATGGTTGAAACAACAATACTATATTTTTACTATACAGCATAATTCCCAAGGGAAACGTTTGTATTTTATATTTACGGCAATGAGAAAAAATAATAGCTGCGAACGTAATAATAGCTGAACTAATCAAACACTTTTAGTATCCAGTAACAATCGATATGATCATTCCTCCTGTAAATTATATCGGTATAGTTCAACCAACTATTCCACTATATTTTTCTCTGAGTGTTTAAACGAATAAACTAATCATTCCTGTGAAGCTCGTAACAGCTAAACGTGCGACCTACATCGGTCGTCAAAATGCTCTGAAAAAAGAACCACTGTCATCGACTTGAGCTCTCATTCACGCCCTGTGCCGTCTCGCCATTCGTCATTCGTCGGTGCGGCACCCGAGTACTTTGTGCGCCTCGGCGCCGGGCGGTATCCGCGCGCGGCCTTTGCTCGCACACACGCGATCGCGGTGCGATAGAGTGACCCAGAGAGAGAGAGAGAGCGGGTTGAAGCTGCGGCAAATTGGCAATTTGGATCCCAGCACGTAGCGAAGGCCAGCGAGAGCGGCCCAGCTGTTCGTCCTGTGTGAACGCCCTCGAGCAATGCCGGGCATGTGTATGTTGGAAAGCGAGCGACCTCCGCGGCTCCGGCGCTGCCACCGGGCGCCGCCATCACCTCCGGAACCCGCGCACGTCTACCGCCGCCGCCGCCGCCGCCGTGGCCATACGTTCACCCTCGGAACACAGGAAACTCTAATTCAACTATTAACGTTTCGATCGAATGGAAATTCGTGTCGGGGGAGCGAACGACGACGTGAAGCGGCTATTCCCGGGGCGCAAAGGGAAGCCCAAAGGTAGTGTAAGTGCGGGAATGTATACGTGTGCGCTATATATATTGCATGGCGCTACCCAACGAATATAACCTCAGCGTAACCTGCGCTTCCCACCGCGCTATATACACTATTTATCCTCTATACGTTGTACGGTAGCCGCTGCACCGACGCGGCCGTCCGTTCCCAACGCTGAAGGCTGCTATCGAACTTCCTTAACTACTTAACGCATTATTTTCACGCAGTTTAATCGATTTATCGGCAGCCGCTGTTAACGATTTTACCCGGGAATTCCGCGTAATCCGGTTATTCATAGATCATCGAACGTAACCTCGAAATATCCGGCGCATTATTAACCAACGGCCGTGGAACAGCCGTGGAACGATGCTACATTATTTTCGCGTGGTTTAATCAATTTATCGGGAGCCGTGGTTATAATGATTACGGGGGAACACGCTCGATGTTAACACTCGAGGCACGCGAGAAATTGTCAAAGAGTCCGCGATGGATACGCATTGCGAAGGCACAACGATTGATTGTTACTTCGTGATTAAAGCTGGAACCGGATTATCCGGCAAGGCGATTAATTAGCGCCGAAATTGGTTCGAAACTGCGGCTGAATTCGCCTGCGAGCCAAGAGACTCCGCCGTCTTTGCGGCCGAGGGAAAAACATGAATTTACATTAAGCCAGGTGCTCCGGGGAAAGCCGGCAAAGTGTTTATCACGGGGAATAGCCGGGAGGCTGGTAGCCACCCCCTCCACGCAGAAGTGGAAGAAGAGGAAGAGGGTGAATAATTATAATACACAGAACGCGGCAACGCTTATCGAGACCACCGCAACCCGGGCGAGCTGCGGCCTTTATTCTCTGTCTCTCGCTTTGCTTCTGTTCTATCGGGCTGCCACTCGGTGCGCCGCTGCGGTTGTCGAATGCACGTGCATACAACTTGCTCGTTGCATATCTCCGCCGTTGGACCGACTGCTCAGTTCGCTTATTAGTCTCGGTCATAAGCGAGAAACTCGAACGGCAAACGGAATGGTTGCTCCGCGGTGCGCGGCTATAACTACAGAGTCGGCGAGAGAGAGAGAGAGGGCGAGACAACCGAGACGGAGGGAGAAACAGACGCGGCCAAGAGAAATGCATGCATAGCGCCGGCACGTGTATATGCAAGCGGGGAGATGAAGGATAAGGGGACGAGCAGACTGCACGAAGATAAACGGAATTTTGAGATAGCTGCACAACCGACGGAGCCACAGTGAGAGCTGCCTCATCTTGGTTGGTCAGCTCTCTTCCTGATCCTCCTTTTCAGTCGGAAATCCTACTCGCCGAGCACGAATTATCTGTCCGACGTTCTGTCTCTCTCTCTCTAACTCTCTCTCTCTGTTTCCCTCTCATCTTGACGTATTCCGCTCCCGTTTCCGGGTAATAGTACTAAGCTGCTGCGAATTCGCAGAATTTAACATTGATGCCCGAGGAGCGGTCCCGCATTTCCGTTTTCTCGAATCCGCTCGCGCGGGAAAAGTGAAAAGTGTTTTATTGAAGAGCCGGCTTAAAGCCACGAAGACGTTATTATTATGGACGTTTTTGGGGGTGGCTGTTACCAGTTTGGCTTAACGATTCGGGCGAAACTCGCGCGCACCGGTGCAGCTTCCGAGAGATACAGGAGAGACGTTCCATTCATTTGAAGCCCATGATTCATCCGGACATCCGGGTCCGCGCAAATCCGGCGGGGGTTTTAGCAGACAGCCCACGTAGCTCCATCGCACCCCGGAAACATTACACAACGCTTCTGGCGCAGGGTCGACAGGGTCTTTCCTCGGGGAGGTGTTACCTTTCCCCGTGGGAAGCGCTCCAATTTGTTCCAGGCGCTCGCGAGCCACTGATACTGCAGAGAATCTTCCTCGATTCTCGTGTGGATTCTTTTTTGTACTCTCCTTTCTCTCACGGCCCGACAGGTATTTATTCTGCGAATGGATTTCGCCGGGATTCGCCGGGATTGAGCGGGAACAAATGGACTCCGTAAGCGATCATCGATTAGGAAGCTGGTGAAATGACTTATTGGGGAGGGGCAAACGCATCCAAGTTCTTCTCGTGATATCGCATCATAACTCAGAGCGGAAAAAAGTGGACCTTCAGCCATGAATTAATTCACAGCCGTGAACGCGTTGTTATTGTCGTCTGTAAAAATGAAAACACGTCGAACAGATAATTAAATGAGTTATAGGAGAAGTGAAAAGTGATAACTCACGATATAAAACAAACGGACGGCGAGGGTATTATTATTCATGAAAATCGCAAAATAGGATTGCGCTTCGGATAATACATGTGCACAGTCGGATTTTAAATCAGTCGTGTCGATAAATCCAACAGCCTGTTGACCGTTCTTCGTGATATAAAACAGCCGAGACAGCGGAGGGAATAACGGAAAGGGAGAAAGGGAGATAGAGCGAGAGAGATGGCGTGATGTGAGACAGGTTGAATCTAGAGCCAGCATGCACATCCCCCATATCCACTTTATTTGATGAGCGCCGTGAATTTATACTCCGCGTCAGGTACTTCCGAATCGGCGCGATCGGAATGGGTCGTAAACGATAAACCTCGAATTTCAAGTATCGTGTCTGTGTATACAATACGCGATTCTAATATATGGATGTTCTGCACGGTACAGTCTATCTCGTAAATTGGCAATGCGGCGTCGTAAAGGGGTCGGATATTTCGGATAAGAGACGGGAGTCACCTTTGAGTCGATAACTGAATTGAAAATTCAGAGGACCATAAGGATAGGATGGACAGTAACTTCGCAGCTACTAACGCAGTGGTTTCGCTTGCGCGAAATGTTCGCTGGCTGACTCGCCACCTGGCAGCCAAATGCCGAAATTGACCTTTCAAAGTTACCTTGGATTCAAAAATGAAATAAAAAAGTTGCCAGTATTATAAGGATGGAATGAATAGAAGCTTCATAGCAATCGAAGTTCTGATTCGCTAGCGCGAAACATCCGAAGGTCAATTCGCCACCTGGCGGCCAAATGCCAAATCTCACCGTTTAGTCATCTTTGACACTAAAATTAAATAGAAACTGATAGGACCGCAAGGGCCACAATAAATAGAAGCTTCACAACAATCGAAGCGCTGATACGCTTGCGCGAGACGCCCGTACGTCAATTCGCCACCTAGCGGCCAAATTCCAAACCTCACCTTTCAGTCACCTTTGACTTTAAAATAAAAAAAAAATTGACGGGATCGCAAGGATCACTATGAACAGAAGCTTCACAGCAATCCAAGCGCTAATACGCTTGCGGGACGCCCGTAGGTCAATTCGCCACCTAGCGGCCAAACCCCAAACCTCACCGTTCAGTCACCTTTGACTCTAAAATTAAATAAAAATTGATAGGATTGCAAAGATCACTATGAACAGAAGCTTTACAGCAAGCAATCTCTGATTCACTTGCGCGAGACGCTCAAAGGTCAATTCGCCACCTAGCGGCCAAACACCAAAGCGCAGCCGCGAGCTAAGCGTAGCGTTACAAAATATTTATTCATACAGGCGCAAACGGAACTTCAATCTCAATTCGCGGGGAAGTGTACACTGTACACTCATAGGCAAACGTATGGGGGCGCGCACCGGAGATGTAAACATGTGGCGCGAAGTGCGCACACTCGCGCGTCTCGGCGTTTATTCGTCAATGCGATTAGCGTTAATTGAATACGGATCAGAGCACGCCGCCGAGCTGCGAGCTTGCGCGCGTCGTGCATCTCCAACATCACCGTGACAGAACGGCTGCGCGAGAGGGAGAGAGACAGACGACGCGTTACCTTTGCTCAACGAGCGTGCCGCTATGTTGTCGGTATATAGCGGCGCGCCTACATAGACGCGGAGGTGGTGTATCAACAGCGCCCGAGCGCAGAGCGATTTCCTGAACTCCTCGCGTATGACGCGTTTGCCCAGACTTTCGACAAGTCGTGTGGCAGTCCCGGAGGTGCGCACGGTTTTCGTATAACAATTAATTTATGGAAAATATGGGACGAACATTTCGAATTGGATTTTGCCATAGTGGTTGAGGAATCGCACTGTGCCATTGATGTCAACAAAAATGATATACGAACACATTACAAAAAAAAAACAATCGAATATTTTTTCGGGCTCATCTGCATCTCTACCAGATGCAACTTGAACCGTTCCAGAAACATCTCTACCACATAAATCCACCGGAATACGACTTGCGCTGCAATGCATTCATCGAAAAAAAATATCGGTTTCGGCTTATGAGGTTTAAATAAATAAATAATGAGAGCATAAAGGTTTCTTATCAGCCCATAAGCTGGAAGGATAGGCGAGACACGACGAGAGTGATAGCCGAGGCGCTGGTCGTACCGCGAAGCCCAGGGCTATGGAGGACAGCAGTGCGGGGGGGGGGGGGGGGAGAGAGGATTCGAGGCAACGACAGTCTGAGATATATCGCCGCGTGCACGCTCGAGAGCTTCACGATCTCGATAAGAAGTTTCGCGGCCTTGGCGGGGTGCTGGGGGAAGAGGCTTCCCCATCCCCTCCTCGCCCCCCCCCCCCCCCCCCCCCAGGCGAGAGAGACTTTCGAGAAGTATGGAATGGGTCGCGAGCGAAGCTGCGAAAAGAAAAGCGCAACATACATATATGTGTTCCACCGGTTTTCTGAGGATGGAACGACAACGGTACAGGACCAACGTGCCATAGCCGGGGTACCAATAGAAGTGGGCGCAAGCGGCGGTGGTGGGGGCGAAGCGGGGGCCAACAGAGCGGCGGTTTCCACTCAACGATCCGGGCGAACATCAATCTTGCCCAGAGGAAAACGTCCCGGAACGTTATCCCCAGCGATTAATGCTCGATCGGCGCAGGGCTCTCGCCTAGCTGCTCCTCTCTGTATATCCCTTTCACCCCCGAGTGAGCGAGGGGGCGAGAGCGAAGCAGGCAAAAGCCTCGGGGCAGAAAAGCTTCCATTCTGTCCTCTTCTTTTCGCTCTACTGCCGCTCGGCGGCTTCGCTCGCGCTGAATGACGAGAAAGAAATTTTCTCTCATCGGTATCCACACACGTGCGCGGACCGCGTAACGAGAAATTCTTTGTAGCCGAGATATACACCGTGCAGAGACCAAACGATAGACGCGTTTGCGTTCGTGTGTGCGGACGGGGGAAACAATCTGTTTGCATTTGAAATGCATTAAAATGGGAAACACGGTAAAATGGATTCTTCATCGCTGACACATTTTCGCGTGTACATTTTGCACGCGCGACTGTCGCGTATATGGAAATTTCGTTCTAACGTGAATTATCGACACGTGAGGAACTTCGCGCGGTTTTAATATTGAAAAAGTTCATTAAATAACAGTTTTACCGCCGACGCGAGGCTGCACTTGGATGCGAAAGCTCAGGATCCACAGGTGCGCTGGAACCGATCGGTCGATGGGGCGCTGGGGGGAGGGGGTGCTGGTGGTGTAAAACGATAGTGAGGAGAAGACAAAGGGGCGAAAGAATCTCCACTGGATGGTGGTGCAACGCTCCGCACTCTCGTATATTTCCATCCACTCTCGAGGGTCGAAGCACCGAGGCTCACCTCTACCGCACACACGAAGAGGAGTCACGTGATCGCGAAACCCACCCTCACATTTAAACATTTAAACGTGGGTGTATATTTAACACGGGTGCCTACGTGGCACGGCTCGACCGTCGGCAATTTATCGCCACTTATGGCGAATACATATTTCCCATATCATTCGCGAGAAGCGTGGCTATGGGCGGGCGAGCCGAGGGTTCGGGCCGAGGGGGCCGCACGAGAGCGTGGAAATCGTTGATACGTACTTACGGGTTACGTGTGTGCGGGAGTACGCGAGCTGAAAGCGGGAGTGTTTCATCGATCCGCAGGGCCCGCCGGAGCCTGAGGAAACCGCAGGGAAAGGATTCGAGAGCGAGAGAAAGACAGAGGGAGATACGCGGAGTGACTCGAATGGTGGTTCGGGCGAGATCTTGAAAAATTAATGAAAACGACCTCCACACGCGACCGGTATTTATAGTGTTGAACGCCGTCGTTCCGACACCCTCGTGTTCTTGCCTGTCCCACCATGGAACTTAAATGATTCTGACAAACCCTACAAAGCCAATAGAATTTATCCTTATACCAAACACGTGTCATTCGATGTTTGACAGGCTGGAGACGTGTGATAATATTTTGACATTTTCTGTCTGGGGATCTTGGAAAAAAATGGTGAGGACATCGAGACACGAGGGCCAAAGTGGTCAACATTTTGAGACCCCCAAAACCTACAAATTTTTTTTTTAGCTATATAATTCAGCTTTGCCGCAAATATGTGTCTTTCAATATTTAACAGACTGGGAATGTGTGACAATATTTTGACTTTTTTCTGGAGGTCTTGGGCGAAAATGGTTAGGACATCGAGACTCACGAGGGCCAAAGTGGACAATAATTTGAGACCCCCAGCGCAGCGACGAAATCCAAATACATGGAAAAAACGAGAATCCAATCGTCCTGATAAGCGCGCAGGGGAATACGAGCACAGCCAGACGACGAACCCTAAGCTTTGGATTATCAGAATCCCTGAAGGGTTTCCCGAATCCTCAAAAAATGCGAGGGTTGAGAGGAAGGTGTCCTTCCGCTCCCTCCAAGAACGACGCTCTGAAAGCCAACGGTTCGAAGTCTGGCGAGTTGTTAGTCGATGAAATCTGCAAAATTGGTACCGAGAAACCTGGAAAAAAATTGTGCGTCGGTTGAAAAACGAGGCGAAAGACGTCGCAAGGCGGAAGAAACGCAGGAAGACCGCGGAAGAAAAGAAAATACCTGCAGGAAGCCCCAGTGGAGATCGGAACTCCATCTGCTCCAACATCTGCCCATACGCCTCTCCTCCATTTCCACGTATCTCGTTCCTCATTCTTTTCTCTTCGGTATTACGCCCGCGGCCGCGTTCCCGGCACAAAGGGAATGATGAATGAATTTGCATTTTCGGTATAATATAACCCGGGCTCGAGGGAGCTAGAAAAAAAAATGCGCGGAGAGGCAAAGACGGCCGAGCCCGGCGAGGAGGGAGGGAGGAGGATATGATACCAGCGGGGCGAAAGAGCCACCAAGGAGCGAGTACAGTGAATAAGGACAGGCAACTTTGGTAGACGAGGGAGTGAGGACTAAAGTGTTTGCCAAACGTTTTTCTCCTCACTTGAAATTTCATCGTTCCATACCCTGACGCGTGGCCTTGTGCGCCGCGGGGATCAATGGCTTGTTTTTCTTTGGTTAACTTCTTATGAAGTGCCTCACCCCATGTGTTTGTTCGTCTACGCGGATATCAAAAGGAATTATTACTCAAACCCTTTGCCCCGTCAAAAAGCCACTTGTGCATCACGCTCGGTGGAATTTTGTTAATAGCCATAAACTAGAACGTGTGGAGCCAATAGAATTACATGTGACGTCAGCGCCCTCTGGATAATTGGACTCCAGGTTAGCCTGTGAGACTCCCGCTGTATTTGCCTTGGCGTGCATTTCATGCATTTTCTTTTCCCGCTACCTGGAGCATAGAAGAAGCATAGAATTCCGCCACTCTACGATCTCGACGGCTGCAGCGGGTCAGGCTAAATGCTGCTTGGCCCGAGATAATCCAGAGTTTCTCCTGGCTCCCAATTTGAAAATAAAGGGAGAATCTCCGGGCCTTAGCGTGTAGTGAGTATCGCGTCTCGTGGTTTTAAATAATTACCCGGAAAATCCTATTACAAATATGCGCCGCGTGGATCAACGGCTTTGTTTTTCTTTGGTTAACTTCTTGTGAACTGCAGCTCCACCGCTTTCCACATATTTGTTGATCTGCGCGAGTTTCAAAAGGAATTATGACGCAAACCCATCAAAAAGGCACTTGTGAATCGCGCTCGGTGGAATTTTGTTAATAGCGATAAACTAGAACGTGTAGAGCCAATAGAATTACATGCGACGTCAGCGTCCTCTGGATAATTGGATCCAGCGCACTCGACGGTGCGCGTTACGCGTGGCAGTGAGTGTCATTCCGGCGAGGGCGGTCGGTCAGCTTTTCCGGCGCGAATTCAAATTGAAATCAAGTGAGCTTGAGATGGCCCGAGTGGTAAGTGCTTCACTAGCTTTTGGCGGTTTAGCGCGCCCGGCAAAGCCCCAAACAACACCCTGGAATCCCCGCCCCGTGGGATCACCCACAATCGAGCGAATATTTGCTTTA
This sequence comes from Pimpla rufipes, assembly GCA_963932165.1. Taxonomy (NCBI): domain Eukaryota; kingdom Metazoa; phylum Arthropoda; class Insecta; order Hymenoptera; family Ichneumonidae; genus Pimpla; species Pimpla rufipes. Next base: position 18,188,887 of record OZ010633.1, read on the forward strand.
CCGATTGTTGGTCGCTGGATATGAAAGCGCGACGCCATGCGCATGGGAGATCAACGTCGAATTGATATATGAACATCTGTACCCCTGGCCCGCGGCTGATCGAGTCGTGTGAAAAATCGCGGTCACGCTTCGCAATCTCCTCTCTCGCAGACTTTGGCACCGCACATGTATACCCACTTCACCCGGGCTTCTTCACCCGTTTAAGTAACATATCGCGTACGAAAAGTGGTTTAAAAATCGGTTGGTAGTCACCCAGCCCCTCGTGAACTCATCCCTTCCGCTCGGTCGAGTGACGGAACTTGGCACGGGGCCTGCGAAATAATTTGTTACAAGGTTCACCACTTCGAGTCACTTCTCCAGACCCCGGATTCTTTCTTGTCGTCTTCCTCGGCCCGGCGGACTCTGCCTCCAGGACGGGGCGAACCGGCAGCGGGGAATCTTGAATTTCGAGAGCGTCGTACAGACGCGGTCTGATCGTTCACGAGTGCCGCGAAATTGTGAGTGTTGAAAGCACTCGGTGAAGTGGGTGGTGCGGGCCGGAATATTCCTGCCAGTAATATCCATTTATCGGTTCAGCATAGGGTGGCCTGTACCACTTCATTCTGTTACGATACTTTGTATTATACTGTATAGCACTTATTGTAACACGGTATAGCACTTTTTCTGTTCCTATTCCAGGATTGCAGGATTCTTGGTCCACTGCATCCAGACTGGTCTATATACTCATTCAGAATCGTAGAAAAACTGTCACGAGGTGTTAATATAAATTTAAGAGAGAGAGAGAAAGTGTAATGCTGGCTATGAGTCATGATTTCTGAATAGCGAGGCTTTCGTTTCCACTCACGAAATTGAAGACCAATTAGTAGTTGAGGATCAAGTCGACTCCATTTCACATACGTGGACCATTCGCATTTGCCACCAAGGATACACGTTCAGAATGTTCCAGCTAGTAATACCCATTTATTGTTTCGGCATAGGGTAGTCTATACAAGTTTTTCCGATTTGATACTTTGTATTACTTTGCATTGTAACATGGTATAGCACTTTTTTCGTTCCAAATCCAGAATTGCAGGTGTCTTGGGTCGCTACATCCGAACTGGTCCAAACTCACTCAGGCTGGTGGAAAAACTGTCACGAGGGATTAATGTGAATTTAAGGGAGCGAAAAAGTGTAAAACCCACAAGCTCTGAGTTTCAACATCGGGAAACGAGACGAGAGAACCAACCCGGAGTGTTGGCAATGAGTCATGATTTCTGAGTTACGAGGCTTTCGCTCCTACTCTCGGGCATTGAGGACCCGTTACCAGGCAACTCGGCTCCACTGCGCATACCTGGACTGCTCGCATTCGCCATCAAGGATACACAAAGTCGTATTCGATATATTCAAAATGTGTCAACCCCCTGCAATTGCCGTCGTTAAAAGCTCGTGCGGAAAACTTTTCAACGCTCATACCGCGCCTCACTGCAACCCGGGAACTTGGAGAGCATCACACCGAGGGTTATAAAACGAATAATAATAACAATAACGAAAACTTTGGTATACGATCCCTCCCGATGACCCGAACGTGCTATATACGCGCGAAACGATTACGCTTACTGCTTTCTCTGACTTTATACTGCGCGCCAACACCCGACCCAAGGTGGGATATGCAGGTAGTCTTTGCAATTTCTCTGCTGAAACTTATATATCTATATTATTATTAGTCTCGGGAATTTACGAGAATATTCTTCGAGACTTTTACGACGAGGAAGTGGAAAAGCCGATGAATATTTTCGCGTTGAAACATCTCGGGGAGTCGAGATTTGAGGGGAACATCAAATCCTCGTCAATATCTCCACCACTGTCAATGGCGTCTGGGAAACAAATGGCTGAACATTGATTTTCCATCCTCCGTCGTCGGTTATATAACCACTCGTTATTATTGAAAATAAAAATCTCCACGATCGAAATTTATCATCACTACAAAATCAATATCACTTCATCCCTTAAATTCTACTTTCTCCTCAAGCTTCTTTTTTTTGTCCCCAACTGTCAGACTCTCCATTAACCTCTGGTCAACTTCGCGCTCCCTGGTTTTCGGCCTCGAATGCAAACTTATCAGTTTCCTGTTTGCCGACGCCTTCGAATCGTCGGCACTCAAGCGCGCGTGACAAATCTCAACGTTGAGTAAACTCGGTGAGTCGAACGGGCGAGTTTCTACTTATATATTGGCCGAAGGGTTCGGGTGTGCTCGCCGACGAATGCCGTGTGCGTCGCCCCAGGAAATGGATCGTTCCCCGGGTCCTCGGGGCTGCCGCCAGCGGCCCGACGATTCACCGGGCGTGTACAGTCGACCGAAAAGCGCGACAGCGAGAGGTCGAGCGCGGAGAGCGAGGGAAAGCCGGCGTCGTCATCGCCCCCGCCGCGGTGTAGAAACGCCGGGGGATTACACGGCGCGAAGCTCCTGCCGAGCTTGCGGTTCTTAATACCCTCGTCGCACCGGTCTTCCTCCTATTCTCTGTGCTTTAGAGCGCGTTCCCCTCGCAAGGGTGCATCCGGTCTCCGGGCCCGGTGCCGCCGTAAACTTGCCGAGCGACCCTGGTACAATTGTCGTTGATATCCGTACGCGAAACAATCTCGTCATACACCCTACCCGCCGCGAAGGAGTGGAAGGGAGCGGGAAGCGGGAGTTCACGGCAGTTTGCGTAGTCACGATTATTCCACTCATCAATCACGGCGGCGTTTGCTCTGTATGAGCGAGCTAGACGTTATTGTTGCATCCATTTACCTTTCATAACTATCTCATTGTTTCTGGAGATTTTCTACTGAATCGTGGGAAGCGGATCATTTGCTTCCCTTAATGCACGGAGTTTTGGGTTCATTTCTATGAAGTCATAAAAGTAGGAAATATTGATTTAATGTAGGTTCAGGTATTTGAGGGTCAAGGCTACGTTTTAATTACGTTGGATTTAATTTTCAAAATCATCCTCGATTGAAGATCTTCGTCACATCCGTCCCTAACCAGGCACTGATCAGGGCCACAATGGCTCTGCCAGGGCCTGAAGTGGTCCCGATGTAACGCTTAGGATTATCCACCAGGGGTATTGTTTTTGGAAATATCCCAACAGAACGAATCTACATTATTCGCTAGACGTACCAGATATATGTGACTCTGTATTTAAGTCTACCACCAGGATAAAAAAATATCTGAGTTTGCTTTGACGACGGTTCAGGAGTTTGAGGACCAAAGCGACGTTACTTTAAATTTAATGTTCATAATTATACCAGGGTTTTTGTATCTTCTGCATTTTAATAACCATCTGCAGAACAAATCCACATTATTCCCTACACCAGATATACGTGATTCTCTATTTGCGTCTACCAGAATAAAAAATATCCGAGATTGCTTTGACGACGGTTGGGAGCTCCGTCGACCAAAGCAACGTTACACTGAACAGCGCCATTATGCAGCGCTGCTTAGAGAGCGTCTACCTCCAACCCAGTCGCTATTTCGCTCTTGCTTTACATCAGCTCAACCCCCGGGCCGGACCGGGTAGAAATTCAAATCGGCCAGCTCAGCTCTCACAGAGTCCTACCCTCACTCGTTACAAGTGCCGGATGAGGAGGGCGCACCCCACGATTGCGCAGAGGCTTTCCCATTTACGAAAAGAGCCGCCGAATTCTCGTGGTTGCAAGTGAGAGATTACAGAGCTTGCGACGTAGGACGAGCATAGGCAGGGCCTACTCCCTTCGTCCCTTCGTCCCTTCGTCCCTCCCTTCCCCCGCAACCCTCGCTCCTCTTTCTCCCTTTCTTTCCATACTCTCGTCTGCCGAAAGCCACAAGTTTTGATGAAATGCATGCCGTCTTGGGTACATGATGTAAGAAACCCGAGAGAAACTCCCTCGATATGTATATATGTATATATACGTGTATATGTATGTATATACATAGTATATCCTTGTGTATACGTGAGAGGAACACGACGGAGAGCTCGTGGAAGCAGCAGAAGTGAGCTATAGGAAACGCAGAAACGAAAAGGGATGAAAGCGACGGGACGAGGAAGGAAGAGGAGGAGGTGGAGGAAGCCGTGGGAGGGGGGGGGGGGGGGGTGGAGGGGGGAAAGCGAAGAAAACGCGGAAGACGCGCCGCGCCGGGAGAGAAAGCTCGTGGACTTTGTGTCTTCCTTCTCATCTGCGTCCTCGGTTCGTGAAACATTTCGCGTTGAAGGTGCACACATAGCGTCGCGGCGGTGGGTTCCCTCCCATCCCGGCCCCCCCATAATCATAGTTCAGCCAACTTCATCCGCTTCGCCCGTTGGCCCGCTCTTCCGGATATTATGAAATGCATATTGCTTCCGTCGTAGTTTGTTCCAACCGAAATCTGTCTTTCGCCGGGGATACATGTGGGTCTGTGTATGCATATACGTCTCACTCCTCTTAGCTCGAGCCACTGGCGTGGCTTGTACCTTTTTTTTTCCTCCCTTTACGCAAAATACCCGTGATGTGTATGTTTATACGTTTTGTCTGGCCTCGCGTCGAAGGGTGAGAAGAACGCGAGACGAGTTTTACGATCTCGTGCACGAAGCAGTCGGCGAAAAATTTGAATGGAAATAAGTCTGGAGGAGCTGTCGAGTTTTTTTTTAGCACATGCTTTTAGATTAGCTCCATCAACCTAAGATTTCGTATCAATTTGTTTCTCGTGTTACAAATAATAATGATGATAATAATAAAAAATAGTAACATAGTGACTGCTTCGTTTTAATCCGTCGATTTAATCCGTGACATTTCCTTAGCATTATCAATATGTCACGTCAGAATTGATCTAACACTGATATTGTATGTACGATTTTCCCGTCTCGCTTATCGGAGTTGTTATTGAAGCAATACGTTCGATCCGGAAGTCAAACGACACGATGCCTTTTGAACGTTCAAACCGGTCGATGAGAAATTTGAGTGGAAATAAATCTCGAGGTGTTGTCGAGTTTTCTTACCGCATGCTTTTATTGGATTAGCTCCATCAAACCCAAGATTTCGTATCAATTTATTTCCCCTGTTACCAATATCAATAGTAATAACAATAACTAGTGACTGCTTCGTCTTAATCCAACGATTTAATCCGTGACATTTCCTCGTCATTACCATTATGTCCCATCGTAATTTATCTAAAACTGATATTGCATACGACTTTCCTGTCTCACTCGTCCGAACTGTTATTGACGCAATAAGTTGGATCCGGAAGTCTAATGACACGATCGCAATTGGACGTTCGATTTGGGATTGAGATTCGCCTTGGTATAACGCGCGCGCCCCTAACTCGAAATTCACATAAGAAACTCTCTCTCGATGACACTCGACGTTGAACTGTGCCGGGGAGGATGCCCCAAGTTTCGTGGGTATGCGGTTGGCCCATTCGTGCTTCCCGTACACCACCACCCAGCCCTCGCACTTCCTCGCCCTCCGCGAGAAGCTCGATCCTCGCTCGCCGCCGCCACCGCTGCGCACCGTCTGCGTCTCCACCCCCCCCCCCCCTCCCCACCCCTCCTTCGCTCTCCCACTGTAATCTTGGTTTAACCGGGATTCCGAGTCGTATTTGCGACGCAATTTGTAGTTAAACGTTCTCGTGAACTACGTGGATCCAGCCCTGAATCCAGAGAGATTCAAGGGAATGCATCTTGCGGGTCTCTGGGTGTCGGTGCGCGCGGGCCGCACCGCGAAAACGCAGCAGACTTCGTGTACCGGGTCCAACTAAACACGAGTGTTTTCTCGGTTCTCCCTTTTCGCTCGCTTCATCCGATTTAAGCGTCATCAAATTTCTCGACTTTGCCGTTTTAGCCGCTTGTGCTTCGCTATATTTTGCACAAATCGTCCAAGAAATAAGGGCACACATTTTTTTGAAAATAAAGTGAAATAACAAAAATCGTGTATTTTGATAATAATAATTGAGTTATTGTTGAATCCGGTGCTGTAATGTTGCATCGTAAAAGGCGTCTGTGTTAAGAGTAGAATACGCTAAATTGGGATCTGCAAGGGAATTGCGGGATCTCGGTCCTCCCTTTTTGCTCGCTTCATCCGATGTAACCGTCATTAGATTTCTTGACTTTGCCGTTTTAGCCGCTTGTGCTTCGCTATATTTTGCACAAATCGTCCAAGAGATAAGGGCACACATTTTTTTGAAAATAAAGTGAAATAACAAAAATCGTGTATTTTAATCATAATAATTGAGTTATTATTGAATCCAGTGCTGTAATGTCGCATCGTAAAAGGCATCCGCTTTAAGAGTAGAATACGCGAAATTGGGATCTGCAAGGGAATTGCGGAATCTCGGTCCTCGCTTTTCGCTCGCTTCATTCGGTTTAGGCGTCATCAAATCTCCCGTCTTTGCTTTTTTCGCCGCTTGTGCTTTGCAATATTTAGTACAAATTCTCCGAGAGACATATAGACATTTTTCTTTAAGTAAAATAAAATAAATAAAATCGAACATTTTAACCGTAATCACTAAATCTTAAACAATCATTAAATCCGGTGCACTAATGTCGGATCGCAGAAGGCACCCGCGCTAAGGGCGGGATACGCGGAAATTGGGCTCGGCGGGGGGTAGAGAGCAGTAATTATCGTTTGCAAAACGCCGAGAGGACTTGTCGCGCCGGTGTTGAATAAATATTGGTCCGCGGAGGGCAAACTCGACGAGCGGTTCAACTGCGGAATTCACGGAGAAACGTATGCAAACTATTGGTCGGGCGTGCGCTAATTACACCGATGTCAAACTAACGAGACACGGACATGGTCGCAATTTATTGCTGTACCAGAGCGAAGCATTCCCTCCCTCCCCACCCCTCGGATGGTGTACGGTCCTTTCTCCCACCATCAACAGCCTGTTGTCACCCCTTTATAGAGCGTCGTCGCGGGGAACATCACGTACTTTCTTCTTTAACTGCGAGAATCGTAATCCGACCTTCCTCGATGCCTCCACCGCCGGACGCTGAGTTACGACGTTTTTTTAGAGAGGCCATAATCATTACTCGCCGCAATTTGATGTCATTATTTTCCACATCAAATTTCGGTAAGGAAGAATTTTCATTCATGCGTATAATTATTTTTATTGTCATTACAACTGACACGTATGTTTCAAGTTTATATATGAAATAATACTATTGTATTGGCTGTCAATGAAAACTAATAACTTATTAACGCGTTCGTCGATTTAACTTCGCCGTTGCGAATTATACCAACTTCGCGATTCTTTCTTTTTCCACCCTCGACTTAGTCGCCGCAACATTTTCCCCGCTGATTGGAATAGTTCCAATCATACGGTGAATTTTTTATTTTCATTAACAATATTTTTTATTTCAGTTACAGATCGCACGTTAAAAGGTTACATGCAAAATAAAAGCATCGTACAGGCTGTCAATGAAATCTAATAACTTATTAACGCGTTCGTCGATTTAACTTCGCCGCCGTGAATTATACGAACTTCGCGATTCTTTTTTATTCCGCCCTCGACTCATTCGCCGCAACATTTTCCCCGCTGATTGGAAGTATTCCAATCATGCGGTGAATTTTTTATTTTCAATTGCATTATTTTTTATTTCATTTACAGATCGCACGTTACAAGATTACACGCAAAATAAAAGTATCGCACAGGCTGTCAATGAAAACTAATAACTTATTATAACGCGTTCATTGATTTAACTTCACCGCCGCGAATTATACCAACTTCGCGATTCATTTTTTTTCCGCCCTCTACTCAAATGCTACAACATTTTCCCCGCTGATTGAAAGTATTCCAATCATGCGATGAATTTTTTATTTTCATTTGCATTATTTTCTATTTGATTTACAGATCGCACGTTACAAGATTACACGCAAAATTAAAGCATCGCACAGGCTGTCAATGAAAACTAATAACTTATTAACGCGTTCGTCGATTTAACTTCGCCGCCGCGAATTATACCAACTTCGCGATTCATTTTTTTTCCGCCCTCTACTCAAACGCTACAACATTTTCCCCGCTGATTGAAAGTATTCCAATCATGCGATGAATTTTTTATTTTCATTTGCATTATTTTCTATTTGATTTACAGATCGCACGTTACAAGATTACACGCAAAATAAAAGCATCGCACAGGCTGTCAATGAAAACTAATAACTTATTAACGCGTTCGTCGATTTAACTTCGCCGCCGCGAATTATACCAACTTCGCGTTTCTTTTTTTTCTGCCCTCAATACAGTCGCCACAACATTTTCCCCACTGATTGGAAGTATTCCAATCAGGCGGTGAATTTTTTTATTTTCATCGAGATTATTTTTTATTTCATTTACAGATCGCACGTTGCAAGATTACACGCAAAAAAAAGTATCACACAGACTGTCAATGAAAACTAATAACTTACTATAACGCGTTCGTCGATTTAACTTCGCCGCCGCGAATTATACCAACTTCGCGGTTCTTTTATTTCCGCCCTTAATACAGTCGCCGCAACATTTTCCCCGCTGATTGGAAATATTCCAATCATGCGGTGAATTTTTTATTTCCATCTACATTATTTTTTATTTCATTTACAGATCGCGCGTTACAAGATTACACGCAAAATAAAAGCATCGCCCTGTCTGTAAATGAAAACTAATAACTTATTACAACGCGTTCGTCGATTTAACTTCGCTTCTGCGAATTATTCCAACATCGCGGTTCTTTTTTTTCCGCCCTCAATACAGTAGCCGCAACATTTTCCCCGCTGATTGGAAATATTCCAATCATGCGGTGAATTTTTTATTTCCATCTACATTATTTTTTATTTCATTTACAGATCGCGCGTTACAAGATTACACGCAAAATAAAAGCATCGCCCTGTCTGTAAATGAAAACTAATAACTTATTATAAGGCGTTCGTCGATTTAACTTCGCTTCTGCGAATTATTCCAACATCGCGGTTCTTTTTTTTTTCCGCCCTTAATACAGTCGCCGCAACATTTTCCCCGCTGATTGGAAATATTCCCGAGCAGACGGCCGGGAGCCGCGAGGCGGAATCGACGTCCGCGCGGCGTTAAATACGCGGACGTCCGCGCGCGGCAGTCGAGAGATCGAAGGTCGGTCGTTCGCGACGGGCGATTTTCCACCGCCGGGATACACTCAAACGAAGTGAACCCGAGGAGGACTCGTTCATCTTTTGCACAATAAAAGGCGGAGAGAGAGCCCATAGAGCGGAAGTGGCGCTCGGATCTCCCTCGTCCGCGTTTCTCGGCGAGATAGCGCGCGACTGAGACCCAAGCAACGCGGCGATACCGACGCGCGGCACAGTCTCTCGTTTATACGTGTATATGTACAGCGATGTATAGGCGTGTAGGTGGGTTACATACCGAGGTATAGTGCCTCGTTGGGTTTAAGCATAACGATGCAATAAATCCGTGGGAGCGCCTATCTTTTTAATTCGACCATTCCCGGGCAACGCGAGGAAGGATTCCATACACACACCGAGAGTACGTTCATCACCATCGGCTTCCCCCTCGATACACTCGGCGGGACGTATCCGGGGAATAAAGAAACGTTTGACGAGAGTGCGTTCGCCGTTTCGAAAAACGGAAGAGATAAATAAACCCCCCGACCCGAGTCTCGATGTATAATAATGGATATTGTATAGATTTTTATACGAGACGCTGACTTTACTCGCGAATGGCGATGTCGGTAAAATCGGCAAATCGCGTTCAATTTGTGACTCCCGGTAATGTTGGACGACGACACAATTGATGGTTCATCCCTGTGTTCTTCATTAAATATATGACTGACCGGTACGGCTGATCGTTGGCAATCGCGATTTACATTTACCGACAGTCGGCGATAGAAATTAATCGTTTTGGTCTCTGATTCACGCGTCGCGTCGCATCAAGTCCGGTTGGTATACGTTCTATCGGATTTACGGTATGACGCGATTCTGAGTTTAGTCGACGGTAAATACCGCGGCAATGAGTTTTCCGGGCGAAATTGTGACGGACACGAGCGGACAGCTGCGGCGACACCGCCGCGGCGCCAGACACTCGTGAAAGTTGATTCTTCCGTGTTAAATATTCACGTCCGACCGTTAAGCCACTTTTTCGCTGTTCGTTTATGGCGGGTGACGCAAAAAAAAACGAAGCGTTAAACGCGCAGCTTTTTTGGTCATAACGGACTGACGGAAGTGGGACGAGACCGGCACTTTTCCTGCCAGCTGGCGCTAAATTTTCGGTTGCAAATTTTTGTAATTTTTCTGGAATCGATAAGTGCCTTAATTATGGCATATATTCAGCAGGACGGAAAATAATATAGCTGGAATGAACGGTCACAAAAATAGAAGAAATTGTTCGCTTTAAATTTTAGCGAGCGGCGAACTTGAAGTTGCAAATTTTTGTAATTTTTCTGGAATCGATAAGTGCCTTAATTATGGCATATATTCAGCAGGACGGAAAATAATATAGCTGGAATGAACGGTCACAAAAATAGAAGAAATTGTTCGCTTTAAATTTTAGCGAGCGGCGAACTTGAAGTTGCAAATTTTTGTAATTTTTGTGGAATCGATAAGTGCCTTAATTATGCCACATATTCCGCTAGACAGGAAATAATATAGCTGGGATGAACGGTCACAAAAATAGAAGAAATTGATCGCTCAAAATTTTAGCGAGCGACGAATTTGAAGTTGCAAATTTTTTTCATTTTTGTGGAATCGATAAGTGCCATTATATCATATATTGAGCAATTATAACATAGCTGGAAGCAACAGCCATAGAAATAGAAGAAAAAAAAATGGAAGCCTTTTAGTTACATTCTGATTGAGAAAAAACGTTGTGAGTCGTCGAGCTCGGAACGCGCGTGACTATCTATCGCGAAGCTACTTTGAGTCAAGAACCGAGTGGAGGCTGCGAGTCAGTGACTCCGCCATCCACCTAGTGGAGTGGATTCGTAGTTTCGTCGACCCATCTAGCGGAATAGAGGTGCACCCCGACTCGTACGCGAGAAATTGAGAAACCCGTGGAAACCCAATTTGCCCATTTTCACCCTGTGAGTATATTCGAGGTTATTCCGAGTTAAAGACAGCAATATTTTCACCGCATCGCAATTTTTCAAACGAGTTAATTCTTTATGATTCCGTCCGAGTGCTTTTTACGCGTGGGAATTTGTAACGCGACGGTTAATTTCGCAGATTGCGACTGCAACCCGGATCGGTGCAACACAGGTCATCAAATATGTGCACGATGCACGTTGAAATAACCTATGACCGGTTTGAATTTTATTCGTGTGACTGCATAACATAGCGGGCCGGCAAAGCCGCACTGAATCACGGCAGCTGGCTACGCAAATGTTTTGCATGTTTCAGTTTGAATTTCAATGCGGACATTCTTTTTCTCTACGATTTTTCGTGGTTCGCAGCGATTGACGGAATTAGAAGTAATCGAGATTTAATGCAATTTGTTCGCTTATATATAAACACATCTACAAATTGGTTGAATGTAAATAACGGACTCACCGTTAAAAAATTCACCGAATTTTCCCGGTACGAGCGAAGCACAGAGATCGATCGAACATCGAGATCATCATTTACAACACTGAATGACAATTATACGAAACGCTTGGTATTCACCATATATCGTGGAATTCCAATTAAAACTGACACGCACACTTGTCACTCCACTAACGTGGATAACGACGCACCTTCGGGACGACAATCAATTCTTCACGCCTCGGTTCGGTGTGCGTTTTATTCGCGAAACGCGAAATCAACTCCAAACACTGCTGGCGGGGGTCTCTCGTTGGCTGTGAATGGAAAACAAGTGGAAATATGTTGACGACCGTCGTCGAGAGCGAAACGATCGGGATATTTCGAGAGACTTCACTGTGTTTCGGTGAATGAACGATTCACTCGAAGACCCCGAAGCCTATTGGCCGTATCCATTGACCAAATAAGCTCGGCTCGTGGGCCGAACGGGACTCGTTCCTCGTAAACAACATTTCCCGAGGATTTGCCGTCTGGATCGCACGACCTTCGTCGGCACGAAATCTTCGCGGCGAATTCTCACCCCGGGCGAAAATAATACCGAGAGCACCGCGACGACCGGCACGATAAATTATTACACGAAGCACCCGCGATCTCGTCCACGAGGATCAACGCACGAGGGCCTGGAAAATCCTGCTCTCATCCTGTTCGACACGAAAATCCTCTCGAAAAAAGAGCTTTTCCTGCTCTCGCTATCCTTCGACCGATTCCATCACTCTTTCGACCCCCGTTTTGTTAATTCTTTCGACACACTTTTTCCACGCTTTTTCCACTTAAAAAAATCGACCCGATTTAACACCCTACCGAATCCTTCAAAATTCGACTATTTTTAATGAAGAATTTTGGCCAAAATTGTATTTGTTTTTGCACACTCGATGAAACAATTTTTAATCGCGATTCTATTAATTCGTCACTCTCGTTGAGTCGAAATGATCACCAACAGGCCAATCGAGACAGTTTGATGTCATTCGAGAAGTTCAATTATCTCCCCGTCGCAAAATCTTCCGATCGAAGTCCTCACGAAAAATTCTGCTTCAAAACAGATTTTTTTTTTTTTTTTTTTTTTTTTTTTTTTCGAAACTTTAATTACATTATTTCTCAGCAGAGTCGATCGGCCGGGAGTTTGCAAAGCACCTCGAAATTATATTCTCGTTTCTCCGGCCACCAATATTTATCCATATGGAATAATCCTCGAGGGCTTCGTTCACCGCAGCGACGAACTTTTGTTGTTCAACGCGGGGTGGCTTCTCGATGTGCGGATTTAATATAGCGACACGGAAGATGCACGTTAAAACACGCGTTGCCAAACGTGGCTGTCGGGGGTTACACCGTCACCCGCACCCGCTGTACCGGTACTAAGCGGTACCACTACACACCCACGACGACCCGAACCAGCTCGCGACTCGAAGCTCGCGAGGGCAACTACGACACGGGAATGAAAAGCTCGCCGAGCCGTCGGCGTCCGAGTACCAAGAACTTCCACTCACTGGCGCCACGGTCGATTCTGCGTATTACACTTTCCAACCCCGGCGAGCGACCCCTCGGCTGGGGGTAGCACGCGCGCATAGGGGTAGGTTGGGCTTCCCGACGTCGAGCTCTCGGCTGACAAACGCGTGAGATTCAAGCCGGATAACATCCCAAACTATGTGGATATATCTATTCAAAATTAATAGTGTCACAGTGACATTTTTGCAAATTTTGTTTCTTCAATTCGAAGCGATTTTTGTTGCATTGAAAAGACTTGTGAAGTTTCGAGTACGATTCGCGGGCATTTTTGTTCATGGTATTCGTAGGAGCAGAGTTTTTGCGTCGAAAGTTCGGAAGTCTGTCGTGAATAAAAACTAGATAAAACCTGTGAAGGGTGATGTGATGATCAGAATGTTCAAAAAGACTTTTCAACGTTTTGAATCTGGTTCTTTAGGATCTTTTTTCATTTTCTGTGCAAAATCATTTGGGACATACAAACAGATTAGATGAAATGGCAACAAATATTTAAGTGAAGCTTGTTTAATGATTTTTAATTGTGCTTAAAAATGTAGGTAACACAAACAAATATACAAATTTGCAGAATCGTTGGTCCGGTTCTCACGGGGTGGCCGGGCGAGGGGGATGAATTGCGAGCGGAACGGTCAAGTGTAATCCGGCCGCGGGAAACTGGAGAGTCTGCACAGCTCGAGAGTCGCCGAAAGTTTTGCGCAGGCTCGGGGATAGAAGCGCGAAGAAAAGGACAGACGCTATCGATTCAGTTGTACCAACCACAGGACCCTTTAGCAGTGACTTCCGCAGCATCTAGGGGGTTGTTGAATAAGGCGCCGGAGTCTTTGATACCTCTCCGATACTCTCGAGACTCGACCACTAAGAAATTGAACACCATCCAGAAATCTCATTCGACAAATGTTACTTTTCACCCGGCGCGGCACCCGGGGTGCCCGGTCAAGATCCCTCTTGAATAATCCTTATCCTCCCGATTGCGCAAAATAAGAGACTCCTAAAGGCTTCGTTCCAACCGCAGAATTCGAGGTTCGTACTTTCTCGACCGGCTCTCCACTATTCAAATTACATTTTTATTCTTCTCATTTCTCATCAGGCTTCGACATCTCGACTTTGTGGGGTCTTTCATTTAATCGCAGATTTCACCGAACATTTTTTCAGTGAATTCAAGGCAAAATTAAAAATGCATTTAGCCGTGGAATTTTCTGAATATTTTTTCCGTACCCTGGAAAAATCAACTCGCTGCAGTCTCCCTCATTTACCCGGATAGGACTTGTAATAAAATTCTTTTAGTTAAATATTATTTCGTTTTTATATCATATTGTTTTTGGTGCACATAATTTTTAATAAATAACAGCTTCAAGAGTGAAATATTCCCGGATGTAAATTACAAATAAACATACAAAAATAAGACAATTCGATATAGGAATATTTATTATTAGCATCTCATGTCAAATATATATATATTTTTTTATACAATAACTACAATAATTCTCTATATAATAATCTTTCTTAACTTTTGAAAATATAAATGTGTCAATATATATATATTTCTTTGATTGAAACTTACAATTATATTCGAAGTACTTAACTTTAATAGTATGAGTCGTCTAATTGCTGATGAGCACGTCTGCCTACGACGATACTTGAGAAAGAATTGTTCTTCCTAATTCGGTGGTACCGAGGCTTCTGACTCCTATAATTTGTGAATCGATCATACACAACACTTGTGAATGATCGATTACTCAATACAATGTGTCTCGATATCCTATCGTAATATAAGCCGCGAAAAAACTTATGATTTGAAAATTTATATTCTTACAAACCTCTGCGATGTTACATCAGGCGCTGGTCGGGAACTGGTCAGGCCCTGACCAGGGCCACGTTAGCCCAGCTAGGGCCTTACCCGCCCCTGACTCGGGCCGCATGTAACGCCACCGATTTTCCACCCGGGTTAACCCAGCTCGATATTGAAATTCCCAAACTATTAGACGCCGACGTAGATACGATTTTTCCCCATTCTCATCCCGTCGAAGCAAACGGCGCCGCGAAAGGCGTGACGAATCTCAACCCGCGGAGATGGAAAAATTTGCGAACACACACGACGCAGAAACTTGAACGTGAGGAGCGCGGGACGTCGGTGTGTGACGCCGGTTGCCAGTGCGCGTGACAAATGACGCCGGGAAGCTTAGACAGGTTAGACAGACGTTCCCGGAGTGGCGTGCGCGGTGCACACGCCGCCTGGAGTACGCGGCGGGGTCCGAGAGGGACTCTCGAGAAAAATGGGGTGGATTCTCACGACCTTCGGGACACACCAGACGTGACTGCGTCGAGCCGATAGACATTCCGACTTTCTGCGTTCTCGCGATCCTCCTCGCTCTCCCGGCGTCTCCTATCGTTCGAATGGTGTTCACTGCTCGCATCTCGTTGGCGCCACGAGATCCAGCCAGATTTCGTTTGTTGGAAGCTGCAGAATTTTTTTTTTTTTTTTTTTTTTTTTTCGAGTAACGTAAACCCATCTCCTGGCAAACTCTGCGAGGTCCGAAAAATCAATTGACACACGAGCAGTATTTTCAACGGTAAAACGGTAAATGTGTGCGATATCGCTACTTGCGTTTTTCGCTCAGCGAAAATACACCGAATTCACGATTAATCCTGGCGCAGCCCCGACTCACGGATTTCGGGGTCTCGATTTCCAGCAATATTATATTTTCGCCGGTGATGCCGGGCAAAAATCAAATAGGCATACGTTTTCGGCGCGAGTAATTGAAACGAATTCCTGTCTGGCGCGCGGGTGGAGTTTAAATTTCCGCGTGGAACGTGCGGGGGACGGCGGCAGCGTCGATGGTTATGGCAATTCGAGGAATTCCGGGGTCGACGGGACCAAAGGCCTCAGGATACGCCGGGTGCATCAAAATTCGTTCGAGCTTTTCGCAAAATCGTAATAACATAGCTGCGTCGTTGTCACTCGCCCCCAGGTTGACCATTCTGTGCAAATGACGGCGACCGACACTTTTAACGTGATATCGCGAGCTGGTCTGTTATGTCACGTTAAATCAAGAAGATATTCATTGGATAACCAACCCAAATTATTGGCAAACATAACTATAACATCTTATAGATATTTTGGAAAGTTGTTTGTCTGTATGTCCGCTTGTCTGTCCCAGCCCCCTTAATTAAAGTCTGCCCTAAATAATAAAGCCGTGCCCCCCTTAATTCAAGTCTGTCCCAAAATTAGACATTTGTATTTATGCTAATTAGCTCATACACGCGCTTACCCAGTTGTCACTTGACTAAAATTAAGGTTACTTTGTTTGGATTGATCGAACCTGGGTTTTCTTCTCTCGTTCGAAAGAAAACTCAATAATGAAGAGAATGCCGCAACACAAAACGCGATCTCTTGATTCATGAATTTTTTACAGAATTCTAAAGTCAAACCCTCAAGAATCGCACATTTTTCCAAGGGGTAAACAACGGTGCTTCTCATAATAAGAGCGAAATTTCCCATCTGAAAGGCCCTTCACACATTACGAATCCCAAGTCCCTTGAGGGACTTAGAAAAAATCAGGCTTGGGTGGGCCATTTTACCCCACCCAGCTCGATTATCCTACACGGCGACGGCGGCGAGATATTTTTATTATATAGAGAGATAACATAACCTATAATTTGATTGGGGAGTTTAGCCAATAAAAATATAATATTGACTCAAGGATATTATTTCATTGAACCTCGAAAAAATGTTTCACAGATCGAAATTTCAAGAAATATTTTCCTGCATCAAAGAAACTTTTTCACCCGGTGTACAACGACAAAAAGTTAAGTTTCTCCTCGCGAAAACCGCCCGGCCGAATGAAACGGTTCAGCTCTCAATAAAACTTAACTAGCTGCAAAGTCCTAATCACATCACCGTGGATCGAACGTTCGGCGCGAACGACGACGTCAATAAAAAGGCTTATTTGCCGTTTTATTCCAACGACCAACACTCCGAACGTTATTCATGCAATTCGGCGCTAATTGCAAAAAAAAAAAGTTGGGCTTCTCGCCGCGAAAACCCGCGAGGTCGAGTGAAACGGCTCGGCTCTCAATACAATCCCAACCGGCTTCAACGCTCGGTATGTATAGAATACATCACATTGTCTACCGAGAAAGCGGTTGCTTTCGCACGTCCGAGCTTTTAACGCTGCCGGAGTCCCAGGGGTGTATGGTAGAGCCTGGTCGGCCAGGCAGGGGGGTTCCATGGCGGTGGTCGGCGAACCGGGCTGCGGATTGCGGGAAGAAAGGGACCGTAGCGAGCTTTTCGCAAAGTGCTCGGGAACCGCACACGATTCAGCGAATCGCGGGTGAAGCCGGCCGTGCTCGCGGCGCGAGATTTATTCCTTCGTCTCTCTCGCTCTCCCGCGCACTTCGGCCTGCATCCCCACGAGTGTTGCCATTATAATAATAAAGCTCGCGGCAAAACCTACAGTCGAAAATTGTACTACCTTCAATTGTCTACACGTTCATTGGGGCACCGTGAAAAAAGATTCAGACACCCAGAAAAAAAATCGAGTTGAATCTAATCAATTCCTTGTCCTTGACATAGAAGCAAAAACCATGCGTTTTTCAGTGAAAAAGAAACGAAACCAAAAAAAAAAAAATCCTCTACATTTGAACAATGTTAACGCCTCGCAGAGTTTAAAGAAAAATGGTAACAGGACATACATACGACTCGATCGCACTTACCAATTGAATCTATTAAATCGACTGCTGACCAATCGATCGGAAACATCGAAGGTTCGAGCGGGCCACTGACGATTTATCGACAGACTCGTAAATCGTTCCAGCCCCGTGGAGGCGGTAGTAGGGGGTAAGGGTGGTGGCGCGGGGGAGGGGCACAAGTGTAGCAGCAGCAGCAGAAGCGCCGGCAGTCTAACGCAATCTCGTCAGGGTCGATTCAACTCTCACCTGTACAACATTGCCCGAGGGAGAACGCGGGAGGCGAGTAACGATTTCGCCAAGTGCCTCGGTGTAATCTAGCGAAATCGAACTGCCACTGAAGTTCGGTCCCCGTGTATGGCCTTCCACGGTCGCAGCAACGGCCGCGCGCGCGCGCGCCTCTTACCAGTTGGTACGACGAAGCTGTAGCTATTCATCCGCCGGAGTCGCAATGGACAGAGCGCGACCATTCGACACTACGCCCGTTCTCGCTATTGCCGCCAATACATATGGGATGTTCCCTCTCGTTCGGAAACTCCGGCCGCGTCGGTGCTTTGACTTCGGGCGCACTCGAGGGAAAGAGACACACACCAGAAGTCACTCTCTTTTACCGTGTGGATCACGGGGCTGCTTCGATGTGCCGCTCGTCGACAGTTTCCGGAAGTAGAAATTGTTGAAATCGAATGTAGTGCGATGCCGTGACACAGTAGAGTTTCACCAGGTTTGCATAATGTCTGTGTTTTGTCTCACCTTCAGGCTGGATGACGAACCCTCCAACCGGTCCCAGGCTCAGTCGGCGTCGAAAGCTGTTTAAGGACGTTTCTGGACGAGATGAAAAACAGGTCGACGAACTCCGAGTAGAAATGTGTTAAGACTTGTGTATAGGAAATCTGTTAAGACTTGTATATAGGAAATCTATTAAGACTTGTATATAGGAAATCTGTTAAGACTTGTATATAGGAAATCTGTTAAGACTTGTATATAGGAAATCTATTAAGGCTTGTATATAGGAAATCTGTTAAGACTTCTATATAGGAAATCTATTAAGACTTGTATATAGGAAATCTGTTAAGACTTCTATATAGGAAATCTATTAAGACTTGTATATAGGAAATCTGTTAAGACTTGTATATAGGAAATCTGTTAAGACTTCTATATAGGAAATCTATTAAGACTTGTATATAGGAAATCTGTTAAGACTTCTATATAGGAAATCTATTAAGACTTGTATATAGGAAATCTGTTAAGACTTGTCTAACCATTATCAGATCCTGATCAGGGAATGCTAGCACAAACGCTATTATGGAAAACTTCACTTAGCCCTGATCAGTCACTGTGACTGTCAACCACATTGAGAAAAGCTTGAAGTGGCCGTGATGTGGCGAAAGTCAGTCTTAGGTTCGAATCCCGCAAGAAGTGGAAGTGTTCAGATACTCGTAGTGCAACCTAATCATAGCCAACCTGATCATGGCCATATGGGACACAACGTTTCGTTTTGATTCAGGACGTTACCAGGTTATCGTAAAATGACTTACCAAGGCGGCTAGGTATCCCGATAACTTCCTGACTGAAGGGTCAACATAATTTCTACTCGGGGAGGTTAACGAATGATCGAACAAGTTCCTAATTGTCTTCTACGAAAAAACCGCTGGCAATACTGAAAAAATAGGCCGTTCTTAGCATCAACCGTGGTACATCGCATAACATCAACAAGCCGTATTTGCTGCATCTTGACGTTGGTCCTACTTCCGCAATCACAATAGCCAATGGCGCAATCTCTCCCGCGCATCGACGGCGGCTCCAGTAGCTGCAGCACATCGCCTTAAAACTGCATCCACCACTTCAACCGACTTCACCGCGGTTCTGGTACACACAACCGGCGCTACTGCAGTTGCCGACAGGGCGTGCCTTATTTCCACGACGACGAGTGCATAACTCGCGAGACGGATATTGCATGCAGCAGCCTAGTTAGGTAGTCAGGCATTTGGTGCGCACATCCCATCCACTTTCCGGCTTCTTCTTGCGAGCCAGCGAAACGTGCTGGCGTGCTGACGTCGTCGCCGACAAGGAGGACGTAAGGGGGTAAGATGAGGAGGAGGAGGCGGACGACGACGACGACGACGACGACGACAACGACGAAGACGACAAAGATTACTACAAGTGAATAAAGGCTACACTTGTCCTACTGTACCCCCGTGACTTCTTAAACGTATGAAGTGCGCTGGCAATTCTCAACTGTACTCGCTGTGCGCGAAACGTCGCTTGTGTGTAACTTGGAACACAAATTGCGCACACAGTACACACAGTGTGCAACTTACACCTGTGCTATATTACACGAGTACACGAGTATGAGCTATTCCCTTGAACCCGATGCTACCCTCGGCTTCAAGCGTCATGGAAAATTTTCAACGTGACAAATACGCACCTGACGTGCATAAAGGATGTCCAGCTATGACTTAGAAATGTGATGAGCTGGGAGAGAAAGAAAGGAAAAAGCGAAGTATAGGCGTTGAAATATATAAGTACTTTGCGGGACCATTTTTTGTGTGTCGTCTTGGGAGGTGGAAGAGTTTGTGAGTCATACAAAATTAGACACCCTGTGTGTGACTCTCCGGTAGATTGTTAGAAAAAACGAACACGCGGCAACCAAAAACAAACGGCCCGTAAGAAAAGTGCCTGGGGTATCGTGAATCGGTGGAAACCGGATCACCGAGAGTGGAAGTTTGATGGCCCGAAACAACTGAGCCACCTTTAAAGCTTGCCTCGAATCTACTTGATACTTCCTCGTTGCCGGTGCCAGCAAACAGTTTTACACAGCCAAGAGTTCGACGCTGGAAGGCACATGGAGAGGTTTTTCGACTTTCGTTGACTAAAACAGATATTTCTCCAATTAAAAATCTGCGGGTCTTTCGGGTGTGTCAAGGATTTTCGTTATTTCAGTTTAATCCCCGGATTTCCCCTGCGCGGGTAAATCGACTTTGGAGAACAAGAATTAAATTGAAACAAATATTTCGTCGCGCGAAGCTTTCGCCGGCCGTTGTAGTTGCGTTCCGAGGGCGAAAAAGTTGAGCGACGTAGGGAGCCCACGGGCCGCCGGTAGTTGGGAGTGTTTCCAGGCTAACGAGGACTCTCGCGATCGTTCTCTACACTCGGCCTCTCTCGCCTTCGCTGTATAACGAACGCGAAAATTGCAAAAACTGATACACGAAACATCCGCACACCTGCGCGTTTGACGGGCGCGCGAGTGGAACTTTCGACGAACAAAAAGCACGCACAGGTAGCCATCGCGCACGTATCGCCTTCGTTTTTCTCCCTTTTTTTCGTGTATTAATTTGCAATAACGATCGGCTCACGTTTCTCAAGCATGCTAATGGGACAAACTCTGCTCCGTTGGCTGTTGACACAAACTGAACGGCAGCACTTTTTTCACAGAAGCCACTAAGCACGTATTGCATATTTTTATTTCATTTTTTTGTTGTTGTACTTTTAGGATTCCTATATTACCGAAGTTTATACAAAAGTAATTCGATCGCCGCATTGTAAACCAACGAACAATGCCTCAAAAATGAATCAACGATCCTCGAACGAGACTTCGAAATGTCGGACGATTCTTTATTAATGCAACATCCTGGCGCGTCCGAGTGTTTTTGATCCTCGTTGGCGAGAAAAACAGATTTTCCGCCGCGTAACGATGACAAACAAGCGGAGCCCTGAATCATTTCGCGAGAACGAATTTTTTTTTCTCTCCGCTCTTGACGCGATAAAACCCCGCCTGGTTGCCCGCCTCTGTTTTTCCCACGATTATCAATGCGTAAGCGCGGCACAACAGCGTGAAACGTACGACGTGCGAGGTCAACCGAGAGCGAAGAAACGGTGGATAAAAGGAGGACAGGGGTTGGGGGGGAGGGGGAATGATGGTGGTTCCACGATTCCAGACCACAACAATAATCCTCGGGAAGATGAATCACTCTGTCGACCGTCTCTCAAATCGTCGTCCACCCCGCGGGGCCGGCTCTGACACCTCCCGACAGTTTTCCAAGCCTCAGCGGCGCGCGGACCCTTCATCCACGTCTACCGTCTTGTTTTGCCGGTTGCTCGCGGGCGACGGCGAAGCCGGTATCGCTGTCGCCGACGCCTCGGGTGAGACAAAATGAATGAAAGCCACGTCGGGAAATTCAATTTAGCTCATAAGACATAATGAAAATTTGGCCGATGTACCACGAGACGAGAACAGGTGGACGAGAGCCAGGCGAGCGCGAGACACCGCCAGAGCCGGAGGATCCTGCCTCCTGATATCTCCCGCCTCCTTTGCGATGAAAATATTGCTCAAGATTTCATTATAGATAGACGAAATTCGCGCGCGCTTCTCTCTTTCTCTCGCTCTCTCCACTCGCTGTACGCCAATCTTTCTTCACTTTCTCCACGCAAATTCTTTTCTCTTTTGCCCCGCTGCCGGACAGAAACTCAATATTCCACATCAGTCTTTTTGTCGTTCTGCTTTTCCGATCATTTGCGATCGTTCTTTCGCCTCATTCGTCTCGCTTGTCACGAAAGCGATTTACTCGTTGTCGGTGTCATCCAGTGGCGTGACAAATATGGACTGTGTCGGTGCGTTCGGAGTTGATAAATCACGCAATAAGCTAATGGGTCGGTGTCGCGGTTCTCAGAACGTGGCGTTTGCTCGTGTACTTATAAATAATGAAGTACGTGGTTTTCTTGGCTTGACAACCTCAGTCGCTTAATTTATTTCCAATGGGACGTTGGAATGCTTATTTCTTAAATGGTGGCTCGATTAATTGATAGAAAGTCTGTGGCATTACGTCCGGCCCCGATCAGGCCCCAATCAGGGACACATTGGCCCTGCCAGAGCCCGACTTGGGCCGAATAAAATGCTTCAGATTTCCTATTATGGCCAAGAAGGGTTGTAGAACGATTTCCATCGCTTTCTTCGCGCATCCACCATTCCAGTTCCCGGGCAGGTGGAACAAAACAAGAGCCCTTTCGAGAACGCGCAAAATATTCTCCGTCGTGAGGCGCCTTTTTCCAGCCTCGCGCAGTTTATCTCCTCCCACGAAAGCTCCGCCGTCGTTACTCATCCGACAACTCAATTACCTCGCGGAACGACTTGAACGTGGCTCGTACCCCAATTTCTTCGTATTGTTGCAAAATACATTTAGACAGCAAAGGAGGACGCGATACAACGTCTCTCAGAACGAGGAACAGAAGACGAAGCATGAATAATTTTTCTATCAGAAAATGACGAGGTATCGCCGTATTCCACCCTTTATTGCTATATCCCGTCGTCAATGGACAAAGCCACCGTGACTGGGTTATTCTTCGAACGCCTTATTTTTTATTATTATTCTCGATCAATCTTCGCAAATGGTTTTCCTCCACCTGCAAATAAATTTGGGAGTGACTGCGCGAAAAGTGATAACCGTGGAGTGTCTATTTTTCACGGTACATTCGGCTCGAGTAAAAACATCGGATTCAAAGTGTTTTCCAGGCAAATGTAGGACGAATCTGTGACGTGTAGACGTTGATAATCTTGCGGCAATGCGATGTCGTTAGCGACATAAGTAGGTTCTGTATGTGGCACTTTATTGCCAACTGATGTGATACGATATTACGATAGCCGCTTCGAACGACGACAGATTTGCGCTGTATTTTTATGCGCCAGTCTTTTCGAGCTTCCAGCAATCTCGCGTGTTTCAGTAATTCAGAATCATCGAATGATCTCGAAATTACGTTCAACCTAAATGTTCCTCCCACTCTTTCGATTCGCAATATTGTAATAATCGATGACGAGACATTTTAATTAAAGTTAAGTAGTTGCGCCCACGTTTCCAGCCACGGCGAGCGGCGAGGTCGAGGCCACGCGGGACGGCTTAGACGACACGAAACTCGCTCGCCGCTTCCGCGAACCAATTGGAATAGAATTGAATTTCGAGGGAATGAAAGACCGAGAAAATTCCGTATCGTGAGAGCCTCGATGCGCGTCTTTGAATTTCAAAGTCGTCGACGTCGTCGTCGTCGTCGTCGTCGTCGTCGTCGTTGGCGTCCCCGACCGGTACTTTTACTTCTCTGCTTGCACCTCCTCCACTATCGATAAGTACGAGAATTCAATAAAACACAAACGACAGAAGAGCCTGTAACGTACTTTAAGAACCTCTGAGTGGGGCGGCCGAAGTGTTGACACTCTTGGCTTCTCGGGTTTCCGGCTTCCCGACGTTATATACTGCGGTGAATTCACGAGTCCTGCGCAAGCAACGATGTTTGATCAACAAGAGCTCACGACCCGGATGAAAAAAAAAAATTGAACAGAATTGAGAACGGCGAGGGAACGCATTGAAAAAAAAATTAATATTCACCAGAATATTATTTTTTACTTTGTTTCAAAACTTTTACATCTTTGAGTTCTGGAATAGTACACATTTTTTCAATCCACAATAATCCTGGTAAAATGCTGTGGCGTTACATCCGGCGCGAGTCAGAAACTGGTCAAGAACTGGTCAAGAACTGGTCAGGCTCTGGTCAGGCTCTGGTCAGGAACTGGTCAGGCTCTGGTCAGGAACTGGTCGGGCTCTGGTCAGGCTCTGGTCAGGAACTGGTCAGGCTCTGGTCAGGAACTGATCAGGCTCTGGTCAGGCTCTGGTCAGGAACTGGTCAGGCTCTGGTCAGGAACTGATCAGGCTCTGGTCACAAACTGATCAGGCTCTGGTAAGGAACTGGTCAGCACCACACTGGCCCTGTCGGGGTCGCATCAGTTCCCGACTTGAGCCGGATATAACGCTACAGTTTTTCCGCCAGGGAAAAGACCCGGTAGACCTTCGAATCGATAAGCAACCAGACGTCACTGATTGGCCAGACCGAGGGCCGGTTCCTCGTCGTGGATACTGCAAAATCGCGTGACTGCGCGTAACTCGGTAATTCCCTGCAAAATTAACGTGATGTTCGCGCAGTGCCCGAAGCACCACGGGAGAGTAAGATATAATATGTACCCATACAACAGGAGCCCCCGTGCACCCTCCTCATTTCGCGTCTCTCGACCGGCGCGGCCGGCGCTCCGGTCGGGAACAGCGTCGACACGATCGAGCGAGTAAAAGCCGGAACGTAAATAAAGCAGCGTTCCCCTGGTGGAAAATCCGGTACCCGTGCGGAACGCAAACTAGCGATGGTACAGAGAGAAACGCGCGGGAAGCTCGCGGAGAGTGCAACGGGGGGCAGGGGAGGAGGAGGGTGGTTGGCGGGGGTGGGGGGGGGGGGGGTGGAGGGGAGCTGCTGGTACAGAACAGTGCAAAGGGGATGCGAAGAGAAGGATGAACGAACAATCCTACCCAAGCGGAACAATTACCCGATTGGCGTAAGTTTTACGAGGTACGCGCAGGATACTTAACGTAATTTCGCGGGCACTTCCTTTGTCCGGAACGCGGCAGTTCAATTGTAATTACCACTCGAGTTCGACGTTAAAAGCCACCGTAAAAGCGCTTTAATGCACGAGTACCTTGGAAACCGGACCCGGTACCGGCGATGTCGTCCCCACTTTTTCCATCTTCCTTTCTAACCACCCCCCCCCCCCCTCCCCCGTTCCGCACCCTCCACCCAACCTCCCACTCTTATTCTATCCTATTAGTTGACTTCATCGCTCCGTTCGCTGATGTGCAGCTAAGGTATTATTTAGGGAGGCATGGACAGCCGGTTCAGGGTACCGAGAATGCATTGCATACCCTGGAGTTTTTATGTGACATTCACGGTGCATAAAAACTTGAAAACGATTATCACTAGCAATGCATTCTGAGTAACCTGGACGGCCTATTCATAAATCCCTAAATAATACCTTAATGTCAGCGAGTATCGCACCAGTGGTTCTGTCTAGCCATATATTTGTTATTTTCGATCGACAAAAGTTTGACGGTCCACTTCAAAATTACGCTGTTAAGCATCAATGCATCCGCTACCGCGTTTCGGGTTTTCCGTTATCAATTAAAAACGCTAATCCTCTAAATAGCGGCGCTCGACGATTTCGCCGATGCTTCAACATCAATTACGCCATTTGATTATGACCGCTAATTGGAAGTTCTTTATGCGTACGCGCGAAAATTATATCACCCGCACGACGTGGCCGGAGCCGCTTCAGTTGCAATTAAATTCGCCCAGTTGCACCGACTACAAATTATCCATGGTCATTTATTAAATCCTTCCGCAAGCACCGGCCGAGCGTGCCGTCCGTCTCTTTTGCTCTTTTTTGCTCTTTATGCGGCTCCACACCTGTGTGCAACGCCCTCAATCCGACACACCAGCAGACCAGATTTTCGCTCGCGTCCCTCTGACATTTATTTTTTTGCCGGAATTCACGGCGCGATGTGCAGAATCGCCAACGCTCGCTGTTTTTTTTTTTTTTTTTTCAATGACGCGTCAGGGCCGTCCTGACCTGCAATCTTATTCGATTTTGCGATTATTGGAATAAGCGAATTCAGCGGCCATTTGCCGGGGCCCCGAAAGTCACTGCATTCCGCACCTCCTCCTCAATCGATGCTGCTCAAATGCGCCAGAAAAGTGTTATATTTTTCTGGACCATCGAGGAGACTTCATGGTTTTCAGGTAAGCGATCCGGGCTCGCAGATGGAATCTGTGCCATCGGCCAAGGAAGATTGCTCAGGAGCTTCCATCTGTGCCTGGTCTAACTTCGAGGGGTACCCCGTGGAGGGTGATGTCATAATCGCCTCAGCGAAGAATATCGACGTTTCCTCAGGGGCTGCGAGCGCCTCAGTCGCGACTACCGTAAAGAACCCTGAGAACACTGTAGTGTACATCCAGCTGTCCAGTGTGTTTCGAACATCGCAGGAAACTAAGTGAGCAACT
Source organism: Pimpla rufipes (assembly GCA_963932165.1). Lineage (NCBI taxonomy): Eukaryota > Metazoa > Arthropoda > Insecta > Hymenoptera > Ichneumonidae > Pimpla > Pimpla rufipes. The sequence continues at coordinate 18,215,434 of OZ010633.1, forward strand.
AAAAATATTTCTGTAGCCGGGTCGATATAGTTGACAAACCGGGACACGAAGTGTAAAACGGAAACGTTTTGTAAGTCTTTAAGTCCTCGTCTTCAGTCCTTACTTAGTAAGTGGCCTTGTTATTCTTCAAAATGTGGCCTCCAGTTGAACTGTTTAAAAAAAAGAATTCACCTCGGATGACACTAAGAAGTTAATGGAAGGTCCACCTGCTGTAAACTGCACGATAATCGGGACAACGAGAATCAGCGTGGAGGCTAAGGCTGCGGTTCAAGGAGCGAGGATTGCGAGAGACAATCGGATTGTCGAAAAGCAAAAGCGCATTACCGTGTGCTTTGCAGCGATCGGGAAGTCAGTTGCGCTAGCTCTGAAGATTACGGATTCGACGAAGCTCGAGCTTTCCGAGCATTTGGGTCCGGCGGGTCGACTGCTGGGTGACGACTCGGCGAGAAGAGATCGTGATTCGTAAAAGTCTGAGGCTTAGAAACTTCAATGCTGCACGTAAGGAGACACCGTGATATATTTCGCCCGATGAATAGTACTTTCGTGATGGCTTGGAAGCGAAACTTCGGACGACGAAGACGATTGAGCTATGAGGATCCAAAGCCACAGGCAAAAACGCAGGAGACCAAGAGACGAAAAAACTCGAACGCCTCGCCTCGTCAATCGAACGACAAGAACAATCAACCGGCGTCCGGACAAGGACTCGAGTAGCGACAGAAACCACCGAAATTTATCACAAGAAGCCTCGCGGCAAAAAGGATTATCAATCCAGGAAACGTCACCAGGGGTAACGTGTAGGTAAAGCAACTGCGAGCGCAATTAATATGGCTTTTATGTTCAATTCGTCTGAGGACCAAGCAGAATATGGATTATTCTACTTATTCCTTATTTCTAAATCTTGTAACGCCACTAGAATTGGGTCAGAGAAATTTTCTAACCATCAACCCAGCCCACAAACCATTTTACGAACGCGAGCCGAGATTTAACGCTTGCTGCTGTTGAGAGTCACGAGTGCCGCGCTATATCGCACGCCAGTGGACCGGCGATAAAAGAGCCTGGACGGAGAATGCCTGCTGAGCGGGCGCTTTAATCGCTGAGCACCCTGTCGCAGGAGTGCGTGCGTAGTTTAGCCGCCGCTAATTACATCATTAACTTACCGTCAAAGCGAGGTATTCTGCTCCTTCACAAAGGCAGAATAAGTGAGCTTCGCTCAAGCGTGCGCGATAAGTTGACTGCACATATTGTACCATCCGCGTACCCTCAGAAACCTCAAGAGTACACATCAGGGTTCTATGCCTTAATAACAGAACGTCAAGTCTACGCGTAACGTATATACGTTGAGTCTACACGATAAGTATACACGTCAAATCATCACTTCCTGCACTGCAAATCTGTACTTCAAGTCTAGACTTCAAAACGATGCAAGTCGGCACTTCAAGTCTACAGTCCAAGTCTACATTTCAAGTCTACACTTCAAGTCTACACCTCAAGTCTACACCTCTAGTCTACACTTCAAGTCTACACTTCAAGTCTACACTTCAAGTCTACACTTCAAGTCTACACTTCAAGTCTACACTTCAAGTCTACACTTCAAGTCTACACTTCAAGTCTACACTTCAAGCTGAGTATCTTTTTTAAGAATCGCTCTAAACAATCTCCCTTAATGAATCGAAAGACGGTAATACGGTGTCGTTGCATTTTCTTAAGAAGAGAGGTACCTGCACCGCGCAACGGTAATGTCGATGTGGAAATAGGGTGGGAAAGAGGAACAAGAGGCTATGCGGTAAGGCCGACACGTCGGAGACGTTGAAGCACCCAAGGTCCAAGCACGAATTTCTCTGTGGTTCGTGTATCTCAGTGGTTCCTATGCCACATCTAATTAATCCATAGAAGCCGCGCGAAGGGACGAGGGAGGGGGTGGGACGGTATGAGAGAGTTCCACTGCGTCTGGAGGACACTGCTAGGTCCTCCGGGGCATTGGGCACAATGTGCACTAACTGTCAAGTACCGTGCATTGTTCCAGATACAATAGAAGCCTCCTGAAATGGACAGAGCCCGTCGTGTCCCACTCGTGCTGCTGGTGCCGGACGACCGGCACAAATTTATTAATCGCTTCGAGGAGACATGCAAGCTTCTGTACTCTCCATTCTCAGACCTTCGCCGGAGCCCCCTCCCTCACCCCCTTAACACACGAAACTATAACCTGCTCGACCGATTCGCCAAAACGATTCAACTGAGAGTACGTAACAGCCTTTGCTCTAGCTAATTTAATCATGGACTCCACCGAGTGTACTGAACTTAATGTGCTTCCAATTGAATCTGAGAAATCATATTTTTATATTTTCAGGTTTTTATTAACCAATAATAATTTCACAAAAATTACACAAACTCCCGACTCAAAAAGGAGGTCAATTAATAACCAAAACAGGTAAATAAAAATGATGGAATAATTAAATAACCATTCGTATTTCATAGACGGGAAATTTTCCGTCTTTTTTGCAGGAATTGCAAAATATACTATTTGACAGTTGTACAGTACGAATCAATACCAAAAATGTATGAAAATAAGATATTTCACCTCGCAGCCCGTTTTCATCCTATTTTCAATTTGGATCTGGGTTGTCCATTTTGACCCTCTGCCCGCGTTACCCTCGAAATCCATCGCATCGAGGCGGAGATAGAGGCACGTGTCGATTGCTGGCGATACTGTTTACACATATCTGCGAGATGAAGCGTAGACCGTGGCAGGGCCGATGATGAGGCGGAAAATGTTCCAATTGAAATGAGAGGAGGAGTCCGTGAATATAGGCAGGAGCGGAGCATCAAAAGCCGCCTCGTTCCTTTGGCACGTCGTCGATGTGGATGCAATATCCGCATGCAATTACGGGCAGACTGATTGCAACGGCATTCCGTGGGGCGAGGCACGACGGGGGCAGAACCGTCCTGCACGCACATGAACGCGCGGGCATACGCTTGCGGAATTCGTGGGGGATTTCGACTCAGCTGCCGCTCGCCACTCGTGTGCGTGGGAGATCATAGACGGCGAGTTATTATTTCGATGGTATCTATGCATTGATTCCGGTCTGAGAACGCGATTATCATTCGCGCGCGGTTCTGATTTTTCTCGCAGGAAGCTTTGTTTGAGCTTTTCGTGGAAAATAATCCCTGGCAAAAGACGTGTAATTAACAATTCAACGATAATAAAAACGCCAAACAAAGCGAATAAACGCGTTTGAAATAATTTTTCATTTTCGAGATCTTTTGATGTTTTGCCCAACACTCAATAATCCACAGCCTATCATAGCTATGATTTCATTTGTGGACGGTATCTCAAAAAAGTTTCTTATTTTCGATTTTTTACTTTTTCGTTGCATCATCTGCGTAAGCACGCGAAGCACGCATGTCAGATGTTAAATAATAAATTAGCTTGGTCTTTTTGTGAAAAAAAAAAAATTCCTCGCAAAAGACACACGTGATTTAAAATTCACCAACAATTTAGACGCGAGACAAAATGAATAGTCGCGTTTTGAAGGATAAATAAAATGTCGAGGGCTTTGACATAATTCGTCCAGCATCCAATAACCCACCAGCCAAGCGATGATTTCGGTCTCGGACGGTATCTCAACGCTAATAAATAGCATACGCGATAGATTGCAGGTTAGACGTCGTCCACCGCCGCTAAACCTTGTTAGCCATCTCGAGTTTGCAGCGAAGACCGGGCGTAGCGTTTCGGTGCCCCGTGGTGGTCGACGAAACAGTGGTCCGGTCACGAGACGAGAATATAGCGAGTCGGGCGGGTGCACGTGCTGTCTTCTCGTGCCGGTGTTACGCGGCCGGTGGAATTGCAACCGATACAATCCGGAAAGCCCGCAGGTGGTGTCGCCCGGTGCCGCGCTACGTGGCTGCCCGAGGCTGCCTGCTGACACGGGGCGTCCGAGCAATCTACCCTCCGCCGTCCCCAGCAACCCCTGGCACACACCCACCACCACCGCCGCCGCCGCCACCATCACCACTATCGCCGCTTTACGTACCTGACAGCCGTAATCCACTAATCCACTCGGCCGTTGTCAAACGGTGCCTGCCGTCTGCCCGGCAATTATGTTGGCAAAGGGCTTTAAACGATATTGGACGTAATCGTGGAAGTCGCCGGGCTTCAGACGCGTGCACCACTCTGTTATTCGTTTTCCCTCCCGGCGCAATTTTACGCTGATTGATCGTGATTTCCACTCATTACGAGACGGCACTTAAATGCTCCGATCGCTTATTCAGTATTTTTTTAATTGAAAAAATTGATTGAGAGAATTTAGCACTGAAATTCGTAATAAATTGTCTTGTTCAAATAAATGAATGAATACAAGTTTTGGTTCTGAAGCGAAAAATAATAGGATTCAACACGGAGAAAACGATTTTGCTATGCCAGCAAATCTTTTGTTAAAATAGTGACAACATTGCGTTATCTGTTAACCGAGCAAACAATTTTGTTGTACTAGCAAAAAAATATGTTAGTCGAGCAAAACAAAATGGTTAGCCTAGCAGATAACGTAATTTTGTCACTATTTTAACAAAAGATTTGCTGGCATAGCAAAACCGTTTTCTCGGTGAAGTAAAAATACAAGTAAAAATTATAATTTAAAGGGTACAAAAAAAGTATTATGATTAATTATATTGCCAATACAGCACGATTACTACTACTAATAGTATTCATGAAATAGTCTGAGAGAACGGATTAATCACCGGAAAAATTGGCTGCGAGCAAGAAAAGTTGAGAGTCGTCAGAAATGGCTCCAAGCTCCAAGTTCGTCCGGATATTAGATCTCTTTCGACTCTTCTGGCGCCGCGGGGCTAATTTCAAATGCCGAGGTAATCATGAGCTTTAACTTCCGATCACTGCAATTTAGCGATGTAATTGCAGCGGCGGCAGCGCAGTCCGCTCGCTATTGGTAGTCACCAATGTGCCTCAAACGAGCAGCGGCATCGTGCGCGAACGCGGTAACCAACGACGACTTCCAACGGTGGTAATCACCGCGGGACGATACCAGAAATACGACGCTGCGCTACGGGTTCGTGTGTTCCCTTGCATGTAGCATGAGCTGCTTGCCCCGGAGCTTCCTTCCGGGCTCCCCCTGCGCTCCCCCCCCCCTCCTCCTTTCGCTACGTGGGTGACCGTTAATGTTAAAGGCTCGTTGCATACGTGACCACGACCGGCATCGAATACGTGAACTCGGGTTCCGCATCGCGACTGCCCCCCCCCCCCCCCCCCCCACCCCCCTCGCCCCCCGTATAGCTATATCGCAAACGAGCGGCAACCTTGTTGTCAGCGGGAAAAACATTCATGTCTCGTTTTCCCCCGGCGCGCGCGGACCTGTGGAATATCCTGAAAATGTTCTTTCTTCGCGGCTTAACGAGCTCTCGAAATTCAATTGTTATAAATGAACAGCAGACATTCCAACGAGGACAGGAAAAAAATTGCAATTTGAAGAAAAAAAAAATGGTACCACCTCGGAGAGCCGGAAATTTAATCGCAAAGTAACGAATGCAAAGTCGGAATGATCCGAAGTGTAATTGAGAGTAAAGCGACGCGAAAAAAAATCTCAAGTTCGCAAAACGTCGGATTGCACGATAAAATTGTCGATACACTTGATTCGAGAGCGGGAATCGATTATCCGTGGATCCGCGCGGCAAGGATATCAATGGCGAGACCGGTCGAGTGGATTCTTCGGCTGTGCATTGTCAGTCAAAAAGCTCTTGAGGCGAAATGTGCTCCCCCTCGCTGCGGCGGCTCGTAAAAAACGAATCTATATACCGTGGAGATGTCCAGGTTTTGTCGGCGAGCGAGAAGAGGGAGCGGCGAGTGCCGGCGGGAGAAAAAAATTTGCCAGGAGCACCCCGGGGCGGGTGAGGAGGAGGCGCGCGCGGAGGTCGAGTCGAACGTGATAGGGCGTTTAGCAATGCAAATCTTCGGGTCACGGAATATATTTACCGCGGCCAGTGGTCCTTTCCCCGCTGGCCACCTACGCACGTACATTCCTTCCGCTCCCGGACGCCCCCTGTAGGTGTATTTATACGTGCCCACGTACGCCAAGATGTACTGTGAACGTGTATGGGGCATTCCAACTGGTTTCGACCTGGGTCTGACCCTCGACCCTTCCGATTGGGTCCGCAATTTTGTATATCATTGACATAACTCTAAAAAGTATTAATTTTAAAAAGTACAAGTTTTTAATTATTTACGATTTTTTTTAAATAAATTTCCGAACGACATGTTTTTTAAATCTGGAAAAAATCACACGCGCCGGCGCGCGTGCCTGAAAAACTTTTCGCCAAAATCGACCTCAGAAATATTTTTTTTCAAAATATCTACTTATAACCTATACCATTGTTCTCAAGTCGCATATTCTACCCCCGAAAACACTGATTACAAAACCTTTTTACTTGGTTTTGAAAAAAATATTTTTTTGGGGACGAAAAAAATATTTTTTCTGTCAGAAATCGTAGATCCGGCTCCGGACCGAAAATCGCCAAAATCGACCCCAATTTTTTTTCTTTTCAAAATATCGACTTTTAACCTATACCATCATTCTCAAGTCCCATATTCTACCCCCGAAAGCACTGGTTACTAACCTTTTTACTTGATTTTGAAAAAAAAATCGGCCTCAGAATTTTTTTTTTTTTTTTTTCAAAATTTCATCTACAATAGGCTAACCAATTTTGTGCTGCTGTGCTCTTATAAAACTTTAAATGGTTTAGCTTTTAAAGGGTAAGGGCGCTGCCCCGTCTGTCCTCTTGTGTTAAATTTGACTTCAAATTAATTTTATTTCCAACGGACTTTTGTGTCAACCAATCACAGCTGGAATAGTTTGCTAACAATGTTTTCAGTTACGCATAAACGTGTTAAAAGAGGAACAAAATTGCAGACCCAATCGGAAGGGTCAAGGGTCAGACCCAGGTCGACATTATAGGTGGAAAGCCCCATATGTACCTTGGACCTATACTAGACGAGCGAATGCGTCTCACTGCTCGGCTTTGCCGTATATGTAGTGTGCTGTATACGTACCCGTTTATGGCCCGTTTCACCTTGTGCCATTCATGCCGCATTCCAAAATGCGTGAATTTCGTGCATGTTCTACGCCGTCATATCGACAGCGAAATTTCGCAAAGCTTACCCGGTATATTCTGTTTTTTCCCTCGTATCTCCTACACATATTTATTATATATTGCATATAAAGTTTCCCCGGCGGATCTCCTCGAGGAAAATCTGCTCTTTTCTGTTTTCTCAATATTTCGCCTCTCCGCGGCGCATTTCGTATTTCCTTTCGCGGGACTTCCGAACAGTCGGAGAATCCGTTGAAGTAAAATAAATATAACGGGCATGCGAGCGAACTCGCTTCGGTTGGTCCACGATCTATAAAAACTGTAAGTAAAAAAATTATTTTCCGGTGTGGTTATCGAAAGCTGTCATTTGCGCTGAAAAAAATTGTAAAAAAAAACGTCATGTCTTCTTTTTCTCGTCTTCCAATCAGTTTTTACGTCACGCACAGGTCACTCGAGTGTTAACACTGATATAAAATTCCAAGAGTTCTACTTTTCCACTTAGATGACATTTAATTCGATTTCCCAGTCAATGTTTTGCTTACAGGTTTTCCTCCCCATTCACGCGGAGACGACATTTCTTCGATTCTCTCATTCGTTAAATTTTTTTTTGCTCCGAAGTACGAACGACGGAGCGAGGAAGAATAGCAGCGAGAGCCATCAGATTCTCGGGCACCGGGCGAGCCAAGCTTCGGCCTGATAGGTTTTTGTCTTTTCCATCTCGCTCGCTCCCCTCATCGGGCGGCTTCGTTTTTCCCTTTTCCTCCATTCCGGGTAAGCCCTCCATTCGGCAGAAGCGAGCCGTCCGGCGGCCACAATAACGACGGGCGAGAGAAGAGGAAAGAATTGCGATTCAAGAGCGAGCGTAAGAGGCCGGAGGAAGACGAAGCCCCCTGGTTATTTTCCCGGGGGGTGACCCATATATTTTTCATCCGGATCGGGGAGGCGAAGAGTGACTTCTATCCTCGATGCGATCGGTCGGCTTCTTTCTCTCTGTCTCGCCCCTCGGAACGCATCCTGCGCGCGAAGAAGCTTGGCTCTCGGGACGAAGTGAAATCCACAGATTTCTCTCCGTGTCGAATCGCGGAAGAAGAATGAATCGAAGAAGCACACAGCCTCTCCCGAGACGAATGTATAGGTATACACGGTTTTTGTAGCGAGGGTCGGACCAGGGTTGAACATGAACCCACCAAATCGCTCGTTATCGCCGAGGAAACGATTCGACACGTTGGCATATATATCGTCGTCGTTTATCACTTGGGAGAAGAATTGTGCGCTATTTGTTGAGCATCGAGCACGTATATAATTTTGCGGAGATCGAATGGGTTCCTCGTACTGTTTTTTTTAAAGTATTATCGAAGCAGGAAAATGATTCACAAAAATGTACAAAATGCCTTTAATAGTGATGTAACGGTAGAGAATAATATATTCGGCGTTTATTGAACTACGTGTAAAATCCAAGCCCGCATCCGGGCCCATCCGGAAATACGACTCCTCTTTCGTTTTAACGATTTGTAAGTTTTTCATATTCCTTAGTCAAGTAAAATTAATCTGCACTCAGTCATGCAATTTTGCTTCTATCTTAAGTCTACGACTAAATGATTGAATTTATCTATTACGATGGCTAACCTTTAGTATCTAAGTTCAAACAGTCTTGATCGATAAATACATAGCCTTAAAGTATCTTCATATTTACACATTTTCCTTTCGAACAGATTGATACATATTTAGGCACGTGGTGAAATTTCTAAGTATAAAATTACGAAAAAACGGTAATGTGTTGATGATGTATTGATGGTATAAAAGTACATGACAAGAGTCATACCTAAATGTTAATACTTCGCTACAGAGACGTAACTCGAGCGCGGACTTTGTGAGAAAAGCTCTGACACATGCTTTCATTTCTTGGTGGATGGTTTTCTTTTTATAGTGTTCGTGTTTGAACTGCTCGAATTACTGGTGCTCGCCGAGGAGTCCGAGTCCTTTTTCGTCAGAGACGGTATATTCGACTTTTCCGCATTCAATGGAATCGTCGTGACTTTATTAGTGGGCACTGCATTCACCCGTTGAACTACCTCGGCCTTCTCCTGATAAACCGACTGTTTGTCGAGAGCCCCAGGACGTTCGTCCTTTCGCCTGGAGAAAGACGGGATCCTCGTGACCTTCGGTTTCTCCTTGATAGGCGGCTTTTCCGAGCGTAGAAAAGCGTCCATCGGATTCGGCGGTCCCTTCGTGTCCTTCTCCATGTTGTGAAAATTCTGAATTTCCGGCGAAGGAATCGCCGAGACCTTCGGTATGTTCCTCTGGTCCCTGTTTCTCTGAGTGTTCGTGGTCGGTTTGATGATAATTTTCGGCTGCTTCAGACTGGATCCCGGCTCGTGTCTACTGTCTTTCAGTAAACTCGGCAGACCCGACACTTGCGCCGGATGACTCGTCCCCTGTGGGGTCCTCGTCTCGCTCGCGAGGATGGATGTCCCATCAATTATTTTCCCCTTATTCATCGTCGGTAAACGATCAGGGGCCGTCATCGGCGTGATAACGATCCTGGGCTCTTGGGGAATGTCCTTCTGCGTCGTCAGGCCCGCTACAGCTTGACTCAAGTTTTGCCCCGACTGACCGAGGAGGTTTCCCACCCTCGGGGTGATGACGATCTTCGGTTCGGCGGGATTTCTCGGTTCGTTTGTCTGAACCGTTTGAACGGTGTCCAAATTGCCGTGCGACTTGGCCTGAGCCCCGGGCGTCGCTTCATATCCATTGTCATTCAAAACTCCCGAGGGTTTGTACCAATTCGGATTGCCAACGATATTCGGCAGTGAAGAGTTTGGAATGCCTTTGGATGGTCCCGAAGCATCTTTCATGCGATACCAATTGGGATTCCCGATGTTTCTGTCGAGGCAGTCGACCGACTGACTCGTGCTCGCCTCCTCGGGTGCGGAACCCGGAGAGTACAAGTACGGCGCACCGTGAAGAGGACATTTCGGGTTGGCGGCGATCCCGCCCGTCCGAAGATTGTCGCCATATTCCGTGCGATGATTCGAAAGCACTTCCGTCGCGTCCAGGGCCACTCGCTCGAAGGAATCTATGAGGTTCGGGTCGGAATTGTTCTTGTTTATGGAATCCTGACGCTTCAGCAGCGGACCAACGTGAAGATTCGTTGTAATAGGCTCGCGTTCCTCGACCTCCTCCGCGAGATCCAGGCTCTTCGAGATGCCGAACATCCTGGGTGGGGGAGGAGGCGGCTGACCACCGATGGAACCGTCCGCCCCGTGTCTGTGGTCCTTCGACAACGTTCCATAGAGCTTTGGGAGTAGAAGACTGTTCGGCGCTGGCAGGGAGCGTCTCTTTTCTATATCCGGCAGGACTTTTGGGTAGTTTCGTCTTTTTATCGTTTTGAGAGCTTCCTCCGGGCTGATGACTTCCCTCTCTCGGGTTGGCTCCCGGCAGGTAACGTTGATGTCACCCGTCTGATCAGCAGACGCGAATGTCGTCAATTTTGGCATCGCCTTTCCGTAAATCTCTTCTTCGGGATTTTGCGGACATTCGCGATTTTCCAGATGCTGTTCCTCCAGCGTCTCCGTTTGTCCGGGTCTAATCATTCGTGACTTCAATTTTGGATTGATTTTCGCGTAGAGGCTGCTCGCGCTTCCAGAATCGGATTCGTAGATTCTGGTCGCTGAGAAATTAGGCTTTACGCTTTTGAAGACGTTTTCCATGGGTAGTGGATCGCTGCGCGAGTGATGATGCTCGATGACGACCACCTGAGGAGCTGTACGGATGTTTTCCAGTTCCATGTCGTAACCTCCGAGTTCTTTCATCATTTCCAGGTCCTTGGCAAGTTCTATGGGTATCTGGTTTAGTATTGACTCGGTCCTCATTGCAGGTGTTGCGTCTATCGCTACGGAAACTTTGGGAAGCTTCGATTTCTTGCCCGGACGTACAACAAGAGTCGGGCTTTGCTCGTATATCGGCTCTGGTTTCTTGCTATTGAATCTCTCTTCCTCCATTCTTCTTCGGTCCTCCTCCTCCTCGAGCTCCTGCTGCTTTGTCAATTTTTCCTGGTACTCTTTCTGCAGCGTCTCCCGAGTCTTTCGCAGGAACCTTGGCGAGCATCTGCGGTCATTAAAATAACAAAAAAACCAATTAACGTTAAGAATATAGGACAAACAAATTTTTCATTAATTACTTGCAATATTAATACTTGTTAAATTGGAAAATACCTAAGAGAAATACAACACAAAGGTTCGCAAGCGATGTAATTAAATTTCACACGATGACCATTAAAGTGCAATCAAAGTGTGTCATTTACCGTTTACAAGCAGTTTATAAAGGGTGCGCTGTTGGTATGCGCTGGAATTGCAACTTTAGTCAGGCATTATAGGTGGTCATTGTAATCGAGAGCAAGCTCATATACCACTACGCTGTCCCAGTTACATACAACAGGAACCACGAGTAAAATCAACGATAACCACAGGAACGATACGATTTGGAAATTAGTAGTGAGGGAAGGTCGTCGACCCCCTCCTAATGGACTATGTAAACCAGAATCCTACAGCGAGCGGTATAAAGTATACGATCATTGCCGCATTATAATGATGCTATTAGTTACGACGAGTCTCGTTATTGCGGCTAATTATCGTCAACGGCAGGGTTAGCATTACATTCCATTATACTCGGGAATATTATTTAAACGCGTAGACCCGGGTGCGCGGGGCTGTGGGGTGTGATAGGGCAACGCATTAACCTCGCAAACTCGTGGTGCTACAGCGGAAGCGTACATATATTAGCGAGCCGAACGACGACTAAATGCGGGGTAAATGAAAGCTTCGATATCACGCAGATCATTTAATCCACCTGTCGTGCTGCTTGGTCACTATATGGCCTTAACGAGCTGTAAGATATTTTTCTTTTAATCCAATTATCCGGACCCGGCGAGGTCGCGACTCTCCAAATGGAAGACATATTTCAATCAAAGAAGATAATATAAACAAATGAAAAAAAAGGTCTCCTCCAGTCTGTATTAAAGTTTCTTCAGACCCAATCGCCCTGGAGGTGCCTTTTCCAACGGTTCCAGCAGATGGCTCGGATCAAAAGTAATTGAGAACCACAAGAGATCTGACCGACTTTCGAAGCTACGAGACGTCGAGGCTCTTCCGTTTGTGCTCGAGAAACGTAGCATTCCACGGTGCAGCGAAGAGAGAGGGATCCGAAGGGAAGCGAGCCGGGAACGGATAATTGAATTAGCAAGCGGTTCGCCTTGGCTGAAGTAAGGAGCGATGGGCGCACGAGCCATTGGCCAGTCGAGGAAATCGTTAATGCGATGAGGGAAGACCTCTTGGAGGAATCGTGTGTAACCGAGGACCCAGGGGTCGTCTCTGTGCAATTAGGTTGGGATCGGATAGAGAAAGCTCAGGACACTGCCATTCTTAGCTCCTCAACATATAGACATGTATTCTCTTCCTGATCAACCCTCCATTCTCTCTCTCTCTCTTTCTTTTCCTACCATTCCCGACGCTCCGCAATCAAACAAACATGATTCGATTGTCTGGTCTTACCTGTGGACGATCTCCTGCTGTATCCACTCCTTGACCTTGATGTGAGTGTCGATGGTGGAGCTGGAATTCTGACGTGAGAGTTTGGATCTTCGGCCAAAATTCGAGTTGTTGTCATAGGCTTTGTCGTTTTTGATCACTTCGTTCAAGTCCAGTTTACTGTCGTTCTTCTGACCTCCGTCGGGAACATTATCCGATTGATGCTGATGGTGCTTGACTAGTTTCGTTGCTTTAGAACCATTATCGCTTTTTTCGTTGCTGGAACGACTGCGCAGTTTCTGCTCTTTGCTCTTCAAACTGTGACGTCTGTGGCAAAAGTAGAAGAATGCGCTGATATTGATCAAGAGGAATATCGCGAAGAATGCGATGACCATCGTGACCGCTGATGAACCGTGCATCACGCCATTTTCCACAGGTGCCGATGTCTCGTTTTTTTCGTAGGATGTCGGCTTCTTTATGAAGGGTGGAGGTCGAAAGTTGATAGGTGGTCTGGGCACGTCGTTTGACGGGTCGTGTCCGAATCTGAGGGAACTCTCGGTCGATTGCTTTTCCATGCTGTCGGCGTGAGTCAGGATACTTGGCCTTGTTGGCAGATGCCGGATGAGATTCGGCAGATCTTCGTTCCAGAATTGCAACTCCGACGCGCGATAGTTGATACCAACATTCGGGGGAGAAGCTGAAAATGTTATTTTAATAGGAGGGACGAAAATTATACGAAAATTGTACTAAAATATTTTTTTAAACTTACTAAGATTCAGATAGGTTCGATTCCAAGAATTGTATTCTGGCCAGTCGAGGTCGTATTGCTTCCGCTCTCTCGGACCATCAGTCATATACGACGGTGTCCTCGGTGTATTTGGATTACTTAAAAACAGTATGAAAAATAATTATACATAGATTACGGGTTACTAGTATTAAACACAAAAAGTGCCCAAATAGCCAAAAATATTTTCGCCGGTATGAGCTGCCTAACCAGATTTTTTTTCTATACATTTTAGAGGTCGTGCTAAAAAGCTTTGTTTTGCTCAATCGACTCGACCCTGTTATCTCGCGAATTCTCGGAACTGTCGTTGATCACGCGCTATACAAAAGCGTCGTCTAATTGAGCTTGCACGGTGACTCTCGCCACGGGCTCGTGTCTCGTTTCATTGAAATTTTATTTTCCGTATATTTCATTTGTTAGATACGATGGAAAAAAATAATTGAGCCGCGAATGATAGGCAGATCGAAGTCCAATTTTACGTACGCTTTCATCGAATGTCTGTCTGTTTCGTGCCGATAGCCCGCAATGCGCATGCACAATACAACAGGTCTATGACGTTTATTCATCTCGATAATAAAACGAATAGTTATTTGTCCCTGATATTTATACGGCAGGTCGTTGACACCGAACGATTTCGCATGTTCGACGTAAATTTTGCATGCGATTTCGCATCGTATTTATTTTCGCCAAATTTTATGTACATCGCTGCGAATTTGGGTACCTAATATATGTGCACGATGAACATAACTTTCTATGTTGTCAAAAGATTTTCCATTCCTCAATTCTAACATACTATTCTCATAGGGCCCGTTGCCCTTGCCCTTTTCCCCCTGTTGCCCTTTTCCTGGGACCTCTAAAACAACCCCGCGGAACTTCTCATCCGTTCTGTTATCATATACAGTGGCGACCAGTTATTTTTGAACGTTGAGAGATACAGAATAAACGAAAAGCGTCGAATGCTCGATGAAATAAAATGCAAGCGGAAACGTCGGTCGATTTCACACATGTGATAAAACGTGTTGAACATTTTCAATGCACAAAAGTCGGGCGCTAGCTCGTGCAGACTGTTAAAAAATGATGAAGTGCATGGGCACCGCACCGGTGTCCCTTTGCCCGCGAGAAAATACCCTGGCCAGACCGGCGGGCAGTCATCGACGCAATGCGCATAATTTGTAGGCATGGTTGTGTAATCCGGTAGCCCGAAGAGCTCAAGCGGCATTCCATCCGACAAATTAAAATGTCCGAGTTACTCGACCGTTAATTCGGCAATTGTTTTAGAGCGAAGTAATCATTGATTTAACTCTCGAGTTTCGCTAATGAAAATTAAACCAGTTTGGTAGTTATTACAGCAAATAAAAATTAACGTAGAGCAACAAACAAATATTTGTTTACGAAAATTCATTTTTTATGAGATTGAATGTGAATGCGTGATGGTCGACTTTTGACCTATGCTTTTCAGGTCGTATATTGAACTCACCGGTTTCGATCCTTTTTTAACCAAAGGTTAAGGTTTTATTTAATCTTATTTCTTTACAATTATCCAATTAACTTCGTTTCGTCGAGGTCCGTCTCGCAAGCCACAAGTGCATCAATCGTAAGCTTATCTCCGGCCAGCGACAATTTCACCCCGACGATAAAGTACTTCAACGTCCGTATTTTCTGCATTTCCACGAGCGTTCGTATGTTAATGCAGGTGAACGGCGAATTTCACGGAAGAGCGCCCTCGTTCATGCCCGTTCCCCGCCCGCTGGCCGCGCGAGCGCGAGACTCGTCGTTGTATAAATATTCAGATGAGGGGGTTAATTGAAAATCGTGTTTTTACCACGAGCCCGCGACGTCGATCTGCGCCCGCGGATGCCTCGCCGCCGCCACACCGACGTCAGCCCAGCGCGGAATCAAGCTATCCCCCTTCCGTATGAGCGTAATGGATTCTGTCACTTTCTGCCGACCAATTTTCCATCCCACGAGCTCCTAGACGCGATCCGACGCCGGAATATTAGCCTCCCTCCTCCTCGCCACGAGAACTGATTTAAATCGGTATCCCTTTCGCTGCAGTACAATGCGAAGAGCAACTAACGACAATTCGAGATAGTTCTTAATACGCCTGAAGTGCAATAAAACCCTGTATCCATTTTTTAAAACAAGAAAGCCCTAAGTTGCATGTGAACCTGCTTTAATTAATGCTATAAGAATCTGAACATAAAAAGTCTCACCCCGTATAAGCGAAATTGCACCACCAGGTCATCATCGCTTCGGAAAATAGTGTTTCAGCAAAACTGTAACGACTCTGCATCTGAAACGTATTGGTACGCAATGGAGCACCGAGAATGTAAGGAATTTCTTCACTGTGAACCGTTTTATGTTGATCCTGAAACAATAGGACGCCGTAGTGAAGAAACGTTGACTAATAAGCAATTATTCAAATTTATTCCCAAGCTGATTACTTTAAAATAAGTACATCGATGAGCTAAAGTGAAATAAAGTGACTCACGACGGTATAGTCTTGCACGGACGTTGGATACGAGAAGACATACATGTAACTCTTTGGATTCGAACGAACGTGCAGATCAGCGACCCTCATAAGCGGTGCCAGAGTGCCGCTATCGGACATTGCATCCAACACGAGATCCCGGTTTTTGAACATATTACCACCGCTGTATCCCTGACTGTAGTCGCTGTAGTGCTCAAGTATCCAGGATGCGGCGAGTTTAGGCTCAAACTGATGCGTCGCCTGCATTGTGAGAACAATAAACATTAATCCGTTCTTATAATCAGTCAATCCATACGATTATTGTTATACCAACCTGAGCATGAGCTTCCAGAATGGCGACCTTCTCCTCGTCCAGCATCCCATCTAAAATATTTGTGGATGAGAGAAGCTGGTACTTCTCGGACTCGGTGACTCCGTACATGAGGTCGTAACTGTCATCGCATCAGGTAGACACGAAAATTCGTTAAACATGGTATTGCAGTTTGCGGAAATCAAAATACGACAAACAATTACGACATAGTAAGCGATAAGTGAGGTCAAGCAAAAAAATGACACAAAACGGAACGGTGCATCGAACCTGCCGAAGAGTTGAGTGTTTTCCATCTGCTTGAGCGGTTCCCCCTGTATGACGGCGTTGTCTATAAGGGGTGCGTACGCCGGGACGTATCTAGGCTTGTCTATCCTAACATTGAGTAGGGTATCAACGTCCGCTTCGCGAAGACAAATGGCCAAAGCGGTGTCGTTGTTCGTCTGGCATTGGAGGGCGTAAGCAACCTGTCCGAGGGCACGACAAAAAGAGGACAAAAGAAAAACAATTAGTTTGATGAATATCCGTACATCCTGCGGTAACTTTGCCGAGAAACACGCTTGGTGGCTCACGATCAATCATCAAATTTTATTCAGTTCGAAAACAAAACAAAAAATATCGCTCGCCCTCAACAATCGCGGAATTTATCATCCGCGAAACTGCAATTTATCGAAGGTCCGCCCACGCCAACCCTCAAAGGGAATTCGATCTGCACTTGGCACCCCCAAACAGTGATCCCCGCAAGAGACTCGACCTTGTTCTACGGTAAATTACTTCCTCCCGCAAAATAAATAGCATCCACGGTGAACCCTCAATCCCCGCTGCCAGTATCGGCGTCCGACACAATGCAATGTCCATCCCTTTCATCGACATAATACCCCGCCGAAGTAGAAAAGGCATCGCATGGTCAGACGCCGTTCGATCACGTTTCCGTTTCATAATTCCAGCGGTGTATTTTGCGGCTCACCTGCAAGGTCACCTGGAGGGGCCCTTTCCCAATGGCGTCCGAGCTTAGGGCAGATCCCGACATCAGTATCGCTCGCTTGAACAATCCTGCGGCCGCACGTACAACGCGGGAAGACAGAAAGAAAGAAATGTATATACAGAGATAACGAGAAAGCAACGTTACGTGAAAACCCGGGCGATTAATCACCCGTCCGGCGGCCACCCACCTTCCTGTCCGGCGGACGTCGTCTTTCCCCCGCCGCCCTCTGAAATATGAAGTGCAGTTATTTTTCATTACGCTATATAATTATTGGCCGGCGTGCGCGCGGCCGGCTCTTGGGCTCTGGCATTGTTGTGATGGAGGCAACCGCGGCGAGGCCAACGTTGTGAAATGAGAAAAGTTTCTTCACCCCGGGGTGAAGTGGCTTCGAGGATTGAACTGGAGTCCGGTGTGTATACACTACTGTTCGGCGTTCGCGGCAACCGGTGCAGCGTTTGGCCCTCTAAGAATCCATCGCGTGTCAGTCATTGGCATATAGTGCCGTCTCGCTCCGTGCAACGATGGCTCCATGGCCCATGAAGTATTGAGTGGCCAATCACAGTTGAAGGGTCAACAACTGTACCGTTTACCCGACAAGGTGTACGCTGTATGCGCACAACAGCGGCGTTTTGAAAAATGGTCGAGACCGGCCATTGTTCACGTACCTCTGCCTCTCTATGTTTCCAAACTGCCCGCACCGGTAACATTGCCAATTTTTTACACAAATTTATCAAACCCGCGGCTAGCGCTGGACGGTAAAATGCCACGATGGGAAGGTGGGGTGAGAGGGGTGAGAGTGTGGAGAGGGGGTAGGTGGCAGCGATGACCGCACGTGCATGCTACACGCGGAGAAACGCCGGTGTGAAAATGGAACGACCTTTTTTTTCTCTCGAACACGGAACGTGCTGTGCGTTTGCATCTATGGTGTCCTAAAACCGATAGCGACCCTGACATTGGATGGAAATGACGGTCTAAAATATGCAAAGAAAAGGACACTCGTCTCAATTGGTATTGCAATTCCCTTCATCAGTACTCATGCAGGGTAGTCGCACCTAATTTTCAAAATGGCAAACAACCGATCTTCCGTCGCTGTGTCGGCCGCTAGGCGCGTGTATTACGCTGAATTACCAGATCCACAGCGGCCAAATCACTGACCAACATATCCCCAAGAACGGATCACATCGATTACATTCATTGGTTCAGCGGGGCGACGGGGGACGGGGGGGAGGGAGGGGGTGATGGCGAGGAACGGGGGGTACAGTTGAGCTCACAGTGCATCCCGCAGTCCGGGCGGCACGCACAGCAAACTCAGTGACAGAAGTGCGGTACGACCTTTTTTTTCTCTCGAACAAGGAACGTGCTGTGCGTTTGCATCTATGGTGTCCTAAAACCGATAGCGACCCTGACATTGGATGGAAATGACTGTCTAAAATATGCAAAGAAAAGGACACTCGTCTCAATTGCTATTGCAATTCCCTTCATCAGTACTCATGCAGGGTAGTCGCACCTAATTTTGAAAATGGCAAACAACCGATCTTCCGTCGCTGTGTCGGCCGCTAGGCGCGTGTATTACGCTGAATTACCAGATCCACAGCGGCCAAATCACTGACCAACATATCCCCAAGAACGGATCACATCGATTACATTCATTGGTTCAGCGGGGCGACGGGGGACGGGGGGAGGGAGGGGGTGATGGTGAGGAACGGGGGGTACAGTTGAGCTCACAGTGCATCCCGCAGTCCGGGCGGCGCGCATAGCAAACTCAGTGGCAGAAGTGCGGTATGACCTTCTTTTTCTCTCGAACAAGGAACGTGCTGTACGTTTGCATCTATGGTGCCCTAAAACCGATAGCGACCCTGACATTGGATGGAAATGACGGTCTAAAATATACAAAGAAAAGGACACTCGTCTCAATTGGTATTGCAATTCCCTTCATCAGTACTCATGCAGGGTAGTCGCACCTAATTTTGAAAATGGCAAACAACCGATCTTCCGTCGCTGTGTCGGCCGCTAGGCGCCTGTATTACGCTGAATTACCAGATCCACAGCGGCCAAATCACTGACCAACATATCCCCAAGAACGGATCACATCGATTACATTCATTGGTTCAGCGGGGCGACGGGGGACGGGGGGGAGGGAGGGGGTGATGGCGAGGAACGGGGGGTACAGTTGAGCTCACAGTGCATCCCGCAGTCCGGGCGGCGCGCACAGCAAACTCAGTGGCAGAAGTGCGGTATACGCCGGACAACGGTTCGCTCGTGCGCATCAGGTACATCTGCCGTGGTCAGTTAAACCCCACGAATTAATTCCACGATTATCTTCTACCCGCTTAGAGATCACGACACGCGCCCCACGCCGTTGCACAGATATTAAATCCTGCCTAATGCGAGCTCTGTGCTCTCTGCCTCACTCGTGCTTGCTCTATGCCTCAGCGTATAGCTTCTGGTATATACGAACCACACCGCCGCACCGAGAGCCGCCCGCCGACCCTGGGCTTCCCCGTGACATTTCCCATTTGGAGGGTGCGCGGCGGCACCGGCAAGCATGATTGAATGCGACAGAGCGAGGAACCGCAAACCCCCCTAATACCCGCCCCACCCGCCTCCCCTCCCCCCAACCCGCCCGCGCCTAATTGAAGCGTCACTATTGGCGCTGCCTCCATTAATACAACCGAATCCAGATCAATCTTCAGATTTCAAACCGAGTTTCCCCGGGACGTTTTACGCGCCGGACTCAAGGAATATCGCCGGGTGCCGCGTCTTCCGGCGGATTAAACTCACCGTCGCTGCTGGCCAGGGGGCTAATGAGCAACAAATTGGCGAATATCGCCCCCGTTCCGTGTCCCACGACCGTCATGCTGTACGGATCGCCGCCGAATTTATCGACGTTCTTGCGGAGCCAGACCAGCGCTGCGGTCTGATCCAGCAGACCGAAATTGCTCGGCGTGTTGTCGCTCGTGCCAGGCCGCAGAAAACCTGAAACCAACGAGGGAGAGACAAACGTGATGAGTGATGCTGGATAAAAATAAAAAAAACACTCTCGCGTGCCAGGTGGAAAATAAATCGCGATATTCTCGAGTTAATTGAATTTAAAAAAACATTATTGAACGAAAAATCTGCTTGACAGAAGTTTTGTTTGTAGAGGAGCGCGATAATAGCAAACACGGTGACGTCGCCTGTATAAGTCCTGAAAAGAGGCGAGGAAAAATACAATTTCTCATACACGAACGTTCGCTCGTTTCTGCTTTGAAAAAGTTGCCGTTCTGTGTGGCGACCTTTTTCGCAAACTTTCGGCTTAAAAAGTATTAAAACGGGGCCGCCGAAATGTGCTACGTATGACGGGGCTTAGAGTCCGGATCGGACAGTAACGATGCCTCATTTAAACGGGAGAAAACTCGGGCGCGCGGAGCCGGCAGATTATCGAGCGGATAAAGGAGATGAGTGAGACCCCGCGCGCGCCCTCGACCCTCTTAACAAGTTTAAAAGCTCGTTAAAATTTAATAGCCAAATTGTTTTTAACCCGTTCGAGTCGAACGCGTCGGTCGCTCACCCTTTCGCGGTCATCCCCTCCACCGCACTCGAGGGCATATTTTCGCCGTACAAACCGTCCCACCCGGGCTTTGCCCGATTTGTTCACGAGGGCTGAACTTACCTCTCCTTGGACCAGGGGGCTAACCGCGTCTGTCTTTCGCTCCCCCCTTCCCCCAACTCCTCAACACTCTTCCCCCCCCCCCCCCCCACCCTTTTGCAACGGCTCGTGCGCGCGGACTTGAGGAACGGTGGATGGAGGTGGGGGGGGGGGGGGGGGGTGGAGGGGGGGCGCTCACGTCCGTCCGCCCTCGCTAAGCGCTTCCCCAGCACTTTAACGTAATTTATGATTATGGTTTTGGCGCTTTTTTTCTAACCACTCCGCGCGCGGCCCAATGATTAAGCCTCGTGGCCCGGATACAACGGGTGGGAAGCTTTTTTCCGGGATGGCAGCGCAACTTTCGAGAAGCAGGAATACAGCGCGTGCGAGCCGCACGCTCCAGTCAATTTTGCCTCCAAGACGCTTTTTCGTCGTTGACTCTCTCACCGCAAACGTGGGCAAATTCAATTTTCGACTTACTTCGTCGTTGGAATTGCATGAACGACCCTCATTGCCTCGGCTCGTCCATTAAAACCCTCCCAGGGTTGCCGCGAAAACTTTCCCATCACCGGGAGATGATTGGCCGAAGAAATAAAAATACGGTGTATATACGATACACTACGTCTTCGTTCGCCCTGACACATTGTCGGACGTGGTGCGGGGGCCGCGCGGCGCAAACTTTTGGCGCGCGCTGGAAAAATTGATGCGTCGAAGTTGGCCGAGCGCTGCATCTGCCGACTTATATCGTTTAGCCGGCGTATAAACAGAAAATTCGTGTTCCAACAGTCGGCGCACGTTTAAGAATTTATGAATGTAGTCCGCCCGGGACTTAGCGTCGGGCGAAGACACCGCGTAGCGGGACTTTGCGGGCGCGTGATGGCTCGGAAGATTTTTCGTTCTTAGAGTTAAGACGAGGTGAAACATATTCTCGGTGCTTCTCTCTTGCCCAGCACTTTCCAGTGGTTTCGTCTCCCTCGCTCCTCACATTTTTCGCGCTTCGCCTTAACGGAAAAAGTTCCACGTGCGCCATCATCGTACCAAAAATGCTGGAACGCAGCGAGCCGAGTTCTCGAATTCACATTCCGATTGTGCTTTCACGCGTTATCCACCGAAAACCTCGATGCGGATGGAAAACGACGCCACCAGCAGCGACTGCTCCGCTCTATGCCGTATAGCGGAATCTCGTGTTACGACACATCGGCGCCGAAATTGCACTCCCATTGCGGCTAAAGAGATACACTTATGTGCGGCTATGTGACACAGTCGTGCATGTGTTTTCATCAGCGCTCAAGCCGCATTTGACGCCGTCTCGCGCTCCGCGGACTCGACTATGGTGTTTAAACGCTCGCGCACAATGGGTGTTGATTATTTTAGAGAACCGAATGCAAAAATTCCAGTCCGCAAAAGCACCGACGCCGCGCGTATGAATTTCATAGCGACGAGCACGAATGACGAGGGCGCAGCCGTTTATTAATCTTTCAAGCCCGCATCCCAGTTGCACGATTTTTTTCCATCCTGGCGCCTAGCAACAAACTGGATGAATCGCCATTTTTTTGCGCATAAGCGTTTTCGTCCGTTTTTCGGGGGTTTCGAACGCCGACGAGCTTCGAACGTGACGTTTTAATCGGTGGTAAATAATATTGTCATTTGCGTCGTTGATGAATTAGACGGATGGAATCCGTCCCTGGGTTCCTGGATTTGAAGCTTTTGTTTGGCTGACAAATTATTATTTGCTTGGTTCTGACCGGTGCCAGTTTGCGTTTCAGCAAAAAAAATATGGCACTGTGGACCATCTGTATCGGTGTACACATTGTTCACATTGATGTTCATTCCGCGGGTCGAGCCATTCGGAAGATTTATCCAAAGGTCGTCTACCAAGAATTGTCGCTTTAATTGTCTCCACTATTCTTTTTTAACGTCCATATTAATTCATTCTAATTGCGGTGCCAGGATATTGAATTTCGCGGGGGATGAGGGGTGAAAAAAAAATCGGGCAGAGGTTATTTGCGGATAGGCTGGAGGATTGGGATATTGCGGATACCTCGCGTGCTCTCCACCTCGTCCTCCTCGCTTCTTCGTTCTCTCGTTCACGCTGCTCCGCTCCGATGCTCTCTGCCATGCGGCTTCTCTCTGGCATCGATTCACTCGCGAAAACGCAAACGTTGCGAGAGAGGTCGAGCACACACGCGAAACAGCGACAGAGAGAGAGCGAGAGGCAGAGAGATGCAGAGAGAAAGAGAGAGAGAGAGGGAGAGAGAGAGAGAGCTACCAGCGCGAGTACCACTGTAACACACGACGGTGGCATAGGCGAATGTGGAACGGCGCCACTCCGATGCGGACGACTGGGATCGGCCGTCGAGCCAGTGACACCGATGCCAGACAGAGAAATAGTCCAAATAAAAGATTATCGGGAGTGAAATTGGGGGGAAAAAATGTCCGCGAGTGGCTCGCCTTTCCCCTCGGTGATGAATGTCCGAAAAATTCTGAGACACGGCGAGTTATGCACCTCGGGGGGGATGACGACGTTAACGAAGCGGAGAATTCCCCATTTTCTTCGTACTGGTCACGAGCGGCGTCTTGACCCGCCACATTACACCGTGTCCGGGGTGTCCTCGGCCATTCGTCACGAGCCATAAATCATCGGGGACGTACATATCGGTCGTTGGATTTTTCAGCGCTTGAACGAAGCGTGAAACGAAAATTCACGTGGAGCAGGAAGCACTACAGCCCTTATTGTTATTACTACTTTTAATTCTACCGTAAAAAGTTTACGTGACAAAATTCATTGTTGTCAGGTTGGTGGACTGGAAAGTTTTTTTATGAGAAATATCAAAACTGATATAAAGGGATTCGGGCGCTAATCCTGTCTTTAAAAGGGTATATATAACGCGAAGAATCTCTGGCATAAGATCCCGGTATGAAGATGAGGGATTCGAATGTAAATTAAACGAATAATTAACCATAAGTTAAGAATAATTAACTATTAAGTAAAAATTTAAAGAAAAAATAAATTAAAGTAGAAAATATATATATTTAAATTTTAATTGACGTGAGCTATGGGTATTGTGGAATTTATTTATTTCTTAATTTTTCTTCAAATCTTCGGTACCTTGTGTGGTCAAGTCTCATGAGTATAAATGAAGATCGTTCGATTTCAACTTACCTAATATTCCAAGACGAAAGTTTATAGTGACGAACACGACTTTTCCATAAGCCGATATGATAGTTCCGTCATACGGATTTCCGCTGTTCCAATCGAAACTCTCCCCCTGAATGAAAACCATCACCGGATACCTCCTCGGATTGGCCGGACCTGCAAAACGAGCACGAGAAAATAATTAATTTCATTGTTCTTTAATTAAACGTTTCGATCCCCCCCCCCCCCTCTCTGTCTGTGGGCGTTGTGCACATTTTACAGAGACGACCGGGGTCAGTAGTCAGTTCTCCCCCCACTGAATTCAGGGGCTGCAGCCGACTTGCTCCAACCGTATTGCATTTGCCTCTGGGCGCTGTTCATATAACAGATAGCGCACAGAGTTAGGACACAGAGAAACTGCAGAAAACCCGCGTCCATACAGTCGGTATCAGGTTTGTAAAAAAACTATATTTTTTATTATATTTTTTTAACTCCCGACTGTCCCTCCGGGCAAAAAACTGAAGTTTCGTGTTTCACGGCGATCAGCTGACTTCAGCGATTTCTTTGTCCCCTGTGTTTTCGATAACGTTAAATAATTACTTAAACAAATTCTGTACGTCGATTTCTAACCTGGCGCATAATATCTATTTTTCACAAATTGAGGTGATAAGTTGTCAATTCGCATACATTAATTAATTTTGCAAATACCCTGTTTGAATATATCGAAATATCGTAAGATGATCGTCATTGATGCGTATTCTGTAACTCACTTCGTAGGGCATACATTAGAGTTTTTTGAACTACTTTGGAAAGGATGAAATTAGAACAATGTTACAAAAATTTAAAAACTTCCCACTGAAAAAGAAGCTTAATTAATAAAAAAAGTTGCAAAGTAGAACTTTGCACACTGCTTCCTCATTAATTCCCCTTTTTCACAAAGCCACCTCTATGAAGAAGCTTATTTATTAACTTTGGCTTCCTCATAGAGGAAGCTTTGTGAAAAATGGGAATTAATGAGGAAGCAGTGTGCAAAGTTCTACTTTGCAACTTTTTTTTAATTTGAACAAATCTTTGCACTTTTTTTAAATTTGAACAAAAAAAAACTCCGTTACAAACACCGTTACATCTAATTTTGATTAGATACAAAGTTTTGACTTACTTTAATAACTTTTCTATATGTTACAGCGAATATCTTAATTTTTTCAAAAATTCATAACAGCGTAAAATCCGAACGACTTTACCGATCGTCACCAAATTTTATACGTGGCAGCGCTGTATGTTATTTTTTGACTGTTGAATATTTTGGTTCAGTTGATGAGATTCGACGTGATATAGAGCAAAATTTATTTTTTTCGAAAAATTCAAAATTCTATAAAACCGGAACCGCTTTACCGATTTCGCTGAAATTCAATACCAAACAACATTGAACGTGTCTTTATTTATGATGAAGTATATAGCTGAGTCGTCGAACTTTTACGAAAGGTAGAGCGATCACGCCATTTTTTTGAAAAATTAAAAATTCGATAAAATTTGTATACATGGATATATTTAATTTTAAAAAGATGTGAATTACAGAGGATTTAATACTCTACTTCCGTGCCAATTTTTAGCTCGATCCATCATGCCATTCCTGAGTTATGAACAATTGAATGTTCGGTGCCTGGACCATACATACATACACACACACACACACACACACACACACACACACATACATACATACAGACATATTTTCTAGACCACTTTTCTCGACGTTTTAGGTGATTCTAAGTATGTTAACATGAAAATCTCGAAAAAAAAAATGTTCACGAAAACAAAGCTTCCTCTATGAGGAAGCAAAAATTGGGTAAATATAAGACTGCGAATTAATTAAATAACCCGAGAAATTTCATCGAGAATGGTACCTATATTCTCGATTCCATTTTCTCCGTGTGTCATAATGTGTTTCACAGTAACAGCGTCTTTTATCATAATCATGAAGGAATAAAATTTTAAAAAAAGTGAAGTGCTTCCTCACTTCGGCCCCGTCGAGTTTCTCATCCGTTTCAACGATTTCCTGAATTATACCGCTCACGCGTCGAGGGCCGACGAGACCAACGAGCGCCATCGCGTAGCGCCGAGCGGACGCTCAGAGCGCTCGCCGTATCACCTTTTGTAGGAACTTTTGATTTAAGCCCTCCGGGTGTCCCGCGCGCGCCGTTCCCGCTCTCGCACAAAGGGCGCGCGCGGCCGACCGGACTCCAAACTTGGAGCCCAAACCAGCCGCCGACCCCGATCTCTCGGTCGTAAGGAGCGCGCGCGGGTCAGTTCGGGGAAATTTATGAGATCACGTCGAACGGACCGAGATTTTTGTGTTAGGATGGAAAAGCCGCTCGCGAACCATCGCGCGTCGTGCTCGCCTCGCGTCGCTATCGTCGCTACCGGTCGTTGAATAAAGGATTTCCCTTTTCAAGAGGTGCGCGCGAGCCGTGGGTGAAAACCTCGGGTGGATCGGCGAATTATACGAAATGGGAAAAATTTCGGGCGACAGAAATTCTTGTTCTTCCGACTCTTTGCAAGTCAGTACGGGCCATCCATGGTTTCATCTCTCGCCGTAGTCCGAATTTCTGTGCCAATTTGCCGCGGAAAAGTCGGTTCGATGCATATTCAGGTGTCAACTCGAGCTTGAACGTCGAAGTAGAGTAGAACCCCGATTAACCGGGGTCGGATTAACCCGCGATTAACCAGATCCCGAGCATCTCGGTTAATCGGGGTTGTACTGTACTAGATCGGTGAAAAAGTCTTAGTTGAGACAGCTACCATTTTATGAGCTGGCTATAAATGAGTTGTTACAACGATTTACTTATTACAACGATTACAACGAGCCTATGACGATCTCGAGTCATAGGGTAGAAGTACCGTTTCTGGTCACCATTGGTCCAATTGTGACCACCAAGTTCAAGAGGATTTAATTGCTTATGTTGTTAAATAAAACAAAAATGGGCTTGACGATCTTATCAATTTGTATGAATACTTTCGAGGTATCAGCATTCGAATATGAAAAAATAAATATTTCAAATTAATTATAGTGGAAATGGCCACAAACGGTACAGTGGCCACAGATGGTACTTCCACCCTAGACACGGGTCTTGAGACAAGTCATTGCGAGTTTACCATAACTAGACAGTGAGTACGTACGACTCACGGCAAAATTCACGAGGGTCGACGCAACCTCAAATACAAAATGCATTCATCCGTATAATTGGTTGAACCGGCAAAGTTCATGGGTATGATATTAACCGCTAATAGCGTTAGCTCGCGCTTAGACCACGTGAGACTGCATTTTCGATATGCCGGCAAAATTAGTATCAATGGTCGTGTCACTCATGTTCTGTATGGAGTGTTAGTCGTGCCAACTAACCGGTGGGTTGCACACAACCGTGATTGCTGGTCATCGCAATTCATCACTGCAACTAACAAAAAGTGATTATCTAAACGCAGAAAATTCGTGATTGTTTGGACTAACGAAAAGTGAGTCTGCTCATTGGACGTGCTCAACAACTTTTTTTTCTCCGTGTGGATGAGCAATCAGGGAGAAGGATTTTCGCCCGACTCGGAAGGTTCGCAGGATGGTCGATGTTGCGCGAGCACCGGAGTCTTGCTCACCTACGAGGATTCGAGACGGGATCGATGGCCGTGATGTTGGTCGGGTGGGTTGCGGCAGCGCGGGAGTCGGACACGAGGCGATTTAATTTCTTCGACGTCTCGAGGCACCGAACTTTGCAAATTAACCCGTTACACGTTGTCGGTGCGCCGCCCGGGGGGGCCCCGCAAGTTTATCACAGGATTTAATTAACCTCCTCCAATTAACGTCGGAGTACCTGGACGCTCCGCTCCCTGGAAAAGGTTGAGAAGGGCGAGCCCAAAGTTTTTCCTGCTTATTTATCATTATTCGAGGGCACAACGAGGGTCTCGCGCGACACCGGAACGAAGATGAAAGAGGGTATGCAAAATTTCGTTAGCCGATGCGGCTATGGGTTGCAGCGCGGGTTTTCGTTGCATAAACATTTTGCCCGGTTCTCCAAGACGTCGAGGAAATAGTGTTTCGCGAAATTGATCGAATTTCAGCTCTTTACGGAAGAATTAAAAAATTATTTATGAAGCCACTGCGGGTAAGGTCGCCGATTTATATTCCCGGTTGGTAAACAAAATTACGCACGACCCGAGCACAGCCACGTTCGTCGACAACCGACCACGTGCATCGACAAATGAGAAATGACGAAGCCATTATTCCCGGATGAAGTACGATTTTTGTATCGCCAACGGAACGGTATAAATTCCGCGGGGTTCGGTGTAGCCCGGGCCAGACACGTAGACTGCGACGAGCTTGTCTGAGCGAGGGATGAGGGTCATCGAAGGTTGCATCTGACGGGAAATAAATGAGCGCCGCGGCGCTGGCTGGAAGAACTAACACGCGGATTTCTCGTAGGGCCGCGAGAGTTTCGCGCGGAAATTTATGGTAAATTTACATGAAAATTGAAAGGGACGTTTCGAGGCAGAATAAACGCGGTATGCGAGGCGGAGCAAGATGGGAATATTGATGTACAGGCGGATATCAAGGATATTCCCAGCTTGCGTGCACAGCGCCCGGAAGCGTCAGGCGATAAATCAACAGGACGAGAGACGCCGGAGCCTTCGGGCCATGTTATGAAATAAAAGGGATACGGCGAGGAGGAAAGAAAAAGCAGCGGATCTGCAGCGACTGTATAACCACTCGTAAATCCACGAGCTCTGTCCGTAATTACATCCGTCCCTTATGCTCGTAACGCACGCAATGCAGCACAGTCACATGATGCAGAAACATTTTTGCAATAGGTTTCCCAGGATTGGAAGTCGTCGGACAATCATGCGGTGGTCTTGAGTACTCTCGAGCTGTGTTTACTTTGCTTCATATTCTGAATTTCAAAATACTACCCGGGTGCAGAAACGCTGGCGATTGCTTGATATTTCATATGTGGTATTTGATGCAATCGTCATTTGCCGCTGTAATACTGGAAAATCTGCGGTTTCATATCGCATAGGGACTTTCCGATATACAGAAACTTGCAATATGCGTTATGCAAGAGTGAGTATCGATAAGTAATGTCTTCCCAGTGCTTGAAAATGTTTCTGAAGCAGAACCAGGTTACCTGTGTTCAGTAGACATTTTGAATGGCTGAACTGTGGATTCAAGTAAATTGATTGTGCAGAGTAGGCCCTGCAGGCTCACCGGGCCAATAAAGGGCTGTGAATAATTCGCTATACGTTAAATATTTCAACCATAGATATTAGAAAAAGAATTTAGTTCGCCAGGCTAGAATGGACTCAACTTTGTGTCCGCTGGATGAATTTGATCGCTGTAAGGTTGAGAGCTTTTCTCATAAATACGACGCAGGGGGATGCGAGCCAAATAGGCAAAGTCTTACGCGTGTTCCGCGACTGCACGAGCAGCGAAAACCGTGACCCCGCCTCTTGGTTATCGCCATACGAGAATTAGACGAGTAAATCGTCGCAGGATAACTGCGGTGTAAATCAGAGCTCATTGGCAAGTGTCCAGAGTTTCTATGACCGCAAGCGCTACGGGTTCTCGCCCGAGGGCTAATGCCCAGAAGCATTTTGGCCTAGAGATACAAATGCAAGCGCTGAATACACGGATCCGCGCTTTCCGTTTCGGCGCTGCTTTCCACCGGTAGTTCTTCGAGGCTCACTCTGCTGTGACGAGGAGGCAAATAAAAACATCTCGCTGCCGGGTTGAACCGCAGGGTCTCGCCATCTCTGAGCGTTTGCGGGAAACTCCGAGCCGGCTTGGGGGGTTCAGCCGTTCGCGTCTAGATGTCGGGTCGAGGCACTCGAAAGCTCCGCTAAGTTGAACTCCTCGCGACGCAATCACGGTGTATGAGATACAACCCATGAAGCACATATTTTCCATTTATATTGAACCAGTTACATATTAATAGTGCACTCACGTTTCGCCTTCTCGCCCCTCGCTCGAGTCGCCCGGCGAAGTGAGTGCACTTTTGTTTGAGGTCGTCGATTGAATTTAAATTTCATTTATTCGCGAAGACGTAGATAAAAATATCATCTCGTTATTTCTGTGTTTCCCTGGGAATAATGGGAACGAGAAGAGTGTTTATTTCTCGCAATATCGGATAATTCTTTCATAACTCCGCCGGGAAGTTTATACATCGATCCCCCCCCCTCGGGGGTCGGTCGTATTCCAGTTGATTTTCTCTCCATTGGACGCGAGCTGGGTGACTTTGCCTTGAAGCCCTCGACCCGAGGTGCGACAC
Source organism: Pimpla rufipes (assembly GCA_963932165.1). Taxonomy (NCBI): domain Eukaryota; kingdom Metazoa; phylum Arthropoda; class Insecta; order Hymenoptera; family Ichneumonidae; genus Pimpla; species Pimpla rufipes. The sequence continues at coordinate 18,245,690 of OZ010633.1, forward strand.
GACAACGGCGGAACCGATATTTTTTCTTCATCCCTTCTAAATGAATTGGACAACAACGTCGTCGTCGATTGCTCGAGCCCGCAGCAGTCGACCTGTGAGTGGCGAGGGAACGCGATTATTTTCCATCAACCGGGAGGAAACTCTTGTAGATCCTTTTCCACTACTTCGCTCCTGGTCTCGTTCGCAGTGGGGTGAAAAAGTCTCGGGCTATCTTCGTTGTCTTCTTTTTTTTTGCGCGGTTTTTACACCGCCGGAGAGTAGCAAATGCAGTGGGATCGACGTTTCGCTTCGCGAATTTATAGGAGGACCGAGCTGACAACGTCCGGAAAAACTAACATTTTCTTGTGGCGTCGACTCTGCGAGCACTCGACGCGAAATCGACATGGTGGAAATTAGGTCGCGAAGACGAATTGTCGTTGTATGTATAACGGAGATATGTTCATAACCGGGTTTTAAGACGAGAAGTTTGCGAAAAGTGGATGAAACATGTGGGTGAGCATTTCTGAAATGGTTTCGCATAATTCTTGATTGATCAAAAATATGGGTTGCGAAAAGTTGGAAATATGGGTTGTTTCTTCGAAAACAACCTCTGTATCTGGGACTCCTAAGAAGTCTAGTAGACGCTGCAGCTACTAAGGTAACTAAAGTAGAACTGTAGGATAGATAAGGTAGAATTTGACAGTCCGAACATTCGCCACAATCTCTTACAATCCTAAAGTTAAATTGCAAAACTGATTCGCTTTAAGCCAAAATAGCACGCAACGGCAGTAATATTCGAAAAGTCCATATACCGTCGGTAAGTGGGCATTCATGTTTACCGACATGAATTCATTGAGTTTTCCATAAATTGTTAGCTCTTCAGTTTCGAATGAAGTTAAAATGACTTGTGTTTCCAAGAAATGGGTCTCGCATTATTTTTCGTTAAACATAAGCCGATGAGAAAAAATGACATTACATCGTCCCTTTGAAAGCTCATTCTGTACTTGCTTCCTACGGTTCGCGGAAATTCCATGCAGCGGTACTTGTTCATCTCGCGCGCCTCTTTTGTTCCGTTGCTTTTTTCACGACCGACGCTTTCCATATGCATGTATGCGCATTTTAATCGCACCGTCTCACAGTCACTACAATTCCGTGTCGTTCGAGTCTGTGCGCATTGTTTCAATGCATTTAAGCCCGAGCTCCGCTGTGGAGTGTTTTCCTGTAACGCCAAACGAGCAATCATCTTTTATAAAAGAGTTTTTGAGTTAAGATACAAGGGAAACGACCAGAGAGAATGAAAAATACCGGGGATTACGATTAACAAAATGTAACTGGAAACAGAGCTTTCAAATGATCTACCCTAAACATTTCTGTCCACCCTCATAGCTAATCCCACTGCCCATCACCGTCCCCATGAATCTCACAAAGCATGTTAATCTATTCGGCAACTATTACGAAAATGATGCATACAAAGACGAATCCTGAATAAAAACAAAACCTGCTCGAATGGTACCTTTTGCTCTTTTCTTTGTTCGCCCCTCATAAGGTATACCTTTAATCCTTTTGGGACTTCTCCCGTACTTCTTCTCCCTGAATGGTTGTAACTCAGACGGCTTTGCGATCCAGCAACTTCTTTTATTACCAACAAGACTTACCAACCGCGGAATTAAGCTGAAAGCCCTTGAATAATAAAAGCAACAGAAGGGTTTTAACATTTTTTATCAGAATGGTGTTCCATAAAATACATTTAAATTTCGGCGTTCATAAAAGAAGCATATAGCTGATAAGGTTTTCGGTCCGTTCGTCCGTGCTTCGAAAAAAACACCTTTCGAATAATAAAGAGCCTAATTAATACGGACGCGTCTCTAATTTATTTCCGACTTTTTGCGCAATTTACCAAAGTTACGAAACTCGATAATTTCCAGCTCTGACGAAGACAAAGCCAACGATGCGGATAGCAGGGCGAGTCGTGAGCCGGCATTCCCGAAATTAGAAAGGTATAGCCATGCGCGCGCTTATTAAATCCGACGCGGCAGAAGTGCGAGAGAAGGCTCGTTTCCGAGGCTGGTGAGAGTTTTTAGCAGGGCAGTTTAAATGCATAACACGCTTCTGGCAACGTTGCCGCCAGGAGCGTTTTCCATTTCTCCGCCGGTGCAACCGCTCGTGTTATACCATACGCCCTTCGCCGGGCGCTTCTCGACATATTTATGCGAGCCGCGATAACCGGACTGTCCGTTCTCTGTCTCTCTCTCTCTCTCTCTCACCTCGCCCTTCCGCCTCGCTCTTGTTCCCCCGTTTTTCGTGCCCAACCCTTTTTCTTTTACCTTTTCTAATTTTCCACTTTTTACGGACGCGGCTTAAAAGCTCAGGAGGCGTCGCGCATGGAAAACCCGAGGAGGATATTGCGCGTATGCTGCCCGGGGGCTTTTACCATCGGCCCGGAGTCTCTCGCGCGCCGAGCGAAAATTCAATCCCTCTCACCCTCTTTTCTTCCGGTCTTCTTTCCCCAGCGCCTCGACAACTACTTGAGACAACTGTCACCCACTTTCACCGCGAATTTACTCGGTGTGAATTCGCGTTACAACATTCCATTTTCTCTCGTCGTCGGCACCGTCGACTTAAACCAACCCCCGCAAGCAGACATTACGAGACAACGGAAAGAAGTTGAAGTCGCCGGGACCTGATATCTGGAAACATCTTTTATTTCCTTTGCGTATAACGTTTCGCACTTTCCTGCAGACTTTACATGAGACACAAGAGGCGAATTATGAAGAAATACATAAAACGTCATGAAGCGAGTTGAAATTTATACCCTTCATCGACGAAGGGCCGAAAAATCGATGACTTCGTCGCCTTTGAACCAACGCGCCTGAAACTGGAATTAAACTTTTGATAATCAACCTGTTTTTGTAACGTCCAATTATGCTTTTCAATTTTCGCAGCGAGAGAGTTTTCGAGTCTCCTAATGATTACTGGGCACTGCGGCGAGCGGGATGAATGAAGCGGCGCGCCTGAATCGGAGTAGATTGCGTATTAATGAAAATTAATTATATATTTTCGGGTCTCGTTATATTGTTCCGCCATGGACGGGTGGGCAAGAACAATAGCTAAGGTAATCAGTGCCGCGTATCGCGGAAAAGAGTAACGGGCTGCCGGTTTCATTAATTATTTCGCCGACGATATACATTGTGCATGGATATGGGTGGTTCGATTGTCCCACCTGCGGGAGTGTGAGAGGCAACATTGACGCATTTCGCGGGCTGACATCGGCGAGTGCACCGTATACGCGGTGCATCTCGTTGGATGGTCAGGCGGTGGGGTGGGGGAGGGGTTGGGGGGTGAGGTAGGAACCTCTAGCGTAATTACAACGAGAGTTAGCGAATAGACGAGAATTGACAGAGGGCAATTAATCAAACATTGAATAATAATCGAATGTAATAATGATAAGCAGGTGAAGCGGCGAGTCGAGAGAGAATGTCGAAGGGCAGAGGGCGGCGGCGGACGCGGAGGACGAACGGGAGGGTCGAACCGCAGCTACGGCTACCGGGCGGCAACGCGCATCAGGGCGAGGTCAGTGATCTGCATTTCCATCGGTTACAAATTACATTTCATTGTATATATCAGGAGTCGGCGATCGATGCCCGCCAGGCGAAGTGCACCGCTCGCGGGTGACCCCGCCGATCCCCCGTTTCATATGCACATTAACTTTCCAGCCGAGCGCCACGTTGAATTTCACCTGCGCGTATGAGAAATCCATGGGCGGTCATTACAATGTAATAACTAAGCAATTAATATTGTTTTCCATCGAATCAATTGATTCCCGTGCATACGCAACTTTTGCTCGCGGTTATGACAATGTTGCGACACTCGTTGGCCCGGAGTGTAAATTTGTCGTAGCGAAATATTTGTGTTGTAAATCATATATATAGTTTGGAAAGTTGTTTGTCTATTTGTCTGACCCTGCCGCCAAAAAAGTCTGCCCTAAATAATAAAGCCTTGCCCCCCCCCCCCCCCCCCCTGATTAAAGTCTGTCCCAAAATTAGAAATTTTTATTCATGTTAACCAGCTCATGTGCGCACTTCGCATTTGACACATCATTAAAATCGAAGTTACTTTTTTTGGGTCGATCGAACCTGGATTTTGTTTACTTGATTTCTTCATATCTTGATTTCTGAATTGTTCACAGAATTTTAAACCCGGAAGTTGATTTCCGTTTTACGCGAAAAAGAAATTTTCAGTTTCGTAATGTTTAAACGTTAATTTCACGTTAATTTTCTAAACGATCTAATTTTGATTCGAGCATGTAGTGAGCGCGCGAGCCACCACAACCTTCTAGTAAGATTATATGAGCCAAAATGTCTTATATTTGTTACGTGTGTTTTTATACTTCGTACGCATTCAAAGCAAATATTTCACTTGCATACATTTCCGCCTGACTGCCTCCATTTTCTACGGGACATCGTATAGAGAGCGCGCTAAATTTCACTGCGCATGCAGGATGCACGTTTCGAAAAACGGTCGACGTTCGTCATGCGAGAGAATATGCAATATTTACGGGAATTTTACGACGACGTGCGCTCGATTTTTGTTAAGGTTGCCAACGGAAATGCCGCGCGCCACGTTTGATATACGGTTTTATTATGGATAGATATTTTATTCCATCATATATTTCGTATCGAGATATCATTACGAGCGGGGCGGGCGGGTGGGGTTATATTGCCTGATGTTTAGAGAGAGTGCAAGTCTCGGTGAAGATGGCACATCCCCGGCGGCTAACAGTACAGGGGTGAACGAGAGAGATGGAGAGAGCACAGAGAGCAGCTCCACGTCCCGGTGGATATTTCGTTGGGTGGTGTGGCGAAGCCGAACGGACGATTCGGCTTCGCCGAGTGGAAAACGACTGACGTCATGAAAAATGACGCCATCAGTGTAAAACGGCTTACTCTCGTGTGGTTAAGCAGACGCCCTCGAAATTATGTTCTCCCGGAACACGCGGAAAGCAATATTGACGATATTCATATGCCTTGCAAAAATCATAGCAAAAAGATGAATACCATAACGAGGCCGGTGAAGCTTCCGCGTAGAGTGCCGACATAATCAGCGGGAATGTCATAGGCAGTCAGTTCATAGACTGAAACCAAACATTGTTTGAATGCGAAAGAAAATTTAGAGTTTTTTAAAATCAATACATACGCTTTTTAATTAACACTAAGTTAATCACACCCCCCGGCGCGCGTGCCTGAAAAACTTTTCGCCAAAATCGACCCCACATTTTTGTCTTTTCAAAATAGCGACTTTTAACCTATAGCATCGTTCTCAAGTCGTATATTCTACCCCTAAAAACACTGGTTTATAAAGCTCTTTAATCGATTTTGAAACAAATATTTTTTTGGCGACGTTTTTTCTGTCAGAAATCGCAGATCCAGCTCCGGACCGAAAATCGCCAAAATGGACCCCAATTTTTTTTCTTTTCAAAATAGCGACTTGTAACCAATACCATCGTTCTCAAGTCATATATTCTACCCCTAAAAACACTGGTTATTAACCTTTTTGAATTGATTTTGAAAAAAATATTTTTTTGGCGACGAATTTTTTTTTATTCTGTCAGAAATCGTAGAACCGGGCCCGGACCGAAAATCGCCAAAATCGACCCCAATTTTTTTTCTTTTCAAAATATCGACTTGTAACCAATACCATTCTTCTCAAGTCGCATATTCTACCCCTAAAAACACTGGTTATTAACCTTTTTTAATTGATTTTGAAAAAAATATTTTTTTGGCGACATTTTTTCTGTCAGAAATCGCAGATCCGGCTCCGGACCGAAAATCGCCAAAATGGAGCCCAATTTTTTTCTTTTAAAAATAGCGACTTTTAACCTATACCATCGTTCTCAAGTCGTATATTCTACCCCCAAAAACAATGGTTATTAAAGTTTTTAAATCAATTTTGAAAAAAATATTTTTTTGGCGACGTTTTTTCTGCCAGAAATCGCAGATCTGGCTCCGGACCGAAAAACGCCAAAATCGACACCAATTTTTTTTTCAAAATATCACCTATAATAGGTTAATCAATTTTGCGCTGCTGCGCTCTTATAAAGCTTTAAAAGGTTACGGGTGCTGCCCCGACTGTCATATTATCAAATTTTTCAAATTTGACTCCAAACTGATTTTGTTTATTACGGACTTTCCTGGCAACTAATCACAGGTCTAATAGTTTGCTAACAATGCTTTCCGTTACTCATGAACTTTTTAAAAGAGGGATACACAATGCCGAACGCTCTTTTAAAATACGTGCAATAATTAGACAAGCCGTAGGCAAAGACTGTATTTCTACGAAGCAAGATAATTCTGCTAAAAGCGCCCGGCGTTGACAGTCCTTGAATTGTTACTAAACGTAAAAAGACTGTAACGACGTTGGTAGCAGAATTATAACGATTTACTTAAGCTAATGCGTTTTTCGTTTATGACTGCGCTGGTGGGATTCGAAGCCGGCGGAAGCGTCGACGGCGCGAAGTCGATAAAGCCTCTCGGCCTCGAGTACAATTGAAGTAAAATGTGTTTCACGGTTTTTTTCTTCTCACTCCTTCGTGCTATACTTTCCGGACGGTCGTTGCATCGGCGGGGATAAGCAAGGGGGTAGAGGTTGATTAAATCCGCATGGCTATCGGTATACGATCGACTACGGTATTTTCGTCGAGGAGGAAGCGGAAAACGTATCGTAAGTTCTCCTACCGCCTCGAGGATCGACCGTTTTAGCTGCCGTAGAACCGAGTCCACTCTGTCTCCAACTCCGTACAGAGTCGTTCAAAATAAATTACGCGCCTCGCGTTGGGTGGTCGTCCAACTTCACAAATTAGTAAAACGTTAAAAAATCGACGTATTCAGTTCTACCTTACGGCAATCTCTTCCTTCTTCAATTTTCTTTCGAACGAATACAAAAAATCCGGAATCGGACTATTCAACAACAATCCATCGCAGTTCAAGTGAAATAACCAAATTTCCCATGAAGTATACGTTAAAAAAATTCCAAAAATTGATATAAAAAAATCTTCACAATGCAAATTCATGCAAAAGTTGTTCTGAGTCATCCTGTACATGTATATGTCTTAATCTCTCACCCTGCCTTTCCGTTACTGCCCGATGCGCCCCCTTTTTTACGATCAGAAACGAATGGGTGCCTTTAGGGATGAAAGGTACGTACCCCGAGCCGGTGGCCAGTGGCTCGCGAACGATATACTCCTCCGCGGCTGTGTACTCCAAGGCATATCTCGGTACGGACTTTAGTGCTGCAATCTGCTGAGTGGCGGCACATGCAACATTCATCCCCTGACCAAGGCGTTGCAGTTTTGGGCTCTATCGCGTGCACATCGCCGGATAAGGCTTCATCGTGCTCGGGGCCGATCCGCGAAACGGTGCCGAGTATAAGAAGCACGCGACGCTGACCCGGTCACGAAAATACCACTATTGTTTTCCTCTCTCCTATTGTCGTCGATATTGAGAGTGCCACGCCGGGAGCCGGAGTAAGAACGCGGGCGAGGCTGATACGACTGAGCTCACGGCGGTGCCAAATATCTGCTCGCAAAGCCGGGAAAACGAATCTCACTTGGGAGTATGAAAGGCTGTGCAGCACCGAAAGTAGCACCGAATCCGAGGGGTGTTGTTTTCCAATAACATCGAACATGTCTGAGTGTTATACGACACGGACAGCCAGCGACGGTCTTTTCAAAAGTGATTTCAGTCCAATGTCCTCGGAAAAATAATAGCTTCACTGTGCACAAGCAGATTTAAGCTAACTTTTTGACTTCTTTAAACATCTTCAGCTGTTAAAGTCAAAATGATTAACACTTCACGTTGTATTGAAACAAATCTCAGGGATCCGACAAACAAGAATCGCGATCAGCCTAGTTGCGCAGTCGGCACTGAACGCCGCAACATTTGGCGAGTTAGTGGAACATGTATCAAGGATTTCGAATATTCGTGCTCATCGTAAAGCAGGCAACAGCGCCGGAATACGTTCGAATGCAAAAATATTATATATTCCGCGGTACATACGAGCTGCGCAACAGTGTATGCGAACATGTTTATACGTCTCGGACGTGGTTGTTGAGCTACCGAAGTCAGTGCAGCACGTACAGTACATACAACATTCGCCTGGCCGCGAAACACGGCGCAGAAATAAAATGTTCTCCCCATTGCGCGGCTATAGTTTTCGACCCGAGGAAATAGCCTGGATTTTGCCTTTCCGCGTTCCCCCCCTCATCCCGCGCCGCGCATATACATTTATATCCACACACAAGCTGGTTAGATCCGAGTTGCAAAGGAATTTCCCGAGTCGTCAGTGGAATTGAATTCACCGTGTGTGCGAGCGCGTGAGACTGCGTTCCCCGCTGCTGGGGATGGACTCGGGGGTTGCCGCCTACAACGCCGAGTAACGGACGAATTATCCTGGCCGTCTGAACGCGATAGACCCCGTGCGGGAGTCTCCGCCTCGACCACTCGCACATTCAGACTGGACCGTACGTTATTTGTTTTGCATCGAACAACACACGTAGGCAGGACACCGGAGCCCAGGGGGCACAGGGCGACCGAGCAAGAACCACCCTTACCGATACATTATGCATACGAATTCGCCGGGCGCGCAATGTGTCGTTTCTGAATGCAACGAGCTTACCGCGAGACGCACAATCCATAACCGACCGCGGGACCGGAACGCGAGGCCCTACTCGTCCTCAAGTCCTACACAATAAATATGTGAACAAGCTGCACGGGAAGATTCTACTTTATGGCAAACTTTTGCTATTGATGTCTACCAGACTTCCTTATGGGGGACTTCTACCTTGGTAACTTTTGAAAAATTGCAATTTTTTGTTGATTCTTTATCTATATGTAAGTCATGGAGGATGAGGAGGGTTGTCTTTATGAAGCAGGCATAGCAGATTGACGGTAATTATAAACCCTTTTGCGTACACTGATCGCAAAACTTTAAAAGCATTTTTCTCGATAACACTTTTTTCAAAATGGGTACCACGCTCCTGACCACTGTCATTATGTGATCGGCCTGAAATTGTGCATACATACTCGGGCAACGTCTTCATGGAATGATGGAGGTTATTTTCTACAACATAATTTTTCGATTTTTTATTAACGTTTTTATATAAAAAAATAGGGGAAAATCGATTTTTTTTAAATCGCAAAGTGATACTGATTAATAATCTGCTCTCAATTTTTGTTTCAGATCAACGGTGTGCCAGCAGGACTGGTAGCCGTTTGCCCTACCATTTTGGATGACCGTATTTGACAAGCTGGAACGCCGACAGTTTTGAACTAAAAACAAAATCCATTTTATACTTTAAAACGTAAATGTCAAGTAGAAAAAACCGCAGTCGTCTACATTTATTCGTTTCTCCACAAAAAAATAATATGTGAGCACCTGAAAAATGGTGCTCCAAGGTAGAAATCCCTCTTAACAACGGAAATGTCGTGAACTCGATTTATTTGATTTTAATAGTGCCTAAATTGTTCAGGCATCTGAGCAAAATAACCTTATTCGAAGCAAATAAGGGAAGACCATGGTGTCGTTTCTGAATTCCATGGGAGTACGACAAAAAGCACAATGTATAACGGACCGCAGCACTAGAACGTGAGGTCTTATTCTTTTTCAAGTCATAGACAATAAATATGTGAACAAGCCGCATGAATGAATTCCATTTTATGCCATCCTTTGCCGTTGATGTCTGTCCGACTCCCTTAGCAACGGGACTGTAGTGAACTCAATTTATCTATTGATTTTAATAGCGCCTGAATTGTTCAGGCACCTGCGCAATCATCTTATTCGCCGACGATAAGGGAAAACAATGGTGCGCCCGGTGAGTTAGAGGGTTACCCGCACACAGCCGAGGGCGCGAGACGGGGGAAGACGAATAGAGACAACAGAGAAGCGGCGGCGGCGTTTCTGAGAACTTGGAATTCTCCTGGAAGATGAATCGTCGGAATGGAAACGTGCGAAAACGGTGCACATGGTTCGCTCGGGGGGTGCAAGGGTTCGAGTGGTGCCGCGTGGGGCTGTTGGACGAGTCGGGTTCGGAAAGCAGCTTCGCGTCAGTCATCAAATATGAAAACGCGATTACTCGGCCCGGGCTGAGGGGATGCGAAGCCTTCGTCATAGCGGGGCATAAGGGAAGACGTCTTCTCAAAGTCCGTCGCAAAGTATCTTAAACAACGTACGTCGCAAAAATAAGAAACGCGTTCACATTGTTCTTATTCCAATTCCAAGTTCGTACGACCAAAACCCATTATAGAATTTTATGTCCCGTCACTTGAGAACGATCGTCGTGTGCGTCTGCTGCAAGTGCCCTTGCGGTCGTTATAAGCGTTTTTGATAATTATGCGAATTGACTGCGATCAAATCAACTAATTAAGATGGGTGCGGTTGCAGGGTCGGAAGCTGTGCCTTCCCCCGGTGAGCAAACACGGAGAGATCGCGCACACTCATTCGCAGCAGTAATATTTGTAGTTATGGAGGTAGTAGTGGTAGTTGGTGTAAGCTCATCCAATTCAAAGTTGGTCGACAGTGATTCTCAACCCTCCCCTGTCGGCGCGCGCGACTATTTCTATATGACCTCTCCGTAGAGTCGGTGCAGCCTCTGCGCTATATCCCACGTCTCGGCATTGCTCATCGACCAATTAGCTAATGTGGACTATGGGGCGGGGATGATAGGTGTTCGCTCGCGTGCGAGGCAAAACCCAGGGACTTCGGCGGGTAACACCGGAACGACTTCTGATTTGCTCAAGTGAAATTCTCGCTTCGATGAACGTGCATGAAAAAAAAAAACGGGCGACGATGCGCAGATGGAGCAAGTGTTACCCCGTCTTTTCCCATGCATGATAAACCGTCTAGTTTCACCAGCCATTCGTGTCGACAATTGAATATTCAGTGGCCGAAGAGCTGCTATCATTTCCACACCATGAGCGTCAAATTTGATACTGGTTACCATAAACATAGTTGTTGACAAAAAAAAGCTGCAGTTATATTTCCATCTTCCGGGAAACAGAATCTTTTCCCGTGGAGATTGTCTTGGTTAAGTCTGTTTAACGCCAGCTTAGTAATCAACCGAGGGGAATCCACTTCCACAGAATGAAATAGGATTTAAATCATGGTTTGCCGGTGGCATCAGCGTCCCAGGTCTCTGTGGAAGTGATGCCCAAGGGAGTGAAATGGGAATATCGGTTACCGGAATGCACCTACGCGAAACCGAGAGCCCAGTAACTCGATTACCGCGGCCGCGATAGTGATTTCACGGGGAGGGGGAGCGAGGGGGGGGGGCGGGAAATACGTTAGGTGCATGGAAATTCGTTCGTTTGTTTCTCCGCTTCGGCCTCATATCGCAATATGATACGAATTCTCCCGCTCGTTTGCCACGATAGTCGATATCTATCGGCGGCGCATATTCAACCCGATACCTACTCATGAGCTCATAAAATCATCATAACAATCCCGAATGCGCGACCAATCGGTAATGTATGCTGGTCGCATAATTGGTAACTAACACTGACTGGGAAAAGTAGTGAAAAACACGATGAGCGAGGTCGTGTGGCGTTCGCTTGTTTCTTCGTGGAAGCATCAAGCGAAGACGGTGGATGTAACCGAGCTGGAAACGAATACGGGAGGGAACCAGGCGCTTCGAAAATAATGGTAACTTCAGCCGAGAACTTGGATAAGCGAAGAGTTTCGTCGCAAACAATTATACGAGCGTGGAAATGGAGACTGGCGGTGGTGAGAAGGAGGAGGCGGTGTGCACCGAAGCTCTCGGATGTAGATGCGATTTTGCATTCACCAGATACTAAGCATCAGATAGCGGCAAAATAGAGCGAGGGAAAAGGAACGCGAGAGAAAGGCAAGTGAGACCAGGACAGGCGAACGGTGTATACTCCACTGGATCCCAATGTTTCTTCTCGAAATGCTTAATCAGAGTTACTATCTGTTTGCGATATGTTGATAAAGGCTTCGGGCGCAAAGTGGGGGCTGCGAAACTTCGCCGAAGAAGAGGAAGACGCAAAGTGGAGAGGCCCGAACTCCCGGGGCCTATGGGAATTCGACAAACTTCCGGCGCAAAACTCCCCAACCCCAACAATTCCTCATCGAGCGCCAGGACTAGGAGGTCGAATTATCTACACTTGGATTGGAGAGCATTCGTTAACCTCTGCGCGGTTCGACCGGATATCGTCCCCGCCTATTCCTAGTCCTTTTTCCGGTTCGGTGAATCGGCTTTCTATGTTCGCCAAGTGGACGTCCATTCGCGTCGTCAGTAATAATAACATTTCGGTAAAAGTCAACGGTTACGGTAGGTTATAGATAGATCATTTATCAGTACTATAAACAAATCACTAGAACCATCAGGACAAAACCTGTAATTTGCATAGTCTCACAAAAAAATCGAAAGCAGACCAGCAAGTCTATCAATTTTCCTAAACTTTTACTCTTCATCCCCACACTTTGGCAAATTGTAAACCCGCGCAGCCCCTCAATTTCCCGCTCACACGAAACCCGTTGGCCTCGGCCAGCCAGGCCTTAGTTAAAGTTCGATTTCCTCAAAAAGAGTGAGAGGTCGGGGGTGAGCGAGAGAGAGAGAGAGAGAGAGAGAAAGAGGGAGCGAAAGCGAATGGCAGGATTCCGGGGACTGGAAAAGCGGAAATGGTTTTCTCCGGAAAGTTTTAGCACACCAAGACCAGCGGGATGCCTGGACAGGGCTGGGTCTCGTCGTACCTGGGGATGGTTAAGGATGCTGTGATAGTCTGTAAGAGGGTTGCTGCGGACAAGCCGCGTCGGGATTCCGCCGCTCTGGCCCTGTTCTCGTCTCGTTCTCCCAAATCCCCGCTTGGCTTTCCACCCCCTCGCTCTCTCTCTCTCTCTCCCTCTCCCTCGCTCTCTCGCCTCGACCGAGAGCTCGATTTAAAACTTCGTATCTCGCGCACGTGTGTGAATTCCACTGTGGTGAGCGAAATCTCTTCGTGCCCGGGACGGTACGTGCGCCCGCTACCCGAACCTCAACAGCCTGCCACGGATATGCTTATATACACCCTCGGCGCTACACAGAGCGCCATCAAGACTCTATGTACAGAAATGTCGAAACGTCAGCGCTGAATAACTTATTCTACCGTCTAATACCCGTGGGTGCCGAAACTTCGTTTCCGTACATAGTTCGTACCACTCCCACCCTCGCCACCCTCTCTGTCCCTTCCCGGTGGAGTCGGGCTATTCCGGCTTTCAACTTGATAGGCGAAGAGAGATCAATGACAGCTGGATAACTCGGAATTCTCCGAGGATGTTGTTTCTGCTCGATCGAACACATCACCTGGGAACTCGGTGATGAACTTCTACATATGCATGAGATTTCCTGCGTTACAGGTTACACGTCACGGTCTGTTGTAAAATTACGTCACCTCCGGGTGTGGCGAGATGTAACAAAGTAATCAGAAGAATCATTACTTCCCCTCTGCCCAGGGTGGACTATTTTCACCAAACGTCATTTTCCGGCTGTTTGAGGCAAAATATCGTCTCAATCGACACGGCGAACTTTGCGAATCGCCTGGGTGTACATTAAGCGTCAAATTTACGAGGCTCGAGGATGACGGTCGTGACGACGTTGGTACACCGACGTTGAATGGGGCGGCGAGGCAGGAACGACAGAGTGCCCGGACATCGAAAGCCGGAAGTGCTTGTGACCTACCGCGTTAGGCACTTAACTCTTGTCTCAATGGGGTGCTGTCCGACACCGCGCGAGCGTTCAACACCGCATATTCTCCCGCTTTACGTGCTCGTTACCGATCCCTCGTGTGTGCTCTTGTGTGGTGTTAACACACCCACCGGTCAAGGCAGATAGAGAGAAAGAGAGAGAGGGAGAGAGAGAAAGTCGCCGTTAGAATCGTTGACATAATCCGACCTCCGGTAAATATCGCATAACAGTTTAATATTGGTACGCACAGTCGATGCGTCACGTGCGGTCATTCGTCTCAATTTCCGTCATTCGCCAATCAAGCTGGAAGCAGTTGGCTCTCACAAACAACATTGATTTATCGTCGGGGCGCATGATACGTCTGCCAATGGGCTTCCAACAAGCGGGCGCCGAATAAGCCACGATCCATATCGAAAATATCGCTGGAAACGCGTGGATAATTTTCAAATTTAACAATTTCAACGTGTGCTTCGGCCTCCCCCCGCTACGCGAGTGCGGCAAACATCGGATGACGGGTTCGGGATCGTCGGACGCGCGCGCGGGGGATGAAATATTATCGTTTACAAATTGCAGTGATCTCCGGTACAAATGGGGGTAACGCTCGGTTACACAAAACGACCGCGTACTCGGGTCCCCGGGATGACTCGACCGAACTCTCCCGGCGAGCTCTGGATGCTGGTGGAGGCGGCCGCGGCGGCGGGTAGTAGCGGGTTCACTGTAAATTCATGAAGTATCGGAGTGCCGGCTGCGCCACTCGATCGTGCTTCGTCCCAGTCAATCACCCGGTTTCATTGCGGCCGCCACGGTCGTCGAAGGTATCGGGACTGATGCGGATTTCACGAGACAATGTATAACCCCGGCGAGGAATCGGAGCTCGGGTATCGAGACCGGGAAAATTACAACGACGACGAGGTCACGAGTTCTCACTTTAATCTCTTGGTTGGATGCATCGCGATTTTCATGGTCGGATTCTTCGTTTTATCGCCTGGCGTTGAAGGGAAGTATTTGGAAATTCAGCTTAGGTGATCATTGATATACACAGAAATATTTAGTCACCATTTTATTGGACCGAATCAGTTAACAAAGTTTATTTTTATTATAAGGACTACTTTTTTCTTCACCAATGAAAAAAATTGAAATAATTCTGTTCTTTTAGGATTGCAGCGTAGGATTTTTTTGTCATTGGAACCACCGGTTGGGTCAACCGGTTGCATGAAAACCATATTTGAGGCCTTATTTGACCCCGACCTTCTTGGGCCTGGAGGTCCCATGGCGGGACTTACAAAAAATTCAGCCCCGATTCCCTACAGGGGATTCGATTTTAACCCTCGAAATAACCCTCTACTTGATAAATATAAACTTTTCGACCGTCTCGACCCCTTTAATGTTCCGCTGCCACTATAGCGGTAATTCGTGTAACTTCCGAGGCATTCGATTTGTTGTTCAAACACATTCAAGTCCTTCGGTCCTGCTTCTCGTTCGTGTACCGTTCGCTTCTGTATCAACAATTACAGCGAACCTGCCAATGACCGTACAAATGACCTGTTGTCCGTGCAGAGAGCGTTCACGGAAGGCACACAGAAACGGGAAGCAACACAGTGGTATTAATTCCGTCCTCCAGAGGCTCCGGGGCCGCAGTACCTTCGACATGTGATTATTTACACAACGAGCACGTCCGGGTTCCGCGGGCGTCTCGACGTCTCTCAAAGTGCCAACGTGAGACGGGGTGGAGGCAGGCGGCGGGGGGGGGGGGGGGGTGCATCGCCGTCCTGTCACGAGGATAAACAGTGCCGGGGCGCTAGAACTCACGCCCGGATATCTCCGGGTGTACGTCGAACGCCAGACGCACCGCTATAACCGCTGCTCAATATGTATACACATGTATACACCTGAAGGCCGAAGGTGCCGGACGTCGAACGCCGCTCTGCAGCTGCAGCGGCGCCGACCGCGCGCGCGTTTCGAGACTTACATAATGATGAACCGGAAGGGCTGCGCTGCTGCGGCCTCAGCCGAAATTCCATATAGCATGTCCCACCAATGTGTTACCCCTGACCGCGTGTGCTTGCGGCATCCACAGCTCCGGCATCTCCATAGAGATCAAGAGACACAAATTTATATATAGATATACGCGTGCGTCTGTATACGTAAGCCTCTCCCTCCTAGCAACCGAAGTAGATAGCGCCGGGGCCGTGGCGCACGATGCCAGACGGATCTTGACTTCCATATTAAGCAGCTTTATCGGCCGGCCGCGCTATTCCCTAGCGGTGAACTCTGCGAGGAATATTGAAAGTTCGCCTTGGAATTGATTGCACACGGATGTATTGACTAATTTGATGATGGGCCTGATCAACCTTGCGTACATTGGACTGCGCTTGGACAAGTTCGTCGTGTCGGCGAGATATTAAATGCAATTATTACGAATTTACGTTACAAATATTACCAACTAGTGCAATTTTAGTATCAAACCGATGATAAATTTCATGTATATTCTATGAGGCAGTCTTCAGCATCCTTGACTTCGTTACATCCGCCGCGTTATCAGCGAAACTTCTCATTGCCAAACGCGAAATAGATTGCTTCTCCCGAGTACATCGCGGTATACCCGGGGTATCGGCAAGCTCTGTTTTACCGATAACTCCAATAATTTGTCGACCGAGCGCCCCGGATAACCTATTAAATTAAATAATTATATACTTAACGTTACAACTATCACCGAACCGTGTAATTTTAGTGTTAAACCTGATAATCATA
Source organism: Pimpla rufipes (assembly GCA_963932165.1). Taxonomy (NCBI): domain Eukaryota; kingdom Metazoa; phylum Arthropoda; class Insecta; order Hymenoptera; family Ichneumonidae; genus Pimpla; species Pimpla rufipes. The sequence continues at coordinate 18,262,152 of OZ010633.1, forward strand.
AATTTCACGTATCTTATATATATTTTGGAAAGTTGTTTGTCTGTTTGTTCCGACCCCCTTAATTAAAGTCTGACCTAAATAATAAAGTCGTGCCTCCCCGTAATTCAAGTCTGTCCCAAAATTAGAAATTTGTGTTTATGTTAACCCGCCCATACGCGCGCTTTGCACGTTTACCCAGTTGTTACATGACTAAAATCGAGGATACTTTTTTTACTCGATCAAACCAGGAATTTATTCCTTCATTCGAGATAAAACTCTGTAATGAAGAGAATGCCGCAAGGCGGAACGCGTATCTCGATTTTTTAAATTTTTTACTGAATGTTAAAGTCAGGCTTCCAAAAATCGCAAAAAAACGAAAGGGGTACCCCTTCTAAAAAGTCGCCACGTCATCAGGTATATCGGCAAGCTCTGTCTTGCAGCTATATTTAATACTTTACCAACGGAACCCCATGGATATATTAAATAAAATAATTACACACTTAACGTTACAACTATATTACCAAACCATGTAATTTTCGGATTAAACCCTCTAATCACAAATTTCCCGTATATCCCATCAGCAAGCCAGCATTCTTGGTTTCATTACATCCGCCACGTTATCAGTCAAACTTCTCATTGCCAAACGCGAAATAGATTGCTTCTCCCGAGTACACCGCGGTATACCCCGGGTGCACGCCCGAGCGGATATACGCTCTTGAATGGTACATTGGAAATTTGCGACGAGAACTTCGTCACGTTTCACTAAGTTCGTGTGCTGCAAGCTATAACCCACGTACACCACACGCGGATACACCGACAAGTACACACCCACACACACACATAGACACCCCGTCGTGTACGCAGTTCTCGAGCCGGGTTCGCCGGGTCGGGTGAGAGCGGCGCCATTAGGCGAGTGTTCGGCAGAATGTTCATCCTCGTCGTGTCCTGTGGCTCCTCGTCCCCGGCGTTGCCGCGGTCGTTGTTGGATGGTGACCACTTTGCCCTGAGTGCGACGGTTGCTTACGACAACGCACTACTCGTCTTCCAATGACGCCTCGCGCGGCCCCCCCTCCCGCCCCGAGACATTTGCCCAAAGACGTCACACGGCCCCCCCGTCCGACCCCTTGTTTACGAACTAATGATTAAGCATCGACGAGGTGCGGTGAACGCAAATAGATTGCGCCCGACGCGTTAAAGGTCGTTGATCCGCTTCGAACGCGGCGTTTCTGGTGCGGTGCGGGCCAGAAGGCGCTCGCCGCGGTCCCGTCGGCGAGTGCGCGGCCAATTGCTCGCACGAACCCGCACACGTACAGAGGGACCAACTGTCGGGCGGTTAATACTGATCAGTGGGCAATATCGGTCGGTCTTACCGCGTGGGATGTCTGGTAATGACATAACCGGGCGGACTTGTTCCTGTTTCACCCGGCGACGGGATTGTATCGGGATTGGAATCAATTTTAACGTCCAATACGTCTTCACTAACAATACCGCCTCGGAGTTGACTAATAGCCCGATCCGCTAATGGCACCGAAACAATGACCTTGGGTTCACGCGAGCCTCGGGACCGCGCGACACGGCGAATACGGTTCGATTTTCGGTCGGCGCTTCCCGGAAGGTCGCTTAATTGGAGTTGCTGGAAAGTTGGATAAAGGTTTTGTTGAAAGTGCAGGAGTGGCCGAGCCGGGTCGCCCGGACGACGACGAGACGCGGGGATTTCTCCGCTGGCCACATGCGCGCATGCGAGAGTCGATACTCATTCGCGGAGAAAATTGGCTCTCAGCTCTCGGACACGTCGGAAGAAACTCCGTTACCGTCGAGGGTCGCCTCCTCGGCGATTTCATTATGGCATTAGTCGCGAGCAAATCCACTTTGACCGCAGCCGGCGGAGTCCGCCCGACTGTACTCGGGCCACAAAACGTTTCGGGAGTCTCCTGAGCTTGTCAAAAGAGGTAATGAAATATCGACACGTCTTCTGTCGGTCGTCGTGCGCGGGAGACAAATCCGATTATCGCAGATACGGTGAGGACAGCTGAAGACTTCGATTTTTCACGGTACACGAAAAGCAATGAAAGACATGGAATTTCAATGATTCAATTTCCAATTTTCGGTTTTACATTTCGTAGAAAAGAAAGGCATCGAATAAAATTATTCAATTTAGAATTTTCGGTTTTACATTCCGGACAAAAGAAAGGAATCGAAATCCAATTATACAATTTACAATTTTTTGTTTTACATTTCGGACAAAAGAAAGGCATCGAAATCCAATTATTCAATTTACAATTTTTTTAAACGTTTTACGTTAAATGTTTTCGGACGTATCACGAAATGCAATGAAAGTCGTCGAATTCCAATTATACAATTCACAATTTTCTTAATGTTTTATATTTCAGCCAAAGTTTCGAGTGTTGATATTTTGGATTACACTTAAATTTTTCCCTCTTACTTCACCGATGAGAAAGCAAGAAAAAAAAGTGTCTATATATAAACGCGCAAACGACGTGCAAGTCCACATACGTAGTTATGTACCGCTGGTATATATACCGCTCTATGGTGCTTCGGAGCGCAGCCGTATAGAGCCGTTTATTTTAAGAAGTTCTTTCAAACTGTCTTGCGGTGGCTGCAGGAAGTGCACTGCCGTTGTCGATGGTGCTCCACGATGGTGGGGATGGCGCATGGACGCATAAAGCAACCCGAAGCGAGAAAAGGAAGGCAAAGAAAGTGGTGAAAAAGGTGGAAAAGGAGGAAAAAGACGCGCGCGAACGCACTACGGGGGGTGTAAAGATCGCGGCACTGGAAATAGAAGGGCGATGAGGGAAGGGAGGTATATAGACTGGGAAAAGTAGAATGGACGAAGCAAGCGAGGGAGGCGAACCAACCGAACCATTAGACAAATTTTATCTATAGCGGGAGAATAACTCACGGACGCGGTGGGTATTTCCTTTTTACCCGTCTCTTAACCCACCGCAGAAAAGAGGATTGTTATGTGCATTTGACTTTAACGTGAAGTGAGTCACTTCAATTTATGCGTCCGCTGTAGGTGTGCAGCATTTCACTAAAACGACCTGCTAATGAGTATTTTTTGCAACGCGAACACGCTCAGCGGATTTGTGATTGACTTGTGTGAAATCTCGTGGAACGCTGAAAATTGTGCTTTTCAGTTGTACCACGAGTGGGAAAAGCTTTGCCCAGGTACGAACGGTGGAACAGTTGGCGTTGAGCTGTTTGACAATCTCCTCGAGTTTCTTTTCCCGCCACGAGCGAAGAATCTCTCCATCGTTTCCCGCACTGAAAACGTCTCTCAACGAGCTTTCAATCGATCTCGCCTAAAACTACGATAATTGACGTATTTTCGGCGAACATCCACAGCCAGATATCCATCCGAATATTCCGAGTCGAATAAATATTCCGCGTGCGCGGAAAGCCATGTGAAACCTCCCTATATATACCTTGCGTGCTTTTCGGTTAAATAAATTGTGAAATCGATTCTCAACGTTCGGGTGACTCCGAGACAGAGAGCGGGGGGGGGGGGGGGGGGGGACGAGCGGCCCAAGGAATCGAATAAATCTCCGAAGCGAGGGATTGTCCGTGACGGTGAGGAAAATCGTGCACTCGCGGCTATAGGATATATGCGTTGAAGAATCGCGGAGGTGAGCGAGGAAGATGTGAGAGTGCGATATGGCATGGAGCCGGGGGTGAGGATGGGGGTTAGAGAAAGAGGAGAGACCCGATCAAAGCCTCGGCCCCCAACGCGAATATGAAAGGCCGTGGATGGCTATGCTGCAGCCGGAAATCGGCCCAAAGATGAGCCGTTGTCGACGCTCCGAGCCACGCGACCTGGGAACGAAGGAGACGGCGAGCAAGAAAAATGGCGTAACAATGCGATCGGTACCGGGGCCCAGGCTGCACCGATTCCACGCGTCAGAGACGTTACTCTCGTCGGGGGGAGGAGGCGGGACGACGACGTATATACGGTTTTATGTATATATATATGTATGTGTGTATGTACAGATACATTTGTGTCTGCCTGCGCACCGTTACGATTTCACCCAGTCGCTATTCCTCGTCTGCGCGCGCCAGCCGGGTCTCCGTGCACCTCGATGGAAAATGAGAAGGAATGTAGTTTTCTTCCCTCGCGCGTCCTGTAACAAAGCCAATTTCGTCTTCGCGCAACGCTTTCAACGACCCCTCGCTTCCGCGACTCACCTGCCGCGGTGCGCCGACCTGACCCCCGACGTATGTGCAGCCCGCGTTGCACGAGCTCCTCGCCTCATCCGGTGTATATTGTACTAACCCCTAGCTCTGGCAAACCTGTGTATACTGGCTTCGTATTTCGCCGAACGAAAATTCGCCGTGGTCGTGGTTCGCCGGAAGTGTTTTATCGTCCTTGAACACGCGGTAATTTGGCAGTTCGACTATTTATTTTTACGTTATCGTTTTGGAGGAATTTGGTGATGGCGGGAATTTCCGCCTCAAGACTTTGGCAAAAATGCTGATTGTCATTCTGACGCTAAAATAATCGAGGAAATAAACGACTTGGGAACAGTCATTGAACTTGGAACCAATTCGACATCGATCCACGATTTGTACAATTCGTTTCGTAATTATTAATTAATAATAGTAACATGGAGTAATTAGAATATGATGAGTACATTTTATAATGGATGCAAAAAGTATTTGTTCTCAATAAGATTTCATGGTAATTTTCCTGAAAAAAATGGAGACGTGCGGTATTAATGCTATACGAAAATAATGAAACACCGTGCTCATCAATTTTTTCCATAATTTCTCACAATTTTTTATTGTGGGAATAAATTTTTACATTCAAAAGCTCACGATTCGTACAAAACAGACGGTATAACAACATTTATTTCTGAAACTAACGAGGACTTACAACTCTGGTCCTGAAATTAAATGCAAATCCGGCTCAACCTCTTTATTTCCGGTATTTACGGTCGAAGACCGGGGCGAAAAATCTAGTTCATCCCCCACAATACTTTATCGACATTTGTTGCCGTACAACCACCCGGATATTGTATCTAAGTAAGCGAAGTTTCCATACACCCCGCGGAGTATGCGAAGTGAAAACACAGGATTTTTCGAATTTGCTCGGTATACACGCGGGATACTTCGGTTCTCGTTTCGATACCAGTTCGGAAATTCCCGTTCGCCTCTGTAGCACGTATACTCGAGGGTATGAGTGGAATGAGAGACTGGCGAAGGGCCGGCGGTTTGGTAGGGAGTAGGGAGTGCGGGGGGAAGGGATGAGCCGCGGGAAGATGGTTCTGTGGATAGGGATAGCAGTAGCAGAGGTCAGCGCGACGCGAGCTGGATAGAGTTTCGTTGGGTCAACGTTTGCGCACTGCGATGTGGCCCCGGCACACCGAGCGAGTGAGTCGAGGGTGTACTGAATCGGCGAAGGGGTGGGTGGGGGTGGTGGGGGGATGACTCCCTCATTCCCCCAGCCCATATCGCGGGCCGCCGATCGGTATACGATTCGATTGAAATATTTTGACGCGCCTCGATGATATTGTGCGCCTGCGGAACGTGATGTCCCTCGTAAATTTAATATCGTCTCTCTCGAAACCTCTGATAGGCGAGCCTCCCCCCTCCCCCCTGGGCCCCCTCTGCTTTTCCGCCTCTATCACAACCACCGCCGTACGGCACTCGCTGCACTACTGTTACTATTGCCGCTTCCCTCCCGTCTCCGCCGCCACCCTTGCCCGGAAATACTTGAACTACCTCGAGGCAAATATGACAAACCCCCCCGCCTATAAACGCGCGACCCTGTTGTGTAGGCCCGAATCGGTGTGCGCGGCTCCCCCTGACTGTGTATGTCGCACGGTTTTTGTCCGCCTGTAAACGAGATGGCTTCACGTGTCTCTCCCTGGTGCGTGCAGTTCGATAACGTCGTTATCAATCTGACATTCGTCGAGTCGTATCGGGCATCCCGGTGCATCCACCGTGGCATCGCGCTATACGCGAGCGCGTCACACGGTAAGCAATTGTGCGAATCGCTTGGCAGCTCCGGGCCGGAGTTGTGTCGGGTTGCGGACAAAAAGGCTCGACGAGCGTTCTCGAACGAAGTTAATTTAAACGCCAGGTGTTTGGAAACAATTCCGCAAACGTTGTGAATCGAAACGCGAGGGGTTGATTGGTGAGGCACGATACGAGGCGTCACTGAGTCACCGGGGTTCACCGACAGCTCCCGAAAAGGCTCCCGAAAGGTTCTGGATACGTGGCGGGCTTATCAAGTGCAAAAAGCGAGCGATTCGGGAAGGGTGCGAGACTGCAACTTGGGGAAACTCCAGTAAAATAAGAGCTATGCACAGAGGACGAGAGAAAGGGAGAGAGAGGGAGAGGTAGCCAGCGTCGAGCTACTCAAGCCGCAAAGAGATTCAACTCCGGTCGGAGAAAAGGTGAGTTAAACGGAATTGAAATTGAAATCCCTCCAGATACGTGGATGGTGTACGACAAAGCTGTACAGAAGAGAGCGAGCCAAGGGGTAGAGAGACGAAATCTTGGAGGTTGGCACTATGAGGGACTCACCGCGCCGTCGCCGTCGTCGTCGTCGTCGTCGTCGTCGTCGCAGTCGACGCCGCCTTTATCCCAGGCCGCCCAGCGTATGTTATACATACGTACGACATAGGGGATGAAGTATATACCGACCAACATTCGAGTACAGGTTTTCCTCCTTTCAAAGTTCGCGAGTCAGTCCCGTGGAGTGTCACGGCGCGCACCGAGGCGGCAGCCGGCAGTCCTGAGCGCGCGCAGGAAAGCCCTCAAGCTCACTTCACCTACGACCTCGGCTGGTACTTTCGCCCCGCAGCTGCTTGTCTGCGCGACCGTCGTACGTACTCCACGCCATAAGGTATAACAGAGAACAGGATTGCAACCGGGAGGCTCGCACACTGACGACCCCCGCGTCATCCGCGTTCGGGGGCTTCGCCCGCGAAAATAGCTCGATCCTGAACTTTTCGGGCAAAACTTTCCGGGCGGAAAAGCCTGAGGGTCGCGCGAGCTTTCGGCATCTGGGGGTCTAGGTAGATTAGTTTTTTTCCTCCCCTCCCGCCCCACAACTGAGCGGCACTGAGGTACTTTTCGCGGTGCATCCAGCACAGCGCGAGCCCTGCTGGATTGCCGAACTCCCGAACGCGGCTGTGTCGTCGCGACCCAAAGTTGGCCGGCTGTCTGATGACATTTTATGGCCGGATAAAAGGGGTGCTGACCTCTGTTGCAATCACCTGCAATTCCGGATTAACCCATTTGCATTGAACGAGGATACGACCGTTGAAATTGACAATGGGGGCGAATTTAATGTGGAGGGTCTAATTGGAAAGGGTCGTACGGCGCGAGTGACTCAGCTGAAAAACCCTTTCATCAGTGAGTGTTATATATATTTTTTATTTGTCAGCATCCAGCACGTAGCGCGTTTCGTCGCGGACCTTGTCTCGTTTTACGACTATAACGCCGAGGTGAAACTTCATTCTAGCACCTTTCCGCCATTTCTGCCCGGGGTACCTCCTCCGAGGTGCGACGGTAAATTGCGGACATCTTAAGATCCGCACGCCACTGTCGGTAAGCACGCCAGCCCGGGTAATAGTTCCTGGAAATGGCGAATTGTTCCTGGAAAAGCTCGGGGCGAGGCCCCGGGCCCCCCGGCACCGATGAAGCCCCGGCTCATATTCTCAGAGCGAAGACGGAGTTATTCGTTGCAGCGTGACTTTGAAAAGAGTCGGGCCGCCGTAACTGCACCGGCCCGGTAACTGTAACGAGCCTCATTAGTCATTACGTTTGAGAAATTATAATGTCGAGACGGGAGCACGCAGCTGTAAACCATCTGCAGATCGTTTGCGTGACTTCAATTAGCCTAGCTACGATGTTCCCCGTAATACACTTAAACCCCTGGCCATTCTCTTTGCCACTCGGGTTCCTTATTCTTCCAACGCTCTTTGTGATCGCGCTGTAGTTTCTCACATATTACGACGGACGATCTTCTTACACCGGGTGTAGCCACTTTGATAGGATCTTCTTTAATTTCTCAACTATTATTCGATAACTTTCCATCCTATTTACCCTCGGCCTTATCATTTTTCTCTGTTCCGTGTCCTATATACATCGTGAATAGCGGCTTACCGGATGATGAAGCATAGACGCCGTTATCAGCACTCAATTTACCCCGCGAGTTGTTTGAGAAACTTTCGGGGCTTCGCAAAGTAATTATAGGAAGATGGAAGCCAGAAAGTGGAAGCTATAATCTGTAGGTACGTAGAGGCTGGAGTTTGCATTCCGTTAGCTCAAAGTCGATACTGTATATGTATAGCGCGCCAGGGCCGACTGAGCATAATAAGGGCGCTTCCACACGAAGCGACGTTTCTCGCGTGGACGAATCACTGACGAGCAAAATACTTATAGGAAGTGTCGCGAGACTGTCAAACGCTTCGTGTTAGTCACGGGCACCCCGACACGTCTCCGAATGACGTCCGTCGTTTGCGAACACCTCAAGGCCGTAATATACAGGTGGCAGGATGCCACTATGATGTATCGGATTTCATATCTTTTGATCAAGGCCGATGCGCTCGTTCCGCTTCGACGTTCCTGTTACAGTAAGTACAGGAGAGTTTGTATCTGTCCTATATTTTGAGCTGTTAAGGTCGTAGTAACCAATTTTTAGATATAGTTGCAAGTCTACGTCACAGGTTACATCTATATCCAGTCTTCCATAATTGGTATTGAACTGGATTATGAGCGGAACACTTTGGTCAAGGGATGGACATACATTGGTGTGACTATTGGGTCTAAATAAAAATAAGTTACTTGATGTAAACGAGAGATTTGACATCCAAGTGCCATATAAAAATTGTTCCATCATGGATACGACGTCGATTTTGTTGGAAGACTGGGTTTTTTTCGCAATCGCAATCCAGCCACTCTTCGATACTTCCAGTTTGGTGGTTCGTTTAACCTGGCTGTTTTCCCGATGAACCATTGTCATCCGACAGATAGCATAGCAATCCATCGGATTCGAATTCCATTTCGTTCCGAATTGTAGCTACGGGAATCGATGCATGTCAATTCGATCACCATTCTCCCGGGATGCGTATCGCGATGCACAGAAGTAATAATTGACACCCGGACGTTTTCTCCCAAGATATCGATGCTTGTTGGTCACTTATTTTCAAACAACAAGTTCTGTTTCTTTCGTGTTGTAGGGAGTTGTCGTGTGTCCTCTTGACGCGTGCCTCGTATTTCCATGCGTACGACATTTCCCCAGGTGCCAGTCCGAGATCCGAAATATATGAACTTGTCTATCCACCTTTAAGTTCTTCATCGCATATCTTGTAGGCTACGACCAGCAGTAACGTCAGGACCATCTAAAACGAGATTCCCAGATCTTATCGCGCCGGTTTAACGTCTTCCTTTATGGCTCTCAGACTTAAAATTTAATATAGTCGCACGGTCGGACAGGCGGGTTGTACGTGGACTTTCAGTCTGAGGGAGAGAAGTGCAGGAAGAGCGCGGAGGCGGATGTAGGAGTAGTTCAGAGCTGAAGGGTGCGACGGTTGTTAAAGGCAAGAGAGCCCTCAAATCTCGGTGATTCGCTAGCATAGCGCCATTCGTCCGTCGAGCGTGTCGGACAGCTTATTCCCCGGGTACTCGCGCCACCGTTTTCCATGTTAACGAAGTATAGTCTTTATGATGATCCTCATGCAAATACCACGCTGCATCTGCTTCTCGGGGGTCATTTAATTTCACGATTGGATATGCATCAAAATAAGGGAATGAAACTTTCGCGGCCGACTTTGATTGGACTGGAAATTTCCGCACAATTGGAAACAATGGAAGTATGGTGAACGCATAAAACGGAGGAAATTTGCAGTTACATGACTTGCCAGATAAGACTGAGTCTGTGGAGTATCCAAGGAAACCTAAGCAGCCCTAATTACGGCGACTTGACGACGTTCGATAACGGGAGTTGTCGTTGTCGACTTCACTAGGCCGGACTAGAATGTGAAGGCAAATGGAAAGATTTCGCGGGCCGGCGAGTTGCTCATGCTCCTCAACCCCTGCGTCAAAGCTTGTTTGCCAGAGGGTGACGAGGGTCCGTCCGGTGTAACTCCAAGCTCGGTCAACGGGCCACGGCAAATTCTAAAAGCAGGCGGAGCGAAGGATGTCATCAGGAAGTCGGGCCGCATGTTGCAGTTTTGCACACGTTGGTATAATCAGTACAAGGCGCGAGGCTTGCTGACGACGTTGCCGTGTCGCAAGGATGTGACAGGGATGTCCCTGTCTTTCCAGCAAGGAGGACTGCATAATGTGGATCATCCTTTTAACGGGGTCGAAGCGGCTCAGCTTATGCAGCCAAACGAGCGTGAAAGACATGAAAGGCTTAACGGCGCATTTGAGGTTGACGACGAAAAAATATGTAATTTATTTTCTCGCCACGTTCCTGAGTGTAGCCAACAATTCGTTATGACAAGTTTATTCTGCACACAAACCAAAGACCCCAGTCGAGCCGGAAATAAATGGTCGACCCTATTCGCTGATGTATCGTGCGCACGGCGAGGTTGTAACGTCGAATCGATTTCCAGAAATCGTTCGGGCTCCGGGCTTTCTGCTGTTACCGTGGGGTTCGAAGTAAAATGTTTCGTTTGCAGGTGGTTTGCCGGGATTCCAACCTTCCCTCATTCCGTCGCTTTCGTAATCGATTCGACCGAACGAGTTGACTGAACGTCCGCACGTTCAATCAGATCGCGGTGCTGCACTATTGGCCATGTGTGCAAGCGCGATTAGACGCCTTTTCGTTTGAATTCATTGAACACTGAGGTTTGGCTATCTCTTACGAATCCGAGTCGAACCAATTTACCGTTCGAATGGTCCTCCAGTGTGGATCACTTATTATCTTCTATACGTTTCCACATATTGAACGCGAAATAAAGTCTAAACTCATATGATATAAATACCTACCTATATTACTCGTCTCGTTAGTGATTCAATCTGTGTCATCCTATGTGCCGAACGAGCATGGAAAACGAACGAACGAGAACGAGAGAATGCAATGAGGTAATAAGCGTGTAACGAGATGATCCTCGACGGTTCGAAATCAGGAGTCTGCGCTTGCTTGGCGTTGTGCACTCGAAATTCATGAACGGCTTCGTTGCATTCAGCGCAAGCGGCGGGCTGAGTGCACCAAACCAGAATTCGTGACCTTAATTCGACGCTCGCTAAGCCTGAATGCACTCACCGTGGTTCTGATGGGGCGCGTAGACGTTCAGGTAGAGGCAATCCTCGCTCTGATTTCGCAGGTAAGGCAGCAGCATGTTCAGATACTCGTAACGCGTCGGCTGCACCTCCATGTGATGATCCGGCGGCAGTTGGGGACAAACCGGCGCGTATTTGTTGGCTTCCTTCACGCGGGGCCACCAGGGCTGGGGCGACTTGGGCGGTGTGAAACGAAGACTTCCGACCGGTGGATCCGCATATGGAACACCTGAAATAGATGCGAACTTGACTTCTTTCTGTTTGATAGCAGATTAAAATAAACACGAGAATAGCATACACCGCGAGAAAAAGTGTCTCTGACTCAACGAAATTCCCTTGAAATCTCAACCTATGAAACATTTCTTTGACATCAGTGAAATAATATCCTTAAGTTAATATTATATTTTCTTTGAATGATCTCATCAACCAAATTATAGGTTATGTCAACCAAGTTCTTGGTTACATACCATGGTACTTAGATATGTTAACCAATAACTTGGGTGGTTTAACCAATGATTATCTTCTTGATTTGACTTGATTTGACCATAACATAACAGACCAGTTCGCGGGAGAAACACCAGTACGACTTATCGCAAATGAGCCAAACGTTGGCGGATCGGGTGCCGTTAAGTATATCGTTTCTTTGAATCAAGGAGATCGTGACTTTGAAATTCAATGAAATATTTTTTTGAAATCAATGAAAAAAATGCAATCCACCCATTTCTTTGGAATCAAGGAACCTTTTTCTCTCGGTGTAGAAATGTTTGAGGCTTCATCAACCGGCGTCACTATAACCTCAGAAAACTTTTTTTTACGCCTCCAAATATTTTTCCTCAGCTCTACCAATTTTCCCACAAATTCCACGCGTTCCACAGTAAGTCGAAAAAATTAAACAGCAGAATAAAAAGTATCGGTGCAAGTGAAAAGAATAAAAAATAAATAAGAAGAGCGCTGCGAAAAAATGCCTCGTTTATTTTTCTTATCTAATCCATTCCGCCGCGTGACGCGTCGAAGCCGCAGCGGCAGAATCATCGGCATAACCACGCGAGCGCGGCAAGTGGATGCCAAGGTATTCGCGGGTACGCGGGGGAACCCCGAGCAGCCGAGTGCAGTTTTGGTGCGGCAGATGTTCGAGGAGCGCGCGCGGCGAATAAACCCCCCGAGTGAACTCCGAAAATAGTTACGCACTGCGCGTGTATCCGCAGACCTCAGTCCCACGGACGTAAACGCGCGCTCGCGTGCATCCATCGGTGCATCTCCCCTTTGACGCATCAAGATGCACGCGAGTTTTGCGCGCAGCTCGCGCGCGGTGTGCGTTACGCCGAGATGCCGACAGTCGAACACGTGCGCCTCTTTTCCACCTCCCGAGCCTCTCGACCCCCACGTACGCCAGAAGGCATCTCGGAGCAGCGCGGATCGGATCGCAAAAACCGTTGGCGCTTTATACGCGCGTTTCTCGCTGAAAATACCGGAGGGAGGCGAAAAATGTTAACGCGAGAGGGGAAAAATAGACACGAGACACGAGACAAGATCGACGTATCGCGAGCGGAATCCGCACGAGCCCGGCGAATTCCCCTTCGCTATGACAATCTCGACTCTCTTCCCATATTCACGAGCGCAAAACTAACTCAGCACCCCACCGTGGCTGCGCGTCGTTTCTCCGCGCTAGAGTTCATTTCTTTCTCTTTCTCTCGGGCTGGCAGCTCGCCAGCTTGCGACATCTTTGGGCCGTTAGCTACCAGTGGGAATCTCGGCGACGCGCCGCGAGGTCCGAGTGTGCGCGAATGTTGTTTGGCATTGAGGTCAGATGATCGAATGAACGAGTCGCGCGTCAAATGGACGGGAAGGCTTTCGGATCGAATGAATATGTTGTTGATTCGCGGGATTTAATGCTTCAATGACAGAAGGTCCCAACACCGTGGCGTATGTAGCGTCCTGTAGGGCAGCGTTTAAAGCGACTGTTGTGAATGTAGGGATGGGCGACATTGAAATAAAAGTACAATTCGAATGGTTTTCCACTCGAAAACGTATTTGAAAGCTGAACTTCAATACTTTTTCAAATGGTTTTCCACTCGAAATGGCATTTAAATCACAACTAAAATACTTTTTCGAGTGGAAAAACATTCTAATTGTAATAGCAATTCGATGTTGATCATCCCTGTGTGAGTGATCCTCATGTCTATATGAATCTCATTTCGTTCTATTAATGACTTTCCTTGCTACCAATGATAATGAACCCTGAAACATTTCTTCCCACTCACCATTTGACTTTCTCTCTGGTACCAATGATAATCGACCCCGGCTAACTGGCATTTAAATCACAACTAAAATACTTTTTCGAGTGGAAAAACATTCAAATTGTAATAGCAATTCGATGTTGACCATCCCTGTGTGAGTGATCCTCATGTCTATATGAATCTCATTTCGTTCTATTAATGACTTTCCCTGCTACCAATGATAATGAACCCTGAAACATTTCTTCCCACTCACCATTTGACTTTCTCTCTGGTACCAATGATAATCGACCCCGGCTAACATTACTTCCCCACTCATAATTTGACCTTCCCTGGTTCCAATGATAATCGTGACCCCAGCTAACATTTCTTTCCCCCTCATAATTTGCCTTTTCCTTCTACCAATGATGATCGACTCCCGTTAATACTTCTTCTCACGCATAATTAGACTTTCCCTGGTTCCAATGATAATCGCGACCCCAGCTAACATTTCTTTCCCCGCATAATTTGCCTTTCCCTTCTACCAATGATAATCGACCCCAGCCAGCGTTTCTTCGCCCTCATAAATACCACAAAACCACAAAAATACTCACCGAGAAACACGTCGACGAGCTGCAAACTGGGCTTGGTCATCGGTCGCACGACGATTCCACGCAGCCGTCCCTGCTCCACCTCGACCTCCTTCGTACGCTCGACGTTCCAGTGTTGCGGATACCTCTGATGACCGTACTGATTGTAGGGTCCGTAAAAATCACGGTGCTCGGTGAGTATTTGGGTGCACGCCAGTAGCACGATGCCCACCAACTCGAGTCTCAGCATCTTGGACATTTGCCGCAAAGGCGCACTGTCCGCCATGGAACGCCGAGCGTCGTTCTCGTATAACGCGCGACACGTGCCAGCTTTTTACACCGGAAAAAACATTACCCGGAAATTCGCGGAGCACTTATACTTTCGGGCATCCAACGCGCCGATATCTCGATATTCACCTCACCGTTGTTTACAACAGTCTGTCTGCGACTTCTCGGAAGTTTCTCTCACACAGGCGGAGATTCACATGTTCGTTTTGCCTCGTGCACCGGATGTCTGCGGGTTTTTTCCACTCGCTTCCCGTGTCGCACGGCCTAATATTGGACTTCCTGCCGAGCGTACCGCACTAATTCATAGACGCTTTTTGCGCGAGTCTCCTGGCTGCTGAGTGAAAATAAAAAGTTTTCGGAGTACCTGCGGGAGGCGCGCCAGGTCGTCGGGTCGACGGCGCCACGGCGAAGGTGGGGGAAGCGAGCTCGCGAGATTCAAGGGAGGTGAGCACGGTGAGAGAGCGAGAGCCGTGAAAGGTAAGTTAGTTAGAAAGAAGGGAATATATGGATACGAGGGAGAGACAGGCGGCCCCCGACACTCTCGTCGCGATGTCTTGGATATTCTTAGACGACGACGACGCTTCGCGCGGCGTGTAAGGGTGAACGCACGTAGTAGTAAAAACAGAGAGCGGCGTGTGTGCCGCGCGAGGTCTCGTGCTTTACGCCGGGCGTGCATTGAAAATGAAAGAGCAGAAGCGGGTAAAAGTGCGCGCGAGGCGAACCGTGTGCGCGGCCTCGCCGACCGGAATCCGCGCGTCTCTCTACCGGCTACGGCTCTTTCGAAACTCCACGGGCAAACACGGGAACCACCCGTGTTGGTAAACTTCGCGGCTCTTTCAGGGCTGCCACGTCGGGCGAAAGCATCAGCGGACTTCCAGAGTGCATAAACTCACCGAGTGCGAGCTTCGCGGTTTGCGGCCTTTTTTTTCGCGTTATACCGACAACTCCCGCTTTTTGTTATTTTCTTAATTCGCATTTATTCCCGTCTGCCGACATTAGCGCAGCTGGTGGACTCGACCGCGGGTGCGGCTGACGTTTCTCATCGCGTTGCGTTTGCCTCGAGAAATCCGACTACCTACTGAAATCTTCAAAAAATTGCTCGCACTTTGCCAAAAAGAAAACTGGTGAAGTGTTTGGTGTATTCAGACTATATTTCCGTTCATTTGCGGTCCGGTTTCGGGCGCCTTGACGACGTTCAGTAATTGGATGAGTTACGGGCTTTGGTGGTTTGCAGCGTTTTTTGCGTTACCGACACTCCCGCTTTTTGTTATATTGTTAATTCGAATTTATTCCCGTCTACTGACATCAACGCAGAGTCGAGCTGGGTTAGCGACCAGCGGATTCGACTGCGGATTCGGCTGACGTTTCCCATAGCATTGGATCTGCTTGTGGAAGCTATAGAGAAATCTGACTGCAGAAATCTGTTCCAGAAGTCATCAAAAAATTGCTCGTTAGCCAAAAAAAGAAACTCAGCGTAGAGTTTGATATACCGAGACTAAATTTCCGTTCCTTTCGTCTAATCCAGAAATTCAATTGTCCCATTCAATCCTGTCCGCACTACGAGAAAAGCTAACCCTTGTTGATAGTCCCCAATAACAAAATAATTGGGATGCCGGGGCGGAGTTAATTTCGTGCCTAACCCACTTGATCGAAAAGTGCGACCCAGATCTCGCGCCAGCGACGCGGCTTAAGACCCTTTAATTAAAAGTCTCCGGCGGAGCGCAAAAGAATAATAGCGCGGAGTTTGGCCGCTTGGATCGGGACGAGAATCGAGAGTGACGACGCGAAGCGTACTCGAAGTCTCTTGTATTTCACGGCGTCAATCGCGACAAATTATGCAAAAAAAAGGGAGGAAATAAATGTAGCAGTGAAAGCGGCGTGGGTAGTGAGGGGGAGGGAAAGGCAGGACAGCGAAAGAAACACGAAGCCCTTGGTTTAACGCGGCTTCTCGCCCCCCCTTTACACTTTGATGCCTCCACCCCCGCGGGCTTCCCCTCCTCCCGTTCCCTCCGCATCGCTCTTTATTACCGTTAAGTCTCCGGTGCTCCCGGTAACGGGCTCAATCGCGCGCGCCTACCTTATCGATTAAATAGGCAACGCGAAGGAGCGAGAAAACGCGAGACGTGGAGAGAGGAGCTAAAGAGTCCTTTAAGGACTTGGCAACGGGAGGAAGCGCCGGGACGTCGACGATGACACAGATCGACACGGTTCAGTGACGCCAGTTTGCACGTACTGCTTTTTACTCTGAACGACCGCGTCGACCGATTCGCGGAAAAACATCACTTTTTCCTTTAATAAAAAAAATACGTAAAAAGTTTTGAAAATATGAAAATAAAAGTGCGCTATACTCGTAGCGCCACTATAACAAAATTAGGTTCAGCTATACCGATGAGTAATTTCATATAATATTTAAATTATCAATAAAACTCTCACGAAAAATCTTTTAAAAAATTCAGTCGCACGTCGGTCACTGTTTGTTTTCGATAAAATGAAAAATAAATATAAACACGTCTGTGTGCTGCAATCTGCTTCTCACTCTGTACGACTGTCGACCGATTTACAGAAAAACATCACTTTTTGGTTTAAATAAAACAAATGTAGAAAGAAAAAAATAAATAAAAATGCGTTATTAATTCTCGTAGCGCAACTATAACAAAATTAAGTTCAGCTATACCGATGAGTAATTTCATATAATATTTAAATTATCAATAAAACTCTCACGAAAAATCTTTTAAAAAATTTAGTCGCACGTCGGTCACTGTTTGTTTTCGATAAAATAAAAAATAAATACAAACACGTCTGCACGCCGCAATCTGCTTCTCACTCTGTACGACTGTCGACCGATTTACAGAAAAACATCACTTTTTGGTTTAAATAAAACAAATGTAAAAAGTGAAAAATTAATGAAAGTGCATTATTAATTCTCGTATCGCCACTATAGTAAAATTAAGTTCAACTGCCGTGTAGTAATTTTTTATAATATTAAAATTACCAATAAATCTCACGAAAAGTCGTAAAAAAAATTCAGTCATACGCCGTCACTATTCGCTTTTCATAAATAAAAAAAATAGATAAAAGCACGTTTATCTGCCGCAACGTCACAGCGTTAAAAATACTTTTCACCACCGATTACCAATCTCACATAATATCCGACCGACCGCACGAGCCGAAAAGAAAAAAAAAATCGCACACTCAATTCGCAACGGAAAAGTTCGTTCGTTCGTGTGTATTTTTTTCGCCGGGCAGAGTTTTTCGTTTTCACTCCGGCCGCGCGTACGAACGACCCGAGCACTGACGGCGTCGCCGACAGCGACGGCGTAGCCAGGATCGGGGAACTCGCGAGCGGGACGCGCGGGGAATCATCTTCTAAAATTAAATCGAGAGAGCGCGCGCGACAGAGTGAGAGAAAGAGAGAAAGAGGGAGACGGAGGCAGAGGGCACATCGCGCTTAGAGGCTGAAACGCTCAACGCGTTGCCGGATGGAGCGAAGCCTCAAGGCGGTCTCGCTACCGAGCGGTGCGCTTTTTTATTTTTGGAGAAACTGACGGGCGCACCGAGAAACTCGGCTCCGCTCCTCGTGGGGCCGGAGCGAACGAGCCTCCAGCAGCAGAGAGACGCGCGCGCGTATATTCGGCCTAGGCAGCGGCAGCCTACGGTGGATTGCCAGCCCGGGGTGTAAGCTCGGTGAATAAGAAGGCTGGATGCAGGAACAGCAGGTAGAACGCACACAAGTGCACGGGAAAAATGTTCGAGTTCCGTACTTCGCCGCCGCGACGCCGAGGGAGGAAGACAAGGCCGCAAGTACGATACGGTGGAAATCCTCCTGCATGAAGATAGAACGCCCACCGCGTGTATGTTTATCTCGTATTGTGCCTGTTTTTACGTTCAACAGCCTCCGCTGTTCCCACGGCGGGTTTCCACGGTCTTACAGATTACATCGTACCTGCAGCTACCTGTGTGTATATATGTATATGTGGGCGTGTGCCTATATACCTGGAACTACATAAAAGCTCTCCGCAAAACTCAATGCATGGATCAGCAACGCCGGAGACAGAAAGGCCCGATGTTCAGTTCGTTGGAACCCGGCAGGTGGAATTTTTGTAAAAGGCATTTTTTTGTGAAAAGTGCCACATTTACTGAGTTAATATTGAATCTTTTTTAAACAGATTATGAATACTTATAACGATTATTATTATTACTATTATTGTCATTATGTTATGAGCTTTTGAGAAATAAGAGATTGATATTCATTAAACGATAAGCAAGAATTTTTGTTTTTCGAATTCGTAAAGTTTGAAGGCCCTGTGGGATGGGAAATTTCGCGCTGATTCCGAAAAGCACCTGGTTTTTCTTCTTGCGTTAGAAAGAAAACTCAATAACGAAATGAATGCAGCAAGGCGGAATACGATATCTTGATTTGTGTTTTTTTTTACAGAATTTTAAAGCGAGACCCCCAAGAATCGCAAAAAAACGAAAGGGGTATGGAAAAATTTACGATTTTGGACGGTTTGACTTCAAAATTCTGTGAAAAATTCAGGAATCAAGATATCGCATTTCGTCTTGCGGCATTCTCATCGCTATTGAGTTTTCTTTCGAACAAAAGAAGAAAATTCAGGTTCGATCGATCCAAAAAGAAGTAATCGCGATTTTAGTGAAGTGACAATTGGGTAAGCGCGCGTTAACATAAATAAAAATTTCTGATTTTGGGACGGATTTGAGTTAAGGGGGGCAAGATTTTATTATTTAGGGCAGACATTAATTAAGGGGGCTGGGACAGACAGACAGACAAACAGACAAACAATTTTCCAAATTATAAGTATGACTGAGTTAACATTGTAGTTTTTTTTTTTCAGATGATCAAAATTTGTAATGGTTATTATCACAGCTATAATCATTTCATGATCTTTTCAGAAACGGGAGATTGAGATTGAACTGTTTTCATGTCAAGGCAGTTTTTTTCAATTCATCGAGGACACAAAAAATATTTTCTGACGATTATCCGAACAGAACGTATTGAAGCTGCACTCCAGGATTCATCAGATAGACATGCTAATTCGCTGGTGTGGCAAAGCGTCGAGGTGGCGCATTGAAAACGCCATCGACAAGCGCGGAAGTTGACTCCTATGATTTATGACTCCGCGACCCCAGCGGGGGAGGGGGGAGGGGGTCAAGTCAGTCTTTTGTCATTCTTTTCACAGTCTCTTCCCAGCTCAAACCCGGCTGCGTCCGACGAAACTGTCGTTGGCTGTTTGTCGAATGTCTCCCGTGTAGTACATCGACGTCTGCATTTAGCTGACGTTCCTCACTCGCCTCCCGCTCGTCCTGTTTGCTTCCAAGTTGACGTCCCGGTAAATCCGTTCACGAGCCACTCGGCGTGGATTCGGTCATCGAAGATTGCGTCCCGAGTTTTCTTGTGAAACACGATAGCGCACGGAGAGGGGCGGAAGAGACACGAGACAATCTGTCGTCCCGTATCGATGGAGCCACTTGGAGGAAGGACGGAAAGACCGATGCGAGACACTGGGATTCGTTTATACAAGAGAAAACGCGCGCGGAGGATGAGGAAAACGTGATAAAAGCGCGCGACTATCGCCTCCGAGGGGTGCCCGAGGGGTGGGGGGTAGAAATACAAGAGAAGCAAAGAGTCGAGATATAGATTTCCGGAGTAACGACCATCCATACATCGTCCTAGGTGCCCGGAAGTCCTGGAAGCGGTGAAGCAAGCTGCTCGAGATCAACTCGAGAGAGGGAGCGTGAATTTCCCGCTGTGGAACACAACCCGGGCGCCCAGCGAGAGAGACGGAGAATCGGGTGAACACAGAAAGAGACAAAAGGGGGGGGGAAAAAATGAAGAAAATAAAAAAAATTGGAGGAGAAACGAGAATTGCGAAATAGAAGAGAGGAGGAATGACAAAGAAAGACAAGTACGAAGTGGAAAACGAAAGGAGCAAGTGAGAGCTGGTACGGCTGGAACCCCGCCCTTTCTGTCCGACTCTCGCGCTCCGTACCTACTTCACTTGTCTACTTCTTTTTTTGTCCACTTCGTCCTCCTTTCCTCACCTCCCCGAATCCTCAGCGCAGTCCTTCCCATTGCATCTATTACACACAGCGAGATTCCACGTCACCCGATTTTTCGGGTGGCTTCAGCTCGTCGACACTATGAACGACGTTGAGTCTCATACACACTGAGAAAAAGGAGCGGCTATGCCAACCAAATATCTGACTGCTAGAATTATATTGGAGTCTGCAAGCACAACAGTATTACTTTCTAGTTCCAACAGCTGAATCCGTCCGCTTGCAGGAGCGAATCGGTATAGCTTTGGGAACTGAACGATCCTAACTGCAAACGGAAGAAGAGCGGTTTTGCGATAGAGAAAATTCTAAGGTTAGGAAAGATTACTAGTGTCAATCGCAGTTCATTAATTTATAATTAATTTATGATTCATAAAAACTACTTTGCCAATACTGCAAACCCCATACCTGCAGTATACGCTTTACCCACTCATCCGTTAACGGAAAATTCGCTTATTAATCGTAGGATATCACTTCCGAAAACAATGCTGCGATGTAGTGTTATGTATAGCTCCCACAGTTATACTGGGATTCTTACTGCACGATTACCGTAATTTCTCATGCAACTATATTCATGGCTATAATGAGAAATAAGGATTTAGCAATAATTTGTTTTGTTGCCGGAGCTGCTAATTTTTCTCAGTGCACTGTCCGATTTTTCCGTAAATTCTTTACTTTACATATTTCCTCGCAGCGTGATGAGAAGGCAATGAGCGAAATCTTCGCGAAATGCTTCGGATGCATTTTTACTACAAGCACGAAATCACTTTTGCCTTCGCCTTGTTTGCAAAAAAAAAAAAAAAATAAAACAAAAGAAAACAAAAATGTTGATAAAGTTGTACGAGCTGGAAACAGCCACTCCCGGGTTGAAATACAAAGTTTACGTTAGGAGGAATGAGAGTTCGTAGCAGAATGGAGAGCGCCGAGGAGGAGGAGGAGGAGGAAGTTAAAGTGGAAAAGTAGGGGTTAGGTAAGTTGCACGCGAGATCGAAATCCTCTCAAGTAGTGTACTCGATATAAAGGTGCCTTTTCGCCCCCCCACCCGCCCATCCGCGTTATAAAGAAGAATGTCGTGAATATATGTATAGTCACCGCGGACGGACCTCGGTAAGCGCCGGGATGAAGTAAAGCTCCATCGAATATAAGCGAGCTTGAGAGGCACGTAGAGGTTTTACCGACTCACTTGGACGGAATAATGGCCCTTTGACGTACTTTAATGCACGAACAATAGCACTGCTTCGTTTAGTGCTCGCGTCCCGGCACAATATACACATTCTCGACGGTTGAATATACCACTTTTCTCGCGTTCGTGTTGAGGCCCGAGCCTCTTGGTTTTCCCGATCGTGCGAAATATCGTAAAATCAAAGCATCCATAAGGACGGTTTTCTCTTTACCATTTTCTGCACAGGTTTTGTGGTCCCCGATGTATGTAATTTAATTGTGGCTTTAAATCATTCTGACATTCATATACGATGATTCTCAATCTACGTCAACTTCAAAGAAATGTTGACAACGATGATTCCAAAAAAATAATTAAAACTTTTAACCAGAGTTGTAAATTCCTAATTTTTATTGAAATAAAATTGATGGTACGATTGGCTTTGTAATCATGTTTTTATAATATAACTCGTAATTATTATAGTATGATATGTAAACTTTTATATAGAAGCAAAAAATATTAATATTCCATAAAACTTCATGGTAATCTTATTGAAAAAATGGAGAAATACTGTTAATGCATTGCGGAAATAATGGAGGACTGCGCTTGTCCATTTTTCGCATGATTTCTCTCAAAATTTCATAAAAAATTACGTTTTTCTTACGGCTATTCAAAAGTTCACATATCATTTTATAATCGCTACAGGTCATCATTATGAAATCGTAACTGGAAAATAAACTGTAGTGTAAACTTTAAATTTTAAAGTAATGGGGACTTACATCACTGCTTTTAACTCGCCTCAGTGTGGAGGTGACGAGCCTCTCGCTATTTCGATCGTGAAAAATATCGCAATATCAAGACATCCATCTTTTTGCCATTTTTGCACAGGTTTTGTACGCCCGACACACGCCACAAGTAAATTGTGGCTCTGAGTAATTCCTAAATGCATACACGATGATCCTGACTTGACGTCGACTTAAAAAAATGTTGACAACGTTGTTTGCAAAAAAAAAACGAGTTAAAAATGTCCATAGACCCAATGAAGGAACGTTTTCAGGTACTCGTCAGAATTCACAGTCTCCACTCATCGCTTATTCAAGATCCTGAGTAAAAAAGAACGTCTTGTATGGGTTAGCAAAACAAAGAGGGATTTACAAGAGTTTCGCCTGGCCAACTTCTCGGGAATATTTTTGTAGTCCGTTGTTTCAATGGTATGCAAAATCCTCGGCTAAGTAGACGCGGCAGATTTTATCTTCCACTTCTGATCGGTCTTTTTTTCCTCCCCCGGGCTCGATATAATAATACAATAAAGATGGTCGCGCGGCTCGCCGAGTGAAACACCATAGAGAAGAAGCGAGAGTATTGCTATTTCTTGGCAGAAGTCTCGTCGTTCGCCCTCTTCGTCCCCCTCGTGTACCCCATACCCCGACTTCCTCCTCCAGCCAGCTTCTTAAAAGTCCTCTCGTTATAAAAGCGTCGATCGTTCAGTTTATTCGCAAAAGTTTTAATCGCCCGTGCTGGCAAGCTTCGAGGCTCTAAGACCGCTTAACATTCTGTCAGTTTTCATTTCTGTCATCCTTTTGCCTGCCCAGCTTGGTTTCGTCTCAGGCCGCATCCTCCGTCTCGCTCCGGCTCGCACCCCGGTGGCTCGGTTATTTTTTTCCCTCGTTTCCTCGTGGGGCCTCCCGCCACGGACGACTTCCTTCGGTAAACAGGGAGGCACGGTAGCCTCGGCTCTCTCTCTCTCTCGCCCCTCCCCCCGTCGTCACCTTCGGCGCCGTCGCCGTGCTTTTGATAGAAAAATCAAATGCCCGCACGAAGCCGAAAAATTTGAGGCTAATTTTCCGCGTGAGTGAGCGAAGGGTGCGCGTCGCGCATAGAGGGCTTCACCCTTCCTGCGGTGAACGCGAAACGAGCGGACTTCCTGCCCCGTCGCGTTTTTCGGTATTTGGGTCTCGCGGTTCAAGTCCATAGAAAACCTTACGGCAATTTTTTTATCCGCAAACTTTTTTACACTCCCCGGGTCGGCATGATACTCGCGATTTTTCCGAAGTGTCCCGGAGGGTCGCGGTTCGAGAATTCGAGGGAAAGAAAGTTTTCCTCGGTGGTGGCTAACCTTGTGGAAAAACTTGTGTGTAGCAGATTTTGACAGAAGGTTTCCATGTTTTGTCGGAACTCGATAGGATTGAAAATTGCGAGAATTATGACGCCAATGCTGTAGGTATTAACTGTTACTCTGTTACACGAGCTGTCATCGGACAACTGTCGACCGATACACAGAAAAACATCACATTTTACTTCAAATAAAAAATGTAAAAAATAAATAAATAAAAGGGCGTAATACGTTGAGCTACCGATTATTTTATATACTAGGCCAATCACACGCGCTGGCGCGCGTGCCTGAACAACTTGCCAAAATCGACCTGAGACATTTTTTCTTTTCAAAATATCGACTTGTAACCTATACCATTCTTCTCAAGTCGCATATTGTACCCCTAAAAACACTGGTCATGAACCTTTTTTAATCGATTTTGAAAAAAATATTTTTTTGGCGACAAAATTTTTTTTTTTTTCTGTCAGAAATCGTAGAGTCGGCCCCGGACCGAAAATCGCCAAAATCGACCCCAATTTTTTTTCTTTTCAAAATATCGACTTGTAACCTATACCATTCTTCTTAAGTCGCATATTCTACCCCTAAAAACACTGGTTATTGACCTTTTTTAATCGATTTTGAAAAAAATATTTTTTTGGCGACGAAATTTTTTTTTTTTCTGTCAGAAATCGTAGAATCGGCCCCGGACCGAAAATCGTCAAAATCGACCCCAATTTTTTTTCTTTTCAAAATATCGACTTGTAACCTATACCACTCTTCTCAAGTCGCATATTCTACCCCTAAAAACACTGGTTATTGACCTTTTTTAATCAATTTTGAAAAAAATATTTTTTTGGCGACAAAATTTTTTTTTTTTCTGTCAGAAATCGTAGAATCGGCCCCGGACCGAAAATCGCCAAAATCGACCCGAATTTTTTTTCTTTTCAAAATATCGACTTGTAACCTATACCATTCTTCTCAAGTCGCATATTGTACCCCTAAAAACAATGGTTATGAACCTTTTTTAATCGATTTTGAAAAAAATATTTTTTTGGCGACGAAATTTTTTTTTTTTTGTCAGAAATCGTAGAACCGGCCCCGGACCGAAAATCGCCAAAATCGACCCCAATTTTTTTTCTTTTCAAAATATCGACTTGTAACCTATACCATTCTTCTTAAGTCGCATATTCTACCCCTAAAAACACTGGTTATTGACCTTTTTTAATCGATTTTGAAAAAAATATTTTTTTGGCGACGAAATTTTTTTTTTTTTCTGTCAGAAATCGTAGAATCGGCCCCGGACCGAAAATCGACAAAATCGACCCCAATTTTTTTTCTTTTCAAAATATCGACTTGTAACCTATACCATTTTTCTCAAGTCGCATATTCTACCCCTAAAAACACTGGTTATTGACCTTTTTTAATCAATTTTGAAAAAAATATTTTTTTGGCGACAAAATTTTTTTTTTTTCTGTCAGAAATCGTAGAATCGGCCCCGGACCGAAAATCGCCAAAATCGACCCCAATTTTTTTTCTTTTCAAAATATCGACTTGTAACCTATACCATTCTTCTTAAGTCGCATATTCTACCCCTAAAAACACTGGTTATGAACCTTTTTTAATCGATTTTGAAAAAAATATTTTTTTGGCGACGAAATTTTTTTTTTTTTTTTCAGAAATCGTAGAACCGGCCCCGGACCGAAAATCGCCAAAATCGACCCCAATTTTATTTCTTTTCAAAATATCGACTTGTAACCTATACCATTCTTCTCAAGTCGCATATTGTACCCCTAAAAACACTGGTTATGAACCTTTTTTAATCGATTTTGAAAAAAATATTTTTTTGGCGACGAAATTTTTTTTTTTTTTTTCAGAAATCGTAGAACCGGCCCCGGACCGAAAATCGCCAAAATCGACCCCAATTTTTTTTCTTTTCAAAATATCGACTTGTAACCTATACCATTCTTCTTAAGTCGCATATTCTACCCCTAAAAACACTGGTTATTGACCTTTTTTAATCGATTTTGAAAAAAATATTTTTTTGGCGACGAAATTTTTTTTTTTTTTTTTCAGAAATCGTAGAACCGGCCCCGGACCGAAAATCGCCAAAATCGACCCCAATTTTTTTTCGTTTCAAAATATCGACTTGTAACCTATACCATTCTTCTTAAGACGCATATTCTACCCCTAAAAACACTGGTTATTGACCTTTTTTAATCGATTTTGAAAAAAATATTTTTTTGGCGACAAATTTTTTTTTTTTGTCAGAAATCGTAGAACCGGCCCCGGACCGAAAATCGCCAAAATCGACCCCAATTTTTTTTCTTTTCAAAATATCGACTTGTAACCTATACCATTCTTCTCAAGTCGCATATTCTGCCCCTAAAAACACTGGTTATTGACCTTTTTTAAACGATTTTGAAAAAAATATTTTTTTGGCGACGAAATTTTTTTTTTTTCTGTCAGAAATCGTAGAATCGGCCCCGGACCGAAAATCGCCAAAATCGACCCCAATTTTATTTCTTTTCAAAATATCGACTTGTAACCTATACCATTCTTCTCAAGTCGCATATTGTACCCCTAAAAACACTGGTTATGAACCTTTTTTAATCGATTTTGAAAAAAATATTTTTTTGGCGACGAAATTTTTTTTTTTTTTTTCAGAAATCGTAGAACCGGCCCCGGACCGAAAATCGCCAAAATCGACCCCAATTTTTTTTCTTTTCAAAATATCGACTTGTAACCTATACCATTCTTCTTAAGTCGCATATTCTACCCCTAAAAACACTGGTTATTGACCTTTTTTAATCGATTTTGAAAAAAATATTTTTTTGGCGACGAAATTTTTTTTTTTTTTTTTCAGAAATCGTAGAACCGGCCCCGGACCGAAAATCGCCAAAATCGACCCCAATTTTTTTTCGTTTCAAAATATCGACTTGTAACCTATACCATTCTTCTTAAGACGCATATTCTACCCCTAAAAACACTGGTTATTGACCTTTTTTAATCGATTTTGAAAAAAATATTTTTTTGGCGACGAATTTTTTTTTTTTGTCAGAAATCGTAGAACCGGCCCCGGACCGAAAATCGCCAAAATCGACCCCAATTTTTTTTCTTTTCAAAATATCGACTTGTAACCTATACCATTCTTCTCAAGTCGCATATTCTGCCCCTAAAAACACTGGTTATTGACCTTTTTTAAACGATTTTGAAAAAAATATTTTTTTGGCGACGAAATTTTTTTTTTTTCTGTCAGAAATCGTAGAATCGGCCCCGGACCGAAAATCGCCAAAATCGACCCTAATTTTTTTTCTTTTCAAAATATCGACTTGTAACCTATACCATTCTTCTTAAGTCGCATATTCTACCCCTAAAAACACTGGTTATTGACCTTTTTTAAACGATTTTGAAAAAAATATTTTTTTGGCGACGAAATTTTTTTTTTTTCTGTCAGAAATCGTAGAATCGGCCCCGGACCGAAAATCGTCAAAATCGACCCCAATTTTTTTTCTTTTCAAAATATCGACTTGTAACCTATACCATTCTTCTTAAGTCGCATATTCTACCCCTAAAAACACTGGTTATTGACCTTTTTTAATCGATTTTGAAAAAAATATTTTTTTGGCGACGAAATTTTTTTTTTTTCTGTCAGAAATCGTAGAATCGGCCCCGGACCGAAAATCGTCAAAATCGACCCCAATTTTTTTTCTTTTCAAAATATCGACTTGTAACCTATACCACTCTTCTCAAGTCGCATATTCTACCCCTAAAAACACTGGTTATTAACCTTTTTTAACCGATTTTGAAAAAAATATTTCTTTGGCGACGAAATTTTTTTTTTTTCTGTCAGAAATCGTAGAATCGGCCCCGGACCGAAAATCGCCAAAATCGACCCCAATTTTTTTTCTTTTCAAAATATCGACTTGTAACCTATACCATTCTTCTTAAGTCGCATATTCTACCCCTAAAAACACTGGTTATTAACCTTTTTTAACCGATTTTGAAAAAAATATTTTTTTGGCGACGATCTTTCTGTCAGAAATCGTAGATCCGACTCCAACCCGAAAACCTCCAAAATCGTCCGCGGAAATTTTAATTTTCAAATATCACCTATAATATTTTAATCAATTTTGCGCTGCTGCGCTCTCATAAAGCTTTAAAAAGTTACGGGTACTGCCCCGCCTGTCCTCTTATGAAATTTTTCAAATTTGACACCAAACTGATTTTGTTTATCACAGACTTTCCTGGCAACCAATCACAGCTCTAATAGTTTGCTAACAATGCTTTCCGCTACTCATGAACTTTTTAAAAGAGGGATAATTGTATACATAACATTTAAATCATCAAGAAATCTCACGAAAATTCGTAAAAAAAAAATCTCACATCATCTCAATTCGTTTTCGACGAAATGTAAAAATAAATGAAAACACGTTCATACGCCGCAACGTCGCCGCGGGAATTTTTTTATGCGCAAACTTTTTTACACTCGCTGAGACAGCATAGCAATTTTTCCGAAGTGTCCCGGAGGGTCGCGGTTCGGGAATTCGAGGGGAAAAAAGTTTTCCTCTACGCCGGCTAACCTTGTGGAAAAATTGGTGTGCGGCAGATTTCGATGGAAGGTCCGCGTTTCCATGTTTTATCAGAACTCGATACAATTGAAAATTGTGAGAATTATGGCTCCAATGCTGTAGCTATTAGTAAACTGTTGCTGTTGCCCGAGCTGTCATCGAAGATTCCGCAGGATACGAACGTTCGCGTCCTTTGGCCCCTTCATTCGAACGTAAAACATTACGACGTGGCGGCGCCCACAGCGCTTCGCCGTCTGACGATAACGTTCCTTTTCCACTGAATGTCACACCGCGCGAACACGAGAGCGCGCCACCTTTTCACATGGACAGCGGCTTCACGCGTGCCTCCTGCACACAGTGTGCATATATCAAACTTACGTGCGAACGTATGTGCGCCGCTGTTATCACCGCTTCTGGTACGATGTGGCCTGGAGGGCGCGTTGCCGTTGTTGCTGCCGCGCTACACTCGCCCCGAGGTATTTCAGCCACCCGGAGCGCGTCCCTCGTAAATTGCTTTGTTGGCTTTTCGACACTGCGTACTGGGAACGACGAAACACGGTAAACGGATCGCAAAAGTATGCGCGATCGACAAATAAATGTCAGTTGGCAACAACTATTTGGATTCGGATCATTTTTTTCTTTTTTACAGTGAGATTTAATTTTTTGAATATTGCCATCGTAGTTCATTTTCGATATTGACGTATCTGCACTTTTTAGAAGGTTAAAATAAAAATATATTTCAGAAATTACAAAACTTCAAACTGATAAAGAAGAACTTAATATACAAATTGGGTAACTGAAAAAGTGGTAAAGTTATTTAAGAACCATTCGCATATCACAGTCGGGAGACTTTCTCGTCATCAGATGTGAAAATCCCCCGGCTAAGATGCGTATTATTTCACTATTTTTTATTTACCCAATTTTATCGTCGTCGGAAGGAATCATTTTTAGATCGTTTTTATTTTGCTTCGGAAATCCAGGTGGCACAATTGCGGCGTTAAATTTTACAGAGACGATCCGGGTCCCTTCTAACGGGCGTTTTAAAGTCGAACGATTATTGGTAAAGGTGCTGAGAGCCTATAGTAAAAATGTAGGTCTTCGTAAACTCGCTACGTCCACGATGGCACCGAGGTATCCAGGACACACGGTGAAGCTCGTGTTCTGTCTACCTCCATTCTATGTGCCCTCTTCTCCGGCAGTCCAGTGGTCGCTTTGGCGTGTACTTTAGTCGTTAAGGGTCTACAGTGTCAACCACCCATACGAGGAAATTCCAGATTTTACACCTCAACCGAGAGTGCCACGTGCATTGTTTATCGATTGACGTTGCGAACGTCCAGCCAACAGGAACCCGTGTGCAGCCTCGATAATGTCCGAGCAGCTTCAGTATTTTTAAAGAATTTAACGTTGAAACACTCGTAAACATTTCGAAAAAAAAATAAAAAAAATTGGGACGTTCGGAATTCTACAAACCGATTTACCCAAAAAAGTAACAATGAAAAAAACACTACACGATTTTTGTGTGAGGCTGCGCTGAAGTACGAGTTATGTCTATCTGTCAATTCTGTGAAACAGACAAATAATTTCGGACGTTCAAAATTCTACAAACTGATGTGCCGAAAACCGTAATAATGAAAAAGAAGCACCAGACGAATTTTCTACGAGGCTGCGCTGAAGTACGAGTTATGTCTGTCTGTCAATTCTGCGAGACAGATAAATAAGTGGTATCCCAAAAGGGGAGTCTGACGCTGACGAACACCCACGAATGCACACAATGAAGTTGCGAGGATAAATTACCGACAGATTTGCGAGGGCTGCGCCTCGAGAGACAAAGTGGGAACATGAAAGGTTCAATTAGACTCGTCTGTTTTATCAAGGCGCTGTCATCATACACGGGTTGGGAGGCTCGCCATGATTTCCAAACCCAGACTGTGTTCGCGTTTCCACCGGGGTAAGTGAACCCTGCAATGCCTGCCCTTATCCTCGCGTAAATTCGGCGACGTGAGGGGAGCCTAAGGAGCAAAGCGTAAATTAAGGTGACAGGACGTCGGTGGGCGGTCCCTGGGCTTAAGGACGAGGGTGCGAGACGTTTGGATGTTTCCATTTGCTCGTCTCGTGTTCCACGTAAGCGAATTTCCAATCTTAACTCTGCAGACACGACAGAAACCTGCCTCGTCTTCCCCTGCGAGTTTTTAATTTCTTACTTTAACCCAAGAAACGTCATAACCGCTTGTTATTTCCATGTCAATAGTTCCGACAGTCTGACGTCCGTTTGACCCAACCAGAGCCGCAAAACGACCTCCGAACTTAAATATTTATGGTCATAATACAGAAAACATTATTGGATTAATACTGCTGTGACACATAGCAATCCGAAGCATCAGCCTGATATCATCAATGACAAAGTGGATCAGTGACATCGAGGGTGAACCCTACAATCGCGGTCGGATGTAATTCGGATGGTCCCATTAGCGTTGATAAATAATTCCCAAATGTACCGGGCGAACATTCGCGCGCCACTGGTTTTCCTGTAGATTTGGGAAAAGTGAAGGGGGGGGGGGGGTGGCAGGGACAAAACGTGTTGATGCAAATTGCGCGACGATAAAATAGTCATGGTCGCGGTGGCGCGCGGTGAACGATATCGTCGACTCCACGTTCTCGCCCGGTGTCAGGTCCAGGGTGGGCATTCGCCGGATTGGCCGACGTGGTGGCGCGTCGATTCAGCGAAAACGAAGGAGCGAGGGGAACGGAGGGAAAAGGGTGGCTCGCTCTCACGTCGTTTGAGGCGGGTGGCGCACCGCGCGCCACCGTGACAAATCCGTAGGTAGTGAACGAGGCGGACGAGGAGAAATCTAAGACAGCCAGTCGGCGAAGTGTGACTGAGAATCCGTGCCCGGACTGTCGAACATTCAAATCCGCGGGGCCCCGGAAAAATCGATGAGGGATCCTTTCGGGCCACCACCTCAATCCGTCCGTGATTTCGCTCTAGACGGTCTATTACTCCACCGCGTCGACTTCGATTTCGTTGCGTTTCTTTTACTTTTTCTCACAACGTCGATGCGACGTTTCTCGGTCGTGAAGAATGCACCGGGATTGAAAGCTGCGTGATTTGCATTTATTATTTCATTTAAGATGACGTACTCATTTTTTATCGCAGTGATTAGCCTAAATTCTGACGAAAAGAATGAGTCTGTGACAAAACCCAATATTGTTGATATTGTCGATTTTCGAACCTGAGCCGGATCTATGATTTGTAGAGAAAAAGACGTAAAAAAAGTACTTTTTTCACAATCAAGTAGTAATGGGTGATACGAGTGTTTTCAGGGGTTGAATATGCGACTTGAGAACGTTGGTGTAGGTTGAAGTCGCTATATCTCGAAGGAAAATCTTAAGCGGGAGGCTCCATCGTTTCTATGCAAAATCTTGATAGCCTCCGGGCGACGAGTCACTTAAATTGTAAATATCGATTAATTTATGCAACTAAACAAAATTGGATGGGCTACTAATTAACTGATTTATCTTAACAATCACCTTTTTTTAAGGGAGCTAAGAAAAATTCAAATAATTCCCGGTCCCACTCACATCTACCTAAATCCGCATCCACCTGAAAGCTAAGTAGATACGGCCAGTCATCGACAGACAAACATTTTCACGTCCCCGAGCTCGCAAATATGCCCGAATCCATGCCGCAGTCGATACCGCAGCCTAGCGAGCGTCGGCGTGAGGGATATTGAAACCAGAACTTGAACGTATGGCCCTACGTGCCCGGCATGCGAGCCACTTGCGAGCGGCTGACATCGTTTAATTAGCGTACAAGCCCAATGCCCCGCACGACCGTGAAACTGAATTAATTGTCGTGGCTTCCTGGCTTGTCGGATAACGACCACGGATGAGTTGGAAGGGAGGAGGGGTCAGGAAGGGGGTCAGGAAGGGGGGTTAATCCCACAGACGACACGTTACCCCCTAATATGTTCTCTTACTCAGTCGCACGAAATGCAATCCCCTGGTGGTTCCTCTACTTCTTTTTCATTTTTTTTCTGCTGCCGCTGCTGCACCGCAGGAAATAAACGGGGTTGAGCAGAGAGCGTAGAGGAGCTTGCGGACAAAGTTCCAGATTGAAACGTTAACCGAGTGTGCGGAGGTGTGGAGAGACTTTCACGGATACCTGATGCTGGAGAGCAACAGCAACGGTCGGGGGGCGGCAGGAGGGCGGAGGGGGGGGGGCGTCGTCGCTCTTGTCGTCGGACAAATGGGGTGAAGATTTCGGTGATCTTTTCAATCTGGGCTCTCGGTGGAAGACGAAGAGGCTGAATGCTGGGCGAGTTCGACTCGCGTCCACGGGAAGAGCGACGAGGGACCGGAGGAGAAGGAGGAGGTCGACTCGTAGCTACACAGGATTAACGGAACCGAATCTTATCCACGATAAGAGGCTCCGCAACATCCGCGCGGCCCACGGAAGTTGGACCCTATTCGTCTCGACGACCAACACACGGCGGGCACACACGAGAGTTGCCGGCGAGCGCTCGAGTTACCCGGGCATCGCACCCCAGTGTCGCTTGCGCCGAGAGTTGTTGCACTTTTCACTGATATATAGCGCGGCCCGGCCGACGGCGGCTACAAACCGCTGAACTTGGCTTCTGCCCGTCGGCGAAACGAATGTGCGGAGCGAGCGACACATTTAAAGCACCGCGGCGATATATTCAGATACAAATTGGAGTTACGCGAAGTCGTTGGCGGTCGGATTTTTTCGAGGTTACTTTTTCGGGCGGGTTATTGGAATTAAAAAGTTTTTATTAAAATCGTGAGAAATTTTTGGTGCCTTATAATACACGGTGGAAATGAGAAAAGCGGATTCTGAGGAATTGAGAAAAATAATATTGGAGATGGAAAAAAGATTTCATCATTCCGCGAGGATGAATCGTGAAAGTGATTTATTTTCTTTCTTCCCGAAGTTCACAATCAGTGGGAAAGACCCAATCGGGAGTACCGGAAGGCAAAAGGGACATAAAACATGCCAAGTCCATTTCCGACGCCGGTGACGAACAGCAGCGACTGCGATCAACAATCATCGAGCAACATTTTCATAAATAAGTCGCCATTATGATTGGGCCGTAGTTGTTAAGAACGGTGTTGACTGAAAAAGAATTTCGAAGAAGCAAAAAAAGATTTCAACATCTCGCAAAGTCGAGTTATGAAATTGATTTTTTTCCTGAAATTCATAACCAGTAAATCAACAATCATGGAGCAACTTTTTGATAAATAAGTTTTCACTACGATTGGGCAGTAGGTGTTAAGAACGGTGTTGACTGAAAAAGAATTTCGAAGATGCGAAAAAAGATTTCACCATTTCGCAAAGTCGAGTTATGAAATTCATTTTTTTCCAAAATTCATAACCAATAGAAAATACCCAATCGGGAGTAAAAGACAAAAAGGACATGGAAAATGCTGAGTCCATTTCCGACGCCGGTGAATAGCAGGAGCGACTGCGACCAACAATCGTCGAGCAACATTTTCATAAATAAGTCGCCACTATGATTGGGCCGTTGTTGCTAACAACGGTGTTGAGTGATTGTCTCCATAACCGAGAGGGAAGCCGAGTAGAGCACCGTCGTCTGTGCGAGCGCGCCGGGTAACTGGATCCCAGCCCGGCAAACGGAACAATGAGCCTTCGCAAAGACGCCGAGAGCTCCTCGTCGCTGGCTGCTAATTTCCGCGACACCTTCTCGACTACGTCGAAATTTCGTCGAGGCAATCCGAGCTCTCCCGCGGTATCGTAGCGCGCGTATAGCATCGAGGAGAACCTACTTTCAGTAAAAAGCGAGCAAATAGAGGTTGCGACGGTGGAGGCGCTCGGTGCACAACCACCCTGTGTATATATATATATATATATATATATATATATATATATATATATATATATATATATATATGTACATACACATGTATATAGCCACGACCCTTCACCGTCAGTGCGCTCGACGCGCGAACCAACACCCGGGCACGAAACTCCTTCAAGCTCGGCGGCTGCTATACACTGCAACCTACCAGGAGAAACTTTAATTAGCTTCTAAATCTTCGCCACTGATTATAATTTCTTTTTTCTCATCTACCACGCGGCCTCCGGTCTCCGGTTTCAGCTGCTGAGCGCGAGCGGAAGACCTCCGGCTGCGGAAGCTCCGATGGTTAGAAACGAGGCTGGCGCGCACCAGATTGACCTGATTGCCGGTTCGACAGATGGCTACGGGTCTTCGTGCCGATACTCCTGACGCGTATCGACGAAAGTCACGGACGATCTCGTTGAGAATATGAAGAAATTTTGTGAGGAAGAATTTTGCAACGTACAGGCCATAATTAATTATGATTGGGTAATTAGTGGATGGTCAGTAAGGTGAGCATCGTTTGAAGATTTTGTGACTTTATTTTGCCACTGTTACGTACTGGCCATTTTTCCGTGTTTATATTTTAATTATTTTAATATTAATAATTTGTCTTTGTATTATTCCCACATTCCAATCCCATTCAATGCCCTCTGTAAATTATCCGATGCGGGGCTTTGACCGCATCGGATGTTCACCTGCACTCGTCAGCATTTTTGGGCCTGACGACAATCGCCTGTTACTGGCCCACCTTACGCCCACCTAAGCCTTCCTGACTACCTCCATCGAACCAATTAATTAGTCTTCAATCAACCTACAACCAATAATGTCTTGAATATATTTAAATTGTTCAAATTTAGAGTGTAAGTATAAGTTTAATATTAGAATTGTTAGTTGTCATAACTGGTGACATATAAGAAGTTTTACCCTGTTTTGTGTTTTTACCATTGTTAAGTTCGGTCATCTAATGAACATAAATAACTATCGAGATAGTTAAAAATCTTGATTTTAATCACTAATCGAACAAGATCCCAAAATCAATCAATAAATTACGTTTCGTTAGCTCGATTCGTAAAAGCAACCTTTATTTTTTCTGCAATTGCTGCAACTGTGCACTGGTTTATGATTCCGGCAGTGGAAGTATGCATAAGAGTGAGTACAGTAGACTTTCTCAGAATCCTCATCTAAGATTATGACGGATGTTAGGACAAATTGTGTACGTAGAAGTGCGGAGTCTCATTGCTCTGATTACGCCCTTGGGTGTCTTCCGCAAGTAAAGATACGCCGCATCTCCGGAAATGTCCCGACATGGCTTTCGGCAATGGATCGTGCCGCGCCAATCTAGCTCACAGTATAACTTCAAGATCACAAAGCGAATGACAAGGTTACCTCACTCTCGTTATCCTTATCGCGTTAGCATTAGCGCAGACACCGGGTTTCTCGCGTGAGCAAACCCCGCCCGGCCTCCCGTTTTCTCCTCGATAAGTCGCCGCGCTCTCCGCTCTTAATCGGAAATTGAATTTTAATCCTGTCCGAGCGGGAGAGCGTCGGAATTCTCTCATCACCTTAAAGAATTCCGAGGGCACGACACACGCATACAGACGAATCCGGATCGAATCCGGTGGATCCCGTGATCATCCCCCATTCGAGTAATTCGATTAGTTTTCGACGAAAAAAAAAGAAAATAAATTAAATTAATTCGCAGGATTATAGGACGGTAGGCGGGCGGAGCTTTTCTGGGCAAGAAAGGAAGATGTTGAGTTAAGAGCCCGGTAAAAGCTTTCTCTTCGTTCTTCTCTCTTGCGCGAAGAAAATTCACCGGTGAGGCAGAAGGGCACGCATGTTTAATCGACTGGAATATAATCGACGTTACGCTTTGGAAAAAAGAATCCTAACGCCTGAAGAAAAAAGAAAAAAAAATCGTGTCAAAAGCTTTTAAAAATATATGTAAATGGGGCATTCCAGGCGAATCGATGTGGCTGTAATCTGCGGATAAAATGCCATTTTGTTGAAAATTCATTAGGTTGTCAGATTATTCGACAGAAAAATGTGAACGATAAAGAAAAATTCATAGAGATATCGAATAAGTTCTTTTTTTCCTCAGAGAAATAATTCAAAAACATAAATAAATTTAGGGGCCATAAATAGGTCGATTTGACCCAACGCGACCCCCTCGAATCCACACCTACTTTATATACACTGACACGTATGTCTAAACTGTACCAGGAGGAGAGCCTAAAAATCTATATAGAGACGTCGAATAAAGCAGTCGTCTTCTGCTGCAAGAGGGAATGCGAGATAAGAGGAAAGGGGGAGAGAAAGCTCGGAAGGAGCCTCGTAAAGAATCGTCTGTTTCCGGGTTGGCTCTTCTGTCCTTATGAAGGGACCTCGGGGGTTGAAGAGCGCTGCATACGACGGGAAGAAAACGCAGGACAGGAGCTCAACGTATGGATAAATTTCGACGTTTCTCCCCGACGAACCCACCGTGGAAAAGATAAAGGGGAAAAATACAAGGGCCGCGAATATATATACGCTGCTACATATGAATGTATAAAAATGTGATACGAACGTGGATGCTTACGTAGGAGAGAAGAAAAAGCTCGAGGGAAAATAAGGCTGAGCATGATCGAATCCCAAGAGGTAGCGGAACGCGGAGGAATACGTAAAGACGATTTGAAGTCTCGAGCGCGGGATTTCTCGGAGACCCCCGTCGATGCCACTCGTATTCCATAAATCATAATTATCATACTGGCGTACGCGATCGAGAGTATCGAGGAGCACGTATCAACTTTGTGCACCCTGGTGGAGCTTTGTCGCTGAGATATAAGAATGGGAGTCATCTCGGGAAAAGCTGCAGTTTTTTCAGATTGATTATAGATCTATTTTGCCGCAAAACCATTTAAAAAAAAAACATAATGTTGGGGTGTTCCGTATACGTGCACCCTTCCCCTATCAGCCCATGAAAATGGTCCATAACTTTTTTAATACCCCCGAATTAATTCCTCGAACACCGCGAATAAAAAAACTACTATTCAACCACAAGTGACGACCAAAAATTCCCAAAATCTAATGAATAAATCACCCCCGGGGACGAAGGAGCCCAACCCGAAAAAACCATTCCGCGCGTCCCGTCGAGTCTGAAAAAAAAACCATCGCCAAAGATAATGGACAATACGCCGGGGCAGAAGGTGCCGCGAGCGGGACAAGAGCGCGAACGTGATACCTCAAAAAGAGGAAAAGAAAAAACGGCGAAGCACAGCCGAGGCCCAGGTAGAACGAAAGGCGTTAAAAGATAACGAATTGCCCGGCGGTGCCCAGGACGTCGTGTAGCCGCGGGAGATTTTGATAAAAATTTATAACGTACCGAGATATATTTATTATCTCCAGACACGACGCTCGCTCGTTTCGCGTCGTGGTGCGTAAGTGTGCGAGGGAATGGAGTGGGGGATGTGTAAGTGTGACGCGCTCGTCGGGCTCATCCCCGCGGCGCTCGCGCCGCGCTACCCTTTTTCCTTTCCCCGACCATTTTTCCTTCCATCCCTTTCTCGAGGTGTGGCGTAAACCTTTTCCCGGTGCGCGGCAAGCGCCTCACGTACCGGGGAAAATCCAATGAGGGCACAGCCGCGTGGCTGCTATATGTTATGGTAACGGTCCTCTCGGAACTTCTCTCTCTCTCTCGTTGGTTGAGAAGCGCGCGCCCTCCTCGCTCGCGGCGTTACCACATTGTTTT
This sequence comes from Pimpla rufipes, assembly GCA_963932165.1. Taxonomy (NCBI): domain Eukaryota; kingdom Metazoa; phylum Arthropoda; class Insecta; order Hymenoptera; family Ichneumonidae; genus Pimpla; species Pimpla rufipes. The sequence goes on from OZ010633.1 coordinate 18,299,975, forward strand.
CCAGCGACGAGCGGTAAACTCCTCTATCCACGTGTACTTATCGCCTCGCCCGATCCACCCTTCCGTTTCCCGGTCTCTTTCCTCCATCTCGCTCGCTCCCGCTCGCTTCCTCGTCCGCGGCGACACGAAACCGGCCAAGAGAGAATATTCTTTTCGCGCTGGTCACGTCCGAGTGTTTCACCCCCCCCCCCGAGATGCACAACCGGGCGCGCGCATTTGTGAGGCGCGCAACACTCACGCGACACTTGCAACACGTCTCGACATATTCATCCGGGTATGAGGAAAACCCGCGCGTCGTTATCGAGCGGCTGACTGTGGCTGACGAATGTCCGGCGCTCGGACGGTGGTTTTCAACTTTTTATTGTGTAAAAAAAAATTGGGGCGTCTGACTCATTGTGGAGTCTACTACTTAACTGGGAGAAAAGATTTGTCGGGTTTCTCGACAAATTGTTCCGGCCTGGCGATAATAATTTGTCATCACGTGCGTCATTAACAGCTGACTAAACCTCCACGTCCACACGATGGTTTTGAATTTATGTAAAAAAAATGGTACGTCTGTCTAATTATGAAATTTACTACTTAACCAGGCAAAAAGATTTCTCGGTATAACCAACGAATTATTTTGGCCTGACGATAATGATTTGTCAGCCTGACAAAAATATTTGGGCTCTCACTGCGATTTCCCTGTGTGTATTTTTTATTTTAAGCAGCCCACCCGTCAAACACAAATTCCTGTAACACTGACGTCTCATCCCCTCCCCTCGTCGTTTTCACACAGCCCGCAATTGAGTAACCGGGCCTCGAGTAAATATAAAAAAAACCCTCGATAAATTTTCCCCAACGCCTCTTCTCCCCATCGCCGGAGCATTATCAACACAATTTTTAACGCGCTCAAGCGCCCGGACACGCCGTTTACGTCGGCTCTTATGTCCGGTCGAAATGGCCTTTCGAATTTGTCGAGGTGCGATTTTCCGCGGCACGCGCCCTTACCACGGTGAAAAATAAAATTTGTCGACTTTGCGTTATCGCCCCGAGTCTCCCGCGCGACCCGCGCGCACACAGAACCCCGACCCCCCTCTTCGCCTCCTCGTTCAGTGTCGCACATACCGCGTGCTTCTTTGTCCCTGTATCTTTCGCTGTGCACTCAACGGACCGTCCTGTGTGTGTTTCAAACACCGTCGTGTCCACGTGCGCGCCGACGCTGTTCCTCGTGTATCTGGCTCTATGTAATACACAGGGCTCGTGCGGTATACTTGGTTGGGTAAAGCGGAAGGTGTACGCTCGCCAGGACAGGAGGCGAGCTTGCCGAGCGCAAGCAACCACCACACCCCCCCCCCCCTCCCCCTCCCCCCACCTCCCTCCGCCCCGGCAAAGCGCCTCGCTCTACTGCGTCGCCCCAGGATCGATTTATTATCTCGATACCAGAGGGAGAGAGAGAGAGGCAGGGATGCCTCCCGAATGTGTGCGTCACGTGTATATCTGCACGGACGGATACGTATGGGTGGGTAAAGGTTTTTACGACCCACCTACCTGCATCCTGGTATTTATCATCACAGCGGAGATGGTTCGTACGTCGTCCACAACGACGACCAAGATGACGTACACACACACACGGTGTACGTATGGGGCGTTCGTGCTCGCCGAAGTCGTCGAGTATACCCGCAGCGCGTATGTAGCAACGAGCGGGCATAAAGTCCTTTGAAAGTTTTCGCAACGGTTCGAGATCCCGACCGAAGTGAACCACATACAAAAATTGTACCCGCCATAATTTTTCAACGCGTCTATCCTCCCGACGATGGCCCCGAAAAATTGCGGAGTATCTTGATGGAAAAAAAATCTCGGTCATTGACACGTGGAGCACAGTGATAAAAAGATGTTTGACAGTATTGGAAATGCGTCACCTAAAATCTTGAGTTGCGAAATTAATTTTTGCAGGTTTATTCTTGGCCTGTGATAGGCTGTGGTCAATCAGTGAGATCAGAAACTAGATCGTGGGCTGAAACTTTTTGTCTCACTTCGAATCTGACGTAAGGAGACCCGGGTGTTTGATCACCCGAAAAAAGAGGGATGTTTGATCACCCCAGTGTGTTCAGGGGTGGCATTGAACGACTTAAGAACAATCATAACGGTCGAAAGTGGATAACGTGTCAAAAATTATGTCAAAAGATCGATTTCACTTGTCTCTATTCAATTTTTTCCCTCGACTCTATGGAGCGTGTAGCATTAATCAGCAATCCTTTCCCTGACCTTGTTCTGACGAAGCACCAACGTCAAACGTCATCGTTATTGAATACGTCGCGGAAGGGTGTGGAGTGCGCGGAGTATGGCGCACGGTCGTTGCGACCCTGGGGTAAGTGGCATGAACTACCGCGGTGCCGGGCTGTTGCTACTGCCGGTGCATGCTTCTGTATACGAATGACGTTAGCCTAAGCACGTGAGCAGGGGTTAGTGGCATTGACGCCACGACCGACACGCCAGAAGCACGTGTGGACTGCACCGCGCAACCCTACCGGATATAGCAGCTCTCTTAAAGATAGCGAGTGCCCGTAGAAACGAGAGACGTGAAACGTGGTACACCACCGCCCGAAAGAATTAGCCCGGTGATTCTGGAAGGGCCGTTCGAGTACTTCGTTGTTGAGCTTCTCCTCATCCTCGTCTACTTTCTCTGTACTCTCCGCCCTTAGCGTTCCACACCACTTCGCTCCCACCGGTGTCGGCTTCTCTCGGCGTTAATAAGCTATGTCGTTGGTGACACTCTCTAAGTATCAGGTACAGCGATTTCTACTCGCGTCAGTCTTGCTCATCCCTACATAGGAATACAGAAGTGGACGTTGTGTACCCGGAGCTAAATATACACTCGAAGTGGGACAACAAGATATTCTTTGATTCGTCAAACATTAGGTTTCCTGCAGGTCGATACTTAGCCTAGTCAACGTTGAATGGAGGATGAAGCCTTCCGGGTATGGAACTGATTGTGACCAACATTTTGTGTTGTTTTTATAGACAACCCTACAGTCGTCAAACACTCGTTGAGTCTCTCGGGCTGCAATTCCTACTCGACCCAATCTTGCTCATCCTTATACGGGAAATATAGTAGAACCTAAGAATACAATCGATAAGTGGGATAACAAGTTATTCTTAAATACGTTAAAAACTGCCTACTAATTGTAAATTAAAATCTGACCACTTATCAATACTTAGCGTGGTTACCATTGAACGGAGAAGGCAACCTTCCCAATTGTGGAACTAATAGTAGCGAACATTTTGTTGTTGGTTTTACATCCAACCCAAGTCTCTCGCACAGCAATTCCTACTCGACCCAATCTTGCTTATTTCTATACGGGAAGTACACTTGAACCTGAATGTACACTTGAAGTCGGATAACAAAAGATATTCTTAAATTCGTTAAAAATTGAGTATCCACTAATCAATACTCAGCCTGTAGTCACCATTGAACGGAGGACGCCACCTTCCCAAAGTGGAACTAATTATACCCAATATTTTTTGTTCGTTTCAATCGACCTCATCGACCTCAGAAATATTTTTTTTTCAAAACATCAACTTTTAACCTATACCATTGTTCTCAAGTCGCATATTCCACCACAGAAAAACAATGGTTAAAAAGCCTTTTTACTTCAAAAAACAAAATTTGCGCCGTTCTTTTCTGCTCATTACTTAAACAACTGCTCGTTGGTTAGTGACGAGTTGCAGGCAACCCGAAAGCCAATGAGAGGACGAACAGCATGACAACAATACTTATATCGAAAATGCGAGATATTTTATCCACCGCTTTTTTTAAGAGAGAACCCAATTCACTCAATAAATCACCCCCACTGCAATTTCTACACGACCCAATCATTCTCATCCCTCTACAGGCAGAATCCTCGAGCCTAAAATATACCCTCGAAGTGGGATAACAGGATATTCTTAAATTCGTTAAAAATTGAGTGTCCACTAATCAATACTCAGCCTAGTCACCATCGAAAGACGGATGCAGCCTTCCCAACGTGGAACTAATTGCGCCCAACATTTTTCCTTTCTCCCGCTAACCCAACATTCCTCGAATTTCCCTCACGCTCATTTCACGACGGATGAGTAACGAAGGGCCCTGAAACAAGAATAATGCGAAGACGAGCACAATAAGAGCTGCCGAAGCTCGCACAGGGTGGCGGAGCGCGCCGCGCGCGAGCGGGGTGTACACGGCGGCGGCGGTTGGGAATACGGTGGGGGGTTGGTTATTGGCGCGCGCCTTCGAAATCTCAGACTCGAACCACCTTTGGCTGCCGGGCGGTTGCTGGTGGTAGTGACGCTGGCGGGCTGTGCGAACGCGTCCCCCTGCTGTATCGACCGTCCATGCAGCCGACGACGACAAGACGCGACCATCGCACCCTACCACCACCGCACGGGGATGTTCTCTTCGCCGCGGTGCCGCGAGGGTGCCGACGCCTGCGCAACTCGCGGCCGGAGCTCTCACCCGACGCCAGTTTGTCGGGAGTCGAAGCAACGGCAACATCGAATCCAGGACGCGCCTCGAAAGCGCTCGTCGTGCCGGAGCGGAGCGAGCGAGTTCCTCGGTGTCGGTGAAACGAGGGGGATAACAAAAAACATCCCGCTTCGTCGGTTCGAACCTCTCGCGAGGGCCGCGTGTGTCAGGACGAATCGCTTCTGTCAGGATTCGCAGTGTCGGTCGTCGGGCCTGACAGTCCGGAACATTTCTGGACCACCGGATGTGCATATTGAAGGGAAGCTGACGTTCAATTGTTCGGTGCAGTGTGCGGTGATCCAGAGACACCGTGAAGTCGGCTTGGGGGTCGAAAAAAAAATAGAACGACGATACAGTCGACGGTGGACCACGGGAAATGAGGGCTGTGTCGTTTTTTGTGTCCTAACAAAATGTCTCGCTAGATGCATCCCGGTTCGAAGGGTCCGTTAATTAGCGTTAAGCCTCGAGGTCAAGGCCGCGACAGTGAGGACGTTGGCAATAAAACGGGAAATTGATTACCGACCAAGCCGGGGGGTGGCCCCGTGTGTTATTTAACAGTCGCGAGCCGGGATGCTGGACCGATACAGCCACCCGAGTTGACACCCCGTGGAAGACCGTGGCAGGCTATCGGCTATTGATAGCTCCGCATGGTGATGACTCTGAGGGACTTTGTCCAGCGACGACGCGGAGATGCAGCGACCACGGGAGACTCGAGTCATGTGAAAAGGATCGATGAGCCCGCAGGAAACGTCAGTGGCCGTGGTGGATTGCTTCCGTCCCAGTCAGCATGAGGAGTCGTCTTGATTCCGTTTTTTCCGCCTCCTCCACGGAGACATAAAGACAACCCCGACGTTCGCCCGACTGCGCTTCAGGCTGACGTCCACGCGTCACACAAAAACGCAAACAAAAATACGCGTATTTCCAGCGAAATCTTCGTCTCGCGATCTCTCATCGCGGGCAACTGCGCGTCGATCTCCCTGACTCTCGTGGATTTATCAGTGTTATATCAGTGTCGGGTGAGGAAGATCGAATGGGCAGCGCGATTGGACGCAGCGCGAGTGACGTGTGACAATGTGACACCTACGGGGACGATAGATTGACCGAGTCTATTAGCTCTGAGCGTCGCTCAACCGCGAAGACCTTGGGACTTGAAGGACTCCCTCGTGTTCCAAGGATCGGGCGTCTCGCGATTTTTACTCCACACGTTTTTGTCCGCAACTCCACTGCCAAATAAGTCCGGTGATCTCGAAGGGGAAGCGCGTTCTGGTCTCTCGATTATTCTCGGCAAATCCGTCTCGCGGGATCGCGAACGAAATGTGGCGCACGTCGAGGCATCGCGGAGCTTTAATTCCCGAGTTCTTGCGCGCCGTCGATTCCGCCGACGTCTATCGCGAGATCGGCGAGCGTGCGATCGGGGCCGAAATCGTCTTCGCGTAAAGAAGCCGGATGAGAGTCCGGCTTAGAAAGGATTTCCGTAGGAAACGAGGCGAAGGTCCGCGGACGGACCGAGCGGTTTGCCGGTGGGCCATTCGGGGGATGTTATATAGCCGGTGAGGCGCACGTCAACGAGGATCGAGAAGCGAGATAACGCGTTCCGGGCTGCCGAGGGATAACGCGCATCTTTGTGTCCCAAATGGAGTGGAACCAGAGGGGTCGAACGTAGGAAGAGAAAGATCCACCCCTGAGCACATAATTATAACTCACGGCCGGACGCGCGCGCGACGCGGGGGGTGGAGGGAACAACAAGACGGACGGTCGGGAGTGTTGAGCGAAGAGGCAATCAAGATCGCACAAATCACGCTTTATTCGCGTCGTTAAGTTCGTATACCATTTACATCCGAATCGCTCGTCAATTCGTCGACGGCCGAGGGTCGATCGCGAAATAAGAGATACGAGAGCAGCCATCGATATTCCCCCATGCGAAAACAAACTCTCGCGCACTCGACGCCGCGCGCTGTACGTCACGCTGAAGATTCCAGAGAGTCTGCGGCGAGCGAGCGTTAATAACGCCAGAGAGCGCGCGATCGATCTTCCTGAGGAATCGATTTTCGATCCACCCGCGGGGCTAATAACATCCGATTTGACGCAACTGCACGTCGAGTGCATTGACTGACGCAGCTGCTGCTTCGAATGAAAGCGACTCGCGAGTTGTTGTCGGTCTCGCTGACCCCGTGTGAACGCGGATCTGGATAATCGACGTGTTTGACGGTCAAGAGACTCGGGATCCTCAGGATCCGTGAAACAGCTGGCACTTCAAACGTCAGAAAAAACAGCCGCGAGGCTAATAACATCCGATTTGACGCAACTGCACGGCGAATGCGTTGACTGATGCAGCTGCTGCTTTGAATGAAATCGACGTGCGAGTCGTTGCCGGTCTCACCGACCTCGTATGATCGCGGATCTGGATAATCGACGTGTTCGACGGTCAAGAGACTCGGGGTCCTCAGGATCCGTAAAACGGCTGACACTTCAAACGTCAGAAAAAAACTGCCTTCGCCGGTGGATAGAAGCCGGCGAACCATCCCCTTTTCGGCTTCAGCTGTAATCACTGTCCGGTCCTCCAGAGCCGAAGCGAAGAATCAAACAGACGGGGAGCGGTGGCGGAGCTCATCCACGGGGCTGGAGAGAGAGAAGGACCAAGCTCACCAGGACCGTGCCCAACGGCGCTTCCAAAGTTCGGCTATTTGCCTTTCAAAACGCTGACTTGATAATGGGCCAGAAGCGCTAACTTTCGGCTACAATCTGCCGGGGCATTTCGCCTCCGTTCGAAGAGCGCAGCTCGCCGAGTCGGCAGCCCCGGAGTTGCCGCGTCGAGTGAGTCCCGGGGTGAGAGAGAGAGAGAGAGAGAGAGAGAGAAGGAGAGAAAGAGAGTGAGGTTTACAGTGTGGAAAGGAGGTAAGAAGAGGGATTGAGGGGGGTGAGTGAGTTACCTCGGCAAACACGGCGGCGTTGATCGACGAAGGTACACACGGGGGTTATCCTGCGCTATCCAGAGATGGTGAATAACGTGTGAAAGTGTCTCTCGGTGTGCAAGTGTCTCGGTGTGCGCGGGTATGATTGACACGTTCTAGTCATAAGGTCGGATGTACAACCGCAAAAAGTGGGTACAAAGTCGTCAGGAGGATCCACGGCGATATTGATTCCGCCGGACGAATGTCTCGCGAGAATGACGAGATCTTGGAAGCCGTAGGATCAGAAGCAGCAGTCGAGGACACGCGGCTACGTGTCGATCAGACGAGGCTACGTGATACTGAAAATTGGTTGGTTCCAATGGGACCTGCAGGCACGGATTCGTCGTACGGCTGGGCGTGACCGTGGGAGCGAAAGAGATAGCCGGCCAGTGGGAAGAGAAAGTACAGAGGGTAACACGGGTGAAGCGAGGCGGGAGACACTGGCGATACGTGACGCCTGGAAAATGATCAGGAGGACGAAAAGAAGCGGAAGGAGTTCAGGCAAGACAGAGCCAACGAGACCAGCGTGCGAGACGAGAAGGACCCGAGCAACGTGTGCAGCTCGCAACTGCTGAGACGATGCGCCGCCACAACCGCGTTCAACCAGCCAAAATGTCGATGGCCCAGGCTGTGAACGGCTGGCCGCTGCCGTTTGTCCTGGTTCAGGTGGTCCTGGTGATTCTGGCGGTGGTCCCGATGGTCGCGAGCGGCGACCTCAATTCGCGGACGGTCAAGACGAAGTACGGCGATCTCAAGGGCGTGATTGTCAAGCTCGAGCGCAATCTCGGTGGCGTCGAGGTGTTTCGCGGGGTGCCCTACGCCTCGCCGCCGGTCGGCAGCCTGCGCTTCATGCCGCCGGTGAACGGCGCCCCGTGGCACGGGGTCAAAGTTGCGGACAAGTTCGGGCCGGTTTGCCCGCAGAAGCTGCCGGAGCTGACGAACCAAATGCCACCCGGCAGAATGGAGTACCTGAGGAGACTGCTGCCTTTGCTTCGCAATCAGAGCGAGGATTGCCTCTACCTCAACATCTACGCTCCTGCGCAAGGTATGTGTCTGTGTGTCTGTGCGGCGGTTATATGCGGCTTTCGCTATCTCGACGCTTCTGGGACGACCCGTACGCTTGGTGCGCCTGCACCGGGGAACACAGCGCGAGGGCCGCGCGGAGAGATAGGGAGACAGAGAGAGAGAGGGAGATTTAGGAGGGTTTTGCCTTTTGCGCCGCGGGTCTATCTCACGTGTAGAGTCGAATTAAGCCCCGGCAGCCGGGCAGAGTCAAGCGCCCGCGCGCTTCGACATTCCGGGTCAACTATGTCCGACGGAACGTACCGGCTCCATCAACCCAGATTCGCGATAGCTCCCGCTGGAAGGAGCGAGGGAGACGCGCGGCACGTGAACTTCTCATTCGCACGACCCTCCGCGGGTTGCACGGCCCGAAGAGCACCGCGTCTCCTCTCCCCCTGCCCTATTCTCATCGCGGCCTACCGCGCGCAACGTGAACTCGGCGGCGAAATAATTGCACTGATCGAAACTCGTGATCGGTCTTCTCGCCTATCTTTCTCCCTCTGTCCCTCTATCTATGTATCCCGTGGAAAATCGCTGTGCACGAGCGAGGCCTGCGGATACTTTGGATGGTTAAGCCATATTGTGCGATGTCAAGGGAAGACTTGATGCTGATTTTTTTAGGTAGTTGTGAAAGCTGTTATTAATTCCAGTGCCTGGATGACATCAGAGGTCTGACGAATATGAGAAACCTTGATGGTCTTGTTAGCTCATACTCCTTAGGTATGCTGTAGTTGGAAACTAGGCATTAAGTGATACGAAACTCACCTATTTTTAATGTTAGATACATTACCATCAGTGCAAATGCTAATTTTTTAGAAAGCTGTAAAAGCCACTAGCAATTCGAGCGCCTTGATGACATCACAGATCTGGCAACAATGAGAAATCTTGATGGTCTTGTTAGCTCGAACTCGTTATGTACTATAGTTAGAAACCAGGTATGAAATTTCATATCAAACTCGCCTACATTTTCAATGTTGGATAAGTTTCAAACAGTGCAAACGTTACACCTTCTTGATGTCAGAAATAGCACCGAAACTTTTGACCACCGACTCTGTAGGTTTAGCGTCGCGGATTTGACACAGTGCAGCCAACCTGGAATCAATCCCACACTGTTTTTCACTCCCGACCGTCCGCGATGTTTGGCGCTCATTCGAAATCGCATTCCCCCCGTCTGCATGGATCGGCAGTCGCCCCGCCGTTTGGCCATACCCACGGTAAATAGAATTCGAAGCTACAGATGAATGAGCCGCGATCGTGAGCCGCCATTAAGGTAGTTAGTAGGGTAGCATAACGAGCGTCGTTCAAAGCTACCGTGTTTTCCGCCATCGAGTCATGTGAATTATACGTAACGCGGCGAGCGCGTATAGAGCGGCGGTATAGTAAATGGAATTGTGGGCGAAGGTAATTCGGCGGATTCCCTGTGGGAGCTTTCTGCGGACACGGTTGTTTTAATGCGAAACGAGGGGCTGGGGAAGGAAACGGCCAGCACATAGGAGTCCGGTGTATCGCGTGCTCGTATAAAGTATAAAATGATTTATTTCCTCCTCCTCGTTACAGTCCATTTTCTGTCCTTGATGGACTATGATGCCCGGAAAGTGTCTTCTACATCCCATCCAGTTGCGTCTGATTACCCCACGTTACCCAACACATTATTATCGCTCGTATCTCGTGCACTAAAAGCGCTACGCATCTTTAACAACTCTACAATGTTTTTTTTTTTTTGTACAACATCCAACTCAGTAAAACAATAGTGACAAAAATGACCAAAACCCGCTGCACTTTTGTGACCGCAGCGAAGTTAAAATCGCATGAACTCGTGGGGTGGGTCAGGCCAAGCGTAACGAACGGTTTTTACACGTCGCCTGACGGATAACTGAGGGTTTCCACGAAAGAGTAAAATTTGTTCACAATGCAGCGACTTATTCCGGCGGCTGGTGGGATTTGCCGGGGGATTTTCGAACACCCGCGCGCCCCGGGGCGGCCGGTCCAACCAATTCCGGGGCTGCCAGTGGCAAGTGCAGGTCTCCGTGGGCTGTTGGCTGGTCGACTGGCCAGGACCGTGCAGCCGCCAAATCACTGCCCTCGGATGCGTTAGTTCTCTCTCTCTCTCTCTCTCTCTCTCTCTCTCTCTCTCTCTCTCTCTCTCTCTCTCTCTCTCTCTCTCTCTCTCTCTCTCTCTCTCTCTCTCTCTCTCTCTCTCTCTCTCTCTCTCTCTTTGCCTTTCTCGTCCTCCCTCGTCCTCTCTCTCTCTCTCTCTCTCTCTCTCTCACTCCCTCGTTCCATTTCAGTATAATAACTCAGGCAGGCACCCAGGGGCACCTCGCGCGACCCATTGTCGAGAAACGCAAACAAAGAATCCATGAAAACGCCCATTAATTTGGAGATTTGAATGGGGAAGTGTTATTTTATAGCCGGGCGTATTCGTTCGTCGGCGATAAATTGAATACGTGACCAACGGCGGAATACGCGTGCACCACTCCTCTATGTCCTTTCTCGGCGCTCACTCTCCTTGCATTCTAGCGTTTATTCGTTTACTTCTTCGCCGGGTGCTGTCGGAACAACAGCCGGACCGCCGTGCGCGCGCGCTCGCTGCACCCTCCCGACACCCCGGGAACTCGCAACCTTTTCGTTCCGGCATTCCGCGCTCCCGCTATTTTCGCGAAACGTGATGGAACGCCGAGAGCCCGAGACGAGCTTAAAAGCAAAGGGGCTACGTGCGGCTTAACGCGGGTTATCTCGTTTGTGAACGAAATTCCGAAATTGATAGCCGCACAAAGGGGCGGGCGTTCGTTTGTATCGCTTCCGGTCAGGGCTCACAGGGTCCTAAATAGAAGACCAGACATTGTTCCAATTTTTTTTTCTTTTTTTTTCTTCTTTTTTTAAAGGGCCATCTGGTACCCGCGTATTACAAGAGTTGCAAAAACACCGAATAACATTTTCCGAGTACATATGTCACGGGGGCACAAAGAGATGTGGCCAGGAAAAATAGGAGCCGCGGACGAGCGTGGATCAAGTACGAAAAGGGCGCTCGCCCTAAAAACTATTTTCCCGCCGTACCGAGGAAAGTTTGACGGGCTTAACGTAATTTACGTTTTTTCCTCTCTTCGAGTCTCCATCCCTCTTCATAGAAAACCTCCCCCCATCTACCCCCGACGGCCCCCTCCCCCCACCCTTCCGCCCGTGGTCCCCTCCCCGTTCCGTGCGCACGATAAAACAAACTTCGTTACGGCTTGCTCGGAGCCTCGTAACAACAAGTAGGAACTTTACGAGATCGCGAGCGAGTGGGAGAGAGAGAGAGAGGCGAGAAGGGGGAAGGGGGAACGAGAGGGACAGCGACGACAGAACAGGGATCGCCGGTGTTGGCGGAGCGAGAGGGAAAACGGGGAAAGCACGGAAGCGCGGGAGTTGGGGGGGGGGGGGGGGTGGGATGAGAGAAGGAGGGGAGCACGAGGATTGCGTATTCGTGGCAATTCCTGGATCAGGGAAAAGAAATTGCATTTAAATGGGCCATGCTAATCCGAGGGTATATAAGAGGCATAAAATTCTTGCGGAGCTTTCTCTCTTTTTATCCACCTATATCTCGGTTTTTTCTCTCTCACTCGCGATGGGATACTACGCGATTATCTTATGCAAACACGAAAAAATTCTATTCGCTTTCCTATCTCCCTCGCTATCTCCACCTTCTTCCTCCTCCTCCTCCTCTTCCTCTTCTTACGCTCGCTTATTTTTTTTTCTTCCTTTTTCACTTCTGATTTGCGAGTTTTATGACGGCTCAGCGTATCTCGTGACACTCGCGGACCATCCCGTCCGTCCACCGGAGATTTATTTGCGAAAAAGATTTCCCGCGGTGTTCCAGTTTCGATAGACGAGAGCGGAAGAGGCGACGTCGCGGTATCGATGACCTTTTTTTTTCAGGATAACGATGTTTCCATGGGAAATTGGTGTCCACCGGTCACACTTCCGACGGTAACCTTTCTAAATATAGCTAGTAGGCCAGCGGCGACGGCGGTGGCAGCCAGTGGCTCACGTGACAGAACGTGCGGTGCCTGTGTGAGCCCTACGACTCGAGCCTTGGCCCCGGGAGTTAATTATTAAATTTAATTAAAGTACCGTCGTCGCTCTCGTCGCGCCGCGCGCGCCGTAGCAGCCGCACCTCGCACTACACTGCATACATCCTATACCTGCGCCAAGATAGCGGTAGTTTAGTACTTGAGGTTTCTGTCTCGATTGCACCGGAAACTAAATGCATTTTTTTCTTTTTTTTTTCGTAGCCCGGAGTTCCTGTTACGGGAAATGTTCGATTTAAAACTGTTATTTCGTTATTCGTTATTTCCTTTTATTTTATTTCTATCAGAAAATTGCTTACATTTCTCTACAAATCCAAAAATTGGCTGGTTATGATATTGAATTACAACCCTTCGTTTTCCTCTACCAAATTTCGGAAAAATTTTCGAGCTGCCCGGGGAACAAGTTTCCCGTCCGCCATCCACAATTCATTGACATCCTATTTTCACGAGACCTTCCATCGAAAGTGCACTAATACCACGACAACTCGCATACGATTCGCCGACCCACAGACGCCATAATACAAACACCTAAGAGACTGAACAGTGCTCCACACTTTTCTCGATTTCCGCCACTCCGAAGCGACGTCTCCCCCCCTCCCCCCCCCCCGCGTCCCCCGCGTTTCTATATCTTGTATCGAATCGAAATCGCGGCTTTTCTCACACCTCTCGCCTCTCACGTCGCGCCGTGGAGACCCAGGCGGCGGCGGCAGCAGCAGCCTTCGTGGGATTCGCGGAGCCCACCCGCCACCACCTCGGGCTATCGGTTTCGCGGCCTCTTTCGAGATGAGAGGATAGAGCGGGTACATTCCCAAAAGCCAGCAGAAACGACCGTGGGAAGAGGGAAAAGGAGAATCGGGCGAGGTGTGAGAGCGGCGGGTGGGTGGGGGGTGGGGGGGGATGAGGTGAAGGGGGGAGGGGGGGACCGCGGTGCTACGGAATCGCTTCGAATGGAAAACAGGCAGAAAGCGAACCACTCGGGAACCGGACACGACTTTTCAATTCCGCAGGGGTCGCATATAGGGGTTGCATTCTTCGTTCCTCCGACTCTAAACTCCCTCCCCTTTCCACCCTCCGCCCCTGCCCCCTTCCCGAACCATCCCGGGCAACCCCTCCCCACCCCACATCCCAACACGAACCAGTGGAGAGGAGCCGGACCGACGAAATCCCGATCCAGGACTCCCCAAATGCCCACACATGTATATACACGTATTATGCGCGTATGTATATACATATAATATGTATAGATACACACATATCCAGTTAAAGCATTTTGGTTTCCAGCGTAACGCGGCGAAGCTCTCGCGACTCGCCAGTGCGGAGGAATCCAAATTCCTCCGGCTGTAACAACGACTCGTGCGGGCGTAGGAATGTAGCGCGGCTACGCCGGCTGGTTTGTGCGAAGCTTTCAAGACCCCCTTCACCACCCCACCCACCCTGCGTCATCCGGGGAAAATCTCCTCTCCAGGTTATGCGACAATCAAATACATACATTCATAGCGAATAACTGTGGTCAGTAAGCAATGCGTTGCCGAGAATAAGAGACAGAGAGAGAGAGAGAGAGAGAAAGAGAGAGGGAGAGCCTGGAGGGTACGTGAAGTGCGAGACAATTAAAAAATATGCATTAAACATGGGGCCATAGAGAGTAGATAGCAGAGAGAGAAAGAGAGAGGGAGATATATATCATTTGCCAGGAAGACCAGACGTTGGGTCTTGCAGGAGACGTGGGAGTGGCGGAGCTGCTGGTTGTATATACGGACGCGCAGTGGTACCCGGTGATGCGCCAGAGGCTGTTCGTCTACCCCCAGAAACCACTCTCTAACCAACTCGCTCCTGCTTGCTCTCTGGTCTTTATGTATCCCCCAGTCTATACCGTCGTGTCTCTCTCTCTCTCTCTATCTCTCTCTCTCTCTCTCTCACTTCCTCTCGCGAAAGTCACCAGGGACGTACGTAGCTTCGCGTATAGAGCGTTAAATTCTATCAGGAAGTTTAACTGGTCGAATCTCGTGGTACGTACAGGCAGCAGTACGTAGTACGTACGTACTATGTATTAGAAACCGTGGGATATAACCCGAGGATCCTCGGAGATCTCCCCGCGGAGACTCCGCACCATGTAACCGGGAGAAACTTTTGTGTACCGATGATTATCGAGTTATGGGAGATGTTTTTTTTTTTTTGTTGGTCGGGAAACCGAGTGCATTGTGGGTTTTGCGGGGGAAATTATTTGCCACGAGGGGTGGACGGAAGAGTGGAAGAAGAGTGGAGTTGATGTTATGTTCTTTTCTTGAATATTGCCGAAGCTGTTTAATGATTTATCATATGTTTTTTAGTATTTTATATTGGTATTTTATATTTATATTTATTTTATATTTAATACTAGTTACTTAGTATTTTTTAATTAGAAACCGTGGGATATAACCCGGGGATCCTCGAACATCTCCCCGCGGAGACTCTCCAGGTGAAAAAATATATATGGTTTATATATAGTAAATAATATTATACTCCATATTAAATTTGTATACAATAAACATATAAATAAAAAGACTCACAATTGTGTATACGGTCTGCATATAGTCAGTGCATAATTCAGCATGAATTCTATATATATAATTTATAAAGTTCTTATATCTTCTAGACATAAATTAATGATCTGTATGTTCATTATATACAAATTTAATATCGAATATATATGCCCAATTCCATACATGAACGCTATATATAATCTGTATATAAAAGATATATTTTTTTTTTACTTGGGTATGTAACTCGGGGAACATTTGTGAATCGCTGGTTATTGAATTATGGCAGATATGCTAATTAATGCATGTTGCTAATTAATTAGTGTAAAACAATGTAGACCGATATCAAAAAATTATTTCCGTCTCTCTCTATTTCTCTTCAAAAGCCTGTCTTTATCTGCAAACGAATAAAGCAGAAGCAACAGGGATTACGCGGATGCGCCGCATAAACATACAATCCAACTTGTTACCGCAGTGTTTCAATAACGAGATGACGTAGGGCCAAGTTGGAACGTCTCTGTTTTTTTTTGCTTCCTCCATCGGTGCAGGTTCACCTCACATTCTGGTATGTTCGTCTTTCCTTTATTTATCTACGTCAGTGCAGATACTGCAGTGAAAGACAGGAATGATGGTTGAGGGCCGGGTTGGTGCAATGTCGCAACCAGCAGGGTCTAGATGCACAGTCGGGAGACATTTGTCTCCCGCTCTGCATATTGAAGAATTCTATGCATCCGTTAGTGACTCTGCGCGAAGTCGCTCACGTACACGCGGCGGCGAGGGGGGTGGGGGGAGGCATAGAAGCTGGATATCTCACGGGGCAGGATGGCAACAGAGAAACAGGAATTTCTGCCGCCAGTGGTTAGGTCTGCGTATGCACAGACAGCGCGGTTGCAGCCCCAGAGCTAGTGAGGCGGCGCGGAACATTTCAGTGCGGCGGAATAACGCTCAGAATGTTGGGTTAGGTTGTGGGCTTCGAGAAACGAATTTCCATTCTGCAATTTTGCGAATTTCGTTAGTCTTTGTTCGCGTTATTAATTCTACGGGTGGTGGGGGTCGTCAATGTCGAAAAAGCACCGAAAGGAAATTACACAACCTGTATAATATAATTATTCAGTAATTAATGTGGCTCGATCGATGGTTTGTGTCAACCACAAATTTGGCGGAAATTTGTATATTGTATTCGAGAATTAACAATTTTGTGCACATAAACTGTAATAAATATTATGGTATAAAGAAATTGTTTTTCTGTTATTGAAAATTAAATTTTCAATGACATAAAAATTAAATTTGAAAATTAAATTTTAACTAAAAAGCTTAAAAAAGTAATTAGAGTAATAAAAATAAAAAAATAAATGGGTGAAAAAAATGTAATTTATAAGCCGGACATTTTCGAGCGTCGCGTTCGTGCTTCACCTCCGAATTGCACGCAGTTCGTACATTTCCCGAATCAAACGGGTCAGTTAAGGGTCATTGAGACAAACGGGTTAAATGAGACGCGAAAACGAATTACGTCGGGCCGATTGGGGGCGTAATTAAAATGCGCCCTCCGCAGCTCTGCAGCCTCAGACCCGGTTTCTCACCCCGTCGTGGAGTTGCTATCCTCTTGCTGCTCGCTATTCCCCGCGTCAAACAACCCCCATCGGGAGCCAACAGCGAGGGCGCAGTACTCATTATTACGCGATGAGGCGAGACTGCCAAACTCGGGCTTCAGTGGCTTCTGGCTTTTCCACCGTACACTGGGCTTTTATATATTCAGTACATACACTTATATATATACATGTATTATCCGACAACCGTTGAGAATATATTCTGCCGAGGTCGTTACATGCGCGCACCCACCACGCTTTGCAGAATTCGCTCCTTCCCTGCGAACAAATTTAAGTGTGTACTACTTTCACTAATAGACTTTATATTATCTTAGCCACGAAAGGCGGCAACGCTTCCACAGCCAAGTAATTTAAAATACGTCTTAACATATTTTCTACACATATTTACGAAAAATATCAGTTCATTCTCATTTTTAATTCCACTTTATTTTCCGAACACGGAAAACTTTGTCTGGTAATAATTACCACAGTTATTATAATAAATTTGGTTTATTCTACCATTATGACGATTTTTGCAACGTCTATCTACTTCATTAGTTGACGAATTTTTCTACAAGTATTAGAAAAATCGTCAGACCAGCGGAATAAGCCGAGTGTGCTACAGTAAATGTGGTAACGATTACCAGAAAAATGTGTTCGTGAAGGATTTACAAGCGTATCGCTCGTTAGACATTTTTAATTCCACATTTTTTTTTAACACAGAAAACTTTGTCTGGTAGTGATTACCACAGTTAGTATAGTAAATTTGGTTTATTCTACCATTATGACGATTTTTGCAACGTCTATCTACTTCATTACTTGACGAATTTTTCCACAAGTATTAGAAAAATCGTCAAACTAGCGGAATAAGCAGAGTGTGCTATACTGAATGTGATAACGATTACCAGAAAAATGTCTCCGTGAAGGATTTACAAGAGTATCGCTCGTTAGTCGTATCCAGCTTTTCAGGAATCTTCAATTTAAAAAAAAACGTGCGAAAGCAGAGGTCGCTATTTTTTTCGCACTCAAAGTGAATCTCGCCAAAGCCGCCTCAATATTCAATCTCCGCGAACCCCGGCGAGGGGGCGGAACACTTGAATTTGATCGAGGTCTTTTCCTCCGAAGGCCGCGTTTAAGGCGCCATCGTTCCGCATTTTTGTTTCGCACGCCGCTACTTTTTTCCGCGTTACGAGTCCCCTCTGGGGTCTCCTCGAGGAAGGAGGCGACGACGACGACGACGACGACGACGACGGTTTTGCCATATCATAAATCGCGGGTCGTGGATGCCCGGGACTGCCGGACACGTTGGCCCGAGTCCGCGTGCGTCCTTATCCGACAAATCCTTTCGTCCAATTCTCAACCCTGACTGTTATGGCCGCACTTTCCAGACGGTATAGCTATACACAAAAGGCCGGGATATCCCGGCACCGCTGCCGGTAAAACGGTGGTGTTTTTTTTTTTCGTGCGCTGTTTCCGCCGTCGTGGAGCGGGCGAAAAACCTTGGCCCGAAGATTAGGGTTCTTATTTTCTTATAAGAAGGCCTAAATCGCTTGGCACCTCGTTGGTATATCGCACGGTGCGGCCACGCGGGTCGTTTCCGTGGCCCAGCGGACGAAACGATACCGAGACCGCTCGTATGGCCATAATATAAACCCCGCACCATTTTCGGGTCCACCCCGCACGGCGGTTAAGGCGAATGGGGCTGTCCCCTCTTAAATCCTTTCGGCCCCCCCCCGTAACGGCCATGGAAGGCGGTCATTTTTTTTTGTTTCCCCGCTTAACTAAATCAGTGAGTTAGCATTTTTCGTCGAGCGGTCCCTGAGTGGTGAGGGTTTTTGCGAATGGAATCAAATCGTTTATTCCGTGGATTGGCGTTAGGAAAAGGTGAACATTTTTTTGCATACATTTTTTTGGGCATTCAAAAAGCTGATTTTTACTCGCGTGACCATTTACCCGGAAATTATCCTCAATTGCCGTACAGTTACAGTTACATCATTTTAACTACAGGGAAAAACACTCCGACCAGCAAAAAAAAAAACTAAAGCGATTGCGCAAGCTGGAACAATGATCCATTTTTATTGCAGCCCATAATTCACATCGTTCGATAACGAACGAAGTTCCCACCGTGCGTGAGCCTCGACACACACACACACACATGTTTAATATAAATGTACTACCGTCCACGGGTCCCGAGATTCCGAAACAACTGTCAGAGTTATGAAGCGCAAATTGTGTCCCGTTTCCCCCTTTCAGACCGCGACCAATCACGACGCGAAAAAAAAAACACTGCGGTTAGAATGACCGCCGCGATATTTCGGTATTCGTGAGATACCTCGAAACGAACTTTTCGGAACGCATGACGTGTTGGAGACGCAGGACAAATCCTACGGCGGGTCGAGCGAGCTTCTATTATCGGTGGCAAGAAGTCTATAAAAGGTGAAATACGACTTCCGGCGCGGGGTCCGCCGGCCGCGAGGATCGTGCGGTGAGGCACGAGTTCGTGAGCGTATTAAAATTCACGTCGCGAGAACAATTGGAAGAGTAATTTATACCGAGGGAGAAACGACGGGGACGGCGGGAACGTGTAGAGGTGGATGAGGTGGTCGATAGAGGCGTCGTCGATATCGGGGGAAGAAGAGGAAAAACATCTTTAGGTGTAACACGCCCTGAGGATATTTTTTATACTTGGCTAGATCGTTTAGTCAGAGTCGTTCGGGCGAGAGAAAAGGGTGGGTCAGATGAAGAGGGATAAAGGGCTGAAGGGCTGAAGGGAAGGAGACGTTCGTCGAGGAGCCATCGTGGCTTACCTAAGGGTGAGACTAGGCATGCTTTAATGGTGACGTTTTTCGTTATGCTGACGATTTGGACGAAAAATGCTGTGCAGAAATTTTTTTCGGAACGTATATTTCATTTAATTAGTCGATAGAGAATCGGAGATAGAATCGAATAGCTCGGTCGGTTAGCATAAAATATGTAACGATCTAGATCAAGATAAAGGGCTGAAGGGCCAAATGGAAGGAGACGTTCGACAAGGAGTCATCGAGGCTTAAGTCATGTTTTATTGATGACGCTTTTCGTGATGCTGGTTAACGATTTGGATGAAAAAATGCCGTGCAGATATTTTTCAGGGAACAAACATTACAATTAATCAGTCAACAGAGAATCAGAGATACAATCGAGTAGCTCGGTCGGTTAGTGTAAAATATGTAACGGTCGAGATGAAGACAAATAGATAAGCGGATAGTGAGGCAAAATGCCGAAAGCGAATTTCGGATCGTGACCGCCTTAGCCCACTAGCGCGTACGGAAATGGAAGTAGCCTAGGTAGCAGTCGTAAACGAGGCTGCGCTGTATTCCCGGCAGCCGGGATACAGTCAGTTGTGCGACGAGAAAACATCGTTTCGCGAAAACCAATCTGGAATAACCCAAACAGGCGTCCAGAGACAATCTCTTCCTTCGATTACTCCCACGCTCTGTGTCCGTAATAAAAACAAATTGTCTCGAAGGAAAACGTAGTTTCGGTCCTCAAAGACAACTGTCACGCGGATAAATGTCACTTATTTATCGACGAGCAAAAAAATGTCTTTATCAAAACAACATCGAAAAAGACAAATTTGGTGACACGAATGATGAAGTTTTTATATACTTTTAATTACTTCCCAATTAATAAACGCTGATACAGTGATATTTTAACGGGTCTCTCCGAACAGCAAAAATGATCTCGTTAATCAAACTTCGAGACTGCGAGTCTCGTCAAAATTTTCGAAAATTTATTCACGCAAATATCGAAGTTTCCGAAATTTTGAAATATGTCCTAATTAATAAACTCTCATTATCCATACAATAATATTTTAACAGTTCTTGACCGCGCCGCCTTCAAATCGTCGGAAGTTTTTCGTTAACAATTCTGGAATACCCTAAAGAGGCGTCCAGAGACAATTTCTTCCTTCGATTACTCCCACACTCTGTGACCGTAATAAAAACACATTGTCTCGAAAGAAAACGTAATTTCGTTCCTCAAAGAAACCTGTTACGTAGATAAATATAACTTATTTATCGACGAGCAAAAAACACCTTAACCAAAACGAAATTTAAAAAACGACAAATTTCGTCACACGGATGACAAAGTTTTGATACTTTTAATTAGTTCCCAATTAACAAATACCAATTTTAATGATTTCTAATTGTCGATCTGCCCAACCAGCAAACATTTTCCTGGTTAATTAAACTCGCGGCCGCGAGTTTCGTCAGAATTCACGAAAAATTTACCCAACATCGGAAAGTTTCCAAAAATTTTAAAACCCTTCCCAATTAATAAATGCCGATTACCCACATAACAATATTTCAACAATCCCCCAACCGCGGTCCCTCGAATCGTCCGAATTTTCTCGTTAATTAAACTCGAGAGATTGAGTTTCTCGAACTCGGCCGCAGAAAAGGTTGCGGACGGCCCTCGGCGCCGGTGAGAACTCGGCGAGTGGCGAAATTGAACGCGCCGAATCCCGTCGGGGGCATCGATAGTCGGCCCGATAGCGGGTTGGTTTATTCGCTCAAAGTGTACGGTTGCGAGAGTCGAACAATGGTAATTCGTCTGCGGTGCGCGACCGCAGATTCGACCTGGGCTAGGGATGAATCCTTCCCTTCCACTCCCGGGCGACGAGTCCTGTGTCATCGGTATCCTGGCGGCGGCGCGCGCGAGCGGGGCGAGCGTTGCTTTCAGCCCCGGCGCTCAGGTGTTGACCGTCGTCGATTCCGTTAACCAATAATTAAGCTCAGCACTCCATTATCGAAAGCCTAACGCAGTATTTAGCCGTGGCCTGCAGGTCTATCGGGGGGCGGTGAGCGGAGAACCCTTCGGGAAGGGGTGAAGGAGGGGCGGGGGGAGGCGAGATAGCGGGGAAGTTTGGTGAGCGAGACCGGGTTAACAGAGGGGTTGGCCCCGTGGACGCGAGGTGGGCGAATCAGCGGGTCGCCCGGGGTTCAAAGGCTCTCCGGAAGATGCTCGAGTTACACGTTGGGACCGCGGTAGTTAACCACCGTGCCAGAACTAAACGGCCCGAACGAGTTTTCCAACCCCTTATCTCGTCAATTGAACGCAACGACGCAGAAATGGGAGTTGGTCCTCCCCTCGACCCTGTTAATTCTCCCCATCCCCTCCCCCCACCACTAAACGCTAATGGCAAGCAAATACGGAATCAAGCTAATCGTGAAAAAAGTGAGTAAAAACGATTAGACCCTCGGGCCGAGTATAATTCGCGGGTAACAATATCGCGACAGCCCCGTCGAATTAACCCCTCGCGTTCAATCGCTTCGCCTCGTTCGTCGCGCTCTCTTTTGTCGACCCGGCGTGGCGCGCAACTTCAGCCGCTCAATGGAGTCCGAAAGACGGTTTAGGAACAAAGCGATGTGACTCGCTAAGTGAGATCGAGTGGAGAGAGAGAGAGAGAGAGAGGGAGGGAGAGTCGAGGGGAATCGATCCAGAAAATGAGAAAGTCTTAAAGTGCTGTCGAAGAGAAACCAACTCCTCACCTTACAATGGCCTCTGATCACCTCCCAATGGCGCCGGCGCTGTATAAGGAATCAAGAGGACCCTCGCTGCTCTTTGCCTCTGTCTATTTCTCACTTCCTCTTTCGTCCCCCTCCCCAAACCCCCCGCACCACGACTGCTCAATGGTGATTCTAGGGACTGATCGAAAGTCGACCGTAGCGGGCGAACTTTCTACCCTCAATTGAATCCCCACGGGAGTTCAAGTCGACCCGCACCGGGGGGGAAAAGAGCGAGAACTTCTTATTACCAAGTTTTCTGAATATACAGACGAAACATTAAACGCGACGCGATGAATTTCTAATATTAACGGATGTGACAAGTTTTGCGGTCAAGGCCGTAATTAGCGAATTGCGGAATATTGAGACGAGACAATTTCACCCCTAAACTCGGATCCTGGTCAGCCCCCCTCAAGGCCACGTTTTGGATCACGTCGTCGCCAAATATTTGTCTGTCACACTTTACGAGGGAATTACAGAGTCTCGGACTACCGGGGTGGGTTAAACCCGAGCGAATCCCGTAGTCTCTCACCGTCTTCTGTAGAGTCCACGACGACAAATTGGCTCGTCCGGAAAGCTCGTAACGAAAGCTGTGCGGTGGTCTCTGTCCGCTCCGCGCCACTGGTGTCCCTGCGCCCGTGGCACGATTTATTAAATCTGTCCCGGGCGATACGTTAGGCTCGTATCTCAAGATTATTACGCTGTACACGGGACGGAGGGAGCGAGGGCTAAAAAGGGAAGTGACCGAGTGCGGCCACGTCGCGAGTTTTCGGGGCGGAGAAACGAGACGTCGAACAAAAGGCGGCTTCCCTGCACGTTGTGTGTATATGTCGTGGTTAGTGAAATATCCTCCCGGAAAAAGTTCACGAGTCACAAAATCCATTGTTGTCGATCTATTCGTGCTCTCATTGGTCGTCAGAGTATCGTCGGACACACTGGGATTTTCGTGCAAAAAAACCGGAGTATCGCAAAAAAACGCAACGGATACTCCTTGGAAAAATTTGCGATTTGTGAGAGTTCAAATTTAAAATTCTGTGAAAAATTCAGGAATCAAGATATCGTGTTTCCACTTGCGGCATTCTCGTTATTGAGTTTTTTTTTCGAACGAAAGAAGAAAATCCAGATTCGATCAATCCAAAACAGTTAATCTCAATGTTAGTGACGTGACGAAATTTCGAAAAAAGTGAAAAATCATTTTTTGTGTTTTTTTGTTACATTTTGTATTTTTCCGGTAAATAACGATGCTTCTCGTAATCAGCGAGAAATTCCCCATCAGATAGGGTTCTCAAACTTTACGAAATGGAACATTTTTTTAGGTCAAAACGCAAGTCAACTCCCTGATTTAAAATTCTGCAAAAAATTCAGAAATCAAAATATCGCGTTCCGCCTTGCGGCATTCTCTTCATTGTAGAGTTTTCTCTCTAACAAAGTTACAATAGCCAGTTTCAATCGACCCAAAAAAAAGTAACCTCGATTTTAGTGATGTGACGACTGGGTAAGCGCAAACGCACAATCGGTTGGTCTTACCAATTTTTTTCTTAGTGTATACACCAAACTGGCTACAACTATCGTAGATACTATTATTTTCATCTTTCTGCGCTTCGCGGGTTTCCCGTGGATTCCGGCTCCAACGTGCCACGAGCTTTTCCTGTCAAGCACCGTCGTAAGATATAGCGCAAGGTATACACAACGAGGAAACCGCACCGGGCAACTCCTTATATACTTTTACGTGATCGCGAGGTGAACGACGCTGCTTTCCCGTCGCTGCTTGTCGTGCTTCTGCCGCACGGTGGGGTAACCGACGCGGGGCCACTGCCCTCTCGGACCAACGTCGAGCAAGAATTTTATGATTTACTTATACGCCGATGTCGGGTAGGTGGGGGAAAAAAGAGGACACGGTGAGGAAAAGAACAGGGAAAGGCGAAGCAGGCGGACATTGCTGATACCTGAAAAGCAGCAGCAGCAGCAGCAGCAGCAGCGAGGAATGAGTTACGAGGTTCGCAGTCGACGACGACCCTGCCTTGCAGCTTCGGCCCTATCCTCTCCCGTCCTTGTTCCTTTTTTTAATTCCCCGTCCTTTTTATTTCGTATATACGCCCGTCCTCTCGTTCCTTGTCTCTTTTTCGTGGCTCCCGGGGTCCTCCGGGTCCGGGCGTGCGAGCTGGTAGATAGAAAAGGATTTTCCTTTTCTTTCCTGGGAAGATTTTGAACGAGGGACGAACAAAAAGCCCGGGGAGCACCGCACCACGATGATTCTTCAACACTTCCGTGGTGTCTGGACCAAAGGGGACCCCGAGTAGTCCTGTAATTCCGGGTAGAAAAAAAAAAACAAAAAATTCGTATCAAATTTATTGGTCTCTGCCTCGGACCGACAAAATGCAGGGCGATCTTCCATTCTTTTACCATTTTTTTTTTACAAAAATCGTAAGCGAACAAACTATCGTAATTCCAAGTCTTCATTGGCCAATACGAGCTGTCGGGGGTGACTCGGAAAGGTGAAACGACCCGTGACAGAAGAAAAGAGAAAGCGACTTCAGCCGGGGAAGCAAACGACTGTACAACGAAAGGCCTCACTTTTCCGCGTTGCACCCTCCATTGGGGGGGGGGGGGGGCAGAGAGGGGGGCGGCTCTCGCATGCAGCCACCAAGAGAGTTCAGACTCACATTTTTAATCTCGCAAACTTTTTGAATTACGGTTAAATACGCGGAGAGCCTCGAGTGGGGAAGCAGAATAGCGCGCTGGGTTGGCTGGCTGGCTGGCCGAGGGGTTTGAGTAGTAGGAGCGCAGCGTCGGGTTATAGTACCCCACGTTCCGGGTATACGTAGCACGACGCGAGGCAAAAGAATTACGATTCCGACCTCTCCACCGCTAATGTCTCTCCGCTTAACTCGCTGGGACAATTCACGCTGCTCCGCCAGACCGGAGCGGCAGCGCCCGCACGAGCAAATCCCGTCGCTGCTGGGGCGAGCGTGGCTGGAACGAGAGCCCGAGAGCCGCGGACGAGACACGGAGCGAGAGGGTTGAGACGAATTATTTGAGAAGCGAATTTGAGAAAACTGCGCGGCGACGAAAACTTTCGAAGAACAGACGGAAAAAAAAAGAAAAAAGTTCGCGAGCCTCGCGACGAGAACGGTTTGAAAAGTGCGGAGGATGAAGAGGGAGGGGAAAAATAGTGAAAGCTTGCCGATAAATTCTCACGTGGCTCCGAACTTAGACGCTAATTCTGACGTTCCGATGATAGTTTAATGCGGATAGTCACTCGCATCAGTCGCGGATTTTAAGCGTAATTTTGGAAGCTGTTGTGAAGCCTCTGATTAAAAGTGACGACTGTGAGAAAAATGCGGGGATGGAAACTTTCAAAACGGCGTGTAAAAAGATTTTCTCAAGACTTGACAGCGAGGATTTGAAAGCTGCGGAGAAGAACAAAAATAGGTCGTAAAACGTCGTCAATAAATTTCTACATGACTCCAAGGCGCTTCTAATGCTTTGATAACTGTTTAAGGATGTAGGAGCGCGAAGTATTCAATTCGCATAAATTTGAGTAAAGTGCGGGAGAATTGCAAACACTTCTCGATGGTCTGAAAATCTGCAAAAGAATGCATGCACACTAAAGGTACTGGAAAGATTAATTCTGCGTAATAATAATTCCGAAATGTTATTAACAAATTAATTTTTTTTTAATATTTTTTTTAAATATATGTAACATATGGGTCGACATATGTAACAAACATTTTGTCGACCCAAGTTTTTTTACGTGAAAATTCAATTCTCTCGCACTTTTCTCGAATTTATGCAAATTGAATACTTCGCGCCCCTACATCCTTAATACAACCAGCCACGCACCAAACATGAAGATAAAAGGTGTCGAATATGAGGAATCCCGCGGCGATGAAAACTTCCAAAGCAGCGTGAAGAAAAAAAAAATCCTCAAAGCTCGACACCAACGATTCGAAAACTCCCAAGAACAAAAAAGCAAAACCTCGCCAACAAATCCCACGAACCTTCCAAACTTAGCCGTTATACCCCTGTTCCGATAGTCTAACGCAACAATCACGAGGTAATTATGTGAGCCGTTAAGACCCCACGGATAAAAGGCGCCAAGATAACGAGAGCTTTCCCCACCACTCCAAGTACAAAAACAACAGCACGAGTGCAAAAAAAACCAAGTACAACGCTAAAAATCTTTTCGCCCCGGCTGCGCCCGGAGTCCAGGCGTTGAGTGATTACTTTTTAACGCCGAAGAAAGATATAAGCCACACACGAGATGTGCGGGGCGCGATACGTTGTTTGCACAGTCGTTCCTCGTCGGGGCTGGCAAAAGGTGAGCTCGCGAGTTACCCGCGCGGTATCTTCCGAGTCACGCATTGGACCCGGCAGTCACGCAGACGACCCGCGCGCGGTCTGCCATTCGACCCAACCGCGGAAAACCGGCCTCGCGAAGTATCCCACAGGCTCAAAGTAATTAATACTCTTATCCGTCGTTGGGTGTGCAACAAACGAGGGATGTGGGGGTGGTGGCGGACGCGTGAGTGAGAAGTAGTCGGCGTGTTTAACGATCGTCGCGCTCTCGTCGTTTGGGGCTGTAATACAGCCCCTAGCGCATATAGCGCGGGCCGTACAAGAGAAACCAGGTACTCTTAAACGTCGTTGGTAATTGGTACGGCTGTTACTTTGCGCCCAGGCCAACCGGGCGTTGTATGTATATATCTATATCGCATTATACAAGGCTGGTTAGGGCACATATATATATATATATATATATATATATATATATATCACCTAAACTAATACCACGCTGCGCTACATCTATACAGCCGAGGAAAGACCGACGATGACGACGACAATGCTTTTATGCAACCCGAAGGGATCCATTGTATTTGTACAATGGCGTTATTATCGCGTGTATACCGGGCACATGCACATCGTCCGCCTCGCGTTTCGCCCGCACGGTTAAGCCGAACCCCGACGGCCGAGGAGCGGCGGGCCCGAACGCGGTAAACTGGACCAGAACTTCGCGAGCCGGGCGTGTATATAGAACGCGGCCGTTGGTGTATACTATTATAGTATATAATTTAGGGGTAGCTCGCTGTTTCTCGGGGCTTTCACGCTCGCCGGGACAGTGGTAAAAGACGGGGTTAGGGTATTAGGGGAGCGGAAACCCTGGACGACACGTTATTATTGCTTCGGGCGGGACTTATACACCCCGGGGCTTGGCCTGTCGTCCGTCGCTCCGGCGGCCGATAAAACTTCCGGGCAAACAGCGACGACACACGCGACGCGTGGGACACGGATCGAGGGGGAGATATGTTTAATTGTCGGAGCGCGAAATTCCTGGAGCGAGAGGGACAAATCTGGTGGCTTTTGACTGTGGAAATTGACACCTGCCTTGGTGGAAAATCGGTGGCGTTATTATGAGGACGTGCACTCAGAGAAATCGTTCTGATGGGATCTATTCGAAAAAAAAAAAAATGTATTTGAACGAAAATAAATTAATCAATACAATTATTTAATCAATATTTAATCAATGTAAATATTTAAATAGATTAATTTATTTAAATAAATTAATCTATTTTAAATATTAATTTATTTTAATAAATTAGATTAATAAATTAGAATTTTTTTAGAATTTTTAGAATTTTTAATAAATTAGATAATAGATTAATTTATTTAAATAAATTAATCTATTTAGTGACCGGCATAATAGCATTTATTTGGAACAAACAACATTTATTTCATGCAAATAAATTTTTATTTCGTTCAAATAAATTGTTTGTATTTCAAATACATCCCATCAGAACGATTTCTCTGGGTGTGGTCAGGCCCTGATCAGGGCCCGAGATAGGCCCGACTTGGGCCAGATTTGACGCTACTGATTTTTTACTAGGGTACGAAAGGGGCAACCATTTTTTTCGTCTGTTCTCTGATCGAGCTTGAAGCATATTTTTTCAGCCCGAGCTTCGGAGGGATGACGAACGAGCCGAGGTTGCAGGTAAGAAGACCGCTGGCCGTCAGGTCGTATCCGTACAAATCCGGCTTTACGGGACCTGACAAATTATCGATGCGACTAGACAGCCGAGCGCTCTTGACGCACCCCCGCCGGTCGAACGCCCTTCAACGAATTACGACAAATCTCGAATGGCCATAGAGCCTCGTCGCGAGTCCGCCCCTATTAAAGCTCGTCGGATTAGCGAGGTTTAATGCGAAATCGTGACGGCTAACGAAGGCACCGACGTCGGATTATCTCCCGACGTGATACGGATGAATCGTTGCCGGAGATAACTTTGCATATAGATCGAAAAGATGTGCAATACGAATCTCCCTCTGTCTCGCAAAGTCATTTTTTTCTGGCGTTCAAAAAATAATTTAAAAACTAATGTTAACATTTTTTTGGTCTCTGCACGGGCTGCAAATACCAAAAGTTGGTATTCAAGAAATATGATAAGGTCGGTTCTAGTAGCATGAACAAAAAAAAAATTCGACTTACCGAATCAAGACACATAACAAGAACATGAAAAAAAAAAATCAAAGTTATTTTTTTTCTATCTCACAAGAAATATTTTAAAAAACTAGTGTTTCAAAACATCGCTTTAAATTCTATCCGCAGGGTGCAAAAGCCAAAAATTGGATTTAGAGAAAAATGATGAGATCGGTTTTGGTCACACGGACGAAATAAAATGTCGACTTATCGAATCAAGCCGCGCGCGACAGGTAGATTAAAAAAAAAAAAAAAACGTTCACGCAACGTCGGAGCGCTCGCCGAGGTACCCGAGTTGCTCGCTAAATCTGCGGCTCAGTGTTTGAGTTAACGGGATATACATTGCCAGGGGAAAAGTGCCCGGGCCGAGGGGGACGAGTGCGCGGGAGTCGATGAGGTAAATCGGATAACGCGGGAGGTCTCGTACGTCGGGGGAGCCGCGGGGGGGAGAGGGAGAGAAAGTATATGGTGGATATAGGAGAGAAGGAACGAGGCTCTCGATAGCGTTTCGTCCCGCGAGGCCAACGTCTCCCCGTAGACCTGCCTCTCTCTCGCGCTCCTCCTGCCGTTCTCTGCTCTCGCAATCCTCCCCCCCCCCCCAACCCCCTCAACCCCCTCGCTACCCACCACGAGCTCTTACTCAACTCTTATTTCTCGAATCCCCGGACTGCGGAAGTCTGCTGGACGACGAGATTGTCGTCGTCGTCGTTCTCGTTCTCGTCGTCGTCGTCGTCGAGTTCGGAGCCGAGATTGCGGAGCTCGGGCCGCAGTACGTAAGGCGAGAGAAAACGACGCCTCGGTACACCCTTCGCGTCGAGGCGTTGAGAGCTGTGCACCGCACCGGCTAAGACGATTGCAACTATACTGCAGGGACGATAACCGCCGACACAATCCCAACGACGACGAGTACGACGTCTGGTATCCCCTCTCGATTCTGCTTTCAAGGGTCGAATTCCGCATTTTTATTTTACGCAGAAGTAGTTTGATTTTTTTTTTCTCCAGCGAGACGAACCCGCTGTAAATCCGCGAGGAGGAACGGGAAAACTCTTTAAACGGCCATTAATTTCTGCTCGCGAGTAATTAAACGGAAGGAGCTTTGCCAGAACGAAAGGCGATTATCAGGGTGAAATCTTTTGCACGTGTACTGGGAAAAATGGTCGTTGAGTTTTTCTTTAGTTTCTGTTTATTTTCACTGTTACATGTTTATTTGAACTACTTTTATTTATATCCTTTGTTGAATATACTAAATAGGATTTTTTAATTTCAGGTAAATATTTTATCTCATTAAAGTGATAAGATTTGTGATGAGAACTTCCAACTGTTGACGTTTTCTCGTTGCACGTGCAGACCGAAGGTCGGCAGCGGTTGGCAGACACATTTTACTTGAAGTATAATGGAAACAATCAGACTGGATACACGGTTAAAAATATACGGAGTCAAACGAGGCTGGGGTGGACGTTTTCCTAGTGTTACTTGTTATAGTGTTAATAGTAACTCTTTTTGCGACGTCAAATTAACACCATCCGTTTCGTTAAATTTATCCCTGTGTAACGTGACGATATATTGTAAGACTTTTCGCTTAACACCGCTCGATATCACCGTGATTGGTGTGGACTTATATAGACACCGTCTGTTTAAGTCTACACGATAGCGCGCGTGCCTGAAAAACTTTTCGCCAAAATCAACCTCAGAAACATTTTTTCTTTTCAAAATATCGACTTTTAACCTGTACCATCGTTCTCAAGTCGCATGTTCTACCCCTAAAAACACTGGTTATGAACCTTTTTGAACCGACTTTGAAAAAAAATATTTTTGGGGACGATTTTTTTTGTCAGAAATCATAGATCCGGCGCCGGACCAAAAATCGCCAAAATTGACCCCGAAAAGTTTTTTTTTTTTTTCAGAATTTCGACTTTTAACCTATACCATCGTTCTCAAGTCGCAAATTCTACCAATAAAAACACTGGTTATGAACCTTTTTTAATCGATTTTGAAGAAAAATATTTTTGGGGACGATTTTTTGTTGTCAGAAATCATAGATCCGGCACCGCTCCAAAAATCGCCAAAACCGACCTCAGAAATATTTTTTCTCAAAATTTCACCTACAATAGGCTAACCAATTTTGCCCTGCTGCGTTCTTATAAAGCTTCAAAAGGGTAGGGGCGCTGCCGCGCCTGTCCTCTAAGGTAAAATTTAACATCAAACTGATTTTGTTTACAGCGGACTGTTCTGGCAACCAATCACAGCTCGAATAGTTTCCTAACAATGCTTTCCGTTACTCATGAACTTTTGAAAAGAAGGAAGTGCGTGGCCGACCAACAAAATTTTCCAAGAGTACCGTGAATTTGAAGTCGTGCTTTCTTTCTCTGTCTGACGGCAGCAGCCTCGTATTTTATCGCTCCAGCTCGCTCGCCGTATTTCCTGCACCAAGGCTGAGGGCCTGTGCGCCGCCACCGCCAACGTCAGCGCGCGCGAGCAGCAGAAACTCCTCAAAGTCACTGTTTGCACGCGCCACTTTCGGGCTAGTGGTTATGCGTTCAAGGTACACACTCGCTTCTGTCGTCGACCGCGCAGGCGCCGTTTGATACCGCCGTCCTCCATTTTCGTCCTGGCCCACTTGCCAACCCCATGACGAAAATTCGGTCCTTCGTTCTTTCGTCTTTCTCGCCGGCGTCCGAACGATATTTGTCAAAAACGCCACCAGACACTCGCGGATCGATCGCGCCAGTCGGGACGGTCCCGTCGACAGAGGCAGAAAAAAATTAGCCAACCGAATGACCAGCGGCCAAATTGACCCGAAAACGGTGCGTTATACTGATATCAAGCTAACTCAATTTCGCCTGACGCGACCAAACGCCCCCCAGGCTCCTTCCGGGCTGCGTAGACCTGGAGGGGCCTTCGTGGGTCTCCCGCGAGATCGTAAATTCACTTCAGCCTCGATACATTATTCCTTTTTATGGATTCAGCGATCTAACTCGATCGGGCGTATCCCGCACGTCATTCCGCAGGGTCGCAATGATTCGCGAAAAGCGAAAGTCATCCAGTCTGCCGTTTTGCCTTCCTCCGCGGCTTCCTGCGCTGCTGTTCCGATGGGGAGCAGATCCAGTGGCTTGTTCGTGACTTTTCGCCACGGCGAAAGTTACGCCGATGTCGCATATACACGCACTGATTTTCGCGCTGAAGTATTGTGATGTACCGGGTGTCGTGGTGGTCGCATACGCAAACGCCAAAACCGCGTGACTCCCGCGCGTCGAGCTATTACTTGTCGCATTTCGAACGAGTCCATCACTCACCCTTCGTGGTATCGCGTCAACCGGGTGATGTATGGCTCGTTCTCCCCCCGTCGTTCTTTCATATTTGGATGAACGCGACCACCGTGTGCCGCGAGATCCACCCTCCTGAACTTCAGAGACGACTGTTTGCACGACGTTCCAGGATTGCGCGCTTGTCTGACTTCATTAGGGACCGTTTTTATGAGCTCGGTAATCCACTTGAAGCTCCATCTGACGTTTTCCTGGAATTTACGAGCTGTCTGAACGTCACGGGTTTTTCTACTTAGGGGGGGCCCTATGTAAATACCTGGATCTTCATCCGAATGTTTACAGATGTAAGCGCAATCCAGTCTCTTTGTCTGATCGCCACGGGGTTTTTCTACTTAGCGGCCATATGTGCATACTTGAATCTTCATGTGAATATTTACAGATGTAACCGTAATCCAGCTACTTTAAAGCTTTAAAACTGGAGGACCATTTCTGAGTAATTTATCTTCGTTCGAGCTTTAGGACTTTTGCGGACATCAGGGCGAGCAAAAAAAAGGCTACGTAGGATTCCTGAGGTCCTATACGCCGAGTCGATTCAAGGCAATTTATAGTCATATTGCGGCAACCTGTGGAAAGGGGTCAGATGACTCTAGAGGGGAAAAAAAGACCCCCATACAGCAGCAATATTGCGGTGACGGGAGTCGCCCCTGCGAGCGATGGCGCAAGTGACAGTCAAATATTCCCCCTGAGAAACTCGCTCAGGAGTAACTCGAAGTGTCGAAAGGCAGAATTGTTTATTTCCGAGGTTGTGCTGGGTTTGGGTCGTCGCAGCGAGAGAGCGTGAGCGAAGAAATGGAGAGTGCGAGTAAAGGTTCGTGGACCGGAAACCGTGCTATAAACATCGTGAATTCGCCCCCTCGGTCTGCCTCTGTTTTCCGCGACAGGAGACCCTCGCCACTTTCGACCCCCGGCTTCGTCCCGACCTCCACACGAGCGGAAAACACACACGTGTGGTCCTATATATCCCAGGGCCAAGTGGCCAAATTGTCCTCGGCGTCGGTTGCGATGTAGCAGAAATACGGTAGCTCCGCGCTTCCATTGGGGAATTATAAATCCGACGAGGGTGTCTGACCCTCCTCCGACCTCCGACAGTGGATTCTCCCGCTGTCTCCGTGGATTCCGAAATCCCGACTGGATGGACTCGCGCGCTGTATACTTACCAAGAGCTTTCCGAGAGAGCGAGAGAGAGAGAGAGAGAGCCCGGGCTGTACGTGCTCGCACGTAGCGGTCACTTCATTGCCGATGGAGTTGACCTACCACCATCGATTTCATATTTGATCAGCGATTACAGGCCGAGCTCCAAGTCCTTCGATGGCGAAAATAAAACAAAATTAATCGAGCGCTCGGTTCTGCTAACAAGTGAGCCACCGCAGTTGGCGAAATGGACGTCGGGCCCGGACGTGCTTGAAATTGCGGAAAAGCAATCGCGAACAATCGGAAGATATTGCAGACACGAGGGCTGACCGTAAAATATTCATCTGTATCATCAAAGACGTATTTGAGTCTTCAAACAATATACGACTTTCGTCGTCATGCGCACAGTTTCCATAATTTATATGACAAATCCCGATTCCCAGAGATCCTCCTCCATCTCCGTTTCATCTTCCTCTCGAGTTCCGTGCGCCAGGATCAACCCCGACAATCGTTCCACCCTCCGGAGATAACGGGGTAGCCTCGTTCTCGCACATCGATTTCATCTCCGGATAGGAATCGACCGGTATAGCGAACCGTGGTGTACACGCCCGTCATCCGGTTTCTATGACTCATCCCGGGGTAAAGACAGCGGTTCAGCCAAGATTTCGCTGTGAGGGCTGATGTATCCTCAATTGAGGCCGCGGCCGCCGTTCCCGATAGAGGCTGCCGACTGAAATGGAAGTGCCAAATCCAGCGGCGACGGCGACGGCGACGGCGACGGCGGCGAACGTGTATCCAGTGTCTCCGGGGCTCAAGGTTCCTCGGGCCCAGGCGCAATCTTCTCTCGAGCTTGAGGGTCTCGCCGTGTCGTGCTAATGCACTACTTAAACCAGCTTAAAAGCCCACATGCGCTGGCGTACCGGGAGCCGCTTAATAATTTGACGCCTCCTGGTTCCATACGCCCGGCGCGTCACGGCGCTTCGGGCTTTCTCGGCGGAATCTCGAATCTGGGTTGTGCATTGCAACTACACGACGAAAATGGGATAGCGGGAATGAGGACAAGCGCGACAGACGAAGGACGGCGGCGGGCGGGTCGGGGGCGCGCGCCGCGTTGACGAGAGGCAAAAGGGCCTCGATGCTCCCTTACGATACACCGCGGCAGTTTCGTGGAGCACGCGCTTCGTAAAATCGATTGTCGCTCGCGGATTCGCAGCACGAACGGCCAACTGGACCAACAGCGCCGTAGGGGAGACCGACCACCACCACCACCACCACCACCACCACCACCGGCCACCATTACCGCAAAGCCCGTGTTGTGTGCGGCCTTCGAACTTTACTCTTGCGCTCGCGATCCGATTGAGAATATCGAAATCTCTCGATACGTAAAAGTACACAATGTCCGCACTGTGGATTGTACCGAAGAATTCGGCTTTGTTGTCGGGGAGGCTGTAATGAGTCGCGCGTGAAGATTAGCAACGAGCATCGCGGAAAATAAGGGAGATGGATCGCCGTTCGTTTTTTCTTTTTTTTTATCGCGGTTGAATTAGTTAGCGGAAAAGTTGGGAAAAGAAACAAGTAAAAAAAATGGGATAAAGTGCTGATCACGCTATCAGCGGCGGTGGATGGAGCTCGAGTTTGAAACTTTTGAGGACCCTGGAAAATTCGTGGTGGATGATAAGGGTGAATTTTTAATGAGGAGAGTATCCGAAGGGTGTAATCCGCAGCAGGTGTAACGAGCGTAACACCTATTTCGTCATCTGCATTTTTAGAAGTGGGTGTACACTTTTTTTTCGTTCGTTTTATTCTCTCATTGGATTTGTCGGGATTATTGAGCTCTAAGTGGAATTAGTGAATTGGACACTACATGTCAAAAGGTAAAAATGTCTGTCGGATAATTCTACCTTTTGAATATTTTTGTCAATGGAAGCGAAGAATAATGGTGGTCTGTTCGAAGTGCTCTGAGTTAACACAAGTTCACCATCCAGTTAACACCTACCGAGTTGATCCGAGCGGGAGTTTCCGTCATGCCAGTTCCACGCGCACGAAATTCGTGTCCCTCACTGTTGAGGCTCCACGACGCACAAAGTGAAATCTACATCCCAACTGCTCTTACGGTGTTGGGCTATATTCCTGCGGCGTGACCATAAATACGTTTATGAACGTACCTGGATACTCGAGGCCGGGACTCAAAGCACCCTCTACTAAACTCGTTTTTACGAACGCACCACGCGCTATACGCTCAAACCCTCTCGTCGTTTTTTTTTCACTTTTTTTCTATTCTAGCTCCAACCCATACTCTTGCCAACTCGTTTTTCGAAAGCTCTCACCATTCCACCCCCCCCCCCCCCCCGAAACGCGCCAGTAAATCCAGATTAAAAGTCCGTCGACGCCGTTGTGTTAGGGACGATGGTGGGGTGCTGCTGCGAAATAGTGGGGATAAGCGCGCTTAATATTTCAAGCGGTAAGGTTTAGAGGCAAACTACTGCCCGGCCGCATGGGCCACACAAGGAGAAATCGGATGGGGATATGAAAAGCGTTGCAGGAAGAAAATAAATTCACCGAGAGTTTGGATCCGTTTATGAGGCAAATTGTTTCACGACACATTCACCTTCCTATAGCCTAAAAATAAGGATTCGAATAACCTTGACATGGGCCACATAAGGGGAAATCGGTTGGAGATGCAAAGCCTGGCAGGAAGAAAATAAATCTACCGAGAGTTTGGATCCGTTTATGAGGCAAATTGTTTCACTATACATTCACCTTCCTACATCCTAAAAATAAGGATTCGAATAACCTGGACATGGACCACATAAGGGAAAATCGGTTGGAGATGCAACGCCTGGCAGGAAGAAAATAAATCCACCGAGAGTTTCGATCCCTTTGTTAGGCAAATTGTTCCATAATATGTTCACAATTCCTACATCCTAAAAATACGGATTCGAATGACCTTGAAACGGTGCTTCAATTTCTTCAGAATCCGATCTGGAAGTCCCCCTATAATTGGATAAATTCCCGCAGTTACAGGACATTTGCTCGTTAATTGTATCCATCTTGTCCCCGTTGACGAGTATTAGCCACGAAGACGGGTGCCGAAAGCGTTGGCTCTGATTTGCAAGGTCACACGTCCCAAGTCATTACGCGCGCCGCGAGCACCGTTCCCTCTCGGCCGTTATCACGGGCGGTCGCGGTGGCGGCGGTGGCGGCGGCGGCGGCGGCGGTGGGAGCACAACGTGAGCCCCGGGAAGCGCGACGAGGAGCCCACGAAGCGAAGTGCCGCGGTCCCATCAATTTGCCTTGGGGTCGACGTGGAATACGAATTAGCAATCTGTGCCCCGTCATCAATTACTATCGCGGCCCCGTCCGTCATACTTTTTCCTTCGGCTTCGTTGGCCCTCCGCGTGGGGTTGCGGACTGCGCGGAACGAACGAACGAGCGTCGAGCGGGAGCGAGACGGAATGGGGCGTAGAGTGGAAACGAGGAGGAACAAAGCGATGTATATATATACACGCACACACACACACACACACACACACACATTATATATAACACTCACACACATAAATGTGCTGGTACAGCGCGGTGCGGAGAACGCTCGCAGTTTTGGTCCGGGATCGGATATCCTCAATCCCGGAATCCGGAAGAGCATTTGCAGATAATGAGGCAATCGGTGAGCGTGGCTTTGCCCTGGCCGCGACAGTGCTGCCCACTATCGGACCTCTTCAGCACTCCTCGAGTCGATGATGGCTCCGGCGTTTTCTCACTCTTGCCCGAGTTGTATGTATAGTTATATATCTGTGTGTATAGCGTAGCTACAGTTGTACATAGCTTTGAGGTTGCGACTGTACGAGGTGGAGGAGGTGGTCAGTTAGCTGCAGAATCCGTCGAGAAATCGATTATTCTCCGACCGCGGGGGGGAACCGCGACGAGCGGACCGCTAACGAAGGCGCGAGAGAATGGATATTTTTCCCTTTGTGCCTCGTTAACGATTCAGCGCTAAGTCCTGAAAGAAAGTGGAGAGGCGGCGGACGATCCTTTATTCGCGTGGCTTGTGCCGCGCCACAAAGAACACGAAGGTCGATAGGCGAGAGATGAAGCGTCTTTTGGACTTTTATGCCGTCTATGAATAGCTCGGTGGATGGGTTCGGTGATTTTTTTTCTTTTTTTTTTCGATAACCTCTTACGGACACCCTGAAATCTCTGTCGCGATGTTTTGCTGGGTGTGGAAGATGAGGGGTTTTTTGATGGGCGTTGATTTGACTGCGATCGAGGGAACAAATGAGGATTTATAATCTGTGCAATTATTCGTTGATGTCTGAATTGATGACACTTGGGGTATTATTTGACTGTGTAATTGCAGACAACGTGTGTGTTTTTTGTACTTTTGGACGTCCAGCAGGGATACACAGGGTCTTAAGGAGTTAGGTGGTATTTACTACGCTGAAAGAGAATTAGATCGCTTCAGTAACGCTTCAGTGGATGGGTTCGGTGATTTTTTTTTCGACAACCTCTTACGAACACCTTGAAATCTCTGTCGCGATGTTTTGCTGAGTGTGGAAGATGAGGGTTTTTTGATGGGCTTTGATTTGACTGCGATCGAGGGAACAAATGAGGATTTATAATCTGTGCAATTATTTATTGATGTCTGAATTGATGACACTTAGCGTATTATTTGACTGTGTAATTGCAGACAATGTGTGTGTTTTTTGTACTTTTGGACGTCCAGCAGGGATACACAGGGTCTTAAGAGGTTAGGTGGGATTTACTACGCTGAAAGAGAATTAGATCGCTTCAGTAACAAGCGGCTCAATGCATCGATCGCCCCCTTATTGTAGCAGCCAATGCCGAATCGATGGGTCCCCCATTCCTTGCCATCGCTGTGCAAGATACTCTTCAGCTCTCCGACCACATTTTGATGGTTTCTCTCTCTCCCTCCCTCTCGTGGTCGCGGTTAAATGCTTTCCTTAATGGATCGAAAGGACCAAGTTCTGAAGGTCCGTGGGAAACTGCGCGCAATAGTTAAGTCGTGACGTGGTCACTGTTCGATGCATCGATGTTACGCTTGGAATGTTTGCCAAACTGTACAGTAAAACGTTGACGTGATTGGACTGGACAAGCTGAACTTTTGGTAATAGAATTGAGCTCAAAATTCGTAACCCGGAAAAATCATTGAATTAAGAGTAACGTGAATTGCAGACAAGGAAATGTTACGCTTGGAATGTTTGCCAAACTGTACAGTAAAACGTTGACGTGATTGGACTGGACAAGCTGAACTTTTGGTAATAGAATTGAGCTCAAAATTCGTAATCCGGAAAAATCATTGAATTAAGAGTAACGTGAACTGCAGAAATGGAAATCTTAGCGACTAATTCGGTGTATTTTTCAGCTCTTATTTATTCCCCTGAAAAGTTATCCCACATCACATCAACCCTCGGTGCTTGATAGGCCGCCGTCACAGTGATAACAAAGTTTCCTCCGTTGTCTTCCCGCAGTTACCCAACTTATTTTAACAAGAAAAGCCCATTGCCACCCGGGGCCGCCTAAGTGAAGTCAGCCATTGAAATAAACTTTTCACTTCGGGTTTTCCTCCCCTCGGTCGTCTTATCGCGATCAGGTATTACGATATTTACGCGTTTCTCCACTCACCGGTATCAGCTGCATAATTTTTTCTAGGATACGAACGACAAACTTGTTTTGAAGAGTTTTGTCGTTCGGAGATAAAACGGAAAAATGGTTTCCATCCGAGGACATCGTTGCTGCATATTTTCGAATAACCAAACGAAGTCTCTTTCTATACAAAATAAATAGCAACTTCTTTTAACTGAGAAAACAAATTTCCGAAAGCTCCAACGCTTATCAGTTATTGAAATTGAACCCAACAGTAAATCCACTTCACTCCAGCGTCAGACAATGCAAAATTAGCCGGAAGTACAAGACAATCCACGGTGCTCTCCCTCGTTTCCTTTTCATCAAAAGCCAGATGAGTGTCCCGATACCGAGTCTGAGCCGGTCTTTCCCTCCGATAGCAACCGCACCAAGGCCGATTACCCGTCGGTCACGGAGCTCCCGACGGTATCCGAAGACAAAGGGGGGGGGGGGGGGCGCGCGGATACAAAAGGCCGAGGGGTAGGAAGTTTCGAGGGTTCGTTCCGGAGATTTAGGTTTCTCTTATCCGACCTCTGGGCGCGCACACCCCGTGTTTACCCCGTGTCTGGGACACCGCAATCGCTGAAAAAGAAACCCTGAGGAAGAGCAACATCCATTCTCGCAGGTGCGAGGTTTTGTTACCGCAAAGGGAGGAGAGATCCGTGCGCGGTCGTCAGCAGGGCTAAAAGTACTATAATCGCGGGGGGGAGCAGCCCGCGTGTTCTTGGAGGGAGCTTCGCACTGCAATGCGCGAGGCAAAGCGAGAGACCGGGGTTGCTCGTTTCGCGGGCTCGTAGATAATGTGGCTCGTTTCATCTAAGCTGGCGTGAAGTCGTGTAAAAGCGGCGAGGAAAAGACCGAGGGTAAAATGGGGTAGCGCGCCCTGTCGTTGTCACTGGTGGCGGTGGTGGTGGTGGCGGTGGTGGTGGTGGTGGTGGTGGTGGTGGTGGTGGTGGTGGTGGCGTTGGTGGCCTTTGCGGGGTTTGCCTACCAGCAGCGGAGGGCGACAAAACGAAGAGAGAGAAAATGTGGGTCAGGAGGTGACGTCGCCAAGACAGTCACAGGCGAAAGAAGGGTTTGCGAAAATTTTGCGAGCTTTATCGCGACAACTCTCCAACTCCACCTTCCTCGTTCTCGCGCCATTCCCGCTTCCTACTTCGCGCCAGTCTTCCAACGTACCTCATGGCATTGCATATCTGTACAGCTTCTACGTGCAGTTATCCCGGGGGGTGACTATATTTTGTTTCAACGTAGAATGCAGCGTGGGGACGCCCTGGGAAACTTGGTGGCTGTTTTCTCTCCGGGTGTTCGCCGGAGCTTTTCACTCGTGTTTTACTTGTGACGACGACCAGCACCATGGCCGGAAGGGCTGGGGGGGAGGCATGAGGCAAAGGGCAGGGAGGGAAGCACATTCAGAGATTCAATTACACGAGCGAACCTCGATGAAAAAGCAGAAGCGCTTCGGGTGTCGCGACGAGATAAAAATCTTCAAAAAGAGATATATATGATTGGTGAAGATTCGCGGCGCCAGTTTTCCACCACGTCGAAAGAGGATGGAGAAAAAAAAAACGAAGAAGTGTGAAAGACTCGGGAACGTGAATCCCACGACTTCGTGGCCGGGATCTTTTGGAGGACTCTTCATTTCCCGGAACCGCACCGAACGACGAGACACTCAACTCGTCTCGTTCGAGAGAAGTACTGCTGTGCTCTCTGATAAAAAGTGAAAATAAGACCCAGCGTACACCGGGAGGGAGCGAAACGAAAAGTAAGGGAGAGAAAAAAAAGAAACGCCGGGAAGATACTGAACCGGGAGGGTGGATGGTTTCTTCCTGTGGGGTGGAGAGATAGCATTGCGAGGTTTGTGGAGTGCCACGGGAGAACGTGAAGGAAGCCCCGAACGGCAACGAGCCACACGCAGGAAGGGCGAGCAAATTTTATGACAGTCCTAAGTAGTGGGTTGCCCAGTCTGACAGTAAACTTGTGCACGAAACCGCGGCTTCACTGCTAACTCCGGAGGATCCGGAAAGGTACTTCGGAAATTTATATTTAACTTTGTGTACAGAGTGATTCACGGTGAAGATCATATTTTAAAAAATAAAATGATTGAATTTAAAATCTATATTTAAATAAAAGTTCCAATAATTTTATTCGAGAAGAAAGGAAATGAACCATAAATCAAGGAAAGAATCAAGGAAAAATTAGCCGTAAATAAAAATTTAACAAAAAATTAATCTAAATTAAAAATATTGGATATATTTGGATGTGTTGTCCCTGTGATTTCAGGTTTCGGGATTTTTCAATGTCCGAATTTTATGCTTTGGTTTTTTTCGTCCGTGATAGTTTGTCTCGGTATTTTTAACTGAGAACCAACTTTACAGATAAAGGATCCCCTATCTGTAGACCACCCAATTTAGGGCCATTTTTTTTAAACGAGCTAGTAAATTTTTAATATCTACGACTTATTGTCAAAATTTAAGACTAGTAGGTTGATTTCAAGATTACAATTTTGCATCACCCTGTACGTTAGTCCACATCCAGTCGAGCCCCGCGCATTTTTCGCCAAACTGGCCACTTTACGAGCGCGAAATAAACTAACCGAATATAGTCGGACGTGCGTTCAATGCTATCTCCGAGAGATCTGCCCATCCTCCGAATGGCTTTTAGGGGTATGCGGGACCGGGCAACGTTCTCGATCTCTGCAATCGAAGCCAGCGACGCCAGGGAGGAGGACTGGAGACCGACGAGGGTTTTATCGGACAGAATTGGATACCGTGACGTCTCGACTTTTCTCGGTGATGTCCGCAACCCCCACGGACCCCCTCGAAAACGACGGCACCCCGATATAACGGATGCCCCAGACCATCGTCAATGTATTTATTTCCAGTCCGTATAAAAACGGGGATTTCCGCATTTACCTCGCACCCATCTCAAACGGACATTCTCGCGCGGGTGACGGGGCATCATGTTCTCGCCATCTCGCAGAACCCTAAATCCCCTTCTCGTCCGTTTACTCTTCACTGTGACTCTGTTCTTCCTTAAAATCTCGCGACCTCCGCTTTCATCTCCGGCGATATAAACGTTGCCTTCGATCAAAATGAAAAGTTTGAATCCCATATCCCACAAGCTTGAATAGTGTTAACGGACAGAACCATCAAAAGGGTTAAATGAATCAGATTCTAATTTTGAGGCGATTAAATATTCAGTGCGTAAATTTAGCAAAACCCAAATGTAAAATCATATAAAA
Organism: Pimpla rufipes; assembly: GCA_963932165.1. Taxonomy (NCBI): domain Eukaryota; kingdom Metazoa; phylum Arthropoda; class Insecta; order Hymenoptera; family Ichneumonidae; genus Pimpla; species Pimpla rufipes. The sequence goes on from OZ010633.1 coordinate 18,341,999, forward strand.
TCGACAAGAGCCCTGTTCAAAAATATCTAGGATATAAATCATAGTAAGATTAGAAATTTCACGTAAAGCTTTTTATACCTTTTTGCAGCCAGAAATTCTGAGAGATTCCTTACCAAACGGTGAGGAGGTCGACGAGAATATGGTTGCTGTTCCATTCTCCTACGCTTCCGGGGTTCGGTGCTTCCACGACGCATCAGCTCTCACCGAGTCATGCAGGAAGCTACCGCGCGACGCATCAGCTCTTACCGAATCGTGCAAGATGCTTCCGCGACGCATCAGCTTTTCCTGAATCTCCGCAAGTTTTAGGTACGCCGCACGTATAGAGCGGAGAACGATATTCCCCGGGAGGTAAAATGGCGTCGTCAAAGTTTGTTATTGCGTCGAACGTCGGACGTATAGGAAAGATCGAGGCAGCGCGGGCGAATTGGGCGGGGCGTATGAGACCACGGTGAACCGGACGACTCCGAGCTCGGAGTACAAAGATCTTCAACCCCCAATTGCAGCGACGTAATCAAAGCGAGACGACGGCGAACAGCAGCAGACAATCGTTTGAGTTGCCGGTGATGGTGTCCCACGTACATATATGCACGGTCGATCGAAAATTGGTGCACACCACGAGAGTCCTGCGGTGGATGTCATACGTACTGGATGCTGCTGCTCGCAGTATCTTGCACACACTCGAAGACCGGCCGGCGTTTCGTTTGTCGTTATGAGAAAATAGAATTTTCATTGAGAACTGTTGGACAACCGCATCGTGATTTCGTGAGTCCTTCTTTCAATGTTTTGTTACGGTTTTAGTTTCGTATTTATGTTCACAATCGTGTTTTTATTTTTTATTTTATGTATCTGTGTATTTTTTATAGCTTAGACATTTTTTGGTATATTTTTCTAATTTTTTATATTTTATATATTTCCTATTTTTCTACTTTTTGTATTTACTAGCCCATACGCGCGCTTACCCAGTTGTTAGTTGATTAAAATTGAGGTTACTTTTTTATTGGATTTATCGAATTTGGATCGTCTTCCTTCGTTCGAGAGAAAACTCTATAACGAAGTGTATGCTGCAAGGTGGAACGCGATATCTTGATTTCTGAATTTTTCATACAATGTTAAAGCCGAAATGCGACTTGCATTTTTCGGGAAATACAAGATTTCGATGTCGTAAAGTTTGGAAACCAAAAATAGAAACTTCGTCGAGGAAAACGCAAAACATGATTTTTTTTCTTTGGAAATATTACACCATACTCTTTGCCCGAACACCCTTCCCTAAATAATGTTAACAAACCTTCAAACCTCGAACGCTCTCCGAACTGTCAACATGATTGAAACGAGTTTCAATCACGTTATTGTATTTTGACCCAACAGCCAATCAGAGAACGAAGAACACAAAAACAATACTTATATCGAAAATGTGAAATATTTTATTCACTGATTTTTTTAAGAGGGACAACATTTAGCTTTTGACATTGCTTTACGTTACGAAACCGTGACGAAAAATTCATCGATTAAATTGACTTACCCAATTAAATTGACTTACCCAAGTAAAGGAAGTTCCAATGTAATTGTATGGAAGCGCCTTTTCCAAAGAGTCAGAATACGTAGTACATTTCGTTTCGCACTGCTTGTGCAACGACATCAAAGCGAAAAGCTTTACGCCAGCTCCCGACGGCATTGCGATGGCGGCAACAGCTGCATTCCTCATTCTTTTAATTAAATTACTGCCGTAACAATCGTAGGGTGATCCTCCAGTAAAGGACATGGGCTTTGGAAAGTGGTTCTCGCAGCTCTTTGCGCGAGCCGCTTCACACAATTACGAATAGAGTTTCACTTACAGGTAAAAGTTCGTTTGATCGAGAAATTGCATCGGTAAAATACGGAAAGTCGTATCGATGCTCCTCCTGGCTTTCCGCGTAAAGTATATTCTGCAAGATGACGATGGGTCATACGTTCGTTCCAGATCCTTCGCATCGTGAAGTGGAGACTCGTGAAAATTGCCGGGTTTATACCGTCCGCTCTCTGTCCTCGGCCACTTTGTTCGCTCCTCGGCATCCCGACTGTCCGGCTTCGATGCTCATCCGCGACTCGAGCGTTAACTTAAGACCCCGCCCCCGCTCGACGGGTCAAAGGATCATAAAATGCGCAGTTTTTTCTTCATCCCCTTTTGCCCCGTCGTTCGGGCCTTTACGCTCATTTTCCCTACTCTTTCACTCCTGAAACGAAAAGAGCACCGCGCTTATCGCGTTACACGAGATTGCTGAGACACCCGAGCTGTAGACGCTGAATTGTCGAATGGCTCCCAAGACGTTTCAGCTCGAAACTACAGCTCTGGCACCAGCATACGCTGCTTTATATATTTTTTTTCTAACCCCCTTCCCGTCGTTGACGTTTTTTACAGTTTCGATATACTTTTTTCACTAAAATAATGAACTACTAATTAAGTTTTTAAGCAAACGTTATTTTAGTCACCTTCGACGCAGCGAGTTATGAAATTATTTTTCGGAATAATTTTTTTTTGTTTAGATTGCCGGAAAAATGTTAATACCCCAAAAACGAAACCTGGCGAAACGAGCCATTTTTTATGCGCGTAAGCCACGTATATAAAATGTTAATTTGTATATGTGGGCTGTTTCGATGCAAACGTAGGTCTGATCCCGTCGCTGATTCCGACAAAGCCCTCGTTATATTGGCATTTATATAACTCGATCCTTTCGCCCTCCCTGCCTCCTCTGTTTGTCACGCCGCGCTGGCTGATGCAGTTTTAATCGGATCTCTCTCTACGTTTTCACCAGTCAAGAGCGCCCCTCCCCCACCTCGCTGCAACACCACAGTAACGAATGCATTTGGCATACAGCAAACGTTATCAATGCAATTTTCCGTGTATATTTGGCGTTCTGACCGTATATCGGACTTGATGTGTGGGGCCCTAATACTTTGATGAACTATCCATCGTGAAATCCGAATATAATTGTTTAAAGTACTGAGAAAAAAAAATGTTCGACAGATATTGTCGACTATGCGATCGCTCAGATGAATGAGGTATTAATTATATTTTATTGTATATAGTTTACGAATTAGTCGCACTCTCGGTCCTCGGACATTTAAACAGAATTGATGACGCACAATCAATATGTTTTTATGACGTTAACGTTTTGACGTACCTCACGAATTCTCAGGTTAATATAACCCTCGATGGAGGCAGAAAATAGAAAATTCATCGGGGTCGAGGTTTTTTTTTCTGACATTTAGCATTTATTCACGACGGGTGGGGATTTCGGGCCTCCGCCACTTTGATCGAAATTCACGGCGTTATATCCGAGCGAAAAACGTATTTACGAGTGGATCTTGAGCGCGGCTCCGTCTCTTTCTCGCTCCGGCTCCATCGCGTTTTTCGCCCGACGCTCAACTTTATACATCGGTGTATCGATGATCGATATCATTACGACTCCGACACTGCGCGATGCGAGGCTACGAGAGAACGAGAGAGAGTTGAAAACTGCTTTCCAACGCAAATTTATCGAGGCACCCCCTCCTCCTCGGCCCCCCCCCCCCCCCCCCGAGAACGAGAAACCTGCTGCCTGATGCGGTAGGTTGGGGAAACTGCGATTCGAGAAATTGCCTTTTGGCTTCATGGGAAAAGTTTCTGCCCCGCTTTCAGGTTCTCCCTAAATACATACCATTTGTAGCTAAACCGTGGATGTACTGACGCAGACTATGGCAGATATTTGCTTGCAGCAAAAAGGAATAACGAAAAAGCCTTTGCATTATTAAACGAAAATATATTGTTTCGAAAAATATAGCAATGCCCACTGCATGAATCAACGAACTTTTGATCCACTGTGTTTTTGTGCTCCGTTTCCATTGTCGACATTGCAAACAAAATGCGCACAATGCAACGTTTCATGTTTCATAAACGTTACCGAAAGCCCGTGTGAGCGAAAACTTGACTTATTTATTTCCATTTATCACTGGACTCCCGAAAGTGCTTCAAACTCGAACCGTCCCTCGTAATTTCTGTGCCCCTCTTTGCGAAATTCTTGGCCCGAAAATATATTCCATTTTCTTCGTCACGGATGTCAGTAAGCCGGGGGAAGTATGACTGGTACGCCGGGTCGGATTTATTCGAGTAATTTTATAATTATGCGGGGGCAAAACCTTCAAAGCGAAGCAACACATAGTGGCGCAGTGGACGTTGAAGAAAAATGCCAACTTTCTCTTCCGCGCCTTTCCCGCGAGTGAACGCTTTTACGGTTGCCCCGAGAGAGCGCGGAAGTATGAAAAGCGAGGGGGAGGAAGGAAAAAAACGGGGAGAGCGAAGCAGCGAGGGCAAGACGTATAATTGTTAACAAGTTCCACGAGTGAGCTGAACACTCGCTTCTCCCGACGCACGGCAGGCAGCAGTAGCTCGTATGCGCGTAAATTTTGCAGCCGGCTAGCACACAACACCTGCGCCTCGCGCCTTATTTCCCTCGTGTCCGTGTTGCCTCGCTCGCCAATTTTTTTTTCCCGTTTTCCATTGGCGCTCATCCGCTATGCTTAATTTATCAAATAGACGTTTTTTTTATATTCTCTTTTTTAGTTTCACTCCTTCAAATAGACGAGTGCAACACGAGTGGCACGAAGAAGGCGCAACTGTTCACACAGTCGACTGCAAACAATTTAAGCACCTCTGACTGACACACAGAGGGAGAGAGAAAACACTAAGAATAGAAAAAAGGGATGCGAAGTTTACTCGATAAACATGAATTTTTAAACTGTAATCCGTGTAGCAGATATTAAAGTAAAAGGCAAAAATAACTCGATTATATTAATGCTGAAATACCAAATAGGCGAAAATAAACAAAACCAGAGTCCATTTTAAATGCATGCATAAATTAAACGTGGAGCTAACAAACACAAGCAAATATTACTCCGCCTGCGGCGCGAGTATTTCCGCTTCAAACTTTCGCACCGAGTGGGGTCGAAATTGCGAAATTGAAATGCGAAGCAACAGTGGCAACGTCGGCAACGATGACGGCCTAGTGACAACGCGATGACACTCAATAATTACAGCTAAAATTTGGGGGGGGGGGTGGAATTGTCGCGGTGAAATTGTCTCGTCGGTCGAGGTATAGACGCAAGGCAAAAGCGAGTTACACGGGAATCGCGAAAGATAAACGTTTTCCAGTGGACAAAACCGACACCGGTCAGCCATTGGCGGTGGCAAAACGAGCTTCCAGGCGGAGCTAATGATTACGGTCGGCGTTCGGCGAGACTCCGGCACTGCTGCAGGAGTTGCACGGCCAGTAGATACGTCCCGTCGTTGTTAGCCATCCGATGCAGCGCGCGCAATATACTACACGCCGCAATTGAGTATACATCGTTGTGGCAAATTCCGCTGATATTATTCCGAGAGTCCGTGTGATTGCAAACGAGTTGATCCTATTCTCGGCAACGGTCGCACATAAACTCATGTATACAAATAGAATTCGGTATAAACCATAGCGAAGTTACGGAACGAAACATAAAGCAGAGGGGGCGAGGGGGGTGGGGTGGGGTGTATACAGGCGTCTAAAATTTTGCGTTAGTCGAGCCCTGAACGCCGAATGGCTTCTCTATAGTTGGCTAAATGCAAACAGAGACGCCGGCCAGTTCAAACATCCTCCACAAAGTTTTGCTGATATAACGGAGAATCATTCATGGGTATAGCGGTCCATACACCGCACTCGTTCCTGTAATGAAAATGTATATGCAGCGCGCGTACTTTGACGAAATATAACCGACCGTTTCGTATGGCTGTTTGCGGCGAAAGTCGTCCATTCGATATTGCACACATTGTAACGAATGTCGCGTGCTCCATGTCGCTCGGAAATGTTGCGCAAATAAGCGTTGATTCTCGACTTGTGCTCAGAATTTGTCTAATTATCGGAAATGCTGGTCGAGGTTGATGCACAGGAGCTGGTCACTGCACCACTTGTGGACATTTTCTCTGCAATCCATACGAAATAGTTGATTTTTCGCGTTTACAAGTTGATACTTCAAAAGCGTTCACTTAGGTTAACAGGATCATGCAACTAATTCTTATTATCAACTCAATATTTATAATTTCGTCATTTCGACCTTACTGACCCGAACTAGAGCAAAAATGGTCAAAACCGGTGCTCACGCCCACCATAGCTGTGATCTAACGACCATACGTCAAGGGACAAACGTTATTTCCGTCGTATCCAGCGCAAAAGTGTCCTCAGAGACGAAAAAAAGGTGTGTTAGTGAACAACAGAGACAGAGATAAACAAGAAGATGAGTTGTGTTAGGAGGAGAAAGTCCTGATTTAGGAAAGTGTCTAATTATCGGAAATGCTGGTTGGGGTTGATGCACCGGAGCTGGTCACTGCACCACTTGTGGACACTTTCACTGCAATCCATACGAAATAGTTGATTTTCCGCGTTTACAAGTTGATACTTCAAAAGCGTTCACTTAGGTTAACAGGATCATGTAACTAATTCTTATTATCGACTCAATATTTATAATTTCGTCATTTCGACCTTACTGACCCGAACTAGAGCAAAAATGGTAAAAACCGGTGCTCACGCCCACCATAGCTGTGATCTAACGACCATACGTCAAGGGACAAACACTATTTCCGTCGTATCCAGAACAAAAGTGTCCTCAGGGACGAAAAAAGGTGTGTTAGTGAACAACAGAGACAGAGATAAACAGGAAGATGAGTTGTGTCCGGAGGAGAAAGTCCTGATTTAGGAAATAGTCCGGTGGTTCTCTCCGCGGGGCCACGCGGCGTATGTACATCGAATCCTCGATGCCTCCCGTTATTCCCAGCAGCGCCCGGCGCGTCGGTGTCGGTGCTTTTGCCGCTCGCCCGTGTAGGACGGTGGGCGTAACTGGGCTCTTTTTGCGCCGAGAGATTGCATGGGATCCATATGCAAATGTCGGTGGGGGTCGGGAAATACAAAAAAATTCCGTGAAATAGACCCGGGGCCAGCGTCCCCAGTCCGCTTTTGCCGGTTGATGGTACGTCCATACATCTATAGCGTAATGCGCTTTGCGTTAAGGCGGTGTTGGTGATTGTACGGCTATCCCACATATACACTTTAATACGTGTTATATATAGCCTAACTAGCGGTGGAACTGGATGGTCGGACCCGCTGGTGGCTGGAGATTCTTCTCCCCCCCACTGGAATCCAAACCACCAGCAAGACCATCAAGACCATACCCCGAGCAGTATCCCCAGCTGCGCAAGCGACCCCTTACAGCAACGTGTTCTATGATTCGCCCCATGATGCTTTCGCACGATCGTGAGCATAAAACACCACTCCTGCACCTCAGCAGATCCTATATACCAGCGGGGACCGGCGTCATCCACCTTCGTTACCGAACTACGTGAGCGCCATACGCAATCGCGGGCTCGACGTCCGCGGTGTGTTGGGAAAAATGGGGGAAAAACTATGGTTGGCCGGGTTGTTAGGTGCAATGCAGGTCAGTCAGCGATGCGGATCAGCCTGGAGTTGTCGGGGACAATACAGTCCTGTTTGTGTGAATCTGGATCAGGTTATGAAAGCGTTTTAAACGTTCTTTCATTGTTGAAGCGGATTCATTGTATTTATTGTTTACCTATCAATCGGCAGACATTGTTGGTAGATCAGAATCAGGTATCAACGTCTTCCGGCGTCTAGGAATTTGTCATCTAGTTGTGATCCTGAAGATTTTGCTTCTCAACAAAGAGCAGACCCGCCAGGAAGATTCAAAAGGTAACCGAGGTCCTACTGTATCTCACCAAGGCCGCATTACAAAGCCTCCCGCGTTTTCAACATCCGTGATTATATCCCACTGTGGCTGCGCGCACTTTTGGATTTCCCGTACTGGCTAATTGCCGTGAGGAACAACACGAAGGATACTCGGGGATAAAAAAGATTTAATGGAAAGACAGAAGCCCTTTGTCTCGGGAATAAAACGTCAAGCGTGGCTTAATGACGTTGGACACACGCGGCGACGGCGTCGGGGCTAGATGAAAATAGTAAAAGAGAAGCGGCGGTGGCGCAGCCTACGCCCCGTCACAGTGCGGCGCGAGCGCGCGAGAAATGAATGGCTCATACGAGGGACGAATGGCGAGGCTTTCACGATAATGACGATGGCTTGACGGGCCTTTACGCTCCGCTCTGCGTGTCCTCGGGACCTGAACTTGGCACGATTCTAAGCTCTTTTTTCATCTCGCTATTTCCCCCCCCCCCCCCCCATTTTCGTGCTTTTAAACCAGGTATCCAGGATCCTCGTCGTCGCTTGACCTTCATTCCTGATTATCCTTCCTCTCCCCCTGCCAGACCTTGTCGAGTCCTTTTTTTTGTATCTATTCCCGGGAATAAAAAAACGCCAGCTCAGTAATTAGAACATTGTCTGTCTGGTGCGTGAGTCATTATTGGATAGCAGTGAAAATAAATGGCCGTCCGGGTGGAAGACAGAGGAAAGAGAGCGAGAGAAAGGGAGAGCAGGAGGGAAAAAAGGCCACAGCGTTAATCGTGGTCGAGGGTAGACGTGGGGCGACGCCCGCAGCAGTGCGGATAATGACGTAACTCGAGAAGGCGGGTAAGAAGTCTGAAAAGCTGCCACCGCTCTGGCCGCGTGGAGGGGGCGACGGGGTGGAGAGGAGGAGGACGAGGTGGCATAAAGAAAGGGGATACACCTGCGTACGTAATTAGTAGTTGTTTGTCCTGAGGGTATGCCGGGCTCGAGTATGAGATAAAGGGAAGGGAAGGGACCAGTTGGAAGCGGAAAGGAGAGAAAGGGACACCCGGTGAAATAGAGAGTAAGCTCGCACGACTTCGGGCTGGTTTAGCGAGGGCAACGAAGACCGCGCCCGCGGTGCGACCGTTTTTTGCCGCACCAGCTTTGTGAGCACCACTAAATTCGCGTATCTGTAATTTTCGTTTTTCCTATCCCCCCGCCGACGCTTCTTTTCTTCCAGCCCGTCGCCTATTTGCATACCTAACAATCCGGGGTTCCCCGACTCGTGCGGCGCGGATACTGTTTGTACCTCTCAATTCCTCATTGATTAACCCGAACTCCGTTGCATTGCTTGAGGATACCGCGTCAAAGGGACTGCGGGGAAATACCACGGAAGTGTGAGGGAAGATCGGGGACACGATAGACGCCTGTTTGCGGAGAATTAATCCCACTGCGGTCGGATTGTTTGTCATAGTTCGAACGCGCCTCACAAAGTGCAGGAGCTGTCGGCAGGATTTGCCGTGTGTCACTTTACCACATCGAAAGTCGAATATATATCGAAATACTGAAATCGGTATAACTCGTGCCGTGATTGGTCGGTCATGGATATGTTTCAGAGCCGGCTTCAGACTACTGTGACCGCTGCAAAGTGACATATCGCGCTCGTTTTAACTTAGTTATCTTACAAAAGCAAAGTCATTAGATGCACCCGAATTTTTTATGTCTTGTAGTTTGAGTATTCATCTTTTATTTGCGAGGAATTCCGAGATACGTCACCGGGCATTGAATTGAGTAAATAATATTTTTAAATAGAGCTTTATACATGGCGTTATATAGAGAATAAAAAAATGACTTTTAAACAGAGGAAAAAGCATCTCAGAAAGGAAATACCAAACATATAAATAGCTATACGTTTTCGTTAGGTCTTAAAGTAACCGATACAACCATAAAAAGTCGTAGTCACCGAACATTGTAAGTTATTGTAAATTGAAGTGGGCGATTCGGGGTAACATGACGTTACCTAACCTCACAAAATCCCGATTTGAAGTCAAATCCGTATAAAAAATAATTCTACTCTTAAACAATCATGACAATATAATGCGATTTTAGAAAAGAAATTCCCGAAATATTTTTGGCGTAATACTACTACTACTGAGGTCAAGATACCACACATAGTTAATTTTTTTTTGTAGCATAGACTCTGATGCCAATGACTCCGGCGTACCGACATAACTACCTTAAATTACTGTATTTTTCGCGGTTGTGGAAAAGTCATGGGACATCGATAATCGATTATATAGAAAAACGTAAACAGTGTTTCGGCGTGAAGTCATATGGAGTTGTATAAACATGCAATTTGTCTTCTTCAGCCATAATAAGAAAATATAAATGAGTAGAAAGGGGTGCGAACAAAGCGAGCACGTTCTTGCTAGTTATGTATAATTTCAAGGGCGTCAATAAACACCCGGAAAAATACCTGTGCAGTCCTCACCATTTCCCCAGGCAGCTGTGGATCAACCAGGTGTGTGTGTACTACGCCTGGACACGGAGTGCCCAACAATAAAGTTCCATTATTCGGCAGTCGGCGAGCTCGTGCGCGGCCATGCTCGTTGGCTATTCGCCGGTGTGTGTGGTCGGCGGTTTGTGTTCGCCTGTCTCTCTCTTTCCCCTTTCTCTCCGGGCTTCCTGGCCAGTGGCCAAAAGATTTTTGATATTTTTTGGCAACCGCTCAAACTGCACGTACCCGGTTAAAATGTTTCGCCCCTGGTTCTATATCTCCGACTCTCTTCCTACCTTCGTTCTCAACGCCCTCCCCCCCCCCCCCCTCTCCCTCCTCCCACCACCACCCTCTTTTTTCTCTTTTAACTCATCCATTCCCCGTTGTTCGTATATCTTTCAACCCGGTCCTTCATCAACGAGCTCTTTATGCTTCCGGGGAATAAGAAATTTCGGTACGTCACGAGCTTACGCTTCGCGGAGTATAAATAGGGTCGCCCGCAACAGACGCTTCGCGACCTGGCGAGGGTTAAGTATTAACCTTGGCTCACTTAATTCTCCGGAGATATATTGTCTCGGGGTATTAGACATCACCCCCGCGGCTATAAACGTGAAGTGAAATAAGTTTCGTTCTTATGAAGAATTGTGGAGGGCGCGGAGTCTGTTGAATTTATGTTATTCAGATTAGAGTGGTCGAGCGGAATCCCCCTTGGAGATTTACCCACCGCACTTTTTACCGGCCCTTTCGGTCCGAGCACCAGGGCTCTCGAAGTGGCGCATAACTGGACGAGGGTTCAAAAACATTGCACATATTCGGGATTTTCGTTCATTCGACAAAGCTGTATTTACGAGATTTACGATGTCACATATATTATTAGCGGGAATGATTGCGGTATTAGCACCCACGTAGGTGGCTATTAAAATCGCTGAAATGGTACAGGCGTAAAAGCAGATTTGCGCTATTATCCTCTCAAAATGGGAGTTTCATGAAAATTCGGCAATGGCCGCCTCATTTGTTCCGACGCGTGAGGTCGAATTGCCCGGCACGGACGGTGTCAAGTTATACGATCGTCAAACTACGACGATTCCCACCTCTCAGCGTTTTAATGCGAACTGATTAGAAGATAATTCGCATTCTCGTAATTCAGCAATTATTCGGCAATCCAGCGACAATTCAGCATCGGCAGAGTCCTACTGAAATTAAATTTAGAGAGAAATAAGCGGCAATCGATGACGCGATTTTTATACGCGTGACCCGAGCAAAATGTCATAAATATGATATACGACCTTTGGCGTGAAAAAACAATTGCCTTGAACTAACAGTCAGCGGTCAATAGTTACACTTGGAAAAGATTTTACCTTTCTTCATCGATTTCTCTGATCCGATTCTCAACGCACTCCCCTCTGTGATACCATAACTTTTTGTATTTCCCGACCCTCTAGCTAGGGTGGTTCGTTTTCACGCTACACTGCAACATGGTACATTAATATACTTTCAGGAAATTGAAGCCGAGGCCTACCCGACTTCTTCATTCTATTTCAGGGACTTTAATATTTACTAGGCTAATCACACGCGCTGGCGCGCGTGCCTGAAAAACTTTCCGCCAAAATCGATCTCAGAAATATTTTTTTCAAAATATCGATTTGTAACAAAAATCGCCAAAATCGAACACAATTTTTTTTTTTTTTTCAAAATATCGACTTGTAACCTATACCATCGTTCTCAAGTCGTATATTCTACCCCTAAAAACACTGGTTACTAACCTTTTTTAATTGATTTTGAAAAAAATATTTTTTGGCGATTTTTTTTCCGTCAGAAATCGTAGATCCGACTCCGGACCGAAAATCGCCAAAATCGACCACAATCTTTTTTCTTTTCAAAATATCGACTTGTAACCTATACCATCGTTCTCAAGTCGTATATTCTACCCCTAAAAACACTGGTTACTAACCTTTTTTAATTGATTTTGAAAAAAATATTTTTTGGCGATTTTTTTTCCGTCAGAAATCGTAGATCCGACTCCGGACCGAAAATCGCCAAAATCGAACACAATTTTTTTTTTTTTTCAAAATATCGACTTGTAACCTATACCATCGTTCTCAAGTCGTATATTCTACCCCTAAAAACACTGGTTACTAACCTTTTTTAATTGATTTTGAAAAAAATATTTTTTGGCGATTTTTTTTCCGTCAGAAATCGTAGATCCGACTCCGGACCGAAAATCGCCAAAATCGAACACAATTTTTTTTTTTTTTCAAAATATCGACTTGTAACCTATACCATCGTTCTCAAGTCGTATATTCTACCCCTAAAAACACTGGTTACTAACCTTTTTTAATTGATTTTGAAAAAAATATTTTTTGGCGATTTTTTTTCCGTCAGAAATCGTAGATCCGACTCCGGACCGAAAATCGCCAAAATCGACCACAATCTTTTTTCTTTTCAAAATATCGACTTGTAACCTATACCATCGTTCTCAAGTCGTATATTCTACCCCTAAAAACACTGGTTACTAACCTTTTTTAATTGATTTTGAAAAAAATATTTTTTGGCGATTTTTTTCCGTCAGAAATCGTAGATCCGACTCCGGACCGAAAATCGCTAAAATCGACCCCAATTTTTTTTCTTTTCAAAATATCGACTTGTAACCTATACCATCGTTCTCAAGTCATATATTCTACCCCTAAAAACACTGGTTACTAACCTTTTTTAATTGATTTTGAAAAAAATATTTTTTGGCGATTTTTTTTCCGTCAGAAATCGTAGATCCGACTCCGGACCGAAAATCGCCAAAATCGACCACGATCTTTTTTCTTTTCAAAATATCGACTTGTAACCTATACCATCGTTCTCAAGTCGTATATTCTACCCCTAAAAACACTGGTTACTAACCTTTTTTAATTGATTTTGAAAAAAATATTTTTTGGCGATTTTTTTTCCGTCAGAAATCGTAGATCCGACTCCGGACCGAAAATCGCTAAAATCGACCCCAATTTTTTTTCTTTTCAAAATATCGACTTGTAACCTATACCATCGTTCTCAAGTCGTATATTCTACCCCTAAAAACACTGGTTACTAACCTTTTTTAATTGATTTTGAAAAAAATATTTTTTGGCGATTTTTTTTCCGTCAGAAATCGTAGATCCGACTCCGGACCGAAAATCGCCAAAATCGACCACGATCTTTTTTCTTTTCAAAATATCGACTTGTAACCTATACCATCGTTCTCAAGTCGTATATTCTACCCCTAAAAACACTGGTTACTAACCTTTTTTAATTGATTTTGAAAAAAATATTTTTTGGCGATTTTTTTTCCGTCAGAAATCGTAGATCCGACTCCGGACCGAAAATCGCTAAAATCGACCCCAATTTTTTTTCTTTTCAAAATATCGACTTGTAACCTATACCATCGTTCTCAAGTCGTATATTCTACCCCTAAAAACACTGTTTACTAACCTTTTTTAATTGATTTTGAAAAAAATATTTTTTGGCGATTTTTTTCTGTCAGAAATCGTAGATCCGACTCCGGACCGAAAATCGCCAAAATCGACCACGATCTTTTTTCTTTTCAAAATATCGACTTGTAACCTATACCATCGTTCTCAAGTCGTATATTCTACCCCTAAAAACACTGGTTACTAACCTTTTTTAATTGATTTTGAAAAAAATATTTTTTGGCGATTTTTTTTCCGTCAGAAATCGTAGATCCGACTCCGGACCGAAAATCGCTAAAATCGACCCCAATTTTTTTTCTTTTCAAAATATCGACTTGTAACCTATACCATCGTTCTCAAGTCGTATATTCTACCCCTAAAAACACTGGTTACTAACCTTTTTTAATTGATTTTGAAAAAAATATTTTTTGGCGATTTTTTTCTGTCAGAAATCGTAGATTCGACTCCGGACCGAAAATCGCTAAAATCGACCCCAATTTTTTTTCTTTTCAAAATATCGACTTGTAACCTATACCATCGTTCTCAAGTCGTATATTCTACCCCTAAAAACACTGGTTACTAACCTTTTTTAATTGATTTTGAAAAAAATATTTTTTGGCGATTTTTTTCTGTCAGAAATCGTAGATCCGACTCCGGACCGAAAATCGCCAAAATCGACCACGATCTTTTTTCTTTTCAAAATATCGACTTGTAACCTATACCATCGTTCTCAAGTCGTATATTCTACCCCTAAAAACACTGGTTACTAACCTTTTTTAATTGATTTTGAAAAAAATATTTTTTGGCGATTTTTTTTCCGTCAGAAATCGTAGATCCGACTCCGGACCGAAAATCGCTAAAATCGACCCCAATTTTTTTTCTTTTCAAAATATCGACTTGTAACCTATACCATCGTTCTCAAGCCGTATATTCTACCCCTAAAAACACTGGTTACTAACCTTTTTTAATTGATTTTGAAAAAAATATTTTTTGGCGATTTTTTTCTGTCAGAAATCGTAGATTCGACTCCGGACCGAAAATCGCTAAAATCGACCCCAATTTTTTTTCTTTTCAAAATATCGACTTGTAACCTATACCATCGTTCTCAAGTCGTATATTCTACCCCTAAAAACACTGGTTACTAACCTTTTTTAATTGATTTTGAAAAAAATATTTTTTGGCGATTTTTTTCTGTCAGAAATCGTAGATTCGACTCCGGACCGAAAATCGCTAAAATCGACCCCAATTTTTTTTCTTTTCAAAATATCGACTTGTAACCTATACCATCGTTCTCAAGTCGTATATTCTACCCCTAAAAACACTGGTTACTAACCTTTTTTAATTGATTTTGCAAAAAATATTTTTTTGGCGATTTTTTTCTATCAAAAATCGTATATCTTGCTCCGGACCGAAAATCGCTAAAATCGACCCCAATTTTTTTCATTTCAAAATATCGACTTCTAACCTATACCATCGTTCTCAAGTCGTATATACTACCCCTAAAACACTAATTACAATACCTTTGTTTACCTGATTAAAAAAAAAATGATTTGACTTTCTTGTTGCCGTCAGAATTCATAAAACTGGTTCCGGCCGAAAAATGCCAAAAAGTAATGTCATCAACTTTTTCGGAAAGGGTAGCATGAGATGACGCAGCCGAAACGTTTCTTTCTTTCTTCTTCATCTAGAAGACAAACAAGAACGTCACGGAAACGACATCGAAGTGCTCGTGAGGAAGTTGACAAAGGCCATATGCCATCAATAAGAATGACGACGCCGAGAGCAGTCACGTCCCTTTCCGTGTTTATCCCTCCTTCGGCAAAAGATACACGGATCACGGGATCGGCTGTAAGGTCGCCGTGCTCTGATCGAAGGCGAAGGAGTACAAATACATCCCCGAGAAAGTGAAGAGATCACGAACGTCACGATGACATTTCCTGGATTTTCGTAAACCGCTGAAATATCAATCCGCCTCTTATTCCGCTATTATCAACTCCGGATCAACCCGGATATTTTTAGAAACACTTATTATCACAACATTATCTACTCCGCTCCTATTTCGCTGTTCATTTACGCCTCGCTGACCGCATCTCATCTTTTTTCCGCCCGACAAAAACCCGATTGTCTCGTTTCCGACAAGCAGACGAGCATCTCAAAGCTCCCAACAAGTTCCCGTCTGAGCTGGCGAGACGTTGTCACACCACCCAACTCCGTGGGGAAATCATTTTTGGTCCGGTCGACGGGTTTACGCATCGCGTGGTTCACTCGCGACTTGGCAGGACTTCCGCGCTACCTGTAATCGTGTAATAGGAATCGAAGTACCTGGACAGAGTTGGATGGGTTGGGCTGATAACACCAGGTGGAAAGTATGTCTGTAGTTCTCACAGACAATCCTAAAAGTGTGCTTTGAATGGGCGGATCTAACATTTACAAGCGCAATACTATGATAATCATTCAATAACGAATCCTTTTTTTGAACATCATAAGCCTGAGCATGGAAACCTATAGGTGGTGGACTATAGTGTAGGTACTAAATGCTCACAAAAGGACCCTTCGGTGTTATCAGGCGGGGTTGTCGTTCGACGGCTTTCAATGTGCATCGAGGCGCTTGTGGCGCGGAACAAAAGCGGAATGTCGCGTAAATTGGCAGACACCTCGCCGTCCGCGATTTTCCGCGCCCGGTGGCCGGTGGTCGAGGACCGCGGCCAATCACGTCCAACCGCTTTTGATATGACGTTCGTAATTCATCGATGTTCTTTACCTTGGCACGTAGCTGTGGCTACAAACAGTGGGAGGAAATACATCGGGGTGTGGGGTTGGCCACGTGACTGGTAAACCCGGTGGCGAATCGCGCGCTCGGCCAGGGTCGCGCCACCTGGTAAAATTTGGGATACCAACCCCGGGCAGTGGCAACAGCGGGATCCGACGAGTCGAACCGGTCGACCACCGCGTCATGCATGGGTAGCGAGATCAGTGGCCTCGCTGTGACAATTCGATATGAACGACGCGGCTGGCACCGCGGCGGGCGGTACGGGAGGAGACGCGGGTAGGAAGGACCGTGTGAAATTTATCACGCCGCCGTGTGCCCGATTGAATTTGGACTTTGCGGAGCTTTTAATCGAGCCTCACACAGCCCGCGCGCGCCGAGCTCAATGCACACGACCCCCGGGTGCGGCACAGGTGCGGAACCGGAAGGAAGTCCATACTGACACTACGTGCAAAACCGCCGTTGTGTGTACGTGAGCCGAGCGAAAAATTTCCTTTTTATAACCCAGTTAACAGAGATTGAAATTCATTTTTCCACTTTGAGGATTCGCACCAGGGCAGGAGAAGGAGGGGACACGATATGTTGCCGGTGTTTTCTGAAGTGTCGATCATACGAACCGTGGAAGCGGGAAAAAGTGGTCGGACCGAACGCTGATGATTGATTCTTTGAGTCAATGATTTTTTGAGGAGGGGTTATTTTACAATTTATTTTTTTCCATCAACTGGGTAAGCGCGCGAAACGCGCATATAGGCCAGTTAAACTAAAATTGGCGTGGTCTAAAGGATCTCATGTTTTCAGTTGTTTTGGTCCCAGGATTTTGTTCTTCGGAGTTATTCGTTCCCACGATTTTATAATTCCAGATTCTTCGCTCCCGAGATCTCACGTTACGGTGTATATTTTGTCTCGGTATTTTTTACCGATTAAGGAATTATTTGAAGCGTTGGTGTAGCCGTGTTGATGCAAATTCTTTGCTTTTTCCATAAGTCCATACTGACACTACGTGCAAAACCGCCGTTGTTTGTACGTGAGCCGAGCGAAAAATTTCTTTTTTATAACCCAGTTAACAGAGATTGAAATTCATTTTTCCACTTTGAGGATTTGCACCAGGGCAGGAGAAGGAGGGGACACGATATGTTGACGGTGTTTTCTGAAGTGTCGATCATACGAACCGTGGAAGCGGGAAAAAGTGGTCGGACCGAACGCTGATGATTGATTCTTTGAGTCAATGATTTTTTGAGGAGGGGTTATTTTACAATTTATTTTTTTCCATCAACTGGGTAAGCGCGCGAAACGCGCATATAGGCCAGTTAAACTAAAATTGGCGTGGTCTAAAGGATTTCATGTTTTCAGTTGTTTTGGTCCCAGGATTTTGTTCTTCGGAGTTATTCGTTCCCACGATTTTACAATTCCAGATTCTTCGCTCCCGAGATCTCACGTTACGGTGTATATTTTGTCTCGGTATTTTTTACCGATTAAGGAATTATTTAAATCGTTTGTGTAGCCGTGTTGATGCAAATTCTTGGCTTTTTTCATAAGTCCATACTGACACTACGTGCGAAACCGCCGTTGTTTGTACGTGAGCCGAGCGAAAAATTTCCTTTTTATAACCCAGTTAACAGAGATTGAAATTCATTTTTCCACTTTGAGAATTTGCCCCAGGGCAGGAGAAGGAGGGGACACGATATGTTGCCGGTGTTTTTTCTGAAGTGTCGGTCATACGAACCGTCGAAGCGGGTAAAGGTGTTCGAACCGACCGCTGGTGATCGATTCCATCTGGTGGGGTTGTAATTTCGCGAATCGAGGCGAAAGGTAGCCGTGGAGTCTGGAGAAACCGAAGGAGGATTAACGATTCAGTACCCAGGGTCTGGTGCACGTGACACACAGTCGGTACAGCACACGGACCTGTGGAATCGGTAAACGCAATCGCGCAAAGTGAAAGGTCAACGAGAGGGTAGCGCGCGGCTGAACAACGAGAAAATAGAGGCATTGGAAGCGACGGCCGCGATGCTCGACGGGCTGCAGATTCCGTGACGGTTGAAATCCTCTCGCGTGTGGCTAAACGACTTACGGGGCTTACAAGTTGCGCTTAATAAATACCGGAGACCGAAGTTTCCGGGCGTCGTGCGTCACGGGACGGCCAACACTTTCGCCCGAGAGACCCGGCGAAGGAAGAGCAAAGTCCAAGGAGGCGAGAGAATAACGCGAGACCGGGAGGTGGAGAACCGGCTACGGGTGCCTCAAGTTCGAAGGAATCACTTAGCGTTAGTATCGGCCGCGTTGTAAAGGGGGGTCGGGTCTCGAGACACGGGAAAACCGTGGTTCGATTTCCCGCCGCTAGGGGTCGCTCGGCGAGAAACACAGACAGGAGGGGGGGAAGTAACGAAGACGTAGGGACGCGAGGGGGATAAGTTTCACGCAGTCGAAGGTGGAAAGAGGTTAGGCGGAAGTCGAAAGCCGGCCCTAAGCTCCCGGGGTGGCTTAGCTCGCCGGTCGGGGCCGACGGCCGCGCCCATAACCCACCGCGCGCGGCGTCCTCTTCCAGCAGAAACAGTGGACGGGGAACCCGAGCGCCCCCTCGCCGCGCCGCATCGAAATACTTACTTAAGTATACGGCTCCGGCGTGCGAGGTGAGTCCGGAATTCCAAGCAGTAAATGCTCACCGCGTGGTAGCGCCACCCATCAACCCCCCCCCCTTCAACCCCCCCCCCCTACTCCTCCCGCGACCCCCTCCAGCCCCGCTATATATATAGAGCGAATATGACTCCGGAGGGATGAAGGCGTATCTCGACTTTCCGACCTCGCGAACCCTACATCGAGCATCAACCATACTTCCTCAACCTGTATATTCCCCTCCCTCCCTCCCTCCCTCGGGCCGTTCCATCCGCGGAAGCAATAAAATTCAATAAAGCTGCGCGAGCCGAGGCCGTTCGATATATATCTCTATCGTGATATACCGTGCCATTTATGTGTACCAGAAAAAATGTATATACAGCGCGAGGAGGGCGAGGAGACGAGTCGAGACGAGAGCCCCCCCGTCCCCCGCCCCCTCGCTCTTCTGCCACATTGAATCGCCGATCGGGTATCACTTTTGCCATCGTGTGTACCTACCCGCATGACACATTCGTATCACGGGCTTGATCGAATGAAATGCAATTCGCGTCTTGACGCTTTTTTTGCCGGAGCGATTTTTTAGGGGGACGTCAGGCGAGAGAAATGATGTTTTAATGGTGCTTTGGTTTTAAGGTATACACGACGTGGGATTCTCGTAAAAAGGTCTTGCGACAGAACGTAACGGATATTTGTTAGGGTTATTTCGGAAAGGGGGTTTTCGGGCGCGCGTGTGGGCTAATATTATTATAGGTATTTGCTGCTGGTCAAAAAAATCATTTTTCGCGTTTTTCTCATCGAAGTTGATGTTATTCAAGCAAACAATGGTACTTTTCAGAATCAGCGGAAAATTTTACATGGGACAGAGTCTTCAAACTTTACGAAATCGATTTTTTTTTTTCGCGAGAAACGTACACCTTGCGTTACTTGCGAATTTTTTCTTTTTCTTGATTTCGTAAAGTTTGAAACTCCTATCCGATGGGGAATTTCGCGCTGATTCCGAAAAGCACCGCTGCTTGCCCAAAAAATAGAACATTCGTCGAGAAAAATGCAAGAAATTATTTTTTATCTCTGAAAGTATGGAAATATTAGGCCATACGCTTCGCCCGAACACCCTTTCCTCCCATAACGTTAACAAACCTTGAAACCCCACACGCCCTCCGAACTGCCAAAATACAATAACACGATTGAAAATGCTCTTTGGTTAGCAACGAGTTGCAGGCAACCCAGCAGCCAATCAGAAAACGAATAACGCGACAACAATACTTACATCGAAAATCCGAAATATTTCAGCCACTGATTTTTCGATGAGGGAATATTTTCCAAATTTTGTTCATCAACTGGGAAGCTCGCGAAACGCACATATGGGTCAGTTAAACTAAAATTGGCGTGATCTACAGGATTTCATGTTTTCAGTTGTTTTGGTCCCAGGATTTTGTTCTTCGGAATTATTCGTTCCCAAGATTTTATAACTCCAGATTTTTCGCTACCGCGATCTCACGTTACGGTATACATTTTGTCACGGTATTTTTTTTACCGATTAAGGAATTATTTGAAGCGTCGGTGTAGCCGTGTTGATGCAAATTCTTTGCTTTTTCGCGCGATCCAATCGCCACGAAGTCGTTTGTCCCGGTACACAGAAGGTGCGAGCGAATAGTTGGAATAAATTGCCCGGGCGGATTTATGGAGGAAGAGGCGACAAACTCTTGGCCTATCTGCGAAAGCTTCGGCCGCTGCAATCCCCGCGGTGGCTCCTCGCGCTGGGCTGAAGCTCCTGGTGAGCTTTATCGATTCACAGTCACTTAGGCGTTAGAGCCGAGGCCTGTGTAGGCAATTTCGTCTCGCGGCGAACGAGCGCTTCCTGGTATCGATCACTCGACTTTCCTCCCCGGTTCCTCCCTTTCTTTGCATCTCTCTTACCCGACTCGGAGAGAAAGATCGCGGGGTTCGGGAGAAATTGCATCGGCTCCGGGCCTGCACAATCTTGATCAAGACACACACCGAACACACACAGAAGAAAATCCCCATTCATCGCAGCCAGGCGCAAGCTTCGCGCTTGCGGATTCCCTCCCGGAGTACATTAAACTTCGACGAGTCGCGCGAGCTTCCAGAGATCACGCGACAGCCCGGATAGCGTGCGCTGCTCGTGGCACCCTGTCCATTCACAGGATACATCCAACGGCAGCGCCGACTGGAAAGTACTTCGCCGACAAATAAGAGTAATATGTTTTTTGTCGTTCGTGATTCCGTGATGCGGTTTCGCCGTTCAACTTACGGCGGAACTCGCGTGAGTGTTTTTAACCTCACGATCTGGCCTTTAGTAATTTATTATTTTTGCACGAATTAGGATATACCGCAATTGTTTTTTTTAACGTTTGTCATGGTTTTTAGGTCTTATCGTAATTATAAATAAAAAAAATGAAAAAATGCCAAAAGCGGCTAGAAAATTGTATTTCAGGATTTTGTGGTCGATTTTTTTTTCTTTCTGGTAAATAAGTGGTGCTTTTTGTTATCAGCGAAATATTTTCGATTAGGTAAGACTGTGAGAATAAAAAATAATAAGCTCGAAAATTACTGGATCAGAATTAAAAATATGGAAATACAAAGCTAAAGCGAACATAATGTTGCAGTGAAAAAAATGTCTGTCTTTCGCGAGGAGTCGTCGCTTCACATGAGTCACGGAAAGAGCTTTTGTACAGACTTCCACGGGAGACGTGTGCCTTCGGTGACGCAGAGCCCTTTTTCCATTTTTCACTATATTTGAATTCGCAGCATTCCCGTAACCGATTTCTCACATCCACAAATTCCGCCCGTCCCAGGGACAAAGTTCGTCGTCATTCTCCTCGGATTTATTTGCACACTTCGTACGTACACGCGACAACCTGAGCCGCTTTGTGCTCCGGCACGAGAGAAAGAATTTCCCTCCGTCGTAATACGCTCCGTAAATTGAGCGCTAAAGAGCTTTGCAATCATATGCACAGACATTAATTATGATTCTTATTTTTCCACCTTCATTCCATATTTTCCTCAAGTCTGACACTCGTCCGACGCAAACTTCCAAATGACTTTGCGCCGCGGAGTCTCGCGAAAATTCGACAAAACGCGACAAACGAAATTCAAAGCGACGGAATTCGCCGTCCGAGATATCATAAATGCATAATTCTGACGCTAAACGCCCGTGCAACAAGCGCAAGAAACGAGCAATCCGTATTCATTTAATGCGTCCATTGCACGCGACAAACACTTTCATTATCCGGCAAATGAGCTTTGGAGGAAGTAAAAAAAGGTGCATGCGAAAGTACGTTTAGCTGCACACACACACACACACAGCCGGGTGAAAAAAACGCGTATTCAGAGTCTCTTCAGGGTACAAACCCGGGGTTAATACACGAGAAAAAGTTCCCTCGAGAGGCAGGTCGAGGGGGCGCGGGGGGTTTCGAGTGAAAGAGAGCAGCATAGGCCATTCAGCAAAAAAAATGTGCCCCATTCGAATTTAACCCGATGAAGTGTAGCGCGTACGTGCGGATAACGAGACTCGCGTGATTACCCTCCATACGGACAAACATGGAGCTCTCCCTTGCCAAGCACTAGGGATTTAGCCCCCACTGCCTGCCCCCCCCCCCCCCCCCCCAGCCGAGCTTGTGGTGGAGCAACGGGCTAGTGATTTTCGCAGCAAAAGTGCACTCTCTACGTCACCAGCGCTATAGTTCCGCACATACGCGCTTCAATAGAAAAAAAAGAAAAAAATGCTGTACCTCCGGCTCGCAGACGCGTCGGCGCGCAATTGAGTAATCGAGTTATCCATTTGATTTCCTCCGTAATGAAAGCGCGCGCGGCCCCCCCTCCGAGTAGATGTCTGTGCCGACGGCCGTGGCGCATGTCGTGTGTCAATGCGCAGCTGTTGGAGCACATAGAGTGAGCTATGTACGCGCAACCTGTGTACAGCACGTTGTAGCTCTTTGATTTTCGCCCGGGCCCCGTCACATCTGCAAGACCGCCACTCTTGCTGAAACACCTTTTCGCGCGCACAGGCTGGATTGAAGAGAGAGAGAGAGAGAGAGAGAGAGAGAGAGAGAGAGAGAGAGAGAGAGAGAGAGAGAGAGAAAAAAGGTAGACATTAGTAGGGGCGAAAGTGCGCCATAGAAATGCGCCCGAATGCACGACCGCTCGTTGGATGACTCTGCCGGGGATCTGCGGAGCAACGGAATAATTGTAGTCAGTGGAAGGACTGGGGTATATCTGGTAGAGACGAACGAGAAGAAAATAATAACTCGAACCTTACAATAAATTATTTGAGTTCAAGTTCAACAAGATTCAGCTAGTTGACGACATAATTAATAACACTAGTAGAAAATCGGTAGCGTTGCATCCGGCCCAAGTCAGGTCCGGCCATGGCCGATTTTAATGTCACCGCACCGAGAGAAATCGTTCCGATTCGAAACACATAAAATAATTATTTGAATGAAATAAAATAATTATTTGAATGAAATAAAATAATTATTTGAATGAAATAAAAATTTATTTGAATGAAATAAAATAATTATTTGAATGAAATAAAATAATTATTTGAATGAAATAAAAATTTATTTGAATGAAATAAAAATTTATTTGAATGAAATAAAAATTTATTTGAATGAAATAGATTTTATTTGATCCAAATAAATTCTATTAGGCCGGCCATTAAACAAATTAATCTATTTAATGGCCGGCCTAATAGGATTTATTTGGATCAAATAAAATGTATTTCATTCAAATAAATGTTATTTGTTTCTCTGGGTGCGATTTTCTACCAGAGTATAAGTATAAATAATTATTTCGGTTTTATTACAAAAAAATATCTCCGTCTCATATCTCCCGGTCCCCAACACCATCGAACTCCCACCGCACCCAACGACGTACGAAACAAATTGTCCCATATTAGTTCACGCCGAACCTCCGCAAAACTAGACCAAGCCCGAAGCCGCCCCGACGGGAGCGCAACATTTTTCTTCGCCCGGTGAAAAATGCTGATCTGCCTTTAACGAGTGAACGGCGGCGCGGTGTGAGGCGTGGGGGGGGGGGGGGGGGGGGGTGAGGAGGGTAAAATGTAGACGCAAGAAAAGGCATTATTCCCTCGTCAACCTGTCGAGCCGATAAGCCAAATCGGTGGCTCGGAATCTGCGGAGAATCGAGAGTCATCGGGTCGACGCGGCGCGCGGCGGCTGCGGCTGCGGTGATGGCTAAGTACCCCGACGCCAGTACTTGACGACGATGCCGACGACGACGACGACGACGACGACGGCGACGACCCTCGTTGCCGTCGTCGTCGCGCACCTGGCTCGCCGCGGAGGGGCTGCTGTCACCATTGATAAGGCCGCTCTCGTGACGCGTAAGGGTAAGGCGGCTCGCTGTATATACAGCGTCGAGAGGCGAAGAGCTATCAAGTGGTGAGAGCGGAGCGAGCGCGAAATATAGGGGCTCGTGGAATGAGTCGCGACGAGCGAGACGCGAGGAGTAAGAAGCGAACGGCGCGAGGGAGAGAAAACGAGCGACTAGGAGTCACCGGGCCTCCATTCATCGGCGCGGCTCGGGCTAACCGCCACCCGGAGCGCCGCGCACTCGTGAACACGATAACACGCGCAATGTACGCGTTATACAGGGTGATGCAGAATCCCCGCACCAAACGAGGTTCGGAAGTCCGAAATGGCCCCAGGAACGCGTTTGCAAAATTTGAGATTTTTAGTCCCAGTAGTTTTTTAATGAGAGCCGATTTATGACAGCTAATCTCAACTTTTCCTTAATTCGCCCTCAACTTACTCTCAACTTTCTCTTAATTCGCCCTCAAGCCGAGAGGGTGAATTTCTCAATTCGTACTCAAGTTGAGAGTACGTTGAGGGTGAATAAAGAGCAAGTTGAGAGTAAGTTTCCCTCAACTTACGTTCAACCTTGTCTTAATTCGCCCTCAACTTACTCTCAACTTTCTCTTAATTCGCCGTCAAGCCGAGATAGTGAATTTCTCAATTCGTACTCAAGTTGAGAGTACGTTGAGGGTGAATTAAGAGCAAGTTGAGAGTAAGTTTCCCTCAACTTACTCTCAACCTTGTCTTAATTCGCTCTCAACTTACTCTCAACTTTCTCTTAATTCGCCCTCAAGCCGAGAGGGTGAATTTTTCAATTCGTACTCAAATTGAGAGTACGTTGAGGGTGAATTAAGAGCAAGTTGAGAGTTCCCCTCAACTTTCTCTCAGCCTTGTCTTAAATCGCCCTCAACTTACTCTCAACTTTCTCTTAATTCGTACTCAAGTTGAGCGTAAGTTAAGGGCGAATTAAGAACAAGTTGAGAGCAAGTTGAGGGCGAATTAAGAGCGAGTCAAGAACAAATTGGCTCTCATTCAAAAATGACTGAGAATAAAAATCTAAAGTTTTGCACAAATCAAAGTTTCTGAGACCATTTCGGACTTCCTGGACTCGTTTGGTGCGGTAATTCTGGATCATCCTGTATATTCTCACGCGGCGCCGCTAGCGCGTCTAATCACATGCGTGCCATCCACCTTCTTGCCGCACCGCGAAATTCCCCCGTCCCTGTTGCTTATACCTCGGGCTCCCTCGTCTCGCTGGCTTCCTGTTACACAGCCCCAAAAGTGCTCGAGTGGGTACTCGTGTTGCACAGAAGCCACAACCGCACCGAGTGCCACTATACCGTTGGATGAGCCGCTGCTTGCCGCGCGCGCGCGCTAAATAATTACAATCTTTTCGACGAACGGGATTGCGAAGGGTGAGCCGAGCGAGATAGAGCGTCGGTTGAGAGGTCAAATTTTGAGGAAATTGCCTCCCACCACCCGAGAAAAGAGGAGAAGGGCGCGGGGGTAGGTGAACGGGGGGAAAAGGGGGTGAAAAATTAGAGGGAATGAAAAGTGGAAAGTAATTCGAGTAAATTCGAGCTCGAGGTAATAAGCGCGCGAGGCTTTGTTGCGTCCCGCGTTCCGTGATTACCGCGAGTTGCATTGCGAAAGACGCCGGGGCTACTCGGGTTTCATTAAATTTCTGCTTCTTCGTCGCTCTTCGTGTAACAAGTGGACTTTGCGCCATGTCACTCGGTAACACGAAATTTTCGGTGTATTGTGAGCACGGCTGATGAGAATTGGGAATTGTTCGACGGGGAATGACGCGGCTGCACCGTACGTGATGTTTGCGAGAAAATCACTTACTGATTTGCCCCGTCTGTAATCAACTTTAGTTACGACACGTTACAATACCAGTTGAATTTTGTTTCGTTCACTTATTATGTTACTGATCACTGAACAACCCTGGTGGAAAATCAGTGGCGTTACATATAGCGCAGGTCGGGCCCTGGTCAGGCCCTGGTCGGGGCCGTGTTGGCCCGGACAAGGCCCGACTTGGGCCGGATGTAACTCTAAAAATCTTTCACCCAGGAACTGACAATTTTATCGTCGCAAAATGCTGAAAATTGACACTGATCCGACCAAAATATTATGTCGCGACTTGGCGCTGAAATAACCGCGTCTCTCGCATCTCAAACTTCACACATTAAAAATCTCGAACTTCCCTCCCTCGTAGCGCGATATACACTATATTCGTGGCTAACAAAAAAAAAAATTAAACATCGCGGATATAGCAAGAAAAACTGGACGAAGATCAAGAAACCGTAAACCAAGATCTCACTCGTGTCTTGCGCTATATTGGACAGTCTAATTCCTCGAATGTGGGCTAATGCATTTTTAGCGCGACAACGAGAGGATCTCGCCCTTCTTCCGCTTTTCTTTTAGCCTCCCCCCCACCGCCCCCGCCCTTTTCTCTTGTTTCTCTCGGTAGACAATCTCCACTCCGTCGGTGTTGTAACCGCAGAGCCCGCGGCGGTCTCAAGCCACTCTGCGTTTCCTATCCTTCCATACCACTATCCTTATCCTACCTACTCCCCTTCCACCCCTCGCCACCCCCGTGCGCGTCGCGCCACCCCGCCTTTTCCCCTATTTTTCCCGCCGTCTGAGCTCGCTAGACTCGCGAGCGACTTTACTTTTTGCGTGTCTTACTTTCGCGCTCGCGCTTCGACCGAGCCAACCAGTACTCGCCGTGCAATCCCGAGCTCGGAAGGTTGCCACCGACTAAAAGTATACTCTATGGCCTGCACTATCGTCCTGTTTGAGTTGGGGGGCGGAGGGGCAACAGTCGACGGCTCTGTCGACTTTTTTTCTACATTACTATGCAGCCGGGACGCGCGCCACTTGAAAGTCTGGCTTTTCGTTCAATGGATCTGTGACTTCGGAACCAAAGAGCCCGCGTAACGTATCCGTAGTCACTGCGGAGTGATTGGATATTTTTATGGGCTATTTACGCGAGCCATAACATTTTTCGTTTTGCACCATGGACCACGAAAAATTGGGGACAGCGGATACGAGATACTTCGAGTTCTGTAATTCGAGCATCTTGATTATATCGCGCTGAAACAAAAGATACAGAGTGATTGGATTTTTACGACCCACGCTCGCACGAGTCATGAACTCTTTTGCGTTATACAACGTCGCAA
Source organism: Pimpla rufipes (assembly GCA_963932165.1). Lineage (NCBI taxonomy): Eukaryota > Metazoa > Arthropoda > Insecta > Hymenoptera > Ichneumonidae > Pimpla > Pimpla rufipes. The sequence continues at coordinate 18,369,541 of OZ010633.1, forward strand.
CAATTTTTCGAACGCCGAAACGAGACATTTCGGTTTCCGTAATTCGAGCATCGTTGTGATTATATTGGGGCTCGGGACAAAAGAGGGATGAAAGCTCCGCGGAGAGAATCGGTGACGGTTGAAGGAAAAAGAAAAAAGACCGAAAAAAAAACGCGGGTGACAAATAAAAAAGGCGGGTTTGTTCCTTTCGCTAGCTGGGTGTACAGGACACAACACGTAGTAATACGCGTGTGCAAGAGGAACGCGGGGAGCGAAAATACGTTCCACAGCCTCGGGGGATGCAGCGGCCTAGTTTTCGGTGGCGCGCGGTACATCCAGGACACCGGGAGAACCGAACGGTCGCGTTGTAATTTGTTTTATCGATACGGCGACAGTTGCTCGCCGCGAGCGTTACTGGTCCCTTTTTTTTGTGTGTTTTTTTTTTTTTTTTTTTTTGCAAAAACAACAACACACAGAGAGGCAAAAGTGAGGGAGGAATGGCGCGCGGAGCCGCGAGAAAACGAGCTCGCGGGGCTATTAGCCAGGCGCTTCGGTATCCACTGACTCGTCGTAATTGCCTACGACGTGTAGCTGATTGCCGTGGGCTTGCGTGCAATGTACAAGCGTGTCGTGCGTATTGATGCCAAACACCCGCCCGGGCCAGCGCCGGTGTCGAGAGATCGTTCCGCGAACTCGTTTACGCAAAAAGTTTCAACATTTATTAATGTCGACGGGTATAGGGGACAGGGGAAACCGGTGTAAACGCCGCGGATTTTGTGCGGCATTTTTAGCACTCGGCACTCGGGCCCATTCGGCGCGCGTATTTAAATCTCGCGAATCGGCTCCCAGGACTTCTATGACCCGTCGAAGTTTTTCGTTAAACTCGCAATGGGGTAAATAGACGATTTTTTTCGGCTGGTTGTCGAGCCGATGTCGTTCGAACTGTCATATTTTTTTATCGGTGAATTGGTTTTTTTTTTAATGGAAAAAGGGTGAATTATTTTAAATGGCCCTAAGGCTATCACGGAGTGTGGGTCGTATTTTTCCGACTGACAGTTAGGTGAAAGAGAAATTTGAATTCATTCATGAAAACGTGGTGGATTCGTCACAATTAGTTACACAACTCATTTTTTGTCCGATTTTCTCTGCTTAATTTATGTGGCATCGTTTATTATTATTATAACCTATCGAAAATCAGTAATAGAACCGATATAGGAAAGAATCATAGCTGACGTCAACTTGTATATTTGGTGAGACAGAAATTTCAATTCATTCATGAAAACGTGGTGGATTCATCACAACTAGTTACACAACTTATTTTTTTGTCCGATTTTCTCTACTTAATTTATGTGGTATCGTATATTATTATTATAACCTATCGAAAAGGAGTAATAGATCCGATATAGGAAACGAACTGTCATATTTTTTTATAGGTGAATTGGTTTTTTTTTTAATGGAAAAAGGGTGAATTATTTTAAATGGCCCTAAGGCTATCACAGAGTGGGTCGTATTTTTCCGACTGACAGTTAGGTGAGTGAGACATTTGAATTCATTCATGAAAACGTGGTGGATTTGTCACAATTAGTTACACAACTTATTTTTTGTCCGATTTTCTCTGCTTAATTTATGTGGCATCGTATATTATTATTATAGCCTATCGAACATCAGTAATACAACCGATATAGGAAAGAATCATAGCTGACGTCAAATTGCATATTTGGTGAGACAGAAATTTCAATTCATTCATGAAAACGTGGTGGATTCATCACAACTAGTTACACAACTTATTTTTTTGTCCGATTTTCTCTGCTTAATTTATGTGGTATCGTATATTATTATTATAACCTATCGAAAAGGGGTAATAGAACCGATATAGGAAAGAATCATAGCTGGCGTCAACTTGTATATGGATTCGGTGGCCGTGCGGAAGTCCGACTAATACGACAGGCTCACGAGACTAAAGACGTATGACGCAGGGGTCGCCGGGGGTAAATAATTCGAAGTGCTCGGATCCGGGAGGGAGGAAAAAGTTGACGACCCGGCGATCGAGTTAGAATCAAAGGAGGGGAACGAAAGTGGAGGAGATCAGCGGGATTTTCCTCGGTCTCGTTTCTTTTTCATCCTTCACACGCTGTCATAAAGTAGCCTAATACTTTTTTTCCCCCGCGAAAAACTCCGCGAAACTTGTTAACAACGCGTTTCGCCGAGATCATCCTCGTTTCCGCTATCGCGGCCGCTTTTGACCCTTCCCTGCATCGTCACTCGTTACACGTCGAACCGCCACGTGCCAATGGACAATCGTATTTTAGTGATGTCGGAAAATGTAAAACAAGGTGTTGAACAAAGTTATACCTTATTCAAATCCCCTTTCCCACGGAATTCCCGGTTGGCTTACGTCCGCCGCGCCGGGAAACCGGAACTTTCTCGGCGTCGTGCGACGTAGACGTTCCGAAAATTTCAACTTCCCGTGTTATCCCATTAAGCGCGTGGAGATTTTACCGCGTTCGCGTGTATAACCAAGTTTCACATCGTGTAGTCCCGCGCGTGCACTAACCACTCGTCGTGTGCTGCGCGCGCGCGGTAATGGCCGCGGAAATTTAATAAATACCAACCACCCCATAAATTCCCGGGCTTACTGCGAACTTTATCTCCGCGCGAGAAATATTCTTCATGAAAAATTGAGGCAGTCCATTGTTTTGGCGCTCCTACGAAAAACGTTTTTGGCAGATTGGAACACACACGGCGTACTTACCGGCAGTAAATACACGGCTTTTTAATAACATTTCCCGCTGTCACATTGTTTTTGTGCTTCCGCCTCCGCGTTTCAAATATTCGAGCGCGTCGCGTTTGCCTTCGCCCGCGTAACGCAGGGAGAAGCAAAGGTGCCGGCTCGCTCTGGACTCTGGAAAAAAAAAAAAACAGGACAAACAGTGTAACGCGAGTGTTCTGGGAAACAACTCGGTACGGGCACACAATTTGCAAAATAAATACACCCGGTGATAGAAACACAGTTAACAACGGCCTAGCTATGCATCACGGCTCCGCAACTAGAATTAAAATGGATGGCATTTGTCATATGTGTGATAACGTGAAAATGGCTTTTTATACTGTTTTTTTGTTACACAGAACCAAGATTTGCCATGAGATGATAACGCACTGAGAAAAATATATGGTAGACTCCATCATGCGACATTGTTGCCTGAGAGAACAACAATGGTTTTATGGTTCTAGCAAGAATAAATAATGTAATCGACAACTATATGTCACGTGTAAATTAGCAACGATAGTACCTAGTGTGACTATTTATATAAAAGAATCCACTTATATTTGGCATTCACATCCCTTGAATTTTTCTCACGTCGTATTCCCGAGCGAGAAACTCCAGCCCAAACAAGAGGAACCACACCTAGAGAAATCGTGCTGATGGGATCTATTCGAAACGAATAAAATTTATTTGATCGAAATAAAAATGTATTTGAATGAAATACATTTTATTTGACCCAAATAAATCCTATTAGGCCGGCCATTAAATAGATTTATTTAAATAGATTTATAGGATTTATTTGGATCAAATAAAATTTATTTAATTCAAATAAATTTGTATTTTATTAAAATAAATTTGCATTTTATTCAAATAAATTTGCATTTCATTCAAATAAATTTGTATTTCATTCAAATAAATTTTATTTGTTTCGAATAGATCCCATCAGAACGATTTCTCTGGGTGCAGAAATATGAAATTAAATAGAAAATATCTTCCCCAATAAACGACACCAAAGTGAGAAGCAGTTGAATGCATCCACCCCCCCGTGATCGATCATCCCGGTTACCTTGGAGCCTCGGACAAAGGCGACCGCGGGGTGGTTCAGCCGTTGCCCGGGTCACGGTAATCGTCAAAGTTAGCGTCGTTTAACGAGAGGACTCGTGTCGTCCGGCGAACGAGGAAACGAGGAGAGCAAGGGAGGTCGGACCGGCGCTCCGCGTTAGTATCAAACATGCCCACCAGGTTCGCCGCCGCCGCCGCTGGTGCCGACTGTGTACCGAAAACTCCCGGCATAAGCAGCGCCGGGGGTAGTCATAGAATGTAACTTTAGTTATGGAATATCCGTGGCAGTAACTGTCATCGGGTAAGCCAGCCCTTAGTCTCAGAAAGCCAAGCCCGCTTTCCACGCTCGAGAACCCCGGCGCCACGCCGAAAGGTGGCGCGCGTTACGCGATAAAATATCAACTCCGCCGGCGCGAGGCTTTGCGCCAGCTTGTTCAACAATTCTCGTCTGTATTACTCTTGTCGTGTTACGGCTGCACTCGTAAGCCGGGATATATACCCCCGTAAATCCCGCCTCTGCGATTGTCGGCAAAAAGATGGCGCCTTTAAGTGGGTATACCAGTGTTTTTTTTTTCCTGCATTGCCCCGTAACTGCAGCGCGTCCTAACTAAGACCGCGCTTTTTGCAGCGCGCGGAAGCCGATTTAATACGCCTGAATTACGAGGCAGATCAAAGGCAAACTATTGCCGAAGTTTGCCGAATGTACACGAGGGGCTGAGAGGAGGGGGGAAAACTCGTTGTGTGCCTCGCGAAGTATCGGATACATTTCTTTTGTTCTCAGCTCGCGCGTCGATTGGGTTAAGGAGCTTTTGAAGGAACACGCAATGCCAGGGTGGAAAGTGGGAAGATAAGAAGAGGGAGAGAGAAAGAGAGAGAGAGAGAGGGGGAAAATGGCGCGGATACCCCGAGCCGGGAATATCGACCGGCAGACATGGAAAGAATAAGGGAACGCGGAAAGGGACCGGGAGCGAGCCTCCCACGCGACATTTTAATTAAAAGCACGGCGCGTGTGGCGCACGGGCACAGATTTTTTAATCAGACTAATATGGCTTAACGAAGGTGGCATGTGAGTTTTGCGCGCGGCTCTCGCGTGCGGGCGGGCGAAAAAGACTCTTCCCTTATCCTCCCTCGCGCTCCCTTCGCGCTCGGTACGGTTATCGGACCACCTGCTGTTCTTATGTACTGCACGACTCTCTAGTTACCGTTGCAACCTTCGTTTCACTTATTAATTAACTTTCCAACGAAAACACGCCGGCTTTACGGCGTAAAGTTTCGAAATTGGCTCTCAATGGCGGTTCGGTATCGACGCGCAGCCGCCGTTATTTTTGCACCTTATTTCTTCAGACCAGCCACGCTGTGTAGAACCGTAGAATCTTTAATAGTCTTAAGAAACTTTTGGGGCGGAAAATAATGCAGTAAAGAAGATCGTGACGATTCTCTTTATTTTCTTTCTGGATTCTTAAAACAATTCGCATTCTGAATTATTTACTTTTTTTTCTTTCTTTTTAATGTGTTTTTTTTTGTACAGTTTCTATATATTTTTTCGAGTCTCTCGAACCCAGCATAGAAATCAATGCCAAAGCAACGTGGATCGGTTTATACAGCGTAATTTCAAGCTTCCTTTATTTCCCTCCACGGCTGTAATGCTCCACGATAGATATATAGGTATAACGTAAGTGGTGGTTACGTAACTCACCGAGGAGCTGCCAGGCCAGTCGCTGAAGTACCTAAGCTTTTCAATTAAGCAATGTTAATTAAACCTTTGACGCGTGCTCCATGCCAAAGCGAAAGAAGCGTAGTCGGCGAGGAAACTACTATTGTCTCGTGCCTCGACGACAAAGCTGATGGACTTGTCAAAGGAAAACCATCGATGCAATATACCTGACGATATATACTGCACGTATATATCGTGTGTATACTGCAGAGCTTTGCCGATCTTTCTGTTCTCGTGGAGCTCCACTGTGTATTTATTTGTACGCAAATGGTTTTTTTTTTTCAACTGCACCGCGACAGTTGTTGTTTTTCTTTTTTACCCTCACCGTCTCCTCTTTATCCTCTTTCCTGTTTAGCGTGTTTTATACTCTGATTCCACGTATCGATGCGGGGATTCACATTTCGCTACCTGCTCTTGGCACGATGTCGCGAACCCTGCAGCCTGTGACTGTTGCGCGCGCCATAAGCCAGAATAATATTGACAAAACGGGGGAAACAAAACGAGTGACAAAAACGAATTCTCTGATATCGAATGAACAGCTTCGGCGCTGTTTTTAAGTTTTATTTCGGGTCACGAGCTTGTTTGTTTACACGCTGGATTATGTACACAGCGCGGGGGGAAAAAATGTTAACGAAATAATACGCGAGAAATTCCTGTGGGATTTATTTTTCGTTTCGACCAAACACCGATTCGCTGTCCCTTGTACGAATATTTTTTGGAATAACGATATTATTGCGAATTAAAATTGCGGCAAAATATCAATTTGACACATTTATTTATGGTACACGAAACGTACATTTGGAACGCACAAAACTACATAGGGGTCAGAGAAATCGCTTAAATCAGCTGATCTCTGTGAAACGCATAACTCCCGACTCTTTTACCCCAGAAGCAGTCGGGAATTAAAAAAAAAACGCGAATGAATTGGACCACGAATAAATATGATTATTTATAACAAATAAAATAGCAGTAAAATATCAAGCGGCGCGAGATAAAAATGCAAGAAGGAATACCGAATTATGCGTTTGTGGAACGACGGGTGGGAGTGTCGTGACCTCGACAATCTCGAAGGTTCGTAGGCTTGAACTCGTCGTCGTCGTCGGCGTCGCCGCTGCCGCCGCCGCCGCCGGGGTCTTAGCAATTACCGAGGCCTGCCAGGGACGTTGTCGTCGTCGTTGCGGAATACTAGACCCGATCCGCCCAGACTAAACCCGCTAGGCATTCTCCGGGCCGGCACGGCTTCCGCCGCTTCTGGTTAGGCGGTCTCTGGCAATTTCTTTTTATCGATTTCCCGCCGGCGAAAATACCCGGCGGGCGAAGAAGCTGCTGGTCGTTGAATGCCACCTCGAGGAAGACGCTTCTTGCCCGCGCGCGGGAGACGCATCGCCTCGACTGTCCTCGACGATCCTCGGAAACGCCCTGATCGCTGAATTCGAGAGTCGTAAATTCAACGAGTTTACGGAGTAAAAATCGCAAGATTGTGTCGTCGTATTTTTATACGCAAATAATATCTTGACACTTGTTTTATTTATATCACGTGTTTGAATTATTGTCATTTTATCAAAAATTAAATAAATGCCTTTGTTTTTGTTTACAGGTGAGTTGAGGACAACATTGTCAGGATTTTATATGCATCGTGGACGTGATAATCACAACTGAGTAAAGTACCACCAAAATTTTACCAGTTCTTTGGCTGACAATGTAAAAGCTGAAAAACACTATCACTTCGTCAATTTAACATGTAGGGGAGGTGCGGGCAAAACGGGACAGGATTTTTTTCGGTTCCAACTATTTTTGCGGGCAAAATGGGACAGACCCCCATTTCGTAAAAATCGCATCTATATGACACAATTCAACGCATGTAAGCGGAATATAAAGATTTTTTAACAATTTTTAGTGTTTTAAGCAATCTGGCTTTTGAAAAGTCACTTTGAAAAAAAAAAACTATTAAGGATGATGTTGAGTATCACCGAGTAAAAAAATACGAATTTACGAATTTGGGGGTCTGTCCCATTTTGCCCGCACTTTTTTTGCCAACGTTCAAAATTCATGGTTGGAATCGAATTTTTAGATCAAAAGCAATCGAAGTACACTTTTGTTATCGTCATAAAACCATTTTTCGCTTATGTGTCCCGTTTTGCCCGAACCTCCCCTATAACATAGAAAAAATGTGTCTAAAATGAGTTGCTTCGAGTTTTACGACAATTCTCGTTCGGTCGGTAAGATAGAGTCAAAATGTATTCGTTTCTTGCCGCTGCCGCGTCACTTGAAAATTGTCGAGATTGAAAAAGAAAAAAATCTCGTATTCGTGTCAGCGCTTTTCGCAAGAAACCGGCTCAGCCTCGTCCACAGGTGGCGCCGCCGGTGATTGACTACCCCGCGCTGACAGTCCTGTCGACCCGCAAACTCAAGATCGAAGATTGCGCGTTTGGCTCAGCTGAGGCGCGATGCCAAATCGCGACGTCATTGTCGAGTCGCGTTCATTTTAATACGGCACTTTCATTGCCGCGCGAATATATACGGCGGCACTCTCGTTATTGTCGCGCGACAAAAGAAAAACAAATTGTACACCGTGGAGGGATTCTTTATGGCTGAATCTCGATCCTCGCGAGCTCCTCGAGCTTTCTCTGTCTCCGATCGAGTGTTCCCATCCATTCGCTCTTTCTCTCTTCCCTAACCCTCTGCCGTATTTTATTCAGAATGTCCCACACAACCCCCCCGCCCCCCCCCCTTCATCCTCCTACCCATCCTTCCTGCCCCGTTCCAACGCTCCGGCTCTATCGTGTGATTCTCGTAAGTCTCGCAAATCTTACACAACCTCGGAACTCTCGGTTCTCTGTCCTTCCAGTTTGCTCTTACGACCCTCTCGCCGGTCCCGCACCTTCGCTCTCTACGCGCGGCTACGATTCGTTTGAATGATTCAAAGCTCTCAGGGCTGCTTTCCGCCCGGCGTATAAAATCGTCGGTGCTTTGAACTTGGCCCGTGCGATCTCTCGCTCTCCTCGTCTCTCGCACCGTCGTCCATTCTACCCGATCCCGCCGCAGCCACCGCTTCTGCCCCCGCCCCCCTCCCCCCCCCCACCCCGTCCCGACCACCCCCTTTCACCCCTTCCACCTCTCGCACCCCGTGGTACGCCGTAAATATTTCACACTGAGGTGGAGCGCGAGCGGAGCAACCGAGCGAGACTGGGCGAAAGCGTGAAAACAGAAATGAAAAAAAAAGGAAGAAGAAGCAAAAGAAGAAGAAGAAGAAGAGAGGCACAAAAAAAATACATAACTATATACGTACGGATCCAGCTGTGGAACGGTGTGTAACGGCCGCGCGACAGCGAGTGAAAAGAGACCAGAGAAAAAAAAGGGCGAAAGGGAGGCAGAAAGAGAGAGAGAGAAAAAAAAAAGATTGCGGAGGAAGCCGGGTGAGAAAAAAATTGCGTCGAGGGTGCAATAAGGCGTGGAAATAATCATGAAAAAAACAAGCGTGTTCTCGGGAGCTTTGGCGCTGCTCTTCCCGCGGCTCTCGCGTACGAGGCCGAGGGAACCAGGGCAAGGGTTGGGGCCCGAGCACACAGAGAGCCGGCTCGGAGCCGAGCGAACTCAGCCGTCGAGTTAGGGTCGAGAGGGGGGGCGGGGGATGCTGGATCGAGAAAACTACACGCCGGAACGAAACAAGTTTGCACTGGCTGAGACAATTCGATCAAGCGTTCGTGCCTCCAATGTAAATTCACCTTTCCGGTATTTTCCCTCTGGCCGATAGAGCGCGGGGCCCGGCGCGGTGGTCGTGGCTGCGAGGTACCCAGCGCCGTTCTCGCGCGGACCTCCCTTCTTTTCCCTAGCTGCCTCTGACTCTCCTTCTCGGTTTCTCTTTGTCGCTCGCTCGTTCGCATTTATACTTGCAGCTCGCCGGCTGCAAGTTCCGTTTCCATGAACGAAGGGGGCGCGGGTGTAGAGAGAGAGAGAGGGTAGCTTTTTCCATGGCCGCGATGCGAACGCGGGGAAACTGGAGAGAGACGAGTGGGTAGATGGGTATGCATGCCGAACAGCCCCCTCCCCCCTCCTGCCCCCCCCCCCCCCGAACGTGGCCATTTTGTATCCGGCCTGCTACGGTAAACTTATTACCGAGCTGCCACTTGTCATTTGCACGAATACCCACGTCCTCCTTGGTCCGCGCGCTCTAGCTGCGGTGCACAAGCAGGCGCAAAGGACACGACAGCGCGACCCGGGAACGCGACAAAAACGCGCGATACCATCGCGAGCGTCGGGTCGCGCCGACAGGAATGTGGCATTTGCGTGAAATGGCCGGGGGAAACGGTAACCGCTTCTGTCGGTGTCAATTATTACGGAAAAATTGTTGCGCTCTTGGGACATTTGTTGGTTGGTTTTTGTAGTTGGGGAGAACTCGCGGCTGTTTCCTCGAGACTTGCGCTGAGTGGAAGGGGAGTGAAAGAAAAAGAAAAAATAAGTTCGTGTGAATTCTTCTTATTATTGTATTCTTGGTTCATTTGGTGATTACTTTTTTCATTGGGAATTATTTGATGCTATTTGCTTAGCGCGCGGGTTTCACGTTTGATGGAAGCGGATTAGAATAAAAAATGTGTTTTTTTTTTTTTTTTTTTTTTTTTTCAGATTATGTTTCTGTGATTTTGCAATCCCTCATCGCCTGTTTCTCTGTCGGTGTCATGTTCACCGCTTTCCCGCAACCCAGTTTAGAGTGGAAAAACCTCGAAAGCTGAATTTCCGGTTCGAGCCATTAACTCCTATTTCACAACGACGACCGTTTAGTATAGAACTAAAAGCGTCGACGCTGCGAGGATGAACAAGAACTGAACAAAAACCGGACGTTCATCCGAGGACTTAAAAAACTATCAAGACCAATTTTCGGATTGCCACTGAAATCGTACGCGCGGTCGTTCGTTTTATACGTTTTCCCCACTCGAAACGGTCCGCATTCGCACCAACTCCTCTTGGGGTTTTAATTTCCTTCGGGATTTTTTGTTGTTTTTTTTTTCACGAAGCCAATAACCATTTGAGCAAACGAGAACGCTATGACGCTAAACGATCGCTGACGCTCGCGGTGTCAATGCTGAAGGGCGTTTCGCAAATTTCAAGACAATCTCTGTCGATAAAGTCTGATTCAATTCTGCATAAAAAATTGAAACATTTCCGTGTGATGGGTGTTTTTCAATTTTTGCCTTTCGCATCTCCGCATCCAACACAAACAAAATTAAGCACACGGGACGCAAATTAAATCCAAACTGCTGAAAAGTTTTCCGCTCTTGCCACCTACCGGGGGTTCGTTATGTTTCTACTACAAACATACTCACCACGTCAGTCATTCTAATTTTCACCCGCTGCTCGTTAACCCATAACCGCTTGGCAACAACACAAAACAGGAAGAAAAGAAATCAATCCCTGAAGCAGAAATTCACAAGCAGAGAAGTTCAACACGGATGTTTTTTTTAGTTCGTGCCCAAAACATTTGAACATTTCTGTTCGAACAGAATTATTCTATGTTTGTCTGTCATATCTTCGCATTCAACACTAACAAAATTCCGTACACAGGGCGCAAAGTGAAGGTGAACTTGCCGGAATATTTTCCGCTCTTGAAACCTATCAGGGGTTGTGTTTCTATAACAAACACACTTGCACCACGTCAGCCATTCAAATTCTCACCCGCTTCTCGTTAACCCATAACCTCTTGGTAACAATATGAATCAAGTAGAAAGAAATCAATCCTTGAAGTGGAAGTTCACAAATACAGAAGTGCACGGGGGTGTTTGTTAGTACGAAAAGGGAAAGCTGAAACGTATCGTGGACTAACGATATCAATTAAGCTACCGTTTCGGTAGATCGCCTGACGAAACGTATCGTGTACGTGCGTCAGTCTTTTGTGCACTTTCTCCCGGGTATAGCAAGTACATAAGGGCAAAACGAATGTCTGTGGTGGAATTCTCGCCCGGTCTTCACGACCCCGGCGCACGAATGCTGAAACAAGAAGGAGGGACAGTGGAGACCGAGTGGAGAACCAAGCAAGGAGGGTTGGCAAATTGAATGAGACGACGGGATCGGGAGTGTAAGTGGCGACCGGGCAATGCTTGTGAAAGGGTCTGGAATCGTGCTTACATATGGTCTACCATATGTAAGCACGAATACAGAAGTAGACTTACACTGAGTTTGATTTTTGTCCCAACGACAGCAAACCGACTAATCAACCCTCGGACCAACGAAAATTGGTTTCAACCTTCTTTTCTCCTAATCAACGTCATCGAACCAACACGATTATATCTTGCACATTTTTTAACATCACTCAAAGACCACAAAATAGCTTGAAACACATCGTGTTGCACATTGACAAGGTGTAATTCCTTCAATCACACACTGCCTGAAAAGCTTGCAAAAATCGACCTCTCAAAATCGACCTCTTTTCAAAATATCGACTTTTAACCTATACCATCATTCTCAAGTCGCATATTCTACCCCCGAAAACACTGGTTATTAACCTTTTTTAATCGATTTTGAAAAACATATTTTTTTGGCGACGAAATTTTTTTTTTTTTCTGTCAGAAATCATAGATCCGGCTCCGGACCGAAAATCGCCAAAATCGACACAATTTTTTTTCTTTTCAAAATATCGACTTTTAACGACAAGATACAAATCCTTCAATCACACTCGGCGAGCATCGATAAAACGCAACCACGGTTCGTTCAAAAGTGTCTCGTGTATCCGTAAGCAATTATTCCGTTGAGATGTAACGTCACGACGCAATTGACCCCAAGAAAAAAATGCATTGTACTGCGTCAAAGGACTCGTAGTTAACTCTAGTCAAACTCTGTTCCCTTGAGGCAAGGAAATATTTGCCGACCTTCCGGCGGGGTTGACAGATTTTTTTCCTTCTTTTTTTTCATTTTTTTCCCCAGCGCATATAGTTGGCGAGACGAGAGGCGAGTGGCTGGATGCAGCGTGGAACGCGCGCGCTTCACTGGCGCTTCGCTGCACGTGCACAACGTATTGCACACGTAGGGGTGGGGAGAGCCCGGAGTAAATTGAAAAGCCAATCTTGCTGCACGCACACACGAGCCGTGCACTTCTGCCACCGGCGGCAGAATCTTCCTGGTGTTGGGGGGGGGGGGCGTTTTACACGGGACGGGGCACAACGGCGGGACACCCGTGTTCGTCCGAGTCCGGCCATAAATTGTCGCCTTAGAAATATCAAACAACGCGACACTTTGTTCGCAGTTTATCGGAACGCGGCGTGTAAAACGGGGGGGAATCGAGTGCGGCGGCGAGCGAGTGACGACGTGAACGGACGGAGGTGTATTAATTTTCGTAATTCTCCCGTGTTACGTCCCGCCCGGCGTATTCACCCTGTTATGTTCCCGCCCGCGTTACGTTCTCGACCGTATATTAACACCGCGCCCGCATAAAACGCTTTTAATACAGTCAACGGCGAGGACGGAAAATGTATTCCGCGTAAATGACACCATGAATACGGGATCACACGTGCGTGAGGTGACAACCCGATAGCGCAATATATTACGGAAACGCTTCGTTAAAGGATCCGCGCAGGAGGAAAAATAGTTGATGGAACTAACCCCGCGGCGTTGGAAAACTAATAACAGTTCGGTCAACTAACTTATTTGCTGGGTCGACGAATAATTTGTTCCTATTGGTCAATTAGAACACTGGACTATTATATTTCCGAACTCGGTCCTAAAACTTTATAACTGATAAATTAGTAAATAATATATCATTAATAATCATAATATTAATCAAATTTCTTCCAACCTTTGCGTTAGACCTATTGCAACTCACTGCACTATCGGTGTGTAGTAATGTATTAATAAAATAATATATTAACAACAACAACAATAACAATAATAATAATAATAATAATATAATAAAATTTCTTATAATAATAATAAAAATAATAAAAATAATTATATTTCTTATAATAATAATAATAATAATAATAATAATAATAATAATAATAATATTTCTTCCAACGTTTGCGTTAGACTTTGCAACAATTTCCATTAATGTACAATAGTCTCTTTGCATAAAAACTTAAAGATCTATATGTAATGCTCACCACATGATTGACTGCCGAGCTGTCAAAAGCTCGGCACTCGAAGACTTCCTCGAGGGCTTAATGACGACAAGCTCAGAAAACTACTGTCAGACCCTCGAACTTTGAATTCATGCGAGCCACACACCACCCACGCACACCCACAGTCCATAATTGGATCAATTTACCACAGGTATTGTTCGCAATGCCCGTGGAGCACGGAAGAGCGAAACAGGAATGGAGCGCACAGGGCGTCGAAGGACAGAGGAATGAGGATTAGTGGAACGACTACTCGTTACTGCGTGCGGTACAGGCGCGCGGAGCGCAAAAAAATGTAACGATAGCAATTAATCGATCGTAATAATCGCAGCGAAGCCGGGGGCCCTCGTACTGGCTGGCACGCACGCGAGATTATTCCATAAGTATACTCGCTGCTAACGACCACCCGACATGGACGTATAACGCTTCATTAGTCGCCGGAGAGGAACTGAGATTTGAAAAAGGAAAAAATTGTTTTTCGAGTGCGTAACGTATTTTTTTTAATACAAATTTACGTGCACTTTTTTTGCCTGCGCGAGAATCTCGAAGGACTTTCCTTCATTTTAAATCCCGACTGCCCCTCCGGGCAAAAGACGAGAGTTATGCGGGTCACAGTTATGAGCTGATATTAACGATTTTTTTGTTCCCTGTCTTTTTTGTTGAATGTCTTTTCCCATAAATTGAGCTGATAACTCGTCTATTTACTTCAATAAATGAATTTTGCACATAGCCTAATGAATATATCGAAATATCGCACGGTGGCCGCCATTGATGCATAACTCACTTCCTATGCCATATGGCGGAGTGTTTGAATTACTTTGAAAATTATATAACGAAAATAATTTTGCGAAAATTGGGAAACTCCCGATTGAGAAAGAAACTTAATTAATTAACAAATTGGATAAATAAAAATGGTATATCATAGTCGGGAGATTTAATTCCTACCCAATGACAACGAAATCTCCCGACTATATGGTATGCGAATGGTTATTCAATTATATCACCATTTTTGATTTGCCCAATTTGTTTCTTATTAATTCAGCTTCCTTTCCCGTCGAGAGTTTCTGTCGCATTACTCCGAGATGAACTCGAAATTGGCCACACGTTGCATTCCCGCGATTACCCGGATAACTCGACGCTCTTAAAGAATGCGAATTACAATTTTCCAAAAAATGAGCGCAAAGTGGCATAAGGCATTCGGCATAATTGCAAAAGGGCGTAACGCCAAGTGCAACAATGAGAATGCATTTAACTACCTCCGGTCTTGCGCGCGGCTACGGCTGTAACACACGAATCTCGCTAAACGCTTGCGGTACTTGCGTTTCGGGCTGGAATTGCCCCTCGTATATGCAGTACACGCGGACGTACTGTATGTCGTGTAACACGCAGCGACGAGATACAAGCATTTTGTCCTGTACGTAGTTACTTCTCGAGCCCGGACCGCGCGGGCTAAACGTCCGACTTTAATAATGGAATGGCGTAAATAAATGTGGCGAGAGCAAAGTGCGGGTGCCGACATTTTGCTCCCCTGCTCACCCTCCTCCTCCTCGCCCTGCACGCCCGAAACCGTCTGCTCTAAAAACTGGAACAGCCGCGGCGAAGAAAAAAAAATCATTTAACCGTGACCGCGACTCCGGTGTACATACAATGCGGACCCGTGCAACAGGAAACAATTTAACTTCTCCCGAAACAAAATTTTCGAAATAAACGGCGCCCGACCTAATCTTTTAAACCATTTTCCTCCACCCGACATGTGTCACGACGATTGTTTACAAACTCGCACGCGTAATTTCTTATTTTCTGGGTCGACTCGCGCTAACGACCACCGAGCGCTGCACACCGAGAGAAAAATGTACCGATGTTTCCCAGGCTTGTGTAGTGATTTTGGGACGAATGCGCGTAGTCTGGGATTCATTTTCGTATTTTTTACCACCACCCCTGGTAGAAAATCAGTGGTGTTACATTCGGCCGTGGTCAGGCCCTGGTTAGATTCTGATCAGCAGTGTTGTAAGTCTCCATTACTTTAAGAATTAAAGTTTACACAACAGTTTATTTTCTAGATACGATTTTATTACGGTGACCTGTAGCGATTATAAAATGATATGTGAACTTTTGAACAGCCGCAACAAAAACCGAATTTTTCATTGCATTTTGGGAGAAATTGTGAGAAAAATGGACAAGCACAATCCTCCATTATTTTCGCAATGCATTAACAGTATTTCTCCATTTTTTCAATACGATTACCATGAAGATGTATGGGAATTGATATTTCTTGACTCTATTTAAAAGTCTACACATCAAATAATAATCATTAGGAGTTATTATTAAAAAACATAATTACAAAGTCAATTGTACCATCAATTTTATTTCCATAAAAAATAGTGATTTTCAACTCTGCTGGTCAGGCCCTGGTCAGTACCACGTTCGTCCGGCTAGGGCTCTAGTTCGGTCTGACTTGGGCACTTCAGATTTTGTGCTTCAAATGCAGTATTAAGTATTTTTTACAATTTGTCAATTACAATGAAGATGCTACCCCATCGTAGTAATTGACAAATAGCAAAAAATGCTTAAATCTGCATTTTCATTGCGTCACAAATTGATACCAAATGAAGAAATCACGTCAAACGGCGTCGTAAACAATTTGCACGGAAGTCCCGCTTTGTGCGAGACTGGGAAATCTTTGCGTCGATCTCCATTGTGAAGGGGAGTGAAACACTCGCGTTAAATCGGATTGCGCACCCTGATTGAACCTATCCGCGAGCGGGAGCGAAGCGAGGAAATGTCTGTTCGCACAGTTTTCGGCCAGTGCGCCACCGCGATCGACAAAGGGAAACGGCCTCGTCGTCGTCGTCGTCGTCGTCGTCACCGCAGACTGAAACGTCTGTGTCGGCTTAAGTCGCTCACAGAGACTGAACAATGCGCGTGACGCGACCACCTACGAGGATTAGCGAGCTTCGGGCCTCCGGGGAGAGGGACAAAAAGACTGAGAGAAAAGTGTGGCAACGTCACAAAGCGTCGTTTGCGAGAATCGGGATTCCCCGGTAAAACGCCGGGAGCCTTTCACCCCGGGCACATTGTCTTGGTTCACGCCGAGGCGGCTGCGAATCCTCGTCACGCGCTTCAGTTCAAATAATTTCGCATAATTGGCGTCCGAGGAAAATCGCTTTTTCGCACGCGACTCCTGCAAGAGCCCTGATAGCCCTAGCGCCGGAAATTACAAAGGGGCCAGACGCAAGTAGGAAAGTTAAAAAAAAAATGGTTTTATCTCATTATGGAAATGCGAAAGTTTTAGTCGATATGAATTTATGTAAATGCTCAGTATTTATTTTTTAGCAGGAAAAACAATTTGTTTTTACGGAATTGGAATGGAAGGACCATTGCGGCAGTTGAAAACAGGTTTTTGAATTTAATTTATCTCTGCTTTAACACTTACGAAGATAAACTCTGACAGTTTTTAAAAATTGTGTTTAGCAATATAACTTTTAAAGGGAATTTTTATTTCAACGTTTTACCTTATTTTCAAAATAGTGTAATTACATCTCGCGGTGAAAAAAATGCTACGGAACTACGGTAAACATTTTTATTCCTCCGCAACATAGCAGAACGTCCATAATTCTCGTCCACATGACCCAGGGAATTCGGTCAGTTTTCTTTCCTCTTTTTTTCACTGAGAAACATCGCCAAGGACGAGATGCAAACAAAAAAGTAAAAAGAAAAAATAATTGTTACATCGCATTATGGAAACGCGAAAGTTTTATGCGTTCAGAATTTATAAAAAAAAACGCTCGTTATTTCCTCTAGCAGAAAGAACTATTTTTCTTTACACAATTAGAATAGATAAAACATTGCGGCAGTTGAAAACAGCTTTTTAAATTTAACTCACCTCAGCTTTGACAGTCCCGTTCTTTTCACAACTGGCAAAGATGAACACAGACAATCATTTTAAAACGTATTTAAAAATGTAATTTTCAAAGGGGATTTTAACGTCAACATTTTACCGTATTTTCAAAATAACGTAATTACTTCTCGCGATGAAAAAAAAAAAAAAAAAAAAAAAAAAAAAAACGTGACCAACGGTAAACATTTTTATTACTCCCGCAACTTAGTGGAACGTGCACGATTCTCATCCACATGTTCTAGGAAATTCGGTCTGTTTGACCTTTCCCTTTTTTACCACTGAGAAACATCGCGGCCAGATGAAAAAGAATGAGGAAAAATCAGCTTTTAGAGACGGAAAACCGGAGGGGGCCGGGGGGTGTCGGAAAACCGCATGAAAAACATGGCGCTGCCGGTGATGTTGGTCCTTCCGTCGCCGACGCGTGTATAGCGTGATCCTCGCCTGGGGCTGATGCTCGCGTTTATAAGGGGGAAGAAGGGAAGTGTAAAACAAACACAGAGCCGGGGCGGCATCCAGGCTGAAACAGGCCAAGGGAAACAAATGTGCGTCCGACGTAAACGTCTGAGGGGTGGGGTAGGGGGTCGAGGGGGAGGGGGGGGGTCAGGTACGGGGGGTTCTTCGCGGTGCCGATGAGAAATTGTCGTCCGACGCTTTATGCGAAAAATAATACACGAGAAAGCAGCGCGCGAGGCCGGCGCGATATTGTGCTTCGGTTTTTGCTGTGTATTTGCAGTGCGCGAAAGGCCGTGACGTGGAGTCGCTGTTTGTTCCTTGGAGCAAACAGGGACCGCAGGGAGCGCGGCAAATTATATATACATTCTGCTCAACTCGCGTCTTTGAGCGTCGACCCCCCTTGTTAGCAAAAATAATGAATAATTAACGTTTACCACCACCATAGAGACGACGAAGCCCCGGTGTTTGACGACAAATGCTGCGCTGATTGCGCGGACATGAGAAATAAGTGGAAAAAAAAACTCCGACATGTGTTTCGCCGTAATTTCGAATTTTTTTTTATTTCTTTTTATTTCAGGATAGTGTCCTGACATAAAAAAGTGATTCACAAACACAATGCTGTTTCCTCGACGAGAAAGCGAAAAAAAAAAAAAAAAAAAAACAAGAGCACGGTGTCCGGGGTCGGAATGTAATCATAATTTCTGCGCCCCGAGGGCCGCTCCTTGCATATTTCCCACCGAGTTCTCGAGGACTCGAGCGTCGGACGCGGCGGCGGTCCGGATATCTTATTTGATCGCCGTCGGTGGAGACCGAGAAGTTTATGACCTGACCTAAAAAGCCAGAAACCGAGAGCGCCGAGGGAGAGCGAAAAAGCGTTTTACCCATCGGACGTCCGCGCATAACGCAATCGAGCGTGCGCGCGCGCGCGCGCGCGGGGAGAGTGACAGAGTCTCTTCGGGAGTTCAAAGAAAAAGTCGAGACTCGCGACGCGGGGAGCGTCTCATTTTGCAGAAAACGAACTCGTTAAGCTTTCGCCGCGTTGACGTGCGGACGCGACGGCGAAAGGGCTCGATGGCTCCGCCGACTCGACAGTCAACGGAGAAGCTGATTGCGCGAGATTCTTTTCTCTCTCTCGCTTACTACACTTCCCGTTTATTTTATTTCTTTATTCGTTATTTTTATTTGATTTTTTCTTCATTTCCGTCCGGCATTTCCCGAGGAGAAAATCTGCAGCGTTACATCCGGCTCGAATCAGGCTCTGATCAGGCCCTGAGAATACTAATAGGGCCTGATCAAGACCTGAACAGGGCTTATCATGGCCTGATCAGGACCTGAACAGGGCTTATCAGGGCCAGATGTAACGCTAGAAATTTCCTACTCGGGTTGCTTCCTCACTGTTAAAAATGTGGTGTTAAAAACCACACCAAGACGGTGTCTATATAGGTCCACACCAATCAACGATTATAACGAGCGGTGTTAAGAGAATGTGAAACATCGACTTTGCACCTGAAAAGTTCTGAACTGCCGTTTTTCGCTAATTATGAACGGATCAAAGCGAAATTTGAAACACAGACGCCAGTAATATGAATCTCGTTAATGAATTAGTCAGAATTTTGATTTTCGAGTAAACAAAATACAGATCAATTACCCGTAGAGGGAATCTGTAATGAAAAATTCGATGTTCTTTCAATTTTTCGAAGAAAACTGAGAAAAACAACTAATTCATTCACGAGATGATAAAAAATCGCACATGAAACCTGCATTCATGCTCTTAAAGCGAAAAGTGTTACAATGTTTCGTTGGTAACACAGGAATAAATTTAACGAAGCGGCTGGTGTTAATTGTACACCATAAAAAGTGTTACTATTAACACTGTAATAAGTGACACTAGGAAAAAGTCCACACCAGCAGCGTTTAACACCGTATATTTTTAACAGTGCTCCGACAAAATCCTGATTTCCCGCAACTCGCAGTCTTGAGTGTTTTTCGCGGGATTTTCCATGCACCTCTTAGAGCGGCCATTTTGTAACATCCAGTCATACACAGCAGTGCATCGCCGTCTTCTCGTCTCTCTTGCTCCGGCCGCCTGAACCCGCCTCGATTTCCTCACGTTGTCCTGGTTACTCGCCGCACGCAGCGCGTTCGGTTCGCGCCCGCTGCTTCGAGACCGTAAGCTCGTTTCACTCAAAGGCTCCGGTGAGGTCGAAACGAGCGTAAATGAAGCTTCCACCCGCCGGAGCGGGCGGACTCCGAGGCCGAGAGCCCGCTGACGCGGTTATAGTGCTCGGGCGACGCTCGCGACGTCGTTGTAGGGCGGTGAAAAAAAGAAGAAAAAAAAGAAAAGCGCGCGCGCTGCACGCGGGGCGGCGAACGCGACCTGGCCGAGAGACGCGGAGTCTCGTTCTCTGGGCCGGTCGAGAGAGAAAGCGAGAGACGCGGCGAGAAAAAGGAGAGAAAGCTCTCGAGCTTGCAAAAAAAAAAAAACAAGATATATTACAGAGAATATAAACTGAAAAACGAGAGTGAAATAAAAAGCGCCCCAAGGTTTTTCCGCCGAGCTTCACACTCCGAGCTGCTCTTCATCTTCTCCTCACTTCGACTTTGTATCGCTCGCTCCACTCTGTTTGTCTCTCTCTCTCTCTCTGTGAATTTAATACCCGTTGTCACCGTCGTGGATTCGCCTCTTTCGCGCTTAATATCGAAAAGCTCGAAGGTCGCGGACTGCACGTTGCGCCTGTGTCGGCGTCGTCCTTATTGGAATTTCCTTCGCCCCTCCTCAACCCCGCGACATTAATCGCATTGTATTACGATTCGCGAACGGGAAATAAATAAAACGAAGAACAAAAAAAGTGGGAGGGAGAATGCAGTGATAAAATAGAAATACAGCTGCATTGAGCTCTGGCGACGCGATGAAATGTGGTCGAGGGTGGAAGCGAGGGGGAGAAGAGAGAGAGCATGAAAATGCCAGAGAACATAAAACGTGGCCTAGCTGGCCTCACGCGTGTGTCCTCCACTCCACGCTCTTTCTTGTTTATTTGTTCTTTTCTGTTTGCCGTTCATTTTTTCAGCATTAACTGCTTTGACTTGTGTCGCTACGGTCTAACCGATATTTCGCTTGTACCACCGTCGCAGCGTGTTCTCTCGCCTGATGTGAATTGCGCTACGGGTTGTTTGTCCATTTTGTTTCTACGTTTTTATCTTTTTTTCTATTTCCTATCATCATCTCGCGCAGCGTGGTCTGCGCGTTTGCTTCTTTGTCTTGCGATGTACGCGCTGCATTTATCTTCACGAGCTGCAGTCCGCGAGCTACGCGAGCAAAGTCCAAAACCAATCAAGATCTCCGATACAGAAGCATCGAGGAAAAATAAATATTGTATATCGAAAATAATAAACTATGATGATGGGTTATTATGTATCCTGCTTCAAATCCCAAACTTTTATTTCGGGTCTTTAAATATAATATATGTAAAAAAATCATAATAGTAATAATAATAATAATAATAATAATAATAATAATAATAATAATAATAATAATAATAATAATAATAATACATATTAAAAATACTAAATTATTGTATTAAAGCTCGGTTCATATAAATAATTCAAACGAGAAAAGTTAACGCAGAGATTTGCAGTAGGCAAGAGTCACGTCTGAGTCATATCAGATGACACAATAAATGCAAATTGCGATAAAAAAAAACCCCTAAGTGAATTCGCGAAAGAGACGGAGCGACGGCGACGGAAAATAGTGGAGACTGCGAGGCGGTACCGCGGAGGAAATGAAAGAAAGTAGTCGGGCCGGTGGCGCACCTGACCTCGGTCGTGGAGTACAAGAAAAGGGGGAGCACATAGAGTCGGAGGGCCGCGAAGAATCCCAGGCCAAATAAAAGGAGAGTTCCACTCGGCGTGGCCATCGATCACGTTAACGTGGTACTGGGAATCTTCCTCGCGTGTCTGGTCTAGGGCTTACCAGCCTCATAGCCACCCCCGACCCCTCTGCTTGTTGGAGAGCACTAGGAACCCCCTGCCCTCGCTACCCTCGGTGAGCCTCGCAACCCTCGCTCTACCCTCAACACAGGAGCAGCTCACGATGCTTCAGGCGCATCTATAGTTTACCCTCGCCATTTTCCAGTTTCGTTCCTGTCTACGTGCGGGCGAAGAAACGCGCGGGGCGGTTTCACCTGGCTCTCTCACTCTCACCTAACGTGGGGGGTTCCGCGCGTTTCGAGCACCAAAAAGGTAAAACGCGGCACGAAACGCGACGTCTCCCGTCTCTCAACGTCCCGCCGCAGCGGCGACGTGGCCCCTCGTACGTCTTCGTCTCCGCAGGTGGAAAACGTAAATTCACGTGACAGGCGAAATCCTCGGGAAAAATAATAAATCCGTCAGCGGTAATAATAAAACTGTATCAACGGCCCGAGAGAAGGTGGCGAATACGGTGTTTTGATTATTCCCCTCGGTTTTTTTTTCTCTCGCTTCACCCTCAACGCGGGAAACGAATAAGACTGGAATTTGGAATTTCACCCCCGTGGATATATGACGACAGCCTCCCCCCCCTCCTACACCCCTGGGCTTTCAGACGAGTCTCGCGTAAGCCTCGATCTTAATGCAATTTGGTCCGCCAGGCTTCACGCATTTCTTAGGATTTTTTTTTGCCGTCGTTTCTCTCCTTTTTTCGCCTCTCTTCATTCCATCCACGGGTCGTGAATACTCTCGTATTCACAAATCAACCCTTCATCCCCCGGCAGCCACGAGGAGCACACCCTTCGTGTGTCGACTGGGGGGATGTTTCGCGGGGGGTTCAAACCTCGTTTCTGGATGACAAACACACGTGCTCGGATCGTTTATGTGCATGTAGTACATAAGTCGTGTGTGGCTGACGTCGGCGGCTTCGCACGACGTGGCGCGCGTTATTTCTCCGCGCAGTCTGCCTTTCAACGAACCCACGGGAAATAAAAGACGTGGCCGTCGCGTATTTACGCAACCAATAATTCCGTCGGGCTTTCCCGGGCTCTGATTTTTCCCCCCGTCGTCCCACGTGTCGTCTCCTCACGCAAAAACATTCCTCTCGTGCGCCGCGCGAGCTTTCATCCCCCGAAAATCTCCGCACCCTTCAACCCTTCGCGGCCTCCTTTCTCTCTCCACGTCCTCTCCTCGCGCAATCAACATGTCGGAATCGTCCCGGTGGAAAATTGGAAGATATATAATGGAACGTGATACTTTTTTGCGGCGACACCGAGAGGAGCGTCGAGGGGGAGGGCGAGAGAAACCGAGGGCGCGATAAATTTTCGGGTCTACGAAAAACCAATCCCAAAAGAATTAGGGGTAGATGGAACGCGAAACACGTGTGGATGGTTGAAGAAACAATAACGCGAAGAAATATTCGTGCGCGCGGTGCACACGGTGAATGTGAGTTCAACGGTCTGAACGACCCGGCGAATTTTACCCTCCCCCACCCACCCACCCCCGGTGTACACAAAGCCCGACTTCCGGCGTGCAACGAACGAGCTCCGGGGGCGCGTTCGCCGCGGCGCGGAAAGAAATCGAACGTACCATCATTTCTAACATTGCTGCACGCTCTCACGCCGTTTCGTCATGCGGCGCGGGAGCTCGCGAGCTATACGGCTGAGAGGGCGGGGTACAATCATTAAGCCTCGGGCCGTGGAACCACCTTTATTTTTCTATTTTTTTTTCTCTCCCTCTTTTTTTTCTGCTCTCTCTTTCTTCCTCTCCAGTTTTTGTACCAATTTCAGCCCTCGCAGTCCTGGGAGGGTATTGACGATATATCTGATATTGCTTTGCGCGAGGCTTTGAAATCAGAAGCACGAGAAAAAAGAATCAGGCTGACAGGGGAAGGGGGGCGAAGGGGGGAGGGGGAGGAGGGAAGAGAAATGACGACGATTGCTACGTGGCTCGCGCGCCGAGTTCGAGAAGTAATATAACGACAAGGACGTCCGCCGGAGACGATCACGATCCCCGAGTCTCGATTTATCTCGAAACTTTGGTGCGCCATCGAACAGCAGCAGCAGCAGAGGCAACGCGGGGGTCGATGTAAGATTGAACGCGTTCGCCGAGATGGCTGGAAGACTGCGGGGCACACGCGACGCGGCGGCAGGGAAGAAGCGGGATGCACGAAAACTGGAGGGTCGGAGAACGAGAAGCTCCTCACATGTACAGGGAAGGATAGGGGTGGAAAGGGGGGGGGGCGAGAGAGCGAGGGGGATGCAACTATTCCGAGGTCAGTACCGCGGTCTGGCGTCATTCGAACTGACCAACTTTGGGATGAATCACCCTCGAAGAATTTCCAACGAGCTTTACGTTATATGCACCCTCCATCCGCGTTCATGATCCTCAACCCCCTCGCCCTCCGTGCCCCTCGGACCCCCTTTCCGTCTGCCCTTCTCTCGTAACTCTCGCTCGTAACCGGTTACAACGATTTCCTCCGAGTCATTAATACTTTCTCGATGTCCAATCAGAAGCCCACGGGGAGGTCATATACACGACGCGTTATCGATGTTCGCTGAGGGAAAGTTTTGAACATGTGTGGTGGAGAAAGGGGGTGGTTTTCCCCTGGGTCGATTGAGGGCAGGTTTCTTCTTGCTGCGGGTGTTTTTAATGACATCATTTTAGTAATAGACAGATTTAATTGAAAAACGATTTTATTGTACTGAAAACAAAAGTTGTAGAAAAATGTATTTATTTTATGGTACACTGTCATGACGGAAAAGGGTGTTTTTTCTCTTGGTCATTCGACAGCAGGATTTTTTGCCCAGAGTGCTTTTTAGTGACATTTTTTTTAGTAATATAGACACATTTAATTTAAAAAAATCCTCTTATTATATTGTAAACAGATAACGCAGAGAAAATGATTTATTGTCTAAAATACTAAAAAATCTGTTTTGCATGTAAAAAAAAAAGCCGATACGAGGCGACTGTCAATACGCGTCAGTTGTCACACTGTGAAAACCGCGTCTTACAATAGCCCCGAGAACAATTAATTATATCAGCGAGGCGATATTACCAATTCGACGCTGGGGTACGCGTTGCATATTGATTGAAAAGCGCACAAAAAGCAACGTCATGCGCGTCCATCCCTTTCACGCCGCGTCACTCATTTCTCCCCGCAGCCCCATGGTGGTCAGCGGTTCATTAGTTCGTTCTCGAAGGACAGTCGGAAGAATGCCCGCCACGGGGGAAGGTTTTTTGTAATTTTTTTTTTTTTTTTCATTCAATTCGTTGCGGCGTGAACAATGCCGGTCGCCCCGTGCGATTCTCCGTCGATGAAAAACACCGACCGGCTGAAAGTTACCTTTCGTTTTTAACGAAGTTGGCCTGCGTCAATTATTATTCTAATTACGCGATGCCCGCATACACTCGGCTGGCCGTCGATATTAATGAGTGGCAGACGCGCGCACCGAGAGCCCCCCTCCCCCCCCCCTCCTCACCACCATCGCACCCGTCCCCCCCTAGCACGTAATATACGCACTCGACACACGTACATATCATTTTGCAAAAGCAGTTGAGCGTTAACAGTGTTGCGCGCCCCGAGAATAAATTAGCGAGCAATTTCGTAATTTGGAAATACATAATTTTGTATCGGGGGGGCCCGGCGGCCGGTATGATTGGTCGCGGAAAATGCGGCATTGAAATATTCGGTGCGCCCGATCACAGGGAACGCGGCGCGCGTGGAGAGTCCGTTCCTCGCGTTGCCCCCGTCGACATCGTAGGCCGGCTAACGGGATTGCAATATTGGTGAATGCTAATTATCAATCGTTCGATCGAGCGCAACGAGTCCCGTTGCACCCGCGAGCGCGCGAGCGACCACCGCTTTGGCACTGCAGTGCGCGAACTGCATAACGCACCACGGCCGTACAAACAATCAGCTTATGAATTTATCCGCTTCAACGGGACCAAAAATAATATATGTAATCCGTCTGTTTGCCGTCCGGCAATGAGACACTGGGGCGGGTTGTTTATGCGAATAATTAATAACCCGATTATGCGACTTATAGCGGATTATGGCCTCGGCCATTTCATTGTATTGACACAACCGGATGAAGGGGGGAAATTGCAATATTAATCGAATGCGAGAGCGAGAAGCGTGGCGTAATTTTCGTGACGATCTTTCGGAATTGCGTCTTCTCGAAAGTTTTCGAAAACCTGGGGTTTTCGACTCTTTTTTTTTTTTTTTTTTTGACGTGTGAAACGAAGTCGTCTTCGCGACGCTTTCGCCATTGGCCATTTTCTATTACGAGATGCAAATGTCTCGGCATATTGAAAATATTTATTTTCGACAGTTTTGAAAACCCGGGGTTTTTTTTTTTTTCATCGTGTATAACGAATTCGTCTTTCGCGACACTTTCGCCATTGGCCGTTTTCTATTACGAGATGCAAATGTCTCGGCATATTGAAAATATTTATTTTCGAAAGTTTTGAAAAACAGGGGTTTTTTGTTTTTTTTTTCATCGGGTATGACGAAGTCGTCTTTCGCAACAATTTCGCCATTGGCCGTTTTCCATTACGAGATGCAAATGTCTCTCGGCATATTGAAAATAAATGAAGGACCGACGCAATTTCCGCAGTTACTGAAGACGAAATGGAGTTTCGTCGCGTTTCTTGAGGGGCCTTGATGCAATTTTCGGAAAACGTTGTTAGGTCTTTATCATTTAGGGTAATGCTACTGGCGAAAATACGTTTTGCCAGTGGGATAAGGTTCGAAGTGGACCACTCCAGTCGGGAGCGGACCGACTACGAGAAAAATTGGCGGCGGCGACGTCGACGGTAAACGGTGCGGCGATGGTTTTCGTGCTCGTGGGGGCGAGGAGAAAGAGAATCGACGAAATCGCCGTAGCGATGAATTGAAAAGTTCTCGGCGAAAGGAGCTCGCAGACGGTGCCTCGAAAAAGTGTCCGATCGACCGCGAGCGCGGCTCTCCTACCCTCGTGCCGAACTATCGTCTCGCTTGCTAACACCAAAGTACCACTAACCCCATCGTCTTACCGCGATGTCAATATTTTTACCGCTGGCCTCTCTGCCCCACGATGGGAAAGAACACTGCCGTCGAAGTGGCTGCTAAAAAGTGTTACGGTGATTCTTAAACTGTCGCACATACTCGGCTGAGTATAATGGATTTTGCTGGAAAATTCGACCCAGTTTTTAAAAGGGCTGACCAAATCGTGAATTACGTTGGTTCTTTTGTTTTACCAATCTTTTCATGCCGCAAAAAGGTCATGGGCTCCAAAATCCATTGATGTCGATCTATTCGTGCTCTGATTGGTCGTCGTTATCGTTCGACATCGACGACTGAGATAGAGACTTATTTTCGGTCCAGAGTCGGAGTTATGATTTCTGGCAAAATAAACGTCGACATTTTTTTTTTTCGAAATCAATATGTTTAATGACGGGTTGAAACCAGTGTTTTCAGGGGTAGTAGGGGGGGGGGGGGGGTAGGGATAACAGGCGCCAGAGTCAGAATATAAATCTTTAATTTTGGTTCTAAAATCCATCATGAATAAAAATCGTTATTCATCGAAACTTCGTTAAAATCGAAACTTTTTAGTCACGTCGAAAAACTGAATAAAATATATCAACAAAGTTAAATATTAATAAAATATCCAACTTTCCAGTCGTTCATTTTCGAGAAAATCTTTGGGCGCCTCGCGTTTCTACTTCTCGCGTCAGAGGGCAGAGAAGAGGAGCGCGAGACAAAATCGAGTGGTATATCCAATATTTGGTCAGACCGCGAGATCGCTGGAAGACGGCAGAGTGACGACTGGCCCCTTCGAGGGTCGTAGAAAGATACCTGAGCCGCTTCTACGTCGTGACGCGCGCGGCTGCTCTCCGGCCTTTTCGTCCAGTCTCGCTGCTTAAGTCCTCTATCATCCGCACTCCCGGCGAAGAGTATGAGCTTCCGCCGTGGAGAGCCGTTGTCGTCGTCGTCGCCGCCGCCAGCGACATCGATCGCGGGATGACTTTTCCCTCGCGAGGAGATTACCAGTTCGGGAAACGCGAGGGACGACAAATGAAAGGTCGTGACTGACGGACGAAGTGAGAGGATTAAAAAAAATTGCGGAGGTCTCGCGAGTCGACGAAAAACCGATGGATTCCTCTTGGAATGAGTTAAAGAGAAGGAAAAAAGCGAGAACAGGAAAATTACGGAGATTTAACAGTCACTTTGAGGGAAGGGGATGATAAATGTAGATGTCATTTAAATCTTTGCAAAATTATCATTCACCGATTTTGGTTCTAAAATCCATCATGAATAAAAATCGTTATTCATCGAAACAAATAATAACGGATAAATAACTGCGCATTTTTAGGTGGAAATATTACTCGCGAATACGGCGACATTGATCGAAAGATGACTTTGCGGAGCGAGGCAGCGCGATATCGAGAGCGTCAAAGGATAAAGGCAGGAGACAGTGAGAGATAGCGCGCGAACAGATGGAGACAGCTTGAAATAGAAAAAGAGCAGCGAGACTCGGAGCGAGCAGCAGCGGCGGGTAAAGAGCGTCGAGCGCGGAGTTTGAGAGCACATGCAGAGGATCGAAAATGGTCGAGGGAGCTTTACGAGAATGCATGAAAAGAATGTGAGGGTGGCTGCAGCCAATGAGGGAGGCGGAGAGACAGACGTGAGGAGCGTTTGAACTTAACGCAAGACACGTAAGAAGCTTATAGAACGGTTGAGTATTTTAACTATATTGCGCGCTGGTGGATGGATTTGCGAGTGAAATATTTATCACCGGTGTAATCAAAATATTTTATTTCACTATCATCTAAGCCTAAGTAAAAAGGATTAAACATTAATTAGCACTCAAAATCGGATTTTTGTAACAAATACAGTTTTTTCATCTTAATAAAAATAAAATCTAATTTTTCAGAAAGCATCGGTTATCTCTGATGTTAGTAATCGCCAAATTATTTGACTTCACTATATTATCGAAGTCTGAATAAAAAGGATTAAATATTTATTAGCACCCAAAGCTCAATTTTAGCAACAAGTAACATTTTATGATCGTAATAAAAATAGAAGAAAATACTTTCCAGAAAGAAAAAACTAACAGAATACCCATAGTTATTTGAAAATACTGTCCTTGTTTTACCAATTGAAATTCTAATTAGATAGTTATATTATTTAATTATTATTCTCGTTAACTAATTATTATTATTATTATTATCTCTTTTCTTGTATATCGTTAAGGTGTTGATCGCCAAATTTGTACACTGGCACACGGGCAGATTGTTGCCTAATGTTAGAGAAGTTATGTACTTATTATTTTCAATAAACCATTATTATTATTATTATTATCAGAAAACTTTTCAAAAAGAAACCGTTGTTTTCTTTCGATTACGAAAAGTGCAATTTATCAGCGCAATAGTTGTCGAAGTACTTGTGTTTTATTGGCCACGGCACATCGAGTGGGTCTATTTTTGTACGCGGGAAAAAGACGCGCGGAGGCCAACCCGGCCATTGACCGAGATCCTTCAGCCGGCAGTTTTTATTTTCATTGATTTCGGGGGAAAAAACGCTGCCTCGCGACGTCGAAAGAAAAATAAAGAATGACATTCAATTTCCGGAGAGGAGCTCTGCAGCGGAGACCTCGTACGTGTTTTTTTTTTCTTCCTTTTTTTTGCTGTTTTTTTTTTCGACGATGTCCGTCAAGCTGCCAGCTCACAGGACGCCGGCATTGGCAGTAACTGGGAGCTCCGCGCCGCTGTTTGCTCACTAATCCCGTCCTGAAAGGGTGCAAAACTAGGGCTCGCAGTGTTGGGCTCGTCGTCGTGTTTCGCGACGCGGAGGGTCGAGTGACATCGAACTGTGTGCACCGAGCACTCGGGGCCCAGGCGAGGCTGCGAGCTGCGACCTTCCCGTCGGCCTCCACCGCCGCCAGAGGTTGCTGTAACTCGTTACGCAAGCTCCACAGATACTCTAATCCACCCTCCTCGTAGC
This sequence comes from Pimpla rufipes, assembly GCA_963932165.1. NCBI lineage: Eukaryota > Metazoa > Arthropoda > Insecta > Hymenoptera > Ichneumonidae > Pimpla > Pimpla rufipes. The sequence goes on from OZ010633.1 coordinate 18,399,463, forward strand.
GAGCACGAGCGATCGCTTTTTAATCAATTTTGAAAAGCAATTACACACTCGTTAAGGAACAGGTTGGAGGCGGGAGGGGATGCGAACGATCGAGACCGAATGACACGGAGGTCGGTGAAGGTGAGGCAAGAAGATATCGTCATTAAGCTCCAGCCCGGAGTCCAGTATCCGGGCCTTTAAGCTCGTTATAAATCTCCCCCTAGACCGACGCAGACTGGGGATCTCGTGGGTATAAAGTGCGTCTATTTTAGAAAAAAAAAAAACCAATCTCATGAAATCGGTTATGCAGGGTGTAAACTAACTATTGTATCAACCGTGGCACCGTGGTAGATAATGACGAGCTGAGTAAGAAATCATTGAGGTAAAATGTCGTTCGGTCAAAATTGACCGAGTTACAAGCGTTGCAAGTTCAACCAATGCGAACCAATGAGAATGGAGATATAGCGGACGGAGCTCTCAACTTGTTCTCACCTTGTTCTCACCTTGTTCTCACCTTGTTCTCACCTTGTTCTGACCTTGTTCTGACCTTGTTCTGACCTTGTTCTCACCTTGTTCTCACCTTGTTCTCAACTTGTTCTCACCTTGTACTCACTTTGTTCTCACCTTGTTCTCACCTTGTTCTCGCGTTGTTTTCACCTTGTTCACCTCACCTTGTTCTCACCTTGTTCTCAACATGGTCTCCTCTTTTTCTAACATTGTTCCTACCGTTTCCTCACTACAGTCGTGTCGAAGACCAATATCTTACATCTCCATTCTCATTGGTTCACATTGGTTCAACGTGCAACGCTTGTAACTCGGTCAATTTTGACCGGACGACATTTTACCCCAATTATTGTTTACTCAGCTCGTCATTATCTACCTAAGTGCCACGGTTGATACAATAGTTAGTTTACACCCTGTATATCGATTTATTCGAAATTTATTCTCAGTCCGATCCAGTCTAATTTTCGTGGATGAAAAAATGTGTCATCCGCTAAAATCTGACTCGAGCCAATAGGGCGTGAACATTTTCCAGCACCGCGCACTTCGAATTGACCAACTTGAAAAACAAACCGACCTAAGTGTTCGTTACGAAGTATCGATCGGTGGGCTTAATTGTTTCAGTAACGACGTCACCGAATGATGATAATTGAAACGCAGTGACCCGTTATGTGGATCTCGTCGATTAAGGTCAAGATAGCGTTGGATAGTTAGTGGCACGGTGTGGATATAGACCTGAAACGAGGCGCCCGGCCGAACGGGAGCGCGAGCGGAGTCAACTGTCACCGGTGTGACGTTCGCTTTAGTGACGTTTCGCTTTGCTCGCTCGCGCTTGTTTCAACGGTTCGATAACGAGTGGTCGGACTCCGCGAGCGAGTGGCAATGAAATCAAAAACGGCTAGCGGGGATTTTCCGAACGGGACGCGGGCAAACCTCATTTCTCGCGCCTCCCGCATTTATTCTCCCGTTCGGCGCGCGTCGCCCCGTCTCCGTCGCCCGGGCTTTGTATCGTCAGCCTAACGAGAGACGCGCCTACGGGAGTGTTTCTCGTTACACGAGCGGCGCGAGCGGAAATTCCGTTTTTTGTCGCTTTATTGTACTCTTTATGGATACCTGGTGGCGTGTGTAGATAGTGACGAATCTGTCGCTGTCAGCGCTGCGGAATTATCCGGTTTTAAGTGAATCAAAAACACGTATTTGTTGAGCCATGGCGAGGCAGTTAAGTGGAAAATCGATTCGACTGAAAGAGACGGAGAAGCTAAAATGTGGAATCTATTCAAGGATTATTGGATTACCTCAGTTGCCATTTTCTATTTGCCTTGAGGGCTAATTTAATATTTTACTTCGTGAGATTCACCAATTATGGATTATTATTAATAATACCAAATATAGTTGAGGTTACACGTCGCGGGAGTAATTATTATTATTTGAAAATTACCCCCGGAAAAATGAGGCGATCTCACGGACCCTCGTGGACCGTCTAATTAACACCCATTATTTTTCATGGATATCGGACATACCACAGAAAATCTGATAATTAATTCCGCTTGTCTCCTACTGAAAGTGTCTTCATTAGTTGAGAAAAAAATGGATACCCCTGCCGCGAACGGTATTGTTAATCGAATAAAAGACATCCCGCCAATTAGTTCCACGTTCCGATTAAATTAAACGAACGAAACGGGCAACAAAAGCCCCGTGGCCGAAGCGAGCAAACGTCCCTTGTATGCGGTATCAATGCGTTAAATTGTCCGCCAATCGGTCCCATTCAAGATCCACGGTGAAATTGTCCCCGGCGACGATACCGGTCAGCGTTATCACTGTCCACTGTGCGGCACTTGCATAGCGATGCCGTAATTGTCGTCCCTTCATCCACATTTGAGTCGAAGTAGGTACGAGTGATTGCGGTGCGCGAGAGCGAGAGGCGCGCGGTGAAGTCGCTCGGGCGAAATTCCAATGTCTCTCGGTGCTCTCCTCGTCTATCCGTTTCCCCGTGTTTCCCCGCTGTTTCGCCGCAACTTGTCGCGAGCCCCGCTGCGACGTCGAACAGCCTCTGCGTCCATATCCTCGTCGAGGGTAACCCTGGAGATTCACCCTTGTGCGTCTGTATCTGCTGTACGCGTTGGTACAATCTACTACTCTGCATATACATTGGGAAAAGGGTAGTTAGTATTGTATAAATCGTAATCATTGAGCGGCGCTCGAGACGCGATGCACTCGAGACGGTATACGCGACCGGGTCTTCCTGGTTCTCGCGTCAGGAAGGCGCTACAAAACATGGAGTGCGTCCCGCGCGCGCAGACGGCAAAATAATGACGTTGGCTTCAATTGCGCGTATTTGAGCCGGATAAGAGGCGCGCACGCGTCGTCACCGTGCAATGGTCCGCTGATTACGAGAGCTCAAGTGCGCCGCGCGCACAGGGTGTCAGACGTACGGGAGAAACGCCGGGTGCAACGGGGGCTTAGGGCTCTTCCGTGTTTCCACTCGGATGGGGCGCCGAATAAAAAAAAATGGAATGGCTGAAAGAAAGAGCGCGTTCGGTGACGGGGCTTTGAATGCGTCTAATTGAGGTACTTGTGTGGCGCGATAATGGAAAGTTGAGAAAAGAATAATTTCGTGTGCTCGTTGGAGAATACGAGTGGTGCCAGTTAGTCTTGTTGCCGTGGCATTTTTTTTTTTGTTTTTTTTCGGAGTCATGTAAAAAAGATTGGTAACCAGTGTTCTCGGGGGTAGAATATGCGACTTGAGAACAATGGTTCTCATATTCTACCCCTGAAAACACTGGTTAACAACCTTTTTTAATCGATTTTGGAAAAAATAATTTTTCGCGACTTTTTTTTTTGTCAGAAATCATAGATCTAGCTCCGGACCGAAAATCACCAAAATCGACCTAGGAAATTTTTCTTTTCAAAATATCGACTTTTAACCTATACCATCGTTCTCAAGTCGCATATTCTACCCCTGAAAACACTGGTTAACAACCTTTTTTAATTGATTTTCAAAAAATAATACTTCGCCACTTTTTTTTTCCGAAATCATAGATCCGGCTCCGGACCGAAAATCACCAAAATCGACCTAGGAAATTATTCTTTTCAAAATATCGACTTTTAACCTATACCATCGTTCTCAAGTCGCACATTCTACCCCTGAAAACACTGGTTAACAACCTTTTTTTAATCGATTTTGAAAAAAATAATTTTTCGCGACTTTTTTTTTCAGAAATCATAGATCCGGCTCCGGATCGAAAATCACTAAAATCGACTTGGGAAATTTTTCTTTTCAAAATATCGACTTTTAACCTATATCGTTGTTCTAATAAAGTCGATACTTTGAAAAAAAAAAAAAAAATTCTGAGATCGATTTTGGCGATTTCCGATACAGAGACCGTTAATTAACAGCTGTAATCCAAATAAATAAAAAAAAATTCTCCATGAGAAAGAAAATTGAATGGCTGAAAAGAAGGAGCGAATTTGACGACAGGCTCTGAATGCTACAAATTGAACTACTTGTATGTCACAATAATGGAAAGTGGAAAGAAAACAACAATATGATCGTGTGTCGTGACGAGGCTACAAGTACCTATTAGTCTTGTTGCGCGAATGGAGCACTCACCTTTCCGGGAAGGCAAAAGATGGATGGTTCCCAGACGCGGGGCGCCCCCTTTCGATCGGATCCTCTTCTCTCAGCCCTTGTTTACATTCAATCTCTAGAAACTCGAGTGGGCGAGACCTGTCGTTCAATTCCACGAAGCCCTCTTTCCGCTCGCGCAACGCGAAGCCCCACTCGATAATTCTACACTTCCACACGTGACAGTTCTCGATCCGCATCGCCAGAGCCGCAAGCGCTGAAGTACGTTGCCGGGCAATAAAGCTCCCCGAGCTGTACGCGCACCGCGCATAATTTGTAACGGGCGCGTCATAACCACCCCGAACGAGGCAACCGTGATATTGTCGAGATGGTTGAGGACATTAAATGGGACTAATACGAGTCCGGCGACAGTAGTAACAACCAATTTTATGGGATGTTCCATGGAGGCTTAACTGTGACCTTGTGAAAACGGACAAGCGACATTCGATCGACATTATTAAACACGCTTAATCGTGACACAGTCGAGTCTCATCCATATTATCAATATTTCGTCTTGTTCAGCTCCCTTCGAGGACTCGTGTTGGCTAATGGACATCACAAAAGAAAACAATCCTACATTGAGGCAAAAGATAACCGAGGAGTTATTCGAAGTCCAATTCGTATGACCTCTCTCACCCACTCCAGGGTTTCGACATCGGTCACCCTGTTTCCGAGAAACTGAAACAACAACATCCAGCACGTTGCAACCACTGAAGGCTTCGCGCGTAATTAATTCAGTATGACCACGCATAACGTGCTGCCAGTCAATAAGCTGCAATGCAAGTCCTATGATGAACAAACATACCAGTTCCTGTTACCATCTTGAACCAGATGCCAAGTTTGCCAGGAAATATCCAGCCAAATCATTCAGGCATCCGTTTGCATCGAACTAACAGCATAAAAAAGCTACACAAGACACATCACGCACTCACCCTGCCCGTCATATTTTACATCACGTCGCGAGGCGAACCTATCTACCCTCGCACCTGGCCAGTCGTCCGCCTCCAGCCCAGCAAACTGTTTGTCCATCGACCGGGAACGCCCGGGGAGTTTCGAAAAAAAAGCTCTCCCTGTGTCACGACAACATCGTGCGCCATGTACGCGTTGCGCACCGGGTCGCGAAGGACGGTGTTTCACAATACAGAGGCGCGAGAAAACGCAAACACAGTGGGAGGCTGTTGTGGAGGCGCCGATAGTGTAGCGTGTTCCACGTAGTGCGATACTGTTTTCGTCGCTCGTGGCCGTTCTTGATCCAGCGGGGTGCACAACCCTCGGGGGGGTTCTCGCCGGCTCCCTCACCTTCCCGGCTATGCGGCGACCCTCGGGGGCCGAGACCCGGCGCGAGCTCGCACACCCCCGACCTCCCCCCACCCCACCACTGACCTGAGTTATGTGCGGCGTGCATACCATAAATTTAATATGCCGACTGAAAGGCTATCTGAATTGAACCAGGAGCGATGCAGGATAAATTCTATTCGTTCCTGGCACGTCTGTCTCCCTCTTTTCGACCCTTCTCTCTTTCCATACCGAGCGGCCGAGACTCTGTACACCGCGCTGCTTGCTCCGTTGCCCGCGAACCTTTACCGCGATACACAGAACTCTTGCCACTTTATTTATGCAGGGAATGCAAACTGGTGACGTTGCGTCGGTACGCAACCCCGCTATTCGATATGTCGGCAGGGTGAAACAAAGACGCGAGACCGTGAGAGCAGAAATTGATGTCAGCATCTTGAAATCAGGTTTTCCATTTCTACCGTTGAAAAAATGTAACCCTGCATCATAGATACCCGAATTTCATCGAAGACCCAGCGAAACTACAAGTTTGTCGAAACCAATAGACGTAGCCAATTCACGTTGAGACCAGAATTTTGCAAAACAGATCATCCCCTTCTACCATTGGAAAAATATCTCTCTACGCCATAGATACCCGAATTTCTGGAAGACCTACCGAAACTGGAGGTCTATCCAAACCAATGGACGTAACCAATAGATGTAGCCAATAGATACACAGGAGCTCCAGTAATTGAACAGAATGAGCTTCTCCAAGGTACCACCAAAGTGGATGAAAGGGCTTTGGACTCGTCCCTCTCGTTCCCCTTGTACCCCCGACGATGAAAGCTCACGATACACCCGAATCCCACGGTCGGTCGTATCCCGGACACCATGCACTATGCAGCTGGGTCCGCAGGAGGCGGCGGGTTCGCGTTGGCGGTGATCGGCCGGTCTCACCACGGGTTGAAACCCCTTAGCAAGCAGTTCTGATCTTTAAGTAAAGCCCGTCGTGCCCCCGCGCGGGGATGCTGACCCCGAGATTAACTTGGAAGGCCTAACGTTTGAGATCCCGGGCCGTGTCTGGGGGGGTGCCCTCCTTCCACCACCGGCCGGCCCGTACATCGCGTCTATCCCGCGTTGAGCGGAAGCCCAAGGGGGAACTGGTAGTAATAGCCCTTCCCGAAGAACCTGCGCCTCTCCTCGGCCCAACCCGCAACATATACACCCCGACGCTGGGCCGTATATAGCGCGCCGGCGCGTTTGTTTAATCTCGGTTTAATTGAATTCAGAGCAAATAGGTACTCCGTGAGGGGCGCCCACGATATACCGCGGATCCTCAGCCTCTCGCCGAGCCCCGGCAATCCCATGCCCGCCAATATCTCGTCAAACTCTCGGGCGCTGCTCGGTGGTAGCGCCGCCAACACGTACAACCCGCCCGCGCGTCCAGAGACGGATAATGCTGCGAGTAGGTCGAAGAGGGTCGAGCGGGACGCGGACGTAGGGTAGACACACTACGCTAAACTAGGTTTGGCAAGCTGACCGCGGCAATGGTCAAGGCAGATCTGTATGGATTATGTACGGTCCCTACATTATCATGTTGATGACAATGATGATGAGCTACTGCGAAACCACAATCGACCGCGACCCTAGTTGTCCTCATAATAGCGCACTCGTATATATGCGTATAGTTGTGCGTATTGATGTACGCGCTGTATATTAGAACACCCGATGACCAGTCGTTTAATGACCGAAATATTACTATTTCGCGTCAGTTATGAGCCCATCGCGATTGCGGCCATCAACTGGATTATCCAAATACGTCGAGCCGCGCTGACTCGAATGCCGCCGCGTTAACCCGCCGGGGGCCCCGAAGAATCTATTACCGGGACTGAATAATCCAATTGAACGGACGCAAGTGAATAATTTAGAATCCGCATGACCCGGGACGAAGAACGCACTGTGCGTTATCGGTTTGCTGGTGCGCGAATGGGATTCAAAGGGGGGGTTACGTTTGATTATGATTCTTCCCTGGGTCACTCTACGCGGTGCCCGATTAACGCACCTATAATTATCGATTCGCCATCGGGGGGGGGCTTTGACGCTCGCGCTGTCCGGTGTCGCGTGGTGCTGAGTAAATTCATTAGGATGATTTGAACGTCCAATATCATTAGTTTCTCGTCTAATCCTCGCGCGTTCCGTTGCGAGCTTATTTCTCAATTCCTGCTTCCTCTGTTCTCCGCTCTTGAACCCCGCGGCGAGCGACGTGTCGGAAGCGACATGTCGAAACTCTGCGCCACGGAATTTCATCTTCTCCCATGGAGAACGCGCGTCGGATAGCGAATCTCACGCCACGAGTGGCGAACTGACAGCACAGGCTCAAATGGTTCGTATGGTCCCCGTCAAATGGCTCCAAAACGTAACGTTCGAAAGGGGACTTATATCATTTCGCAAAGCGAAACGTAAGAGCAAAATTATGAAAATACATTGTGTTCCTTATTTAATTTTTTGGTCTATTTAATTTTTTTTTTACAAACTGGTGTGTACGTTGATTTCATCTTCTCCCACGGAACGCACGTCAGATCGCCAGGCTGAACCTTCCAACCGGTCCGTATGGTCGTCATCGTCAAACGGCTCCCAAAAGCGGCCACATCGACGCCATCGATGCCCCGCGATCTCGTTTCCTCCCCATTGTTTCCGGCATTTTTCGCGCACTTGTAATTTTGCACTCGCTCCTCTGTAACGAACGAAAGGGGATTTATATCATTTCGCAACACGAGACGTATGAGCAAACTTATGGAAATACATCGTGTTCCTTATTTCATTTCTTCGCTTATTTAATTTATTTTTCACAAACTGGTGTGTACGTCTTTTTCATCTTCTCCCACGGAACGCGCGTCAGATCGCAAGGCTGAATCTTCCAATCGGTCCGTACGATCATCATCGTCAAAAAGCTCCCAAAAACGGCCACATCGACGCCATCGACGCCTCTCGATCTCGTTTCCTCCCCATTGTTTCCGGCATTTTTCGCGCACTTGTAATTTTGCACTCGCTCCTCTGTAACGAACGAAAGGGGATTTATATCATTTCGCAACACGAGACGTATGAGCAAACTTATGGAAATACATCGTGTTCCTTATTTCATTTCTTCGCTTATTTAATTTATTTTTCACAAACTGGTGTGTACGTCAATTTCATCTTCTCCCACGGAATGCGCGTCAGATCGCAAGGCTGAACCTTCCAAACGGTCCGTACGATCGTCATCGTCAAACGGCTCCCACAAGCAGCCACATCGACGCCATCGACGTCTCTCGATCTCGTTTCCTCCCCATTGTTTCCGGCATTTTTCGCGCACTTGTAAATTTGCGCTCGCTCCTTTGTAACGAACGAAAGGGGATTTATATCATTTCGCAACACGAGACGTATAAGCAAACGTATGGAAATTCATTGTGTTCCTTATTTCATTTCTTCGCTTATTTATTTATTTATTTTTCACAAACTGGTGTGAACGTCAATTTCATCTTCTCCCACGGAACGCGCGTCAGATCGCAAGGCTGAACCTTTCAAACGGTCCGTACGATCGTCATCGTCAAACGGCTCCCAAAAGCGGCCACATCGACGCCTCTCGATCTCGATTCCTCCCCATTGTTTCCGGCATTTTTCGCGCACATGTAATTTTGCGCTCGCTCCTCTGTAACGAACGAAAGGGGATATATATTATTTCGCAACGCGAGACCCGGGAGCAAATTTATGGGAATACATTCTGGCCCGGGTGAACGGTAACGGGGGGCGCGGGCGCGCGCCGGGAATGGCGTGAAAGAGCGTGGGATTTTCGCAGAATGCGGGGCGCGTTCGCGCGCCACCCGGCGAAAGAGGCGAAACAAAAGGTTTGAAATTAATCGACCACTGAATAAATTTCGTTTTGTGGCCGCGCGGGGAATCTCTATTACGATCGTTATGCCCCGTGGTGATACTCTTTGAGACCGCGCGGCACCGGTATCGGTGTTTCCCGATAAAACGCTCGACGCTACCACATCATTTTTGTATGCAGATTGTAGTGATAGATACAGCGCCGGTTGGGTGCTTATATCCTCGACCGGTGTGTCGAGGGGGGTGCGTCGACAGAGGGGGGGGGGGGGGGGTCGAACGAAGAAGAACGCTCCCGTGATTCGCGATGTGTCGGTTGATTCCATTATGCAAAAATATGATAATGCCGCGCGAGGGCGGCCGCGCCAAAGGTTGCGCCGCTCGCGGACCCCAACAGATAAATGTCCCCGGCAATCCCCTCTGATCAATTCTCCAACGGGGAGATCGCGAGACGCAATGTTCTCACCTCGGGGGAAATACCACGCGCGAATAATGTATTTCTCGGTTTCTCGGTGGCTGCGTAAATAGTCAACCCCACGTTTTTTAAATTTTACTCGTTTTTTTTATCTTTAACTAAAAGTTTATGTTCATTTTTTTTTTTTGCAAGATAGAACGAATGCAGTGATTGCCAACATTTTCTGAGTCAAACAAGATTTTTTTTTCAATCCACCGCGGAGGAAAATGCAATTAAAATGGTTTTGCCTGCACGTTATTTTACACTGGGAAAGAGATTTGTTGATTCAACAAATTCAGCGTTCACCGGCTGTCAAGTAAATCATTTAGTCAGCTCGACAATATTTTTTTTTCACCTTAACCATTCTTTGGTCTGCTGAACCGAGAAACTGTTGAAGAAACAAAAAATGTCATTGCTCCAACTAAACATTTATTTGACAGCCGGTGACCGCTGGATTTGGTTGATCCATTGATTATTTTTCTCTGTGTACCAGACCGACGAAAATATTGACGAATTTTGACGCCCGAGGTGTTTGCGTTTCCGGCGCGATCGGTGAAATTTCGAAAATTCGACAGGTACGTTTCGTGCCGTGGCGCGAAGCGCGAGTGTCGCGTATTATTGAAAATTTGTGGCAACTGCGAAAATCCGCGCGACACGCACGTGCTTGGATGCCACAGCCACACGTCGTGCGAATATCACGAGCACTTTAACGCGTGATGACCCGTGCAAACAAGCAAACAGCCGAGTACCGCAAACTGTCGTGTAAACGAACGCAGGCACAAACAAACGGACACGTGCGTTTACACGGCCTATCGTGTCTGAGCCGGAGCTAATCTTAAATTCCGCATCTGTTTGTCTTCGAAGATGCATTGGCTTTGAATTGCAATTTCGAACCGGCCCCAATACAGAAGCAATTTTGCCGGGTCAGCCATGTTCGCAAGAAGTTAACCCAACAGTAATGCATAATTGTTAAACCAACAGGTTAACTGCACGATATGACCCCCCGCCAAGACCATATTTCTGCACAGTTAAATTTCGCAATGCCACAAATTCTAATATCCAGCCACGGTGGTGGAAGACGCTGCGGGCTGCAACATCTGAAATTATATTCCCTCGCGAAAGTTACAAACCGCATCGACAGTGGAATATTGTGTAGGAATATTGTGTACGCTACTAAACGCACGTGGCGCTTGTGGCGTCGTTTGGCTTGGTTAGCGTTAACACTTTAACCGCTTCAACGTTAACACTTCAGCCGCTTCAACCAATGGCTTCAACACTTGAAGGGTGCGCGCGGGGGGTGCTGGGCGGGTGAACTATAAACTTACGTACGAATTTCCGGGGCGTTCGCCGGCTCGCCCGGCCTCGCGGGTCCTATCTTAGCATTCTCTCGCCCGCGCACGGAAACCAGTTTAATCGCAGGTCCTGTCTCGGGCGTTGACGTGAGAAACAATTAACGCGGGACCGAGGCGCCCGATCTACTTTGGTAGTTGTTGAAGAGTGTAAATTTGTGGCAATCCCCCCTTCATGCTGAAACAATAATAATAACCACGGCAACAATAATAACGATACAGCTGAGTGAGCACCAATGGATCCGGATCGGCTGCCGTTTTTTGTTTAGGAAGAACATTTTTGAACTCCTCTCTCAATGAAGAATGCACATCTTGATGCCTTGGAAGACCTTTGAGAATCTGTTTGGTGTATTTATTGAAATTTACGATAATTAATTAATCGTTGTGATTAAAAGGAATCAGATAATTGAAAAATCATCCTCAATCAACCTGAAAATCACAATCGAATTTGGTGACCTCATGGAGAATCCAGTTAGGCATAACAGTTGATTATTTTCTTTTGTCAACAAAAGTGGATGATATTATAAGAGATGTTGATGCACATTGTCATCAGTTTCCGATGTGGAATTCACCAGTCGGGATTTCTTTAATTCATAGTCGCCATGAGCCGAAATTAAGGAGTCACCGGGGAACATCGAATGGGAGGGGTAGGTCGACGCCCTTGAACGGACTTTAATCTAAAGGGAAGCTTTGATGAATTGCCCATCGCGTGGACCACCTCAGCCGGCTTCCGTTTCGAAGCTTCCCGGGTGCCTCGCTCTCTCCGCACCGAGGCTACAAATTATTCAATGAGGGCCGACGAACATTCTTTCCATCCTCGGCCCTATCCGATCCGCCTTCCTGGCGCTCAAGCTGCAGCCGGTAGCTGCAAGAATTAGCTGAAGACGTTGTTTATTATCGTGCGAAACTTTCACTGAGCAACCATTGGAAATCCTGTAATGGCTCAGCGGTAACTTTACAAAGTTTTACACTTCACTCTCAGAAACAGCACATTAGCCCCCCGCGCTTCGTTCGCGAGGGGAAGGGTGGGGGATGAGTTTTCTAAAAGAGGGTTGAGTTTTCGTGAAAGCCCTCCTCGTCGAGTTAAGCACGCGAGGTGATACAGGCGTTCATCTTGTCGGAGAATTTTAACTTTCTAATGACGTTACGGATGATTCATTAAATTATGGCATCACATCTGTCTGTTATTGAGTTTTTCCCCTCACGCACGGAACCCCCGCAGACGGTAGCATCTAATTATTCAACTTTTCCTGCTCGGAATAAATTTAAAAAATAAATTCAGACACCATTTTGATGCTTTTTTGGCTTACGTCGCTTTTGAAAGTCATTAAATAAAAGACCGATGGATTTCAACACTTGCAACGTCGTGCAAGTAAAATTTGGCTCAACTTTTCGCTTAATTTTAGACAAATCCTAAAGCAATTTGTCTTTCGCTCCACTGCATTTTTTTATTATTTCGTTGTAGATGTATTTAGTCGGGGAGATGCGGAAACGCACGTAAAGAAACATTTTAACGTGGGCTGCGGTACGTACAGCGCGGCGTTGGTGGGATTTAAAAATGCTCACCCCCGGCTGACCCAGAGAGAATTGCCCGGGAACGAGAGCGTCTACGGCATTATTACGCGATCCGCACGTCGACCACGTACCGCACAGGGCCACGTAGAATAAAAGAATGAGAAATAATTTAACGTAGCTTGGATTACGTGGCCCGGTTATCAAGCAGATAGAATCGCCACCATCGCCACTTTTCACGACGCACTTTGTGCCACTGTTATTCTACGTTGCATTTCGTTCTGTCGTCCTCGCGACCTTCTCGCGACGATGCATCGTGACTTAAGTTAGGAATAAAATGTTCATTATTTTATATGCAACCAATGAAGTTTCTATACTTTGGGCTAAGGAGAGAAAAAATGGGAGAGAAACATGAATTCCTGGGACGGTCATAAATGTCCCCCACTTGACCCCTTCGCCATTTTCATCGTCCTCATTTTTCAGGCACTTATTTTCATTTTTCACAAACTCGAGTGTACGTCAACTAATTCAGCATGAATAGTCGCGAATGCCGGAAGCAAAACGAGTTTCGTTCTCTATAACCATTATTCAAGCCCGCATGCACATGACATTATTCTTTCTTTTTTTTTCAATGCTCCCGCGCGCTCGCCTCGTTACCGCGAATAATTCGATATTGCATTTTAATTGGTAGCCTCGGCACCTGGAAAAATTCACTTCGTCCCCGGTGTCCGTGTCATCTCCAGTTCTCACGTATTTTTAAACGCATATTCGCAAACTCCCGTGCGCGAGGAATTCCATTGAAGGGTGAGAGCGGAAAAATTTGTCGAATACATTTGACTGCGACGCGCAGTTATTTGAATACCACTGCAACAACGCGAATTTGAAACTCATCGAATATATCGGGTTTTCGGAATCCTCCAGACGTGATTTTCCATCTATGGTGCTTCGAACAAACGCGCTACGCGAGTCCCGTTTTTATCACCCCCGTCGGTCGGTTAATCAACAGATGGTATCAAACATTTTAAGTCAACAAGTAAAACACCGCGCTCGATACGCGGCGCGAGTGACTAATGGACCCGGCATTACGAGTCATGTTTAGCTTGTCGTATTTACGGTTCAACTAATACCCTCACAATGCATCGAATCACGTACTCAAATATGATGTAACGTTCCCGCGATACACTTGACAATCCAATTGTTTGTATGCGCGTGAATTAAATTCCCATTTTCCCTGACGATCCACAATTTCCATTTTTATCATTACATCGCGACATTCAAAAGTGTTTATCATGGAAAAAGACGTCAGCAAATTCAGGAAGTTAAAGCCCCGACATCCCGATACACAGGATCTGGAATTTTTGCCCCATTTTTGCCCTCAGCTCTTTCTCACCTGATACTATTCATCCTGCCTTAAGCCCTCTTCATTTTCATCGCAGTCGGCGGTCTTACAATTAAATCGCACCTACCCGCTGTGACGAAAACAATATTCGTCACTGCCAGGGCGAGAAGGGTGAGGGCGTCGGGTGTGGATCTTCCAACCCCGTAGACTGTGCGGAGTCGGGACGGAATCCTGGGGCGAGGGGCTGGATTGTGAAAACGCGACGTCATTATTTCAGAGGAAAGAGATGTGCCGGCGTTAATTAAGAAGCCCCGCGAGTGTGCCCCGGTATCCGGTGGCACTGGCGCTGTGAATTTCCGTTTCGATATGAAGTGGTCACCGGCCGTTGTACCCCGAGCTGTTGGCAGTGAACAGGGAAAAAAAGCGTATCACAATAAACTCTTCCACCCCACAGCTGCAGTCCTCAGGGTCTCATCGCTACAGTATTCTTCTCGGTTGAAAATTCTTCAAGCTAGTACAGGACACACTGGCTGTTTATCGATAAATCGATAAGCCAAAATAATCATAATTCCAACCCTGAGCTGAAGGGTTGGCGGTTTTTTTTATTCATTTTTCAGAACCGACCTTAATCCAACGGTCGCACGTAATCGCAAAAAGAGATTACGATTACTTATGATTATTGTGTCGTGTACAAGCGTGAACCAACGTTTCACCATGGCCAAGAACAGTCGGTTGATGGTTGGATTTGAGAAATTTACAAATTGAGAGTTAAATATGTCTAACTTAATTTTCCCCTTCAACAACTCCTTATTTAATGCATGATTTTTTATATATCGATAATAAAAAGCTTCAGAAAAATTCGAAAATAATCTTGCGTTATGTATAAATCATTGCGCAACAATCGCCATAGCTCAAAAAAATTAATATCTAAAGCCGGACTTTTTACAATAATTCCAAATTTTAAATTAGGGTGTAAAATTTTATCTAAAAAACTCATTTAAAAAAAAGTTTCGGTAAAAAATGATACAAAGTTTTTTCAAGCATTTAGAACAGTATAAAACATTACGAAGCGAATCGGAAGGGGACAGCTTTGAACGCTTGTCGAGTTGGCCAGGAATACCTCTTATATATTTATTTTTCACACATTTTTTTTTAATTTAAATAATTGAAAAGGAAAGAAAAGTCTGCCGTGTACCCTCACAACATGGGGTGTTAATATCAAGTAAGACAGTTGAATTTATATACTCCACTCGTAACCCCATAAGAACGGGAACCCTCGGTGGGATCATCAAAAAAAAAGGGAAAGTGCCCCCCGAGGTTCGCTACCTGTGTGCCAGGGTGTTGCTGGTTACTCCTGGGAAGCGAAAAACTTTTCCCTTCCTTCATTTTCTTCCTGTAAGCTGCCACCGCGCTCCTCCGTCTCGCTCCCTCGTGCGGTTTTCCTCGGCTGTGCCAGAAGAAGTGGAGCCCTGGCAGCGTTCTGGTACTAGCGGAACGTTAAAGAATCCTCCCGAGTCGCGGGAGGCGCAGTTGTTGCCGGTGGCTGGTGCCTTCGGGCAACCGGAATGCTTCTTCGCACTTTGTATTTCTTTAAAAGGGTTCGCGAGCTCAGGCTTATCTCCGCGGCTTGTTTTTCTCTCGGTCTTGTTCAACGACCTAGTCCCACCCCCCACCCACCCTTCCCCAACCACCCCCGACCCCCAGCGCTACCCTCGCCTCAGTGTTGCAAGGCGAACCCTCCTTTTGGTCTTTATCGGTACGCCCGTTCCTCCTGTCTTCACCTTCCAACCCACTCCCCACATCGCACCGACGAGCTTTTAGGCTCGCGATGCTGTGGGTTCCCTCAACATTCGCCGTAGCATATTCCAGGATTGAAAGTAATGCGAAATGGAACGCCAGCGGTGGAGTTTCCGAGAGGGCGACCTTCCAGTCTGCTTTATTCAACCTTCCTCGCTGTTCTCAAGGTACCCTCCGAGCTTTTCTCACCGCCGAGAGCTGCGGATGCCTCCAGGTGTCAGGAATTACGACACGTGGATGGCTTCGAGCGTCAGGGTTAAATACGCAGAGACGAGAAGCAGAAAAGAACAGTATTTGCTCTTACCCACAAACGTATCCTGGATTCTTGTTTGCGTTTTAAAAATAAGGTTAGAATATGTCTCTTGTCTTCTTTCTCGTGAACACCTACGCGATGTAAAGACACGAAGGCGAGTGATCTGAATAATTCTTTGGGGCTTTGAACCGGATGGAGAAAAAAAGGAAAGAGGACATGGACACGGCCATGTTGTTGTGTGGAAGGTGCCTCAGGCGTTCGGCTTCGTGGTCGCCTCCAACTAGGACGATGGAGAAAGAGAACTGAATTATACGCGGTGGCCATCAAGCATCTTTTTTATCTTCAAAATGTATCCTGACGCGATAAGCGCGGCTAAAGAGTGGCGGGCGAGGTTGAGAAAAATTTAAAAATCTATTCCAACGCTAGCCGAAATTACTTTTCATCATGGTACGGATGCCATTTCGGCCTTTGAAAAAGTATGATGATCATGTGTTGTATAAAAATGCACGTTTTTGCCTCTTACGTGGAACATCCGCAAGATGGTGAACCGGAAACACATTCCCTTGTTTCCGTTTTGATAAGAAAGTCGAGGGCTGCACCAAACATGCTTTCCTCGCGAACGTCTCAGAAAAATCCCAGGTTACATCATCGCTATATTGCCACTTTTACTTCCAACCTAAAGGAATAAAAAGACCGTTCGATGTGATGCGCCCGAAGAATAATAACACATCGTTAACATAAACTAGACATAAAAAATTCATAAGCTCACTGCCTGAAAATATCGATCCGCACTTCGTGGCTGAGGCTTGAGTCTCGTGTGTGGCACACCGAAGACGTTCACCTATCAACCCTCTGGAGAGATGCCTCTCGCTGTATCCTCGCGCTGACTTCCCTTTTCTCACGAATTCGCACCCCACGGTTGGTACACGTTGGCGCTACAATAACACACGATGCGGGGTAAATATTCTTACCACTCGGGGGTGGGCGAGAGCTTCGTAGGTAGAAGCATCCGTGGAGTTCAGAAGAGCTAAGTAAAGGAGGAGATTTCACGGACTAAATTTGAACCTTCTAACCGCATACACGTGCCGAAGTTTCTTTGGAATAACACGCGACGTTCCTGCCGACGCCGCCGGCTCCTTCTTTGCCCCCCCCCCCCCCCCCCTCGACTATATTCATCACTATAGCACTTGCTATTTCCGCGGTTTAGCTAGACGAACAGTCAGCCGTGCAAGTTGCCACAGACCTGCATCAACCCGAGGCAAGACGTCTCGTTTCTCAGCTTCTTACTTATCAACTTCATCAAGCATTATTGTTATTGTATAGCCAAGCACGAGGCACTTCTTGGTTTTATCTGTCAAGTTGCAACACCGCAACATTTCCATGTACACCTGGCTCACCAACTTAAAAAAAGTGCAGTGGAATATAAGAAGAATATGTGAGAAAATTCACACCCTTAACCAATTTCGTTTGCAGTCTTTGTGGCCTCCCCACTTTGTTCCTTTGAATAAAGAACAGCACACCAGCTGAAAGGGCTTACTTGCGATAAGGCGCCAACATAGAATTACCCTGAATGGCTTTTTAACTCCTTTCGCGGGGTCTTTGAGAAAGACGACGGGTCGGCAAAGAGATTAGGCTCGCTGAAAATGGTAGAAACGGCAAAGGAACATCTCGGTGGTGGAAGAGAACCAGGTGGAGCAGCAGCGAGATACGTAAAACTTTGACGGTCGCGGAATAATACAATAATCCGCGTATAGTGGGAGATACACGTAATACATGCATCACAGTATGGATAACTTTGGTGCGCGCGGCCAGAAAAACTTTTGACCGGCATGCAGCTCGTCCACCTTTCTGGACTTATACTGCGAGATAGAACGGGCGGAGAGATGGATGTGGGTCTTTGAGCGTTGCCCGGCAGAACGTCCGACGTATATGGACAGAACGGTGCGAGGGCAAACTTTTGACCCCGCGTTTGCTCGGGCAGAAAGCATCATACAAACCCAATGAAAAGGGCGCGCTGTGTGTTTAGCGTTAAGGGCAGATTCTGGCTAACCATCAGCGGGGCCAACACCGCGAGCTGTATGGATGCACTGAAGCAGTCGGCTTTCACCCCCTGGGGAATCCAGCGGGACTACCTTCGGATATAATAAGACACGGGGAGAGCGATAGTGGCAACACTAATGCTCGTCTTTGGCCTTTTCGGGTTCTCTTGTTTACCGTCGTGCTACAGAGGCGCAAAATCGCCGGAGCCTTTGAGCTGGATTTGTGTCTGAGCCGAACACCTTCGTGCATGTTAAGGCGATGTGAGGCATGTGCGAGAGATGGATCTGACGGCGCTGTCGGCGGAGGAAGCAGGAGAGAGAGGGGAAACGCTAAGCGCATGTCTCACATTGTCTTAAAGATATGAAATTGTCGGAGAAGACCTGTCTGCTCATGTGAAAAGACAGCTTACGTTTCCCTCTCGTATATAACCTTCTAATTGACACGTGTGTTTAGGTACCTGAACTTTCCAAGCTGCCAAACGTATTTTCGTGTGTTGGCTAACTTAATAATTAGACCATTTTTATCACACGTCAAAAATTTTGTTCAGGTCCGTCTCGAAAAAGTCCTGCATTTGGAAGACTTGTTACAAGACATTGACGACGCATGCAATTTCTCATTGTGGCCGCTTTTCCCAATCCTTCTTGACGCATGTTGTCACATGCGTTTGCATGTGACGTCATGACGTATTGCGATTAAGAACAAACTTTCCACATTTGCAAGTTCTCTTGTGTCTTCTTAAGCTGAATTTATATCAAAGCATAAGATACAACATTGTGTGTGTGTTCAATCTCACCTGTCCCAACATCTGGAGGACTTCCCAGCATAACACATTGTCCTAATGAACATTTGCACCTGGTAATTCATGGTAGGTGATGTTTTTTCGTGGATTTCGACGTTGGCTATTGTACCTGTGTATCTCGCCTGCCTTCCCGGCATAGGAAATGCAGGATTTGTCTCAACCCTATGATAATCCCAGTACACAGCAGATGCCACAGTGCAACGAGCCTCTGTGCATGTCCTTTTGAGAAGTTCCAGTTCGTTACGCGATAAGCTGCTTGCTCTCGTGACATGTAGTGAAACGAGACTACAGGCAACAGCGACTGCAACGTTGGAGGCTCAAGCCCGCATTTGAAGTGACATGAAATAACGCGTTCAGATAGTCCATGTTTGTGTGTTCGCACATCATAGGCGCGTCCTAATGTGAATCTTCTGATTGGAACGTATTCCAGCTGTAAAACACTTCATCACTGACCAAAACGAGAAGCTAAAGTAGCAAACCGTCACAATGGCAACGTTATATTTGGCACCTGAGAACAGTTAAAGTTGTTTTAAATCTTTGTCCAAAGTTATACAAACAATTATGGACAATTTTCATTCATTTTCACTCATTCGAACCCTTGCAGAATTTTTTTTTATCTTCCTTTCCACTCATCGTAACATTTTTTTGCAGAATTTTCTTGGTTTTCATCTCCGCTTATTGTAACCTTTCTACTCAGAATCTCCTTGGTTTTTATTTCCATACGCATTGTAACTTTTCGTTGCGGAATTTCCTTGGTTTTTATTTCCATACGCATTGTAACTTTTCGTTGCGGAATTTCCTTGATTTTCCAAAAGTTCCCATATGCTTTGTCGGCTTCCGCTAGCGCATGGAGGAGCTGCACCAATTACCGAGCAGGCTGCAATTAAAATTCACCATCTCGGCATGTAACCAGTATTTCATTGTCGAAAACGAGAAACTGTACAGCGTCGCGCGCGCGCGCGCAGGTCGTGGCGTATACGTCGCGCCTGTAGTGCCGGAGCTTTCCCGGTGGCCCAGGGGGTGAGAACGAGAGGAAGGAAGCGAGCAAGAAGAGAGGAAAGACTTGGCAAAAGCGGATTCCAGCGAAATCGGTAGACGCCCTGGGCCTCCGAGTCACAGCCGCCCGAGAGAAACGCTCGTGCTTGTTGGAGCAAACTTAATTACTGGGTGGTGCTTAGCTTCCGCGCGCCCGCGCGCGCGTTTTCTCGCTCTGACATTTGGCAACGAGCCTCTAAATCTTTTGGAGAAACTACGGTGTCGCGTTTCCGAGGAATGGGACGCAGCCTCCCGTTCTCCTTCCCCCCCCCCCCCCCCTCATCCTAATTACAGATTCACCCTGGCCGATCTGGGACTTCGTATTTTGTCATAAAGCCTTGATAAGACAATTACCGTTATGGCATACTTATTGGTGTAACATTTGTAGTCCTCCAAAACGTCGTTGGCATCTTGGCCAACGTTTCACGAGAGAAAGAAAATAGTAGCATCGTCATATTATCATATTGCTTATTCTAGTGCACCAGAAACAGCCGAATAGTACAGGTTGAGACTACCATTTGAATCTTGGGAACTACCATTTGAATTTCTGGGACTACCATTCGAATTTCTGGAACTACCAGTTGAATTTCTGGGACCACCATTCGAATTTTTGGGACTACCATTCGAATTTTTGGGACTACCATTCGAATCGTTGGGACTACCTTTAAATCGTTGGGATTTAAATCCAATTTATCATTGGTATCGTTGGATCTACCATTTGCATCGTTGGGTCTACCATCCGTATCGTTGAGACTTCCATTCAAATCGTTGGCACTACTATTTAAGCTGTAAGGGAAATAGAATAATCGACTGATTGTGTCAACTCCTCCGTTGATTAGGACATCCAATCTTTTCTTTCCAATGTGGAATGCGTAATGACCTGTGCAGCCTCGTTAGAAGCATCAGACACGGTTGCAGCAGCAGGAGGAGAACTTGGGGCACGAGGAGAAGCATAGAAGTCGAAAAGCTGTCGCCTCCTCTTCGTCGCAAGCGAGTGGACCGAGCGGTGACGTGTCCGGTGGCCGCGACGAATGAAAATCCCGGGCCGCGAGTTCAGCGTGTCCCGCAGGAGCCACACCAGACATATGTGCGAGGCTCGCGGGCGTTTTTCCTTCATCGGGAATTCCAGGAACGCGACTGCCGTGTGAATCCCCGGAAGTTCTTTTATCCGACTGCAAAACGCGTCTGCCCGGAGAGCCTTTCACCCTCGTTCGTCGCGCGCCGGACGCTCACGGTGCACCAAAGCGAGGGAATAAAAGACGCGCGCTCGTGGTCTTCCAGTTCTGGTACTTTGGGGCGGCAGACGTACTACACACTCCACTGTCCACTCCGTCCAGCGGCTCTCGTCCTCGGTGACCGCGCTCGTTTCTTTTTTTTTTTTCCTCGTCATTTCGAGGTGAAAGAAGGGACAGAAGAGACAAGAAATAAACGAGCATTGGAACGCGTGAACGAAAACCTCTTGGCGAGTAAAATTTCAACCCGCACGCTGGGTCGTCGCGGGACAAATAAACGTGAATGAATCCGCTTCAAGCAGCCAACATGACACGAATACCAAAATTGAGAAATTCTTTTGACTGTCCTTTGAAGTGCAAATAAATGTTACTCAAGTCATATTTAAGGGTATTAGAAAAGAATGAAGACCCTTAAAGCAGAGTGCTCCGACTTCGGTGAGGACAATTCGACTCAGATTCTCGAACCGAGTGCAGACATTGAATCCTTCCACAACCAGAAAAAAGCGAGGGTGACGTTGGGCAGATGAACCGTCGGTCCATTCGAATCGAACAGAATTTATCTGCGGTTAATATTGGAAACGCATGTAAAAGTGAATTGGATTCTTAACACAAGATTTCAGAGCGTAAAACTGAAGTCCCATGACATTGATTTTGTCGCGAAATAAAATTGACAAACGTGTAATCGAGCGTCAAACGAATTATCGATTCCACAAATACTTTTCGTGCTTCGATTGCGGTGATGAAGATTCGATTCGGATTCTCGAAGCGCGCTGAATGCGTCTTGAGGATCGCGCGACGAGGAAGATGCGAGGGTGACGTGTTCGAGAGATGGACCGTCGCTCCGTTTGAACCGTAGCCGGAGAAGCCTTTGCCTGAAGGTCCCCCGGCTTAATGGGAGCTCAATTGATGAACCTTCTGGCTGCCATCACCTCCCGGAAAGCTGTCTATCCGCGCGCGCTCCTTCCCGGGCGGCGCTATTACCACTGGCAGCGCTGAAAATCTCCGTAAAAAGGCGTTAGCCTTAAGGCGCTTCTTACCGTCTGCCGAGCGGCTTCAATCAGTCTTTTTTATCAAACCTCCCAGCGTCGCCTTCTTATCTTCTCCGCCGGTTCTTGATTCAAGTCACTGGCTCTTCCTCGACGAGGCAACACGGCGGCTGAGGGCTTAAACCCTGGGAATCACGGCCCAAGGATCGAAGCTGTAATTTTACTCAGCCTGGATCACGGCGGCCGGAGCGCCGCGTGGGTTGATACAGCGCAAAACCTATATTTGCTTTGATTATCGATCAGCCCCGCGAGAGAGAGTCGCGCGGAAATTACACTGCACCGGAACAACGACGGGTATATAATAATCTATACAATCTACACGGCAGTGAAGGATGAAAGATTCAATGCACAAACGTTAAAAAAGAAAAAGAATCAGCCGATGATTTTCCACGACATATACAATAAAAATATCTAAAAAGAATAATAATTATTGCGATCACGACAAGTTCAAACATTCCAATATCAACCGGATCTGAAATTCCGGTAATAAAGCTGCTCGATTATGTGGTCCATCAAATTTTCCTTCGTCACTACATACGTAAACCACCTGATAGTAAAGTACGAAAGGTTCAGTGCGACATAAAACAAAAATGATTATTACGATTACGACGCATTCAAGCATTCCAATATCCAACCGGACTCAAAGGTCCGCTAATAAAAATACTCAATTATGTGGTCGACCCAATTTTCCTTGGCCACTACAGCGAAACAACGAAGAGCACAATAATCTATAATCTACACGACATTAAATCACGAAAGATTCAGCGTAAAACAAAAACAACGTCATCACGATTACGACAAATTCTGTTTGAATTCAGTTCCAATATCACCCGAATCCTGAAAATCCGCTAATAAAGATGCTCAATTAAGTGGTCGACCCGCGAGTTTCCTGGGGGCTAATTATATTCCTTAAGCTTATTTGCCGAACGCGAAAACTTTCGAGCACTCGCGCTCGCACCCCCGCGGCTGATAACTTAACAAGCTTTTAATTCCCATCAAATATGGATTCAGCGGTCGCGAGAGGCAATCGAGCGAGCTCGGAGCGTTGTGATTGTGTGCAGAGTGTCCCGAGGAAAAGAAAAAAGAAAAGAAAAAAAAAAACGAAACCGAGGGCCCGACCTCGCGGGCGTCTCTAATTTGTATGGAATTTCTCGGTGTGCAACTCGCGTATAACTCGTGTGCCGTTTCTTGCGCGTCGCTTTGCCCGGCGGCTTATTCGTCGGAAACTTAATTTAAGTTGAAAAGCAAACGACGAAGCCGAAGCGCGACTGGTACGCGAGCCCGCGAAACGCGCAAGAGGCGACGGGCGCCGCCAAACTCGGCGTTCGTCGCGGAAATCGAACTCGAACATCCAGGCGCGTCGCCTGGATCTCGTTGATTCCCTCGCTCTCGCGTCCCACTCGTTCAGCACCGAACGCTCGCACACACTCGTCATCCGCACGCAAATCGCGTATGGCAATTTCATCGGTAAATATCCCGCGGGCGCGTCGAGCCGTGTGAGAATGCTAATTTGTCGTTACGTCACTACACCTCGGGCCGTCCCTTCATCGCGCGTCAACACTGCCGCTGATCGTCCCCCCCCCCCCCCCCGCGAACCCCCCGTTTGCATCCCACATGACCAAGTTCTCGTCGACCGTTACAGCACTCGGTGGTTCCCATCATCAGTGCGCGCGAAACACGCGGCCCGAAACGCCGGCGACCGCAGAGCCGACCCAAACGAGTGACGAGCGCCGGGTCCACAATGCATCGGTTGCTAATCTCAATTCTCATTAGTAATATTCCAGAGACTGATATTCGACGCTATCGATCGGGCAAATACGCGCGGAATTCCGGACTGGTGGAATCCTTAATCATTTACGACCGACGATCCTGCGTTTTGTGGGGGATGAATGTTTTTGGCGGATTGACGCGATCTCGGTTACGTTTCATGACTTTTTTGTGGGTTGCACCTTGAAGACAGCAGGGGAATTTTAAATGTGTTTGCATTTCGATTCATCTCGTGTTGAACCGTTGGCTGCTTGAAATGAATTTATTCCGTCACTGTCGCAAGAGAGGTCTTACAGACATCTTTGAAAATAGAGAAAAATTATTTAAACGTTCGAATCTATGGCGTCTGAATAAAGAAAACAATAAAAATAACAAAATTAGATTAATAGCAATAATGACAAGGAAAAACACTCACGCATACCACAATATTCATAGAACACAAACGCAACGTAATAAAAAAGAAAAAAATTATAACAATAAGAAAATCCAGGCTGCAGGACCACGGTCGATGGCCAATTGGCAATATGCAATATGCAATAAACAGTGTATAATTTATCATTTATAGGATACAAAAAAAATGTAATTTCAAATTGTATTGTCAATAAAGCACGATTACTACTACTACTTATTTAAACGTCTCGTCCCCTCCTAACGTTGCATGCTGTATATTCAGGACACTATGAACTCTCATTGTGGCATCTGCAAAAAATCTGACAATCGTCCTGATGTGTGGGTTAAAATTTCATTCGCAAAGAGGTTTTCGTTCTTCTTGTGGAATGATGATGATTCGCTTGAAAATGAAGTGATAGTTTGATTCACATCAAACTGTGACTTCATTCTTATATTGCGAAATCGGGCGTTGAGATTGCAATTCACTTTGCCTGTGCACCCCATAAAAAATATTCCACCTCTTGCGCACGAATTCCTGACTGCACTTCGCCTCAAACGTGGTTACGACAAAGCCATATTTTACGACCCCGCGAGAAAACAGCAGCGATGCTATATTTATTGATTCGCCATATTTCCCCACAGCCATTCGTCTGTGTGCATGTTTGTCGGAAAATATACGCCAGCGAGTTCGCGCGCTCGCCGGGCTTCAGGGTCGAGATTGCTGATATACTCGAATTGCCGGTTAAGTGTACAACACAGGGTACAGCGAGACCGGATGGAAATGGGTCAAGCCCCTTAATTAGAATCCAATTATTGAATGTCTACGTTTGCGGAGGTTCGGGGGATCCCGGGGCCCGCAGCCGCCGCGATATCTGCCATAATTATCCATCGACAAATTGGACCTGGGAAAGCTGCGCGGGGGTTTCGCTCTCGCTGTTCGCGAGTGAGTGATACGCCGAGGGCGAACGAGTGCGCCTCGAGAGCCCGAGCAATTAAGGTTTCTGAAGCCTTCTTGACCGCCACGACGACCCTTAGCGCTACCCGCAATCACCCATATTCATTCCTTCCCGCATTTTTTATTTTCTTCGTTTTTCAAAAAATTATTATACCCCATCCAGTAACCATCACTGTTAAAAATATTTAGAATGAGCTTCCATTCCAGGCAATGGAACCTCTTTTACGTAAACTGGTATTTTAAATTGAATACACATCGTCGTGGCGACTCTTGACCGCCACGACGACCCTTAGCGTTACCCGCAATCATCCATATTCATTCCTTCCCCCATTTTTAATTTTTTTCATTTTTAAAAATAATTATTATACCCCATCCAGTAACCATCACTGTTAAAAATATTTAGTATGAGCTTCCATTCCAGGCAAGGGAACCTCTTTTACGTAAACTGGTATTTTAAATTGAATACACATCGTCTTGGCGACTCTTGACCGCCACGACGACCGTTAGCGCTACCCGCAATCACCCATATTCATTCCTTCCCCCATTTTTTATTTTCTTCGTTTTTCAAAAAATTATTATACCCCATCCAGTAACCATCACTGTTAAAAATATTTAGTATGAGCTTCCATTCCAGGCAAGGGAACCTCTTTTACGTAAACTGGTATTTTAAATTGAATACACAGTGAGGTGAGGTATAAAATTAACATGATTTTGACTAAATATTATAAAAATTGGGAAGCTTAACAAACTTTTATTTTTATTTTACCACACTCGTACGTTAAATTAAATATATTACCTGGCGAATTAAATTTGGGTTAATGTAAATGTGCAAACATTTTTAACAGCATCAACTCGATTGCAAACGACCACCGCATACGTCCGCGAAATTTTCCTCCCATTTCTCCATATAATACGCGAGCGTTTTGTAACACGTGTCACCCGGTGCTTTCTTCCTTAATACGCCCGAGAAGGGGGGGGGGGGAGGAGGAAGAAATAAGAAAAAGAAATGAAGAAGAGGGGTCGAACTCTGATGTTCGCGTTGCCGAGGGTGCGAGGGGTGAAAAGTGGACACTTCGCCCGGTTCTGCGACGGCACGTGACGCCCTCGTACAAACTCTTCCGCCTGATTAGACACCGTCTGTTCCCGTTTAGCCCTTCTTTCTGGGCAGGCAATATGCCCTTTTCCCTCTTCTTCTTCTTCTTCTTCTTCTTCTTCTTCTTCTTCTTTTCTTCGTCTTCTTCTTTTCCTCCCTTTTCCGTATCGTCCGCGTGCAGCAACTTGACTTGCCTCCCCGTTAACTCTTTTTTTTTTCATTTCGCTTTCTCCCTGCGTGGACCACCGAGCGTTACCACCGCCGCGACTTAATAACACTCGTTTCACTCGCTGGGCTTGTCCGACCGAATATTGCACTTTGCAACTGCAACTATTTTTCCCATGTTTGTCTTCTTGTGTATTTTTGTCCTGCGGTGTCTCTTTCCCTCCGCAAGATGGCAACAGGGTGCACGAGGGTCGCGCGCAAAACTGCAGAATTACGCGGAGGGATCGCGTTTGGTTGCGCTAAAGTCCGTTTCGCCTTATGCTGATTCGACCGGCGGCAAAGCAAGACCGTTTACCGCCAACCCGGGACAGTAATCGTACGTCACGTCCTCCACCCCCGAGTGCCGGAAAGAGACCTCGGCGACGAGGCCGCGTCCTCGTTCTTCGCGACCTTTCTTAGCTCTTTTGGCTTTCGCCCAGGAAAAACCTGCCGCCAGGACTCGCAGCTTCGTTCGCTCGAGAATTACCCGCGTTTACGGTGAGCCAGTGGCGGACTGATGTCGATCTGTGCCAGTGGAAAATAACCAACATCGGCGACGACGGATTTTTCGAGCGTTTTGAAAAGACAACCGTGGCCGGGCGTTGAACCTCGCTGTTCGTTCGATCGAGGAAAAATGGCCGCGGGTTTGTTCGGTAGGACAATCAATATACTTCGTGCAGAAAAATACTGGGGACCATTTTGTGCCATTTCTCAATCGATTTCTTATAACGTGAAGGCTGATTACCAAAAATAAAAACGATTTCTGTCTTCGTGAAAAAAATTAGATTAACAACAATTATTTTTTCTTCGTAAAAAAATTAATTTAACAACAATTATTTTTTCTTCGTAAAAAATTACATTAACAACAATCATTTTTTCTTCGTAAAAAAATTACATTAACAACAATTATTTTTTTCTTCGTAAAAAAATTACATTAACAACAATTATTTTTTCTTCGTAAAAAAATTACATTAACAACAATTATTTTTTCTTCGTAAAAAAATTACATTAACAACAATCATTTTTTCTTCGTAAAAAAATTACATTAACAACAATTATTTTTTCTTCGTAAAAAAATTACATTAACAACAATTATTTTTTCTTCGTAAAAAAATTTGATTAACAATTCGTAAAAAAAATGTCGAAATTAAAAATGGCTTTCAACTTGGTAAAAAAAATACGGTTACGTCAAAGTTAAAACTCGATAGCATCAACATCAACAAACTTCCAATTTTTTTCCACCTCTTGATTCATAAATTTCGAATCGCTACGGCCACTCGCGTCCATCTTTCCCGCACTTCAACTTCATTTTTAGCCTCGCTTCATTGACATACTTTTCAGCCGCCGTAAGCCTCGTGGAAAAAGCTCTTACCGTGAGCCACGAGTTTCAGCCGAACGATTAAGTAAATGTTTGTAATTGGGGTAAACAGCTGAGCAAGCCCGAAGGAAAACTCGGCCCCGTGATTCGTTCAAAATACACATTTCCATCATTTCGGTGGGAAGAAGCTTTGCCGGAAGGAATGCGAGCGATTGCTGTTATACCGGACGCGCGGCCGCTGCGCGTCGGGAGACCGGGGAAATTCTCGGTGCGATTCGGATAACACGAATTTTACTCAAAGTTTCACGAGAACGAGGCGAGAGGAGGAAACGAAGCCGCGGAGAACGCGGGCGAGAGAGAAGCACGGGGCGGTGGTCGCTATACTCAACATTCGGGAAAAGTTATTGGTTCCCGAGAGTGGATAGGCCACTCGAAAAGTAAATCCCGGTTGGCCTGTTCTCCGCTTTTTACCGACGGAAAAAAGAGGGTGGAGGGGAGGGGGGGGGGGGGGGGGCACGAGAGGGGAGGAAAAAAATTGAACTCGCGGTGGGGTTAAACTTTCCATTGTCGACCGTGAACCAGCGGCGGAACTGCAGTGAACCACAGGAAACCGGATCAAATATATACATACATTTTTTTTTTACTTGACAAATTTTACGCCAACTTCAGCGAGAGTCGCACAGTTATCCAGTGTAAAAGTATCTTGCACACCGATACACGAGGAAAGAAGGTTTCAAATGGTCTTTTCCTTTTTTCCATCTTTTTTTTTTTTTTTTTTTTTTCAAGTTTGTTTTGCTCGACTGGTGAAGAAAGCGCGAAAGTGGGTATAAAAAAAGTTAAAATTTAAGAGGGTACGTACGACGCAAAACCGTAAATGGTCGAGGTGGGCGAGGTGGAGGGGGGTGGTGGGGTGGTGGGCGGGGGGTTGCCGGGTGGTTGAGAAACGCGAACGAGGGAAGCCAAGTGGGAGAACGAAACGTAACGCGCGCGGTAAATCTACGGCAAAATGCACTTACGAATCGCGCTGCGGGGCCGCCGTGACCCATCGCGGTGAGCACCGATGATGAGGAGGCAACCGAGCCAGACAGATTCGTGCGGTTAACCTCGACCCAAGCGGCTCGTACCAAGGTGAAGAGCGCGGCCCCCGCGCGCGTTTATAACATTGCAAATTCAAGGCCCGCGAGGCATGAGCCATATTTCCGCGCGCCTCTTTCTGCCCCTCGCGCAACTTCACCGAAACCCATTTCCTAAGTTTCATCTCGAGCCTCCGTTCTCGACTCGAGCCCTTACGTGACGCTGTTTCGTCTCTCACTCTCTCCGCGTTGAGTTCTCGGGTAATCGTTAAAATTTATATAGCTTTCCAGTTTCCGCACACTCGAAACATTTACCGACTGTACATCGTGTTTCTTTTGCTTTCTGTTTCAGGTGAGTCGCGTTGGGAATGCTGGTTACGAGGTTTAATTCTGATTTCAGTGGATGCGGTAAGACGAGGGTGAACTTTTATTAGGACTAGGACTATTAATTGTGCTCCGACGTTGGGCAGACACAAATTTAGCCGAATTGTGTGGGTTACTTTGTGTCACATTATTTGTTCGTACCCCCCGATGACACATCCAGAAAAATCGATCTAATTGGATCTATTCGAAACAAATAAAATTTATTTGAATGAAATTAAAATTAAGTAAATTTAAGCCATTAAGTAAATAATTTATTTAATGGCGGGCCTACTAGGATTTATTTGGAACAAATAAAATTTATTTTATTCAAATAAATTTTAATTTCATTTAAATAAATTTTAATTACATTCAAAATAATTTTTATTTCATTCAAATTCATTTTAATTTCGTTCAAATAAATTTTAATTTCATTCAAATAAATGTTATTTCTTTCGAATAGATCTCATCAAAACGATTTCTCTGGGTACAATGCAGCACCTGCCATCGAACGAGGATAAGCAATTCGACAAATATATTTCGCACTTAATTCGCCTCAGTCGGTAGCATCGACTCGACGATCCTAACATTTTTGGTCTCTCCCCGAAACTCACAACAATTCTCTCGCAAAACGCACATTTTTGGGGGGGGTCCATTTATTCCGTTCCAGGGCATCGACGAATTAATTCTCTCATCCACATTTTTCATCGGCCGTTTCGCGTGTCGCAAAACGCTCGCACATTTTGTATCGCGTATAACTTTCTCCGCACTGACGTTGTAATCGATTCGCGCGCCGTTATTGCGAAACGAAGTTACGCGTGCTCGTGGGGCGTGCAATCAATCTCTTAGGGGGGGAAGCGTATAGTAGTTTACAAAAGAGAGAAAAGTGCATGTAAATTACGTAAAGAGATTGTGATAATGGTATTACAGTTGTGGCTATGGGACGCGGCACGCGGTAGGAACTTCCACTGATCCGGGGGGGTCAGGGGGGGGGGTGGGGGGAGGTTGTAGCCGCCGGGAGCCGTATCCGCGAGTTATATACCCCGGAGGTTTTTACGGCAAAATGTGCCACGGGAATGATGCATTCTTCGGTGTCAGGGACGCATCAGACCCGGCGCGTATCTCGCGCCGCTGCACGCGAGACTCATCCACTTTAATTTATATCCAACGCGGCAACGACATTAATTTATTAACGCTCGCTGTCGCATAATTGTTCCCTGCCTTCTCGCTGCGAGCCTCGCGCCGCGCCCCCCCGTGCACCGCGCGTTATTCCGCGCTATGCATACGTAGCGCGTGCGTTTTAACGGATTGCATCGAATATGACCCCGGGGGAACCGCGAGCTGGGCGCGGTTTTGTCAAAATTCCTCTCGGTCACCGCCCTCCCGCGGCCTCCAGAAATTCGTCCCCTCACCCACCCCCCGTGCCCCCCCCGCCAAAACATCCGCTAATGTAAATTCCACGGATTCTCCGATCCCGGTGTCCGCGGTCATCGATAAACACGAAATTTGTGTCGTTTATTTCGCTGGTCCTGCTTCGCATTTTTCTCCGCTTCGCTACTGGCTTCCGGGTTCTATTGTCGGAAAAGCCATTTTTTTAGAGGTTCAAAAATATTTAACTGTGAGTTTAATTTTTTTTTTTTTTCGAATTATTTATTCCGTTCGACTTTGAATAATCGATGATAATAAAACTCTGAAGATTTGTCGTTAACAGTTTTCACGCCCGTCCCCCCTCTCTGCTCGCCCCAGAAAAAGGGGAAAAAGTTTCGCCGACTACATTGAAATGAGATTGGGATCTCCTGTCGTTGCTTTTTTGGCCTCCTTCTCGTTCTCTCCATCCCCCGGTTTCGATTTCGCGTTGGGCGCGCCGCTCCACCTCGAGACAGCAAAGTTACGGCAAACTACAAGCTGCTGCAACATCAATTGACCCCTACGGCGCAAGAGCGCGGCGCGGCGAAGAAGCAGCGACGGGGAAAAGAAAGGGGGGCAAAAATAGAGGTGGCCCGAGCGCCAGCCGAGCAATCCATACTCTTTGTTTACCTCGCTCGAACAAACTTACGTTTCGCGAACCGTTAAATCGTTAAGCACCCTGCAACGCCAAGTTCGAAACCCCGGGACTACCCGGCCCGCCTCTTTAATCCAACGGGCAGGGGTTTCGTACCCGCTCGGGGGGTTTGGCACCCTCGCAACCGAACGACTCAAGCCGACCTCTTAACGTTATTATTATTATTTCTATTACCATTATTATTTGCAGAATTTTGACTTTTCACCCGAACCAATTTTAATTGTGATCCCTCAAACTAAGGGCCTCATTTTTTTTATTGGTCATGCGATCAATCTTGAGGTCGATCTTGAGAGGCAGCGCTCCTTCCCCCCTCCCCCACCAACTGCCATTTTTGAAACCTGTTTTTTCTCAGCTATAAACTAAACTGAGCACTGATTCTGAGCATTGCAGGAATGACCTAAGCTTCTCGCTCCCTGATACTCGAAGTCGTTTGTTTAGCAGAATCGAAAAAATAAAAAGTGAGGTTAGGTGTGAGGGGTACTTAGTTCTTCAGTTAGAATTTGCGATTTAATCAATGAGAAAAAATATCGAGCTCGTACATCGAGATGTTTTTTTATTTCGAATTTTTTAAAATTTATTTTATTTTATTTTATTTGGTAGTTTTCAAAGTTGTTTGTAACCCCCGGACTGTAAGCGTCGCCCTGGTGGCAGCTTTTCAGTCTTTGACGAAAATGGTTAACTCCCAACCGCGATTATGCAAGAGATAACCTCAAAAACGTGTAACACATCGTCTTGCGTCACGTGTACGCCTTATTATCAGCGGTCGTTTTTCACCCCGGCTTCGGCTGTAGGTCGGACCGGTGAATTTTTCAAGAAATACGGAAAAACGCTACCGGAGGCCGCGCGAGCTTCCGGCACACGCAGATCCGCAGCGGCCGTGAGTGTTATTCGGTGGATGAGGCTGCACGGCCGACGTGCGTCCTCGGCTTTTGAATCCGCTCTTCTCACCCGCCATTCGTCTCGCTCAAAATGAAAAAGAAATACCTGAATCCCGCGCTCGTTCCTTTCGCTGTTTGCGAGTATTGCGGAGTGGGTGCTTCAAAGAGAGCCCGAGCGACCAGCTTACAGACTATGTGCATCCTACTTTTCCGCGCGCGCGCTATTTCCACGATGTATACATTCGGTTATAAAAGTTTCGGGCTCTCGCAAATAAGAGTCTTTCGTGGATCTGAAGAAAAAAAAAAGGGGGTGAAAAGAGACGAAAAAAATATTCCCGTAAAATGCGGCCGTGTTTAAACGCGGCCTCAAAGATCTCTACTTTCAAAAAGAGCAGTTAATTACAATTTCGCTCTTTATCATTCGACCACCCCCCAAGAGAGTCTTAATGAACCTTGAGTATGGAGCGTGTTCTTTGATGTAGACTTTTTTATACACTTATGAAAAAAAAACCGCCCCTCGCACGAATCCGCGGTAATCACTGCGCGTTACCCCCCGCGGCACGCGGGACGGAATTCGATAAAATACGCCGGACACGAGACCGCATTGCAGATTATTAACCCTCGCGCTTTCGCGATTTCAAATCCCTCGCCTGGGGGCGGGGGGAGGGAGGGGGGAGTTTAACAGCTGAATTCAGCGACTCAAAGGGGTCACAATACTGGATGACAGAGAGATTGAAATACGGATTAACCGTACGTACTTTAGTCCAGCGGCACGCGAACCCTGTAACGATACTGAGCTGTGTCGATTAAAGTCCCCGCGATTGGTGGCCGGGTTAATAATGTCCAGGTTTGAACGAATTTTCGTATTTCTGCAAAAATCCATGTGCCAAAATACAGCGAGAGGCATTTTTACCATAATTAGTCCATAAACGCGCTTCGCTCGCTTACCTTGTTGGTGCAAAAAATAAATAAAACGAGTTTCAGGCAACCCGATAGCCAATCAGAAACCGAATAACCCGACAAGAATACTTATATCGAAAATCCGAAAAATGTTACGTACTGATTTTTTGACGCGGGGAAAAAAGACTCAAAACGACAATTAATTTTTAATATTACTAAACTAATCACACGCGCTGACGCGCGTGCCTGAAAAACTTGTCAAAATCGACCTCAGAAATTTGTTCTTTTCAAAATATCGACTTTTAACCTATACCATCATTCTCAAGTCGTATATTCTACCCCCGAAAACACTGGTTATGAAACTTTTTTAATCGATTTTGAAACAAATATTTTTTTGGCGACGAAAAAAATATTTTTTCTGGCAGAAATCGTAGATCTGGCTCCGGACCGAAAATCGACCCCAATTTTTTTTCTTTTCAAAATATCGACTTTAAACCTATACCATCGTTCTCAAGTCGTATATTCTACCCCCGAAAACACTGGTTATGAACCTTTTTTAATCGATTTTGAAAAAAATATTTTTTTGGCGACGAAAAAAATATTTTTTCTGGCAGAAATCGTAGATCTGGCTCCGGACCGAAAATCGACCTCAATTTTTTTTCTTTTCAAAATATCGACTTTAAACCTATACCATCGTTCTCAAGTCGTATATTCTACCCCCGAAAACACTGGTTATGAACCTTTTTTAATCGATTTTGAAAAAAATATTTTTTTGGCGACGAAAAAAATATTTTTTCTGGCAGAAATCGTAGAACCGGCTCCGGACCGAAAATCGACCCCAATTTTTTTTCTTTTCAAAATATCGACTTCTAACCTATACCATCGTTCTCAAGTCGTATATTCTACCCCCGAAAACACTGGTTATGAACCTTTTTTAATCGATTTTGAAAAAAATATTTTTTTGGCGACGAAAAAAATATTTTTTCTGGCAGAAATCGTAGATCTGGCTCCGGACCGAAAATCGACCCCAATTTTTTTTCTTTTCAAAATATCGACTTTTAACCTATACCATCGTTCTCAAGTCGTATATTCTACCCCCGAAAACACTGGTTATGAACCTTTTTTAATCGATTTTGAAAAAAATATTTTTTTGGCGACGAAAAAAATATTTTTTCTGGCAGAAATCGTAGATCTGGCTCCGGACCGAAAATCGACCCCAATTTTTTTTCTTTTCAAAATATCGACTTTTAACCTATACCATCGTTCTCAAGTCGTATATTCTACCCCCGAAAACACTGGTTATGAACCTTTTTTAATCGATTTTGAAAAAAATATTTTTTTGGCGACGAAAAAAATATTTTTTCTGGCAGAAATCGTAGATCTGGCTCCGGACCGAAAATCGACCCCAATTTTTTTTCTTTTCAAAATATCGACTTTTAACCTATACCATCGTTCTCAAGTCGCATATTCTACCCCCGAAAACACTGGCTATTAACCTTTTTTAATCGATTTTGAAAAAAATATTTTTTTGGCGACGAAAAAAATATTTTTTCTGACAGAAATTGTAGAACTGGCTCCGGACCGAAAATCGACCCCAATTTTTTTTCTTTTCAAAATATCGACTTTTAACCTATACCATCGTTCTCAAGTCGTATATTTTACCCCCGAAAACACTGGTTATGAACCTTTTTTAATCGATTTTGAAAAAAATATTTTTTTGGCGACGAAAAAAATATTTTTTCTGGCAGAAATCGTAGAACCGGCTCCGGACCGAAAATCGACCCCAATTTTTTTTCTTTTCAAAATATCGACTTTTAACCTATACCATCGTTCTCAAGTCGTATATTCTACCCCCGAAAACACTGGTTATGAACCTTTTTTAATCGATTTTGAAAAAAATATTTTTTTGGCGACGAAAAAAATATTTTTTCTGACAGAAATCGTAGATCTGGCTCCGGACCGAAAATCGACCCCAATTTTTTTTCTTTTCAAAATATCGACTTTTAACCTATACCATCGTTCTCAAGTCGTATATTCTACCCCCGAAAACACTGGTTATGAACCTTTTTTAATCGATTTTGAAAAAAATATTTTTTTGGCGACGAAAAAAATATTTTTTCTGGCAGAAATCGTAGATCTGCCTCCGGACCGAAAATCGACCCCAATTTTTTTTCTTTTCAAAATATCGACTTTTAACCTATACCATCATTCTCAAGTCGCATATTCTACCCCCGAAAACACTGGCTATTAACCTTTTTTAATCGATTTTGAAAAAAATATTTTTTTGGCGACGAAAAAAATATTTTTTCTGACAGAAATTGTAGAACTGGCTCCGGACCGAAAATCGACCCCAATTTTTTTTCTTTTCAAAATATCGACTTTTAACCTATACCATCGTTCTCAAGTCGTATATTCTACCCCCGAAAACACCGGTTATGAACCTTTTTTAATCGATTTTGAAAAAAATATTTTTTTGGCGACGAAAAAAATATTTTTTCTGGCAGAAATCGTAGAACCGGCTCCGGACCGAAAATCGACCCCAATTTTTT
The DNA here is from genome assembly GCA_963932165.1 of Pimpla rufipes. Lineage (NCBI taxonomy): Eukaryota > Metazoa > Arthropoda > Insecta > Hymenoptera > Ichneumonidae > Pimpla > Pimpla rufipes. Next base: position 18,435,109 of record OZ010633.1, read on the forward strand.
TTCTTTTCAAAATATCGACTTTTAACCTATACCATCGTTCTCAAGTCGTATATTCTACCCCCGAAAACACTGGTTATGAACCTTTTTTAATCGATTTTGAAAAAAATATTTTTTTGGCGACGAAAAAAATATTTTTTCTGACAGAAATCGTAGATCTGGCTCCGGACCGAAAATCGACCCCAATTTTTTTTCTTTTCAAAATATCGACTTTTAACCTATACCATCGTTCTCAAGTCGTATATTCTACCCCCGAAAACACTGGTTATGAACCTTTTTTAATCGATTTTGAAAAAAATATTTTTTTGGCGACGAAAAAAATATTTTTTCTGGCAGAAATCGTAGATCTGCCTCCGGACCGAAAATCGACCCCAATTTTTTTTCTTTTCAAAATATCGACTTTTAACCTATACCATCATTCTCAAGTCGCATATTCTACCCCCGAAAACACTGGCTATTAACCTTTTTTAATCGATTTTGAAAAAAATATTTTTTTGGCGACGAAAAAAATATTTTTTCTGACAGAAATTGTAGAACTGGCTCCGGACCGAAAATCGACCCCAATTTTTTTTCTTTTCAAAATATCGACTTTTAACCTATACCATCGTTCTCAAGTCGTATATTCTACCCCCGAAAACACCGGTTATGAACCTTTTTTAATCGATTTTGAAAAAAATATTTTTTTGGCGACGAAAAAAATATTTTTTCTGGCAGAAATCGTAGAACCGGCTCCGGACCGAAAATCGACCCCAATTTTTTTTCTTTTCAAAATATCGACTTTTAACCTATACCATCGTTCTCAAGTCGTATATTCTACCCCCGAAAACACTGGTTATGAACCTTTTTTAATCGATTTTGAAAAAAATATTTTTTTGGCGACGAAAAAAATATTTTTTCTGACAGAAATCGTAGATCTGGCTCCGGACCGAAAATCGAGCCCAATTTTTTTTCTTTTCAAAATATCGACTTTTAACCTATACCATCGTCCTCAAGTCGTATATTCTACCCCCGAAAATACTGGTTATTAACCTTTTTTAATCGATTTTGAAAAAAAAAAAAAATGTTGGCGACATATTTTTTTTTTTTTTCTGACAGAAATCGTAGATCTGGCTCCAGACCGAAAATCGCCGAAATCGACCTCGGATAGTTTGCTAACAATGCTTTCCGTTACTCATGAACTTTTTAAAAGAGGGATCGTGATAACTTAGATGATGTCAACACTTACATTTTATACCTAACGCATGGTTTAAAAACCCCAAGTCTCTCGCACGCCGCACAACTTCGTCGGGTTAGAAATTGCAGAATAAATACTTGCTGGCTCATATAAACCCTGCGGCCGGGCGAGTAAATAGAGAGATCGCTCCGAGAGCGAAACTCCCTCGCGGCGGCCCCTCTGAATTCTCACGCAACCCGATCGCCATAGCGCGAGCCGCGTATATATAGCATATAGTATATCTGAAAATATCTAGTTCACATTTATAACACAGAACTCATGTAGCTATATCGATCGACGCCGATATATATTATTTATTTCCCATGGCACTTCAGTGCCTGTCCCTCTCGCCTCTCTTGCCCGGGCAGCAGCATCATCTACGCTACAACTATGGGTGGTCGCGTATATCGATGTCACTAAAAACGGCTCCCTCCAGCCACTTCACTCTTCAATATTTTATCGTTCAATTTGACTCGCCCTGCGAAGCGTATCGATTTTATGTTCGCCAAACCTTCGGTTTCGCTCTGGCGAGCGTCGACGCGGTGTACGTATAGCTCTCGCGGAATCCACGACTATTAGAAGCTGACCCGCTTGTCAATTATATGCGGAGATTGAACGGTTGAGGTATTTTTATTACACGGAATAAATAGAACAAACTGACGTAATGTCTAACAAGCGGAATCGTGATTTTTCCCACTGGATCGAACTAATTCCCGTAGATTCTCGTTTCCGTCCAGTCGGACCCTCGAATGAAAAAAATGTCCAGTGGGCAACACAAAATCCAAACCCCAACACAATACCCAACCCTCATGATTTCCCGGCTGGCTCGACACAAAATCGATGCCCAAATCCATAATACCCCTACAATACCCACAATTTCCAGTTCCCACATCGTGTAAAAGCCCAACCACAGGTGGCAAATCGTCAGTTGCCTTACAACCCCAGTCCACCTCACCACTGTCGCCAATATCGGTACAGCTGAAACCCTAGTTTTCAGCTCATGAAACGATATGAAGGACCGAGTCTCTTCCCCCGAAGCCAGGAGGCTCGAATCGTCCTCCAGTCCAGGCGTTGCATGGAGTAGGTGGTAAGCCGAGGCTGCTAGCAGCAGCAGCAGCAGCGTCACTCACATCTCCACTCGCACGGCGCGGTATCCACGTACGCATATACGAACCCGGGTATCGTTCTAGCTCGGTACTCCAGCATCGATAAAACAAAGGCAAATGGGCACACACACACACACACTGACACACTGACACACACAGGGCAGTGAGTGACCAATGGTCGTCATGTGTAATCAGGCGTCATCGAGTATCAGGTGAGGATGAGAACCGAGGACGAGGACGATGCGTCGAGCCGGCGCGGAAGGGGCCAAAGTCCCTGTGTGAACGTTGATATCGGTATGGATGAGAGCCGCAACGGGGCGCGCTTCGCGCCCAGGCGAGGAAGGACGACGGCGCGGCGCACACAGGCAGAACCGGGGCGAGCTATAAATGTATGCGTTAGCCGAAGCGTGATGTGCCATTGTTTGAATACTCGCTCGTTCGTAATGCTCGGTTTCCCGGTTTCCCGTGCGCAAGATATGGCGGATAGCGTGTAGGGTAGCGCGCGCGAGCCCCCCCGGCTTCATACCCCCCGGTGGACCTGCCGGAGGACCCCCCCGAGGCCCCCCTTCAGCCCTCCAGCCCTCCGACCCTCCGATACCTACATGCAAACGTGCCAGGAGGGCTCGCCCACCACCAGCCAGCCAGTCAACTGTTCCTGCGCCACCGACGCGCGGCCGTCCCTTTTCAGCCTCACGTGCAGTGCATGGTCCATGGAGCAAGAAAAAAGAAGAGAAAAAAAAGCGCGCCCGCCACGGGCTGAACGTTTTTGTTTAGCATTTCCATGCAGTGTGTTCGGACATTGCGATTCAGTAGCTACGGACGGATAGCGGTGCAATGGAACCTGTACCTCTGCTATCAGCGTTGTTGTATCGTGCATACCGTGCGCTTTTTCGCCGGGGTTGGCAAATATTTCGGGGATCCATGAAACCGGTCGAACCCGGTCTACTCGGGGCTGCCGCCGCCGCTGCTGCTGCTTTGTGTGGCCTGACAGCATTAAAAAAAAATCAACTGCGGGTCTTCCGATAACTGTTGATCGTCGACGTGCGGGAATGACGCTTTTTGTGCGGGTTTGATGGCTGGATTTTTGGGGTTGCCGAGTTAAGTCATTGTGCCTTGGCGTAGGGCGAATTTTTTGTCGCTGTTCCGTCAGATCAGCGAACGTTTCTTTGGCTCTGGCTAACTGGATTACGGATTTAGGAATGGCTTGATTTTCGGTGTAGTGAATGAATTACTGTTCATTGATGTAGGGTGACGTTTTTTGCCTTCTGCTTCGTCAAATATGTTTGGAATTGACTGCTTCTTGCGTTACTTTTTATTATTAAACTGTACTATTGATTCTTGCGGTAGTAAATAAATCACTGGGCTCCGAGACGTGTTTTTGTGTCATTTGCTTCACCAAACCTGATCGCGAGTAACTGTTGCGCCAAATCTGCCACCGTTTCGTCGTTACCCTTCGGCAAACCGTATTAGAGATTTAGGGATGCACCTTGGTATCACTATTAGTCTGAGTATTCCGTTATGTATATCGAGTTCGGCTTGCGGGATAAGTCAAGAGTGCCAGAAGCCACTTTGGTTAATCAATGGAATTCACGATGGGTCGATACTATATGTGCGGTCCCGCACCTGCACATGCCGGATGCCAGCTTCCCGCGTGGCGTATGCATATATATTGCCGTGCACGATCGGCTGGAATTCCTTTGAGTTTGATATTGAAGCTTATGAGGTGCTTCCACGCTCGTACACTACGTTCTGGTGTCTGGAGGACGGGGATAAAGGCACAAAGTCGCGATACTCCAGAGGCAGCTCGTTGCTCTCGTTCCCGTCAATAATATAATCCATTCACTGCACACCTTCTCTCTCCAAATGTATTTTTGCAAAAAATGTATGCGAGCTTTTTTTTTTTACAAATTGCTTCTATAATTCAGACAGCTAACGTGCGTCCATCGAATTTTACGATTTATCGTTAAAACGCGGGGAAATGCAAGAGAGATTATTATTTCAGTCGCAACGAGATCTTGTATTATCTTTTTGCTTCGTATCGATAATCTCCACTTTTTTTTGTTAATACTTTTGGTGCTTATGGATGTTTGTTATGAATGGTTGCTTATTTTCCTTGTTTTCACACTTATCTGCATAAGAAATGCTTTGCTTGCTGTCCATTTAGCTTTCGTCGTCCGCACATTCTATATAATTACTTGTAGAAGGGATGCCGTCAATTTCATAAATAAGTGAATGAATAAATAATTAAGTATGAATGTAATAAAAATTGGAGGCAATTTTTCGTTACGTTTCTATCTGTAAGTTGAATACGACGTCACCGGTTGTAAAAAGGTTAATGAGTAACGTTTTGGTTCGAGGTAAAAAAAAACATTCGAATGCACTAAGTAGTTGTCTCAAGCCTTGCGGTTTCCTGCGCGTCACGCGCCGAACGGGCCAGGCTAATGATTTGTTTGTGTGGTTGCGCGGCACGGAAAAGGGTGGGAATTCCGTTGGGTAGTGCGCTCAGGCTCCGTGGTAATTGGGTCAGATGCAATGTTTCTTAAGTGGGCATGTACCACCGACCGTAGTGCTCGCCGCTCCTCCCGGCTCGCTCCCTTAACGATTGTCATTCCAGTGGCGGAGAATCGTCGCACGTTCAGTCTGAACGCTAATCCACGTACCGGGCAAATGTATTTGTCCACACATAGCGTCATTTGGGCGCAGTGCATTAATCGTCCAATTGTACTAATGAGGCAACTAATTATTTATTTATTCATTTATTTATTTGTTCAGTTGGCGATGCAAACATCCCTTTTACAAATAAGGGCATTGGATTTTAGTAGCAACATAAATAAGCATCGTTTTCGCATAGCAAACTAAAAATAGAACTAAAAGGAAGAAAAACGATTGTTACATGCATTCATTCATGAACGCAAAAGAGTGTAAAACAACAGGTAACAAAATATAGAAAATAACAAAAGAAAACAATGTTTTGCATGTATACAACACAACTGAGTTAATAACAAGGCATAGAGACTTGTTAGAACAAATTAATATAGTGGACAGAAATGAAGATTAGAAGAAACTAATACTAACGATAACGTAAAATAGATTCGCGGATCGAAGACCTCAATAAGACAGCATTAAATTTAATAAGTACCACTTTATCGATTCCCACTGCTAAGACCCTAAGTACTGCCAAAATATACACTCCACAAATCGCGACCCAGAAATCTCAAGACTCCCATTTATGAACTTCGCACCCGGAATACAAAAGACTTAAACAAATTCGCCAGTTTCGAGCCTCCCGCTAATTGGCAACTGATCCGGACCCACCGATTGCCCAAGCGCCGTAACACCCGCAGAATGCCCTCCATTCACATCTCTCGGCCGCCCATCCGCTTCTCCGCTCCATATACACACCCACACATTTACACGCGCATACTATATATATATATATATATGCAGTCAGTGCCTGTAGCTACCACCCCGTCTGGGCGTCCAAGCCAGAGCCAACGCGCCGTGTGCCATCCACAGCGAAGCTGCGCCACTGCGCTCACGCTAAGAGCCTTTCCCTGTTACTTTATTGAGCAGAACTAATTGCCGCTTGGATGAAGATTCTTTTGTCGGGCAGTCGAGAGGCCCCGATGCGCGGCGTCTAGCCCGGCGACGAAACTTCCCCTGGCGGTGGCGTCCTCAACTACACCGCGCGCGCGCTCCACTCGCGACGGCAGCGCCGCGCTCGCGGCGTGTCGGCGCGTTCCATTCGATAACCAGATCCACCGAGCGAACCGCCGCGAGCCAACGCAACGAAAAGGGTACGGAGAAAAGAACGAGAGGCAGAGGGCGCCGCGGAGCGCGACGATGAGGGCAGAGCGCACCGATGTGCTAACGTCGATCAAAGGTCCAATATTCTAGATGGAGAATCAGCGCGTGACGATACATCACTCTCAGGCAGCGTTCTCGTCGTTTATCTCGCGTTCACCCTGGGCCACCGCCTACACCCGCCGCCGTCCTATCGCCTCCGCTCGTTGGCTTCCATCGATTCCCGCGCGCACGCCGCATACACACGTACAGCGCGCCGCCACGGCGTGCAACTATATCAGATATCAACGCGCGCGCTGCGCGCACGTAACGCTGTATCTCTCGCGTCAGCAATCAATTTTATTGCAATGGGCCGCGCGGCGTACATAGTTACCGCAGATATGGGGGGCGGGATTGATAATAGGTGAAATAAAGTGAAAATCGAAAAAGTATTCATTTCCGTAAGTGAGAGTCCATCGTCGGGGTCACACGGGGAGGACACTCGGGTTTTCATAGTTTTAACATCGGTATTTTCGCGTTATCAAATTTACTTATTTACCTGCAAAGCAACAACGTTTAGTGTTCAATACGGAACTCTCAGAGAAAAATATAGTAGAATAGTTGGTCGAACTAGGTATACCGATATAATTCGCAGGAGGAACGATCATATCGATTGGTATCGGATATTATGCATTTGTTTAGTTGAGCTATTATTATGTTTGCAGCTATTATTTCTTATCATTATTGTAATTATAAAATATAAACGTTTCCACTGGGAATTATACTGTATAGTAAAAATATAGTATTGTTGTTTCAACCATGTGTTTTTCTCTCAGTGAACGTATGTCGTGCTAATGAATGTATATCGTGGTGTAATTTTTAATTACATCCGACCGCGACATCAAAGCGATGTTATCACAAAGCCGGGACAAAGATTACGATTGTAGGATATTTATGAATATTTTCGCGCGACAATCGAACCAATCGCGCGCTGCGTCGGCGCCCGCGGAATTAATTCCCGGCGTTTCTGGGAATATCCGACATTCGCGGTTGCCCGTGTATTTGGTTTATTGTTTTTGGTGCGAAAGGAGTTTCCGGATTGAGTTTGAAATAATATTGTATTACCGGCGGCGGCGGCGAGCGCGCTTGACGTTTGTATATTGAGTGGATTCGCTAAAGCGAAATGGATATCTTACGGTTGGCGCAGGAGGTGAGCATTTTGCAGGTGGCACGCGACGCGGCGCACGCGAGAGTACAAGAGAGACGCAGTCAGACAGAGCGGCCGAGTGAGCGTTCGAGGACGGGGCGGGGGGATGATGCTGGGTTTGTTTCAAATCCTCGGTGGCTCGCTCGCGTTTTACTCTCAAGTCCGACTTTGCATTGTGTCGCGAAACTCGGCCAAAATGATCCGGGGCGGAGAGCTCAGCGAGCTTTGTGTGCGTCTATACGCTGCCCCGGTATAACCGGCTACGTACACACAATGCGCGGTCGCTCCATTCTCTCGCGCTTTGCGCCGAGATCAGCCTGAATATTAACTCGACGCAAGCGACCGGGTAAAACGTTGGTCAAACGCATGAATGGAGTTACATTGCCTCCACCTTGAAAGTTATTTGCCCGCCCCGTGTGCCGACCACTTAGCCAACGTTGACGCAGTCCGAACCGTCGATGCGAGGAAACTCAGCCACCGTTTCGCGACAACATCGTCGGTGGGTTCAACACGGTGGACGTTGGATCGGATATATCGCGTGTTTGGATATTTGAATCTGATATTGATTTTCATCCCCCACCTGTAATTCGCTCTAGTAGAAAATCTGTAGCTCTAAATCTGTTCTAAGTCAGGCCCAGTTCAGGCCCAACCAGACCCTGGCAAGGACAATGTGGCCCTCACCAGGGCCTAACCAGGGGCGGATGTAATATGTAACCAATTTTTTACCTAGGCCATTTCATGGCATCGACGATTTTAATCTGACGAGAAACTGATGGATCTCAGTGCAGCCAAAATCTGCTTTAATTCCGGGCAGAGTTGTGAGCTGTTATTAAATTCCATAAAGTCGTAATTCGGAAGAAATGCACTGTGGCATAATTTATGGTCAATGAGTTGCATATGTCCAAAATGTGCTGCAAATGGACCTCACGTCAAGTTGCGAGGGAAGCCAGGAAAAAATATATTCCACCGACCTCTCAAACACGCACCAGCCAAGTAGTAAAGGTGCGAGTTGAGTCAGACGGGAAACAATGGCGGTAAAATATAGGCACCCATCGACAAACGTATCGACGATTTTAATCTGACGAGAAACTGATGGATCTTAGTGCAGCCAAAATCTGCTTTATTTCCGGGCAGAGTTGTGAGCGGTTATTAAATCCCATAAAGTCGTAATCCATAAGAAATGCACTGTGGTGTAATTTACAGACAATGAGTTGCATATGTCCAAAATGTGCTGCAAATGGACCTCACGTCAAGTTACGAGGGAAGCCTGGAAAAAATATATTCCACCGACCTCTCAAACACGCACCGGCCAAGTAGTAAAGGTGCGAGTTGAGTCAGACGGGAAACACTGGCGGTAAAATATAGGCACCCATCGACAAACGTGGCGTCACACAGTATTGCGAAAACTCGCGTGCTCGTGCCACAGGAGGCGAGCGCGGAGGCCGCGGGAGGGAGAGGAAAGGGTTGCGAAACAACATCAGAGACAAGGGGATGTCGGTTCCCGTCGATCACGTTCCGTCATTCACCACCCATTGGCAGCCGAGCTTGCGCGGCTTGAGGCTCGGTACCGGCGCCAGGGAGCCAATAACCACGAGGGCCTCCGAGTTCACGAGCACGCCGTGCGGCTCCGAGGTGAACGATGAACTTAGGCTGCTGACGCTGGTTAACCGATTCTCCAGCCGGTCTCGCACCGAGAGGTTTAGTCGTCCCGCGATAACTCGATAATCAATTAGACGCACGAACGAGGGGGGCGGGGGGGGGGGGACGATGAGATTAATACGCAAGAAGGGGTAACCTCGTGGCGAGGGTGAAGAACCGAGGAGCGCCATGAGCGACGCACCGGAAGCTTTGTTAGCGACAGAGTGAATAGGCAACACCGGCTTAGTCCTTTAACCCCGTTGGATTTATCGAGCGGTCGATGACTTTGGAGTCCTCAGACTATCCTGTGCGGCGCACCGTGAAGCCTTCCCCGGCGTGCAGAGGTTTGACTGTACCCAGCGGGGGGGAAATGTCACCTCGTGTCAGTCGAGCCTGATGATTATTTCTGACGAGCTAGGCGGGCTTGAAGGAGAGCTTAGGCTGGCACATTTGAACCGTAAACGAGGATAGCGTGTTGCTTAAATCGCCCGGGACTGAGGAGTAACTAAAAGGCTTGAACCTGATTTCAAGGGTGCATAACGTACATCTTGTATAGGATCGATTTTGGAACTTTTCGACTGGAATCCGGGTCAATGAAATTTGAAGAAAAAAAAACTACCATCTTTTTTTTTTAATTACTAGAAAGATTCGAAACTATTTATTGAGCGATGGTATAACCCAGAAGACGATACGTCGAAAAAAGCAGCAGTTGATTTTGTCATGTTGACGAAACATGTTCGAAACTATAGTCCCTAGACAATAGCTTGACGTACGAATTATTCTACCCCGGTGATTTTCCCTCGCCCTGATGGGCTTCCCGACTGCAGATAGATCAAGCTACATCATCCCCTATATCGACCCGCGCCTCGCTCGAGCTCGTGGTGGTGTTTTAATAGATAAAGTTCACATCGAACCGCCCGGTAATTAGCGTCCCCACGAGTGCCAATTAGAATCTGACGAGACTCCAGCTCAGCGCCGAAATTCTCGGGAAGCACGATAATTCGAAGCACATTAACGCTGGTCCTTTGCAGGTTCTTTCGAAGACCAACATCGTCGCTCTTCCGAAGACTCTTGATGACGCACTTTTGACCTGACCTTGTGTAATCCGATGACATTCGACTTTTTTTTGTCCAGGAATAAAGCTTTGAATGGCGAAAGCTTTGGGGAATGACTTTATCGTCGAATCTTTTCCGTCACGACAACATCGCGACGACCTGACCCGCCAATCCCATGTGTATACATATATCGCGAGAGCTAAACGAAAATAGTATAACTAAGAAAATTCGGCGACTCATTTCACGGTGGAAGATCTTCGCGGGTGGATAACCACGCCCAGGCCTCCGGGCGAGTCTCGTTTTTTTTACATCTTCTTCGCCCTAAGCTCCGCTCTTTTCCCGCTACTTCTGTCCCTCTTGCAGGATATTGACAACGTTTGGTCTCTTGCCCTCCTGTTCTCGCGTATATCGAACGAGCCGCCCTCGCCGAACTGAAGCGAAGGGAAAAATAAGTTTTGTCATCAGGAGCCAGACTCCTCCCCCCACGCAGTGACCCTCGTGAGATTGTCCAAGTTTTTTGGCTTCTGGATTTTATGCAATGCCATGAATGATTAGTATTACTTTTATTTTTTTATTTTTTTGTCGTGGACATCAATAACTACAAAATTCCTAATTAAAATTGTCAAATGGTAATAATAATAATATTTCACCCGTTTGTAATTCGTGAAAATAATTCCGGCAGGTTTTTGACGAAAAAATAAATGTTCTACCGTGGACAAAAAATGAGGACAATCACTCGCCACTCATAAAGGAAAAAATGGATCATTGTCGGCTTCGTCAGACGGATATTAGTGAGATTCATCTTTTTTTTTTGTTCGTATGCTCAATGGAGAGGCTCCATAGATCGGCGTGCCCTCACAATTTGTTCGCTCATCCGCAGCTCCGACCGCGCCGAGAACACGACGATTATTACTCAGCTATACAAGCAGCCTTTTTCATCAACGCAATAACGCATCTGTCGGACAGTCGTTCGGCTGCAAAAAAATATAGTTTCCTGATTACGGGCGCCGCGTTGCCGTGAATTTTAATTAAAGGCTGCAGGCCGATGGTGGTATCGTTAATTCTTCCATTTTACCCTCAGGCATGTATTATAACGAACGGTTCATTATAACGAATGGAACATCCACGGTGGACAGTCGGACACCTGGATCCAAATAAAATACACTAATTTGCCCCATAAACGATTCTAGACATAATAAAGAAAAAATCTCATTCTCACAGCCGAACTCACGAGAATCGCCAATCTAGAATTCCAAAGAAAATTCCAATCCGAGTCCGACACCTCGATGCAAATAAAATATACCAATTTTCCCCAAAAATGATTCCAAACATCACAACAACAAAAAGAAACTCATTCTCACAGCCAAATTCACGCGAATCGTCAGCCCAGAATTCCAAAGAAAATTCCTATGATACCCCGCATTACCATTTTTCCCCCTTCAACCGCATTTCTTTGCTCCGCATCTCCGAACCACAACTCACCGCGGCGTTTGGCCCCGCGGTAAGTTTTCTCGAACTACGACCAATTGAATAATGTACGAAGCCAAGACACGCGGTGGATAGTTAGAATTCATAGTCTGCCGCAGCGCCCCGACGTTTTTTTTAACGTCTCCTCGTCTTTCACTCGGGGGGTGCCGTCGTACACAGAGACGAGCGCATTCCGGAGTCCCCGGCGTTGCCGTTTGGATAACTGGCAGCGGGCGAAGCGATATACGCGGTGCCAGAGCAGTCGCAGTGCACCTCGTGAACTATTATGTGCGTCGTGTGCGACGGTGGTGGTGCTGCATTTCCATTTTATCTCGACCCTGGGCTGCGCTGGCCGCGGCTTTTGTTTCTTGTCGGTGTCGCCGTACGAGGGGGTGCAAAACGCTGCAGGGGTAAAGTGTACGTCGTGGGAGGGCAGGGGGAGGGGGGAGGGAGGGTGGGGGGTGGAAAGAGGCGGAGGGTGGGATGAGGGTTCCTACCCTCACACCACCCTCCGCTGGTACCATCATGGAGAGGGTATGAGCGTGTTGGTCCGCGGTTGTGGGCGAACCAGAGGAAGAAAGTCAGGCTGGGTGTGCGAGAGGATCGAGCAGCACGCGACGGTCGAGCCGGGGGGACACGTAGACTCGTGTCATTTCGACGCTGGTGGCTCCGCTATCTCGCGGTAATACCCGTGGTACACGGCGCTACTTACGTGTTTTGGCGAGAACACGTGAGCCCCACGACTTTGGCAGTTGTTGGTGGTCGTCATTCGACCACTGTGTGTACATTTAGTTATATTTAGGAGCGGCGTAAGAAAAGTCAACCGGAAAGCCGCCAACCGGGCAGCCTCACCCCCAACCCCCCCCTCCCTCGCCATCGTCGACCCCCTCCGTGCTACCCGCCAGTTTCGAGCTCGCGTACAGCCCTGGCCAACGAGCAGGCGGGCATTAGTGTCTGCCACGCTTTTTCCGTCGCACGCTCATACGCGAGCATCAGGTTTGGAAATAGCTCCAGCGTTTTGGCAGTTATGGTCGCCCTTTATGCCACGGATATTGCGGTTTTTTTTGTGTTGTCGCTTGGCTTCCCCGCGTCTCGTGTACCTTGCTCGTCGTTTCTCCGCCCCGGGTAAGGTCCGACCGCGGGAACGACAATTCAGTTATGCGAGCAGCCGAGAGAACACACACGAGGCGGTGTGGCGGGACACGCGTGGACGACGTATACCGAAAAAGTCCGTCACGAGACCCGTGAGACCCACGTAAGAAGCGGCTGACACCTCGTAACGGCGATTTGTCATCCTCTAATGAAACTGAGGGGGGACAGGGAATGCGGGAGGAAGATTCGATCGCGTAATCGCCGGAGGATTTTCGCGATAAATTGATATCTCTATTGGGGCGGAAAAAGTCCATCAGGGTACGGGGGAAAAAAGTGCGGTGGTATTGTTGAAAAAATCTCGCTGTTGCTCTCGGAGTTCAAAGGGATTCGCGAATGGGGGTTGTAACGAGATTTGGCGAGAGAGCGAATCGAGGGGGCAAAAAAATTTGATTGCGACGCGTTAGGGGATGGATGGACGATAAATAATTATTTTTTTAATTATATGGACTCGTCGCGCCACCGGGTTTTCTTATTGCGCGGTCGCCGGGCGAATAATTACCGGGGAATATATTGGAACGACCGAGCAACGGAATATGAGGGGAGCCCCGGGACATCGGGGGGGTCGGGGCACTCGACGAGCTAAACGAATCGCGCGGCAGTGCAGATATTTTCAGATGCGCGTGTGTGCGATAGCGCTTTTGCTTTTAGCGCCGGGCGATGTAACCGAGCGACGCGGGCGGCTCGCCCCGCGGTGAAAGAAGCGGGAGCCATAACTCTCAGGGCTAAGCGTGGTGAAAATGCATGGGAGGCGTGCGAGCGTTTTTGGGCTAAAGAGATCCCTCGGCCCGATTAGATATCCTCGGCAACCACTGGCTTATCCGCGCGGATACAAAGCCCGCAGACGCGCGGACAATCGGGATTTTCCTCTCGCAAACTGAACAAACATTCTCGCGTTCTGTGCTCTCGAAAAAAAAAAAAAAATGCGAGCCGTTCCATCAACCGACGAAAAAAAAACAATACTCAATTTGCAAGCCATAACAGTTTTGCGGAATGAGGATTAAGCGGCGAGCGATTTGCTGGGTATGAAAATTCCATCGCTTGGGATTCATTGACGATACGGTGGTTGAATCGAAATAGCGGTAATATTGGAAAAATCCTGCAGAAAAAGAATAAAAGAAAGAAAGAAAAAAGCCTTTCCCATTGTAGCAGTTTTACTTGGGCGACACTCGGAGGTTGGATAGGTCGGGCTGGTGGCTTAGCGAAAAGATTGCTTCGCTTAAGAGCCGCGAGTGGATGCAGAGAGAAACATGAGGAACAGGATTCTAGACCGGGGATTAGTTATTCGGGTGTAAAATTGAGTTTCTGTGGTGCGAGTTGCATCTGGCGTGAAAAAGAAACGACCCTGAAGTAAATGTACAAGTCGAACAACGCAAAGGGATAAAATGATTAGCAAACAAGAGTTTATCGCATCTTCATGATCCATTCACAGTGGGACTCAAGACTTTTCCACTTGACGAGCCATTGTTTACCGACATTTTTATTCGAAACACTCGTCTCTTCAGCTGCAGCAAGAAAACACAGTACCCAAGGGAGAATATCCAGCGCGGTACGTACAGTGCGGAGATACACACGATCGTCCCAAGGGATTTCCGGACAAATTCAAGTGTTTGAGTTTCAAACTTCCTGCTGGCTGCGCGTGGGATATAGTTCAGCGTTAGGGGTGGGAAGGGGCGGCTTTAAGCTTCCGCGTTTTCCCTGCAGAGGCCTCCGGACCCTTCTAGCACATTGACTGGGCGCGTCCATTTTGCCGGGGTAAGAGCTGAAACGAGTGTCGTCAACCGGAAACGAAAACTCGCCGGAACGTGAGCTACGCCACGTGGGAAGGGATGAAATAAAAATAAAAGTCAAAGGTCGGTCGTCATCAATAGCTCATCCAGGTTCGCCGTCAGCGTGGCCGCCGCCGCGGTGGACGCACAAAGCCATTGTCGAGCGCTTCTCTCGTCTCATAAATGTTTCGTCATCCAAGAACAGTCGATGGACAAGGACGACGACAACGACGACGACGACGACGAGTGACGCGCTGGGAAACGCGGACGGAGCGAAAGAAGAGGTGAGGCTCGCTCGGCCAAGGTTTTCGATAACCCCGGGCGCGATCAATCACGCGTGGTGCAGAGGGTGCACGCGGACCCGCGGTCAGTCCCGATCGCGGGCGCACAATACGCCACCCCCTGGCGACGCTCATTAATTATTTTCTTCCTCCCGGCCACCCCGGGATGCGGACATCGTGTTTCGCAATTTATGGGGCCTCTCTTCAGGGACACGCGCGGGAAGAGATCGCGTCGGACCTTGTCCGATGAAAATTATTGACGACCTCCTTGAGGGTGTCACGAACGTCACGATGCCAGTGGTGAAGAGTATTGACTTTATGGAGGTTGTCGAAGCTGGTAACTGGAACGTTGCAGAGAAAGGGGGAAAAAAAATGTCACCCACGTTGTCATTGGAAATTGGAATCGTAACCGAAGAAATTAGTCCCACTGATTTTAGGTTCAATCGGTGAGTCGTGTTGCCCCGAACAGGTCTCTCGCATTGGACCGTCGGGACCTCGCGATCAATACGTCAAGCAAAACGGTCGCAGAGCGAACCTGTGATCTAACCGCTCGTCAGACCCCGACGAGACGTCATCCACTTGGGCAGAACGGACTCAGTCCGCTCGATCATGATTATAGCCGGTCGGAAGATCGATATTGTACAATATTGCTGTGCACACAACACACACACAGACGCAGCCGCGCACAGACGCAGTTTCGCCGAGCGGCAGAGTGGACAGGCGAGCGCGCGAGAGAAGCCGAGGAGGCACCACCAGTGGCATCAGGGTTGCACTAATAACTCCGCGGAACGCGTAACACCCTCAGATACCGATATCGTTCATGTCCCGAGCAGCGACGTCGACAACATACGAGCCAGCATCACTTATGCATCGTTGCATTATGCACTACGCATCATTTCCCACGGGTGTGTACGCCGCGCGCGCGCTCGCGAGATGTACTGCCACTAGAGGGACCGGACTGGTGTGTACGCTGTACAAGCCGCGCCGGTCGAGATAGAAATACGGACGGTTGTGATGCGCTTCAGTTTATGCGCTCTGAGCTGGTATTTTCTTAGTTTTGATGAATATTCATCGAAACGTGCGGAGGTTAAGGGTGGCCATTAGCGCCAGACACTTCCCAGTTTTTGGCAGTTTCGCTTTTTGCGCCACCGGCAAAAACGGAAACTTTGATGTAACACGAGTTAATCTACATGGCGCCCATTGTGGCGTGGGGTCAATGGATGCAACGGTTGGCCTGGGAAGACGTATATCAAGGCTTCCAGCTGACTGCCGACAAAATAACGCCGGAAGCTGGTGAAGAACGTTGACCAGGCAGAAACACGGCGCAGCCACACCCGCGAGTGCAACGGGTTGTGCTGCGCCTCTTTTTCGATCGTTTTCCAAACCTCGCGGCTTACGCGGTAAGCGGATAACGAATAACTGTCACCCCATTCTCATCTGGCTGTGCCGGGTTTGTGTTTCTCTTTTTCCTTTCACCTCCGGTCACATTTCTCCGCCGCTGCTCCTCTTTCGCCGGATTGCAGCGCTTTTGCCGGGCCCAGCTTTCAGCCTTTCCCCGAGAGTAAATCCATTATACACCCAACAGCCAGACCAACCGGGCCTTCACTCTGCTCTCTCTCACTTCCGCAGCGCCAGCCGTGTTCCCCCTTGTTTAGGATAATTCATAGACGATTGAATCAAGCACGTCCGGGATCTTATCGCGTCGTCTTGTCTCAACGGTCTTTTTGCAATTTAAGCGCGTTTGGTCGAGTAAAATGGATTTTCTACCTAAACGGGGCGAATTATTTGTTGTGAAACTGGATATCGCGGTGACAACAGTGGTGAAGAAAGTTAGACTCATCATCATTGAATTACCGTATATCAAACATCATTGAATTGCCGTACATTTTAGGATAAACTCTGTAAAGGACGTTGAACATTGAGGGCACAGTCCATACAATCCTTGAGTTCAATAAGGACGTCATCGAAAGCGCACTCAAAGGTGGATCCACACTTGATCCAAAGATGACATCGTCAGTCGGTGCAACATCGAATATTGACAGCACAGTCCAGAAACTGGAGGAAGGCAGACAGCCTTCCTCCAGTTTCAGAAAGACATCATCCAAAGCGCACTCAAAGCCGAGAATCCACATCATTGAATTGCCGAACATTTTAGGATAAACTCTGCAAATGGTCGTTGAACATTGAGGGCGCAGTCCATACAATCCTTGAGTTCAATAAGGACGTCATCCAAAGCGCACTCAAAGGTGGATCCACACTTGATCCAAAGATGACATCGTCAGTCGGTGCAACGTCGAATATTGACAGCACAGTCCAGACCTTCCTCCAGTTTCAGAAATACATCATCCAAAGCGCACTCAAAGCCGTGAATCCACACTTCATCCAAAGACGACGTCGAAAATTGGTGTAACATCGGTCGAAGTCTCGCTCAACGTGAAACGTTGAATCTAACATGGATCGAGAGCCAAGTTTGTACGAAGGATCGGTATGGCAGAGTACGATCCGACTATACGGCGATTTCCAGTGTCTTCGATGGGATCCAAAGTTCTGTGTTAGCTCGCGCGCTAACTTCTACTTCCTTCTCCGCAATGATTCCTTCTGGCTTCCCAAAGGCAAACACCCGGTATATAATGGAGTCAGTATATCTCTCCGTTGCACGGTCGTAATGCAGCCAGGGAGGATACATCCGTGAGCTACGAGCCGTGTGGAGGGGGAGGGATAAAGGGGAACGGGACGGGAGTGGGGGAAGAAGGTTCGCGGGGAGAGGGGGCTAACTGCATGAATGGACGGCGGAGCGGGTGAAAGGGTGAAAAGACGATGCTCCGCGCCACTGAGGAGGAGAATTTCTGCGCCTCCCAGGGTGGCTCCCAGGATTTCAGAGGATCTCGAGTGGAGGTGGCGAAGTATAACAAAGGGCGAGGGGGAAGGAGAGAGAGAAAACAGCCACCAGCGGCAGAGGAGGGGAATGAACATTGCGAGGAGTATGTTGGTGGGGGGGGGGGGGGGGTCGAGGGAGGACAGGACCGGGCGATAGCTAGAGTCAACTCTCGGTGCGCGAGGCGCCAGCAAGAGCCAGCACTTACCCTCCATTATTTGTTAACCATAAAGTTCACACCGCGGTGCACGTCACAAGCGCCATGTTGGTGGGGAAACATCGTAGCTGGCGGGCGGGGAAGCTTTTACGACTTACGACTATATCTAACGTACAAATTAGCGTGAATATTGCATGCGCATCGGTGTTCACTACTTCCCGGGTGCACGGGGGAGTTCGAACGAAGACGTCTGGTGCACGCGAAAGAAGAGATAAATACGTTTGTTGCGTCCCGTTGCACGTTGGACCAGAAGCATTTAGCGTCTTTGCGAAGGTATCAGAGGTGCATGGATGTTGTTTTTACCGACCGATGGTAAATGCGTGCCCAGTGATGCTCGCTAGGTGTGACGTAGTTTTGGAATATACATAGGAAAGTCTCACCTATGCACTCAACCTTTATTATCTGTAAGCCATTAAAGCTTCGTTGGCATGAAACCCCGATTAGTCAGCGGCCACCACTCACCGAATATCATACGCCGCGTGCACGACTTTTGCCAGGTTTTACCACGCCAGCGCAAATTAACTAATCGACCTGCGAATCGCGCTGGCTGCGGTTGTCCCGGTAGCCCCGCTACCCCCGTTGGCATGTTGTGTGGTAAGTGGCGAACACAAACAAGCGGAAATATATTACCCGAATCAATGCAAGGTCGCAAAAAGGTCTTTCCCGTTGAAATTCGACGGAAACAAGGAAATATACCGATTATTTTGTGCACTCTGCACCGAGTTTGCGATTTCCATTTCACGTGATTTCCAACCGCGAAACTTTACGTCGTCATCTTTTCGACCGTAAGAACGAACGGAGGTTGAATAAATCGGACAATTTATCAGCGAGACGCGTCTTGTTCGATAAATTTCAATTTTACCGCAAGAAATAACGAAAACCGAGTTTGAAGAAAAAACCTATTTACGGCGAATCGGACTATATAGTATATAAATGTGTGCCGTACATACTACGTAGTAGGGAACACATTTTCCCGCTTCGTGTTGATACACACAGCATGTACAACCGTGCACTTTGCATGTCTCGTATACAGCACCGCATACGTTAAGTCTCTCCGCCGTATTCGCGCTCAACGTTGCGTTCGCGCACAGTTTATACCGATCTAATCCTTTTCCGCTTTTCCCCCGCAAGCCTGGAATAAAGCGCGTCGCGCGGCGCGAAACCACCCGCTCCACCCGGGCGCCCCCCGCACGGACGTCTCGAAAGCGCCGGTTAAGCCCCGCGAAACGGCGGAAATAAAGTGGATACTGCGACCAAATACTGTGAGTTACCGCTCGCATGGGGAATCGACTCCTCGCCATACTTTGCGCTGTTTATTGTGCGCTCATCTTTATGGCCTGACACGTCTTAATTTATCGCTGGAAACGGTTATTCGGCGTCTTTCCGCGCTCACAATGGGTTCATTCTTGACTTTGTCGTCTCGAAAGATTCAACGATGAACGAATTTGATGAACATTTGTTAGATTATTTTTATACGTCTTAATTTATCGCTGGAAACTGTTATGCAGTGTCTTTCCGAGTTCACAATGGATTCATTCTTGACTTTGTCGTCTCGAAAGATTCAACGATGAACGAATTTGATGAACATTTGTTAGATTATTTTTATACGTCTTAATTTATCGCTGGAAACTGTTATGCAGTGTCTTTCCGAGTTCACAATGGATTCATTCTTGACTTTGTTGTCTCGAAAGATTCAACGATGAACGAATTTGATGAACATTAGTTAAATTATTTTTATACATCTTAATTTATCGCTGGAAACTGTTATGCAGCGTCTTTCCGAGTCCACAATGGGTTCATTCTTGACTTTGTTGCCTCGAAAGATTCAACGATGAACGAATTTGATGAACATTAGTTAAATTATTTGTATACATCTTAATTTATCGCTGGAAACTGTTATGCAGCGTCTTTCCGAGTCCACAATGGGTTCATTCTTGACTTTGTTGCCTCGAAAGATTCAACGATGAACGAATTTGATGAACATTAGTTAAATTATTTGTATACATCTTAATTTATCGCTGGAAACTGTTATGCAGCGTCTTTCCGAGTCCACAATGGGTTCCATTCATGACTTTGTCGTCTCGAAAGATTCAACGATGAACGAAATTCATGGAAATTTATTAGATTGTTTTTATACGTCTTAATTTATCGTTGGAAATGGCTATACAGCAATTTTACGCATTCACAATCGGTTAGTTCTTAACTTTGTCATCTAGAACGATTCAACGATGAGCGAATTTGACAGAAATTTGTTTGGTATTTGTTTTACCGTGGAAGGAGAAGGTCGTAAAATGCTGAGAGACGTTCGGTAAGGTCAGAATTTAGCACACTCTTCCTGTTTTATGGCGCGTCAATCGCGACGAGCGTCGCTCTGCAAGTCCGGATCAACGTGCGCTCGATCCTCCCGGGGTTGTCCTGATAAATAATAAACGCTTCAGGGGGAGATACTCCGTGCATCCTCTCGGCATTGCGCCGATTCCCCGGACAAATATAAACCCCCGCGCTCGGGCTGCCTGAGAAATCACCGGGACGCAGCTGCGAGCGCCCAGAGCGATATCGATAACACCGTCGAAGGATAAATTATTGGATTTATCTATGCGACAAAATAGCCGTCCGATTATTCATAAGATTTCGGGAAGCTGGTAATAACGTATGAGGTATGAACTGCGCTATACGCTACACCTAGTCGATTTAGTATTTATATATATGTTTACATATAATATATATATCATGTATTATATACTGCCGGAAAGATATGAGAATCGATGTTCTTCAGGGTGCAAGTCACCTGGGCCATTTCAATTAGTGAAATATATTAACGGAACGGCCGAATGAAAGAGTCGGGGTGGTAATGATAATTAAAAATTACAACCGTGTTCGCGCATCGATGCCCCCGACGAGAATAATATGATATCGGAAAACCTTTTATAATCAAGTAATTAATAGTGTCTGGAAATTAGCGGAACATTGTAATTGCGCGGTGCCACTGTCAGGCCGCTCTGGCGTATATTGCACGCGGGCGGATAATGAAAGAGGTGGATCGAGAGATTGCGATAGAACGAGTGAGTGAGTGCATGTATTACAAATATACGGCGTCCGGTTTGCCCGAACATCTATTTGTTAGCCCGTACTGCGTTATTTTTAATTAAACGAGCCAATTTGCCAAGTGGAGAATGCGTATTATAGGTGGCATTTTAATTTCCACCAATTTATTTCGCGTCTCTATTGGAAGTGCAAAAACAACGCCGCGATGTATTCGAGGCTGTTGACGAACAATGAGGTGCTCTCGGAATTACGTGTGGATTTTATTATGTCGTTAATATAATGACACACGAAAAGCCCTTGCAACAGTGAGAATCGATGAAAGCGAAAATGTTCGAAGTATATTTCAATTCATACTACAAACAACGACGAGAACAATAGTGACAGAGACGAGTGAGAAAAAAAGTCCAAAAACGGGTGAACTATGTTGACAGTTTAGATTAGCCGGTGTAAAAAAATATCGAGTTCTGTAAATATAATATTCACTGCAATGGGACGTACAGGCTATGTGCAATAGACCCCTCTGTCCGTCTGTCCGTCCGTCCGACTGTGGTGCAAATCGACTTTTTTTTGCCCGCCGCTGTAGCTTCAAGCTAACGGGGTCGGTTTTTGCTTCGGTGATCTAGGTAAATGTGGGACGCGCGAGCAAATCGCGCCAGGTCCCTCCGACCACCTCTCGCCTGCTCCGACCACCCGCAACCGAGCCACGAATGTCGTCCGCCATTCCCAATTTAAATATGCCCTGATGGATCGCCTCTGGCATTGTATTGCAAATTAACTTTTCGTCTCCGACTTCGCGGACCATTAGCTTCTGGGCGATGTTGTTTTCCACTTTAGTCGCGGTGCGGACTTCTCGACCACACGATTCTACCGTTGCGGCCGATTCGCTTGTGAAAAACGTTACGTTCTGGTCCGTCCTTCATATTAGGATTGGTACAAGACCAGGTTGGCATCAATTAAACCGTTCATATGATCTCATTGAGAACCAATCAGAGACGACGTTCATTGAAAAGGTCGTCAGGAAAATGACGAATTATTTCTTACTGACACGAAACTAATCAGCAAATGGTGCTATTTTTTTAGCACCATTGCTTTTAGCACCATTTTAGCACCATTAGACTGGCGCAAGACCAGGTTGGCATTAATTAAAACATTCATATGATGTCATTATGAAGCAATCAGTGGCCACGTTCATTGAAAAGGTCGTCAAGAAAATGACGAATTATTTCTTACTGACACGAAACTAATCAGCAAACGGTGCTATTTTTTAGCACCGTTGCTTTTAGCACCATTTTAGCACCATTAGACTGGCGCAAGACCAAGTTGGCATCAATTAAACCATTCATATGATGTCATTAAGAAGCAATCAGTGGCCACGTTCATTGAAAAGGTCGTCAAGAAAATGACGAATTATTTCTTACTGACACGAAACTAATTAGCAAATGGTGCCATTTTTTTACTTCTTGGTATTCCGTGTCCATTGCGGATTAAAGATCATAAAAAATGACATGATCCTTATTGAATGACGGCACATTGTAAGTCGATTGTTACTTACAACATCAATATGTTGCAGTCGGGGATGAAATGGTAGGAAGTTACGTCAAGGCTTGGTCGTGTGTGTTGTTCGTTCTACAGCGACCAAAGCAATTTCTTACTGCAAATGCATCGCACATTGTGGTACTGCGTGAATGGAGAGAATTTGATTGGTCTTCCAGAGGTTCGACGTGCGTCGAAGTGGTTTTTCTTGACAATTGAGGGGAGAAGCTCTACGAGTGGCGATACACGGTGCTCGATATCCCCGACTGTGTCTCCCTTGGGCGGCATTTTTGAGACGACGACTACGGCAAGAAGCGAGAGAAGAGGAATCCTATCGGATCGATTGCCCCACGATAAAACTGTCCGTTCGCTGTGCATCCTCCAGGACTTTGACTTCTTGCTGTTGAGAATGAAACTTCCCCTCCCTGCAAAGTCCTAAACTCTTTACTATTTTTCCCTGCACTACGACGATTGAAACGGTCTGGCGACCATGGACAGTCCACATTTCTCCAGAAGTCGAAGATATTGAATCATGTCGTTCTCTACCTTGCAGACGCCTCGGCAGTTTTATTTTGCTCACCCGAGATAGCAATTCCCGTAGACCCCGGGAAGATCGACTTCGCCTCGACTACCAGTTGAAGTTCCGTTGGAATCCGTTCGTACTCCTTCATAATAAAGTTACCATATTTTTAGTGATATTACATTTTGTTTTGTTTTGTTAACGTGTCTTTGATTTCCGTTGCGGTGGATATATTCCGTACAGGGTTCAGGTTTAACCCTTAGGCACGCAAAAACGACGCGATAATCAATTCGAAACGCTGACATCCGATAAACATCTTCGATAACTTTTCCGAGACTCAGCCCGTCGATCCCAACCTCGTGGGGACCGTCGAAAGGGTCGTAATTCGAGGGGGGCGAGAGGCAACCAAGCGCCGCGCATCAACAACAATATTTCATGGGTAGCGCAGTTTCATGTCCGTTCGAGCGAGGACGCGCATGGCCGGTTTTTTCGTTTGTTTTCGTTCGTTTTTTTTCCCTCATATTTATTTATACCGTCCCGGGCTCAAGGTACTTTTGTCACATTTTTTTTATATCCCTCCCGGCGACCGGTCGTTCGCGCACCCGGAACCACGATGACAAATTGCGGTGCCGGAGCTTTAATTTACGAGGCGAAAATTGACGTGTCGCAGACGGATGAGGGCAACGTCGGGGGAAAAAAGGCCGGGCGGAATATAAATCTTACGCGATACTCGTGTTAATTGTCGGTCGGATGCATCGATCTGTTAATTGGGTTCACTGACACCTCGTGAACGTCAGTCATTATATTTATTAGGAGATGCGAGACTCCTGTAAATTACTCTAATGAGGTTTGCACGGAAGACTGGGGATGGAAAACAAAAAAACGATTGTCTCATGTGAAATTGTGAGAAAAAAAATCGATCCTGACAAAAAAAAGTTTAAGCGTCACAAAATCGTACCAGACTATAACTATGAGTTCGATGACTATGAATTCTGATCAGAAATCGAAAAGAATTTTTTTTTTTTTTTAGAATCCAGCAAAAATAATTTGAAACGAGTGTTTTCAGGTACAATATACGACTTTAAGAGCCAAAAGTCGCTATACCGAATAAAAAAAAGATTAAAAGGTCGGTTCTAATCGATTTTACGCTAAGGCGCGGCAGTGTCCGAACCACGATAGACTGCAAAAACATTAATATTATGTATACACAAAATTACAAGAATCACAAACTGAGTACATTGCGATGGCCACCCAAAATCTCATATGAAAAAAATTGCATAGATTGTGTAATGGTTCATACCGACGTCGTCTTTTCGCGCCTCAAAGTTTACTTTTAGTTATAAAGTTTACTCAAAACGTGCACGGCTGGCTTCGTACCTTGCCACACTCTATCCCTCTAGGTTTCATTGTCCTTACGTCAATCAGTCAGGATCTCTTATTTCTTCTCTCGCACGCTTTTTCAGCCTTTTGCTTTTTATCCTGTCATCGCCTGGTCTAGACAGCGTTTTACCGCCCGAGGAAAATATATTATTTTTCCGACCCGACAGCCGACAAACACCATCAGCGACAAACAACGGGAGCGCAATATAAAAGCTTCATAATACCCACGAGAACGTTGTGTACGCAACGGGACCCACATACTGATGCAACAACACTGTACGTGAATCCGTATATAGATCCTCTCGATTTCATCCAGTAACGCTACTAACGGATTAAAACTGATCGACATCGTCAAACTACGTTTTTTTCTCTTCCCTTTTTTGTGCAATCAATTCGCGCCCGGCTCCCTCAGTCTCGTAAACGACTTCGACTCACCCTAGCAGCTTCGGCTTTTTAATGCAATTTCAGCGAAAGTTTACGGATCTTTGGGTTTCTGGGTCGCCGGAGTACGAGGGGAATAATTACGACAATTTATTACAAAATCTGTCGATGCGGTAATAACTTTCCGAAGGGTTCGAGAATTCGTGGCCGCGTAGGCGCAGAGCTTCGTTATTTGTTTTCATTAATTTCACCGAGGGGGAGAAATATTTCTCAACGCTAAATTCCGAGCAATTCTTCAATGTCAATACGGCTTTACATTTTTTATATTAAACGATGTCTGATAAAAATAAATTCACCGAAGTTAATTTCTGATAATTTACGAGGCGATTTTCGCGATATCCTAATAAAATACCATTTCCACTATCGGAAAAATTAAAGCGATGGAATTGGTGTATTGAATCGAAACGTCACCACATATTATGCAGCTGCTTCTGCGAAAAAAAAGAATTTCGGTGTTTCGACAAAACTGCAAATAAAATCCAAAATAATCAAATGAATAAATTCTTTTTAAAAACAGTAAAATGGGTGGACTTTTGGTGCCGGAAGAAACTGACGGTTCCGACGTATCTAGTCCAGTCGCAATAAACGGTGGCGCTGAACGGACTCCGGACCCGAGGATTCGCATTCGTTCGCGCCGAATTCTTGTTCATCGTCGAGACGGTTACAACGGGCAAAGCGCGAGGGGCGAATTCGGGATTTCTACCCAGTGATTTCCTTCCCTCTCCGTGAAAACAATAACCACGGGCTCGCTCGGCCACTGCGCTCGCCATCTCGAATCGGACATTTCGAAACAAGTGAAGTGCCGGGGCGAGATCTCCGGGCCCCGCAAACTACGCTGCGCCGGGACGTGAACGGCCGAGTGTAACGAAGTGGGTGGGCCGCGCGAGAGGGAGAGACGGACGAAAGAGAGAGGAGAGAAACGCGAACGAGAGATATTTATGTAGCCGGTAGTGCGCCAGTCGGTCAGAGTAAAATGTATTGTTTTCGGATATACCAGCGCCTCATTCTCTTTTTGTTTCACATCCGGCTATCGCATCCGGCTACAAGGCAAAGCTCCTCCTACACCGAATGCAGCAGTGCCAGCCGCCCGGCGCCCTGTGCGGCCCCTTCTACTCCGCTGCCCCAGACCCCTTGCCTATGATTTTGCGAAACGAGAATACCATGAGAATGTACAGAAAGAGAGCTTTCGGACCTTTCGATGCTCGATGCATATTCGGTCTATGCCAGTCGAATCACGGACTGTACACAGATTTTCGAATATCCTTCATAGTTATTATTATGACTGTTAGTATTATTATTATGATTATTAGTATTATTATCATGATTATTAGTATTATTATCATGATTATTACGTACCGACAGCAGCGGGCGTGCGGTCGGTGCATGGCTTCGGCGATCTCCCATGTTAAGCAGCTCGACTCACGGTCGCTACTTGGATGGGTGACCGCTTAGCCATGCACTGATTTGTACGTCAACTGTTGAGCGGGAGGCAGTTTTTCTGAGTTTCTGATGTAATCTCATGCAACAGACACTCAGAAAAATATAGCCGCCTGTATCGGCACAGGTTTTCCGCAGTTTCCCTGTGCCCTCGTACAAATGCGATACAGTAGTGCATTAGGAAAGAGTGGCTGCGGGTAACACTCTGGGGGGGAACTCAATAAATGGCACGGAGGGGAATACAAGGAATGAAAGGGGATCAAGGGGAGTGGGGAAAAAAGACGTAAAAACCTGAAGAAGGTATACGTAGGAATCAAATAAAAAATATCATGATTATTAGTATTATTATTATGATTATTGGTATTATTACTATTATGACTATTAGTATTATTATTATGATTGTTATTAATATTAACTTGCAGGTTATAGTGTAATATATACGAAGTACAAAATCAAGTAAAAAAATTCCATTTTATAATAACGAAAATATTTATAGATTCGCGCGAGGGGATACTCGACCTCAGTTGCTAATAGAGATTGAATCCGTGGTAAATCAATTTTTTCACGATAGCCAACGAACGCCGGGTATGCAACGAATTGAAGACACAATTAAGCGCGGGGAAACTTGAAGCTGTTGAGAACAGCTTCGGAGTTAACAAGAGACGTTGGCATCGATCTTCCGGGTCGGGTGCTCCACTTAACGAGCGAACGACCGCAATGACGTTTCGACCTGCAAGGGTCGACGTTTCGACCGAGCTTCCGAATCGAGTCGTCCCCCACGTCGTCGTAATCGCCGTCGATGTCCCTGCGAGCCAGGCGAGGAATTACCGAACTTCCTTCCGATGACCGCGAGGACGTAGCCCGAGGACGGAAGTTACCGGGCCGCTGCTGTCCAGAACAGCCGTAGAAAGACGGAACTGGGGAACGACGAGAAGACAGAAGAGACCGCTTGGTACGGACGCTGCGAGGCTCGTAGTCGTCGTGAGCGTTCCTCGAGGTTCGACGTATAGACGTGGAACGCTATGTCAATTAGGTACGGCAGGTCGCATTTCATACGTACAGCATCATTTCCGCCGTCTGGAATAAATTTACTGACCTTCGAGACTACGAAGTCACGTCTGGGGGTTGAACACTGGCGTAGGAGTCGATTGATTTGCTCGATAAGAAATTTTAGTACGAAAATTGATAATTTGTGTAGGAAGCATTCCTTCATTAATTGGTGTATTTAATTAAACTAACAAACACACGCGCTTCGCGCGTATTAGTATTATTTTTTAGTGAAGTTGTCACCTCACTAAAATCGAGGTTACTTTCTATTGGATCGATCGCACCTGGATTTTCTTCCTTTATTCGAGAGAAAACTCTATAATGAAGAGAATGCCGCAAGGCGGAATGCGACATCTTGATTTCTGAACTTTTCACAGAATTTCAAAGCCGAAAGTTGACTTGCGTTTTCGTAAAGTTTGAAAACCCTATCCGATGGGAAATTTTCCGCTAATTCAACAAAATACAAGATACTTTACCCACTGATTTTTTGAAGAGGGAAACGATGTACTAAATACGATGTAAAATCAACAACCTGTGTGCATCGAATACCCTCAGTTTCAATACATGGATCAGATGACGAAAATTATTCGACAGGCCGACAGTCCCAAAATTACAGACTCCAGGCACGAAACTGCGTGCAAAACCGCCTGAGTGAAATAAAGCTACCAAGTTTTTGTGTCCAGGGCGTTGGCTCGTCGAGCAAGCAGCTCGACGTGACTCGATCGTCCCGACGACCAACTTATTAACAAAGTTACCGTTAGCATCCCCAATGCTTTCAATCGGGTATCGATCGTTCTCGTTGGAACTCGTCGAAGTGAGCAAAAAGAGAGGCACATTTTTTTTCTTCCTCATCATCCATATATTTCTCTCGGATCTTCCGTGTCCAGCTGCCGGAGATCGAGACGGAAAACGAGGAGACCTGGTGACGGAGGACAAGAAAAAAAAAAAAGTTCGACACGCCAACGCTCGCAGCGATCACGGGAGGCAACATCGTTTTCACGAACGAGCCTCTAAAAGCAAGCGAGCTTGAGAAAGGGGTCCTGTTACGCTCGTAAAAGTTTGTCAAACAACGCGGTGGGACGAGGAGACACTTGTGCCGGTTGCTCGGTTGCCGTGGGAGAGATCACGACACCGAAACCATCGGAGCAGCAGCCCAAAAGTTCGCGTCGACACACCGCATAAAATGCACCCTCGCCACGCTCGCGCGAGTTGATGAGAGCCGCGCAGCCCGCAAGGGAGTCGCGCGATCGTCAACAGCCAACAGCGTGCGGCAACATCGGGCTCCCCCTAACCCAATACTGCGAAACTTCCTTCCAAAGGCTTAATTTACACCCACGTCGCGCGTTCGTTATCATCTATTATTGAAAAGACCCCGGGGGCTCGTGATGAGGCTGCGGGTGTCCTATACGCTGGTGGTCCTAATATGCGCATAATATGGCGCAGTATAACTGTACGTACGGGGAAAATTGTGAAAGCTTTTGCGACGAGAGCGAACATGAAGGTAGGACTAATGGCAGAAAGCGCGTCTTGCGCTGGGACCTGCAAACGATGAGATTTTTCTAGTCGAGTAGATTGAAAGTACATTGTTGTAGGCCGAAGGTTGGGGAGCTACTGACTGTCGGGGCAGTTGGGCCTCTCCTTTTTATACACTTCGGGGTCGAGCGACGCGCCAATCACGTGCGAGAACGCCGCTGCGGTGTCGACGCGCCTGCGCGGTAGAGGGAGCGCTGAGTCGAGGGCCCAACCGGCGCGCCAATGAGAGCACGACGCATGAGCGCACCAATCTGGAACAAGTAAATTGCACACCGCTTCATGTATTATTTATATTGGGCAGAAGTACCGGTTTTTGCCACCTTTGGTCCAGTTGTGGCCACCGAGTTCGAAAGGACAGAATGTATGGTTAAAATGAAACGAAATTATGTCGATAATCTTGTTAACTTGTATGGATACTTTCGAAGTATAAACATGAAAATACAGGAATGCAACAATTTGAAATAAATTATAGTGAAAATGTCCACAACTGGTACAGTGGCTACAACCGGTGTTTCTACTCTTCGTTTGATTTCAATTTTATAAAAAAGGTCACTAGTGACAAAAATGTGTACCGCCATGTATATTTCATACATCCCTGCCACGCTAATTTCGGTTTTTCCGCAGTCAATTGTCCAACAATAATTATCGGAGAAATTACAAATTATCGGAGAATCCATCGAAATCAACAGCGCCACTTAAAAATAAAACATTTCCCTCTGCGAATTCGTTTTATTTTCCCGACGAACAGCCGCGGAACGAGTGCTTTTTATTCCGGGTATTGGAGAACGAATTAAAATCGTGTGAAATATTTGTATGATGAAGTGCGACCGTCCGGAGCGCGCGACTATTATCATCGACTAATAAACCAATGTACGCGCGTACTCCTCGCGTTATAATCGAGTGACGCAAAACGTCCAAGTAGTTATGGCCCTGTCGTCGCGGACACACCGGGCCTCGGAACCCGGCAATGCAGCGCGGCGGCAGACCTATTACACGAATTACGAAGTTGCGATGGGCGCGTGCAAATGTCACCGGCGTGCCGCAGCATACTCGACCGTTCTAAGCTCAGGATGAACGGGCTGCGCGGTAATATAACGCTACGTACAGACCCGGACCAGCGCCCGGGCCGGGGTAAAGCCCCGCGCCTGGGCCCCGGCCTTGCTTTGCGAAGTGGTTTAAATCATCGAGCCGAGCGTCCCGCTAATCCCTGCGCGTCCTTGCTCAACACTCTGACACGGCCAATCTGTTACCTTACTTGCGGCGACTACCACGAGGACATCCATAAATTATGAGGTGTCCGAGGGCGAAGCCTCAGAACCCGGAGATTCTCCGTCTGCCTTTGCACGTAGAGTACCCGCGCGGCGGGGCACCAGCTGCAGCGTGCACTTTTGGAATTAAACGAGACACCACACCGAGTGTGCACGCAGTATTCCGGATATTTTATGTACTCGCAAATATCGCTGGGACTTTTCGCGAAAAACGCCAAAAACGCCGGTAAATTCGCGGGTAATCCGTGAGTTAAAAGTGTTTCGCGACACACGACGGAGACAACGCGTCGAAAAAAGCGCCTCTTTCGAATCGAATTTCGCGACGATTACCGCGTGGTACGTATAAATAAAAACTTTGCGCCTGGGACATATTTGCAGTGTGTCATAAAAGCGATTTTTTTTTTTTTTTTTTTTTTCAATTTCGTTTTATCTGTTCATACGCTTGATTCCCACTAACAGTGCAGCTCATAATGGCAGGAATAATCCGAACAATCAATTACCCGTCGCCCCGAGTGAGGAAGTATAATTCACGGATAATTGCGTAATCCGCCAGGTAAAAATGTTTCGCGACTCGACGGAGACGACACGACGAAAAAATTGCCGCTTTCGAATCGAATTCCGCGACGATTACCGCGTTGTGCATATAAATAAATAAATAAATCCCTGCCTATGCGACACATTTACGTGTGTCATAAATTCGTTTTTTTTTTTCGTTTTATTTTTTAATACGCCTGATACCCGCTAATAGTGCAGCCCATAATGGCGGAGATAATGCGAACAATCAATTACCCCGTGATCACCGACTGAGGAAATATAATTCACGGGTAATTGCGAGATGAATATGCAACGACAAACACAGCGACGCGCCCGCGGCTGACTGGAGATGGATCCGTCCGGTGGTCCGTGCGCGCCACTCGTATAAATTAAAAACACGTGTCAAGGGATCAGCGACGTGTTAGTAATTATTTTTACGAGTTCGTTGTGTTACCGCGCGGCGCGTCCAGCCCTGAACCCTGCGTGCCCCGAGCCCCGGGGTCGCGGGAGCCCAGCGCGAGTTTCCGGCACACTAGTCGCACAATGTTCGGTTGCGGTTCGCG
The DNA here is from genome assembly GCA_963932165.1 of Pimpla rufipes. Classification (NCBI taxonomy): domain Eukaryota; kingdom Metazoa; phylum Arthropoda; class Insecta; order Hymenoptera; family Ichneumonidae; genus Pimpla; species Pimpla rufipes. The sequence continues at coordinate 18,466,167 of OZ010633.1, forward strand.
ACCGCAAGGAGGGGGAGGGCGTGAAGAGGAGGGGGGGGGGGGGTGACGAGGGTGTGTGTGTAGCTCTAGTAATACTACGAGTAGCTCTCCGGCCCACATTAATGTCACTAGCTGGTGCTCTAATTGATGACGTCATAATTATTATGCACGATTATGTAGCACGAGCGTACAGCGGAACATCGAGGTGCGTTTGACGATATACTGCACCGTTGGTGCCGCTGCTATTGCGCCTTGTAACGGCTCAAAACTCGCTCCCCGTGTGCGCGTGTGTGGCAGCAAAATACACAGGCGACGCAAACCAGTGGGAAAATTCACTCACTTTGGCGCATTTTGTCCTCTGTGTTCCGGACGGGCGATCTAAAAAATGGCAGAAATTATTAATCGACTGGTGCGAGGGTGTTTGAACGCGAAAAATAACCAGGCTCGGCTTAATCACTCTGAGAGTGTATCGAAAAAAAAAAAAAAAAAAAAGACGCCAAATGAAATTCCGATAAATGACAAGGTGACAATTTGGTTATTCTCTGCCTGATGTTTTTGCAGCTTTGTAAAGGTTCAAACGTCACTTCGTATGTGGTACCAAAACAAAACAGGCGGCGTCACAAAAACCGGTGGAAACTCACTCATTCGGTGCATTTTTTCTCTGTTCTGTAATACCAGGGAACCTGTCTAAAAAATCAAAAAATAATTCATCGACGGGTGAAATAACTTGACGTAAAAAATTACGAGGCTGAACTTAGTCGCCGAGCGAGTAAAAAAAATATTCTGAAAGAAATTTCGACGGACGACAAGATGACGATAATTTTTAATTGACGTTTTCACTGGTCATGTGATAATATTTAATGAAATAGCCGCGGTATTAATGAAGGACGGCTAATGGTTATGAAATTCGATTGATTTCGCGGCTCACTTTATTTTTATCGATTATTTAATTAATTTTCTCAACAACGCCGCCAGAGTTGGCTCATCGACGGATCGCGCAGGATTTTCCGAGCGCTCTGGGACCTCAATCACTCGTCCCGTTGCCGCGGGGTGGTGGCAAAATAAACGCTTTCAGTCGGGTTCAACTTGTCTTCGGACTCGCTAATGGATTGGTATCTCCATCACTGCTTCCCTCCTCATTTACCAGCGCTCGCTGTTATTCCCGCAACTTTTCAGCCTCGTTGCCTTTGGCCCGGCTCCTCTGTCTAATGCACGGAGCGACGACGCGCCGACAGCGGTTGCATCAACTGAAATCGAGCGTAAATTAAATTTCCCCACGGTAAAACGTCGGGTGTAACGACGCGTCCTGAGCCCATCGACCGGGAATTCATCCTCGCGGATATGATGCACAGTAATTCGAAACTTATTCACCAAAGTCACCTGGGAAATTCCTCGTGTTAGCCACCGTGCAATTGTGTTAATTAAATTATAATACGCATTCAATCTCACATAAAACAACACATCATTTTTTTCAACTTCCCGTTGAATAATTTCACCCAAAAAAAAATCCCCACGAACGTCGCACCCAAGATCACAATTTTTCCCCGAATATTCAAACTTTCCATCGTCACTGCTCGTCGCCAAAAAAAAGCAACAAAAAAAATGGATATAAAATACCGAAGCGAGTCGGACGAGTTCTCGACATTACACGGCACGAAGAGTCCGCGCGACGCCCGGGGTTTCCAATTTTCCGCTAGTAGTAGTGTCCCGATTAACTCGAGCCTCGGGTTGAAGCTGCAGCAGCAGCAGCAGCAGCGGGGCGCGCGGACCGAGGATTAAGTGTGACAACGGTTTTCGGGCATTTTCACCGTTTACGCCGTTGTCCGTTGAACCGGAAGGGGGCGCTCGCGCGCGCCGAGCGAGACAGCCGGAGCTGCAGCTAAAGTCTGTCAATTTCTGTCCCTGTCCGGGGGTGGCTGCTGCAGCTTTTCCCGCGGGTGAGAGTGAGCGGCGGGCGGACAAAAAAAAATAGGAAGAAGGGAAAAGGCCAGTGAGAATATACTGCGAGAGTGGAAAAGCTCGAGTGAGAGGGAGAAAGAAAAAAAAGGCTCGTCGAGGTTCAAAGGCACTAGTATTTAATCAGACCTTTCATCCGTCGTCGCTTCCGTGCCGAGTCATTTGAATGAAGCCTAATTCTTATATTGGGGTCAAGTGGCGCTGGCCGTGCGGGTCGGATGGTCCCCCCTCGCTCTTACCTTTCCCCCCCCCCCTCCACCCCTCCCCTCCCCACCGTCATCCCCGCCTTCACCCCTCCCGACATTTCGCCCAACCCGTGAGCCACCTCGCGTTCTTTCGTGACGCTTTTTATGTTCACCTCAGCCAACGACTGCTTTGCCTGCCGCTTCGCGGGGCTCTCACGCCACTTCACTCGCTGATGCTTGTAGCCCGGCAGCGGCGCCAGCCAGGTCGCCCATTCTTCGAGCGTGAAAGACCCCGGAGAGAGACAGCCTCGGTGGGTACGCGGGAGTCGTAGCTGCGCCGCTACGCAGAGGCTTCTCGAGTCACGCGACTTAACCACTACTCCTAAGTACTCGGGTAATTCAGAAACACGTAGCGCGCGCGCCCCCGGTGGAAGTCCCGACTAACTACTTGTGTATCCCTTACTTCCTATGGAATAGCGCATAAAGTAGCATAATCCAGCGCGAGGAGTTGTCAACTTTGGTGTAGCGGAAGCTACGTCTCTCGTAGGCCAATTAAGCGCCTTCCCTCCCTCCCCCCGCATCCCTCCATACGGCCACGGCACGACACTAGACGGCTAGCGAGAGAAAATTATAATGAGAGATTCTTGAGAAACATTAGTCGCCGAGTCGTAGGAAGCTTTGATTTCATATCCCACTTTTGCACGTCGTGGACTCGGTGCTCCTGCGTCATTTGAACACGTTTGTCGTCGTGGCAACTGCAAGTGGCGGCTATTAGTTTCTGCACGAGGATATTTGTAGTTGGGTTACACGTTTGTCATCTAAAGTGTGATCACTGCAAAGTATCTAACTAGTTACACTAGCCATCATATAAAAAATGTACCCCCGCAATACTGACCCTGCTCGTCCTGGACTCAGAGTAATTTTCGTTGTCATGGCAACTGCGAGTGCCATCTATTAGTTTCTGCACGATGATGTTTTTTGTTGGATTACACGTTTGTCAGTGATGCCATATAAAGTAAAATCACTACAAAGTACGTAACTAGTTACACTATAGCCATAATATAAAAAATGGACCCCCGCAATACTGACCCTGCTCGTCCTGGACTCGAAGTAATTTTCGTTGCCATGGCAGCTACAAGTGACAGCTATTACTTTCTTCACGATATTTGTAGTTGGATTACACGTTCGTCAGTGATGCCATCTAAAGCATGATCACTGAAAGGTAACAAACTAGTTACACTAGCCATACAAATATAAAAAATGTACCCACTATTCTGCCCTTGCTCGTCGTAGGTTCGGAGTAATTTTCGTTGTCATAGCAGCTAACAGTGACAGCCATTACTTTCTGCTTTATGATATTTCTAATTGGATTACACGATTGTCAATGATACCATCTAAAGTATCATCACTGCAAGGTACCACAAACTACTCACCCAATCGCAAAAAAGGTACCCACAGTTCCGCCCTTCCCGCTGATCCTATCCAACCCCCAATCTCGCTGGTGCCCACCGCCCACCCGTACAAGGAGTTATCACACCGTGTACGGCAAGTCCCCCGTACACATCCCGACACGGCAGCGCAAATGTACACAGTTCAATGTACATCGCGACTCGCGTGCCCAGAGATGCATTAGGTGCACAGCTGAGTTCGTCGTACGGGTCGCAACTGGTCGTCCACTGCATCCCGCTGTCGGCTACCTGACTGCGCGTGTGGCGCGCACTGTCCCTCTCTCTCTCTCTCTCTCTCTGTCTGTCGGGTCGTATATTTAGCTGGATGTCAGTACTTTGTCTGACCGAATGAATGGTCGCTCGCAGCCGAGAAGCCTGGAGCAGCGCCGGATGCCGGCGGTGGGTAGTACCGCGCGTTGCCTACACCATGGCAGTAGCCGCGCATGCAGAGTGCAGCAGCAGAGAGAGCGACACCACCACGAGCGCCGGGTGATAAAGGACAGAGACAGAGAAGTGTGTTACCCGAGGCCGCAACAGCCGTCCGCATGTCCGCCTGTCCGAGTTACGTCTATGTGTCCGTTTCAGTGGGGAATGTCGCGCGCGCGAGCGCGAGCCGCGGTTCTGTCTGTCTGCAAGCAGCAGCAGCAGCAGCGGCAGCAGCACCTACTACAACCGTTCGCCGGCCGCGTTTGCTTTTAGTGCGCGACGTTTGACGCTGTGTGGACCAATAAACTGGCGGCGCGTGCTGGGGCTAACGCGCCGGGCATATAAGAGGGAGAATATACACGGGCCAGGAGGACATCAGCCGACACGGTCGGTACATGGCGGGGTTGTTGCTGAAGGGACGATAGGACACCGGGAAGTTTGGACTCCACACCACCCCCCCCTACCCCGCCCTTCTCTACCGCCTTCGCCCTTCCTCGGACACTTGTGTATGCAACGAGTGGTATCCTGGTCAGGCCGTCAATGGAGGTCTTGAGATTTGCTACTTGGAACCTTCGTCACCAGGTGTTTCGGTCCTCCTTGTGACCTTTTCTTGGTTTCAGCACCTTGATTTTCAGTCTTCCTTCTGCCTTTTTGTTGGGTTCATCATCTTGGTTTCGTTCCTCCATGTGCCTTTTTTGGTTTCATCATTTTTATTACAATCCGCCTTGTACCTTTTTCTTGGTTTTATCATCTTTGTTTCATTCCGCCTTGTGCCTTTTTCTTGGTTTCATCATATTTGTTTCAATCCTTCTCGTGCCTTTTTGTTGGTTTCATCGTTTTGGTTTCACTCCTGCTTGTGCCTTTTTGTTGGTTCCATCATCTTGGTTTTCACTCCTCCTTCTGCGTTTGTCTTGATTCCATCATCTTGGTTTTCTCTCCTTTTCCTGCCATTGTCTTGAGGCCAACTTGTGCCCGTCTTGAGGCTGTTTGAGACCATCTTGAGGCCGTCTTGAGAACCACCATGTGGACCAGTAAACTCGCGGTGCATGCTGGTTAATGCGATCAACATATAAGACTAGGAATACACGGGCAAGAGGATATCAGCCCGGTCATCAGATGGCAGTCTTTGAAGGTACGATAGGGACCAGCAACTTTGCCCCCCTCCCGCCCCCACATTTGTGTATGCTGTTCGTAGAATTCAAGCAAAGCCTTTTGCCATTCGGAATCTTCCTCGCCCCCTGGTGTTTCGCTCCGCCTCGTGTGCCTTTTTCTTGCTGCTCCACGGCACCCAGCTGGACCCGTTGATGCAAGTTGACTGCGTTGCCGGTCGACGTAAATTGCCTCCGAGAATGAAAAGAAGCTCGGGGAGAATGGAGAGCAAAGTTTGTTGCATTTGGAGGCTCCCTAGAGAAGACTGCGTCTTCCACCGTTGAGCCTCGCTACGTGCTTTTATTCATTTCCTTTGGGCAAGTGGTTTCTCCCAGGCTAAGACGGACTTTGCATTGCGGGTGGTCCGCCCTGGGATCTTCCTTGCCATTATTTTTTCCTGCGCTGTTCTTTTTTTCTCTTCCATCGTGCAGCTCCTAAGTCTCGTGTCTCGGGAGTGGAGAATAAGGTTGTCGGGAAATTTGTATGGATATTAATTAAGCTGCGCAACAATGAGGCTGATTACAATGCTGTCGGCCAGGGTTGCGGGGGGTGGCCACTTCAATATTACGTCGAGTGTCACGCTGGGATTCGACACACGCTTCGCGAACTATAACACGGCAAGCGGCGCGTCAACCCTGAGCCCCCAAGCCTGGATTCCAATTCCCGAGTCATAACGGAACAGGTCGCACAATGAGGGCTTTCAACCAGCGCGGAAGACCTCCCGCGCTCGACCTCCAAGCAGCGCTATAAATGAAATAACGAAAGTCCCGCGCGCTCGCGCGCCATTCGTTGAATGGGGACTCCAAGCACACTCGAGCAGCCGCCCTCCAGCCGCCACTCCGCGGGTCTCGGCTCTTCGCGCTCTCTTCTTTGTTCTCATCGTTGGAAAACAATACCCGGATTTCTGGTTGCACCACGAGACAGGGGGACGGGGGGGGGGGGGGGGGGGGTAACACACGTTACGCTGATGCCCGTGCACTTTCGACAATTATGCACCACCCGGAAAATCCTCGTCACGGGGTTTCGCAAATTCTTGAGACTCTGTGACGAAAATAAGTTTCATGTGGCTGTTGGGTCGTTTGCATTGTTGACGCGTGACGTCGGGGAATGAGTTGAGACGCATTCTTGCTGCATATTTTCATGACGGTTTTGAGTTAATACTGCATTCAAATTGTAAATAGGCAACATTACATTTGTGGATTCGTTGGTTGTTTTTGTTGTTGAAATGAAAATGCAGTTGCAGTCAATGTGGCTACTATGGAATCCCTATTGTTATATGAGGCTCGTGTTTCTTTAGGTCTAAAAGCCAAGTTTTATTAAGGCAACTGCCACGGTTTTTTTTTAGTCAGTATTGTACACAAATTATAAGCAGGCAAAATTTCATCTGTGCATTTGTTGATTATTATTGTTGAAATAAAAATACAGTTGCAGTCAATGCGGCTGCCATGGAATCCCCATTGTCGAAAATATTTGTCGTTCTAATTCAGTCTGAAAGCAAAGTTAACGAGTATAAGATGCACGTGGTCGTTGGAACGTTACCGTCGTTGACTCGTGGTGGGTCAGAGAGTGAGTTGAACCTCATTGTTAGTACGTATTTTCACGAGTTAACATTGCACAAAAATGATAAGAAAGCAGACGAAAGATTTCATCGCTACATCTGTTGATTATTATTATTATCGTTGGAATGAAAACACAGCTGCAGCCAATGCGGCTCCCAGTCTATCCCTATTGTCGAACAATGCTCGTCCTTCTTTCGGTCTGAGAGCAAAGTTTTGTTAAGGGAACTGCCATGATTTTCCGATCTTGAAGGACCTGATCCGCCGGGCTCTCGCGCTCCGCTGTTCTCGCTCCGCGCTCTTTCTCGACCGCCCGCGCTATCTTACTATTTTTATAATGCCGGATCGACGGTAGTTGCCAAAAGTTTTCGAGACCCCCGCGTGAGGGAAACCGAGTCGAGAGTGGTTCGGACAAACTTTAGCGAATTGAGTGGTAAAAGTGTGATTTGCCAACGAGCAATAAAAAGTCGTGCGCGCGCCGGGGTCGTTGGCTCTCCGCGGGAAAGAAGCGAAAGAGCGCTGCTGGAATTTTCGTTCGGGAATTTCAGCGCGCCGAGCGAGCTCGGGCCACGGATAAGAAGTCGTTAGTAACTGCAATTATCCCTTATCGCGAGCCCGGCCAGCTCGACCCTACACGCTGTAACCTTTTGTTCGCCTTTTTGCCGCACGTACATGACCCAATCTCCCTCTCTCTCAGTCTTTCTCGAAGACGTCGATTCCCGAGTTAAACTAAGGAAAGAAGACACCATCCCGAAAAACATATGCAGTATGCACGAATATTGCAAGAGCGAAAAAATATGACCAAACACCGCAGATACGACAAAACTTGAATTTAAAACGATTTCAATTTCGATCCAAAAATATTTGCGAAAAAAGTGCCGCAACATTTTCGCAAAATCGTTCATCCTCCACTCGAAACCCCCGTGAAAATAACGCGCGGAAATATTCCCCATTTCCAATCCCCTCGAGGTGATGGTTACTCGTGGCTCTTCCGGTGCTCAGTCCCGATTTATCTTCCCGAGACTTCATTACAGCGTCTATTCACGATAAACGCTCGACCCCTTGTAAATATATATATATATAACGGGGGTCTTCTATTTTTCCCTCTCGGACGGTAACCCCCGACGGTAAAGCGATATTTTTGCGCGAGCGATGGTTGCACCGAGTGAGAGAGAGTGAGTGAGAGGAGAGCGCGGTGAAAGCCGCACGGAGAAGAAAACTCGCCGATGGGAAGAATAACTCGGAAGTCGCCCGGGAAGCCAACCGAGGGCAAAATAAAACAGTCGTTGCGCCGTTGGTCCGGTGGTGCGGGGGGGGGGCACCGGTGGAGGCCGCGGTGCGCTATATACAAGCGTCTATCCCGGCCGGTGTAGCGGTATATAGCGAGGTAATAAAGTAGACCCCGTTGGGCTCGCGCTCGTTCATCAACGCTCGGTGAATACCCGCGCGCGTCTTGCGCCCCGTGCAGCCGTGTGCCAAGCCGGTGGATGAACACCACGGGCGAGAGCTTCTTGTTCCTCGAGTTCTCCGGAGCCTCGAAGATGCCGGTGAGCCGCACGCCGACGTTACGAGGTGTTTATCTCGGTTAACCGTTCGCCAAGCGTCGGAAACTGCATTGTACAACTATAACGTCGGCACCACACACACAGCGCATCAGTCGAGTGTGTGGGTATTATAGTGGGTATTGTATATGTACAATCTCGACGACTTCACGCACAATCCCCATAGTCTTGCGCTGCAAGTCGTTTCGGGCGTAATTCCGGCAAACTCCTCGCAACTATTCCATTACGTTCGAACGCACCGCGGCAGCCGTCATTATGCCATTCGATCGTGCGCCCCGCTGTTCATTACAGTCCCGAGCGAGCAAGTCCGACTGTTAATTACCGGTCCAGGACCGGGATTTATTCCGAAATCCGGATGGAAATGCCGCGCGCGCGATATATATAAAGAGTGGAAGGACTGCGGCTAATTAAAAAGGGGTGGGGGGAGGAGGGGGTGCACATGGAATGTCAGGAAGCAAAATAGTAATTGCGGTTTCGGGCTTTTTTACCGTCAACACTAATCCCGTAACGTTGCTGATTAAGGTCTCGCTAATTTTGCGTCTTTTTTTGTTTCAGGTGAGTCGACTTTTTTGGGTCTGCTGAGTGAGATACACGGCGATTTAATTGGACACATGGAAGGAAGGTAAATACGTCTGGTGCTTCATCCTCACCCACTGCCGCATTATGCTGGTAAAAAATCCGTCATGTTACGTTCGCCTCTGGTCAGGCCCCGGTCGGACCCTGATCAGGCCCTGATCAGGACGACGTTGGCCCAGCTAGGGCCTAACCAGATCCCAGCCAGGGCAGAATGTAACGCCAAAGATTTTCTATGAGGGTACAAACCTGGTCAGGCCCTGATTAGGGCCATGTTGGCCCGGCCAGGGCCTGAGCAATGCCTAACTTGGGCCAGATATAACCCCACAAACTTTCCACCTGGCCGAATGTGTAAAAAAAAATATGTTCCTCCCCGGAAACGCGTCCTCGAACGAAAACTTAAGTTACACACGGTTGAAACTGCGATCCACAAATCCGACTCCTCCGAGGTCGTCTTCGGGGCTGAGTCGTCAACGACGACAGCGACGACTCTGGTAGCGCGGCGTTGGCGCGCATGACGAATTCAATTCTTGAATTATTGCAATTGCCTCGACCTCCCAGGGTTCCCGAGCTCCGCATCCCCGGACTCTCCCGCAGCCCTTGGGCTGTGTGTATCCCGCACAAATACATATTAAATTCCACGCGTCCATGCATATACATCGCACACATGTATATGTATACATTCGCGACGTACACGCGGCGGAGCCCCGAACGCAGCGGGCAACGCTTGGTGTACCCTAAAGCCACGGGGTCTCAACGAAACAGCTCGTATACACTCGCGGATGGATATAAACATACGTATAATCCGTACGTGGTATGTGCAACGCCGGGTAAAATACAGATATACCCGGTCCGGGCCGCTGCAGCGAGCCCCGGGTGGCTGTGTGGTGGCCACGTAACCTGCGAAACGTGTGCGCAGCGCATAGGATGTACATGAACCAGTCCCGAGGCGAAAAAACGCCCGGGCTCACCCGCCAGGCGACCGGGAAGGGGGCCGAGGAGGGGGGATGGGGGGGGGGCTAGCGTGGGAGCCCCATGTTGGCATGATTGAAATTCAATTTTTAATTCACGCATCGGTAATTCTCATTGGAAAAGGAAGATTGAAGTATTACCGGTTCGCTCTTGGGTTAGCGACGCGAGAACCATCCCCCTACCGTCTGCTGTGTCGTCTGGCCCTGAGCGCCCCACCGGGGCCGGGGGAAGCGGCCCGCGACTAACGGGTCGACCCGCTGTGTGCGGCAAACTGCACGTCGGTTTGGTGTACACGGATAGATATGTATTATGCGTGTGTGTGTGTGCGTGTTTGTATACATATATACATGGCCTCGTGCCGAAAGAGACGAGAGAGGCATCACCGACTCGTTCGCGAGCAGATTGGAAAGAGCGAGAGACATGGGAATCGATCAACTTTTTTTTACGGCCGAGGGTTTTGCAAGCCCCTGCGCCCGAGTTGGTTGGTGCCCCGCGAGGCGGCCCACGGCGAGCTCCCCGCGGCCTCTTTTGACGGGCCACTGGATACACGTGCTTGCGATTAATATCCCCCCGAAACTCGTCAACGTATTTCTTTTTCCCTCCTCCTCCTCTTCCTCGTTCTTTTTCGCGGTACCTCGCTTTTTTTTTGTAGACGGGCGCAGAGATGAGGCTGGTATGTAGAAGCGGCGTTGGGGAAATTACATTTCGAGTGGAACCGAACGCCAGGTGGATGAACCGGGGACGAGAAGCTTGTTGTGTCATCGATGTACATATCGAATTTCTGGGCGAGCTTTTTGGCGAGCTGTTTATGTTATTGGAATTTGTGGCAAAGTCGTCAGGGAGGTTTCACATGAAGGCTATACCGAATCTTTTGCACCAGGCTGACAAATCTTTTGGCTAGGCTGACAAATTTCTTCCCTGGGCTGACGAATCTCCTGGCCAGGCCGCACCAAAACCTTATTGCCAGGCTGACAAATGTTTTCGCCATGCTACTGAATCCTGTTTTTCAGGCTGACAACATTTCCTTCACAGCATCAACAAATCATAATACACTCGAAGTTGGAAAAAGAACCCTCCCCCCCCCCCCCCGCCCCTAGCAAAATATGCTCAACCCAGGATCTCAAAGTCATATCCCAAAAACCTTTTTACCAGGCTGACAAATGTTTTCACCATGCTACTGAATCCTGTTTCCCAGACTAACAACATTTCCTTCACAGCATCAACAAATCATAATTCACTCAAAGTTGAAAAAAAAAAACGCCTAGCAAAACATGCTCAACCCAGGATCTCAAAATCATCTCCCAAACACGTCGCCCGATCCGCTTATACCCATCCAGCAATGAATCCCCGCTAGAGAGTAGCCCCGGTGGAGTAACACAGGCCGCACATGCCACCGAGACTTGATGCGCGGCTGCACGCGCTAACATGCGTGAGCGTGTTCGATTCGCCCTCCCAGCTTGAGCCGCGGAGGACGCGGGGCGAGATGCTGGGTTGCGGCGCGGGGGAGGGTGCGGGGGGGGGGGGGGACGAGGCAGATCCTGTAGTTGGTTCTGCGACGCACTCCATCCCCCGAGTTAGAGCGTCGATCCCAGTAGATCGGTGTCCTCCGCAGCTAGTACTACAGCTCTACCCGTAGTGGATCGTGGCATGATTCCCAAGCATCCCTGCCGCGCGCGGATCCACCGGCGTGTACTTGGGTACACGCGTCCGATCGGGGTATTAACGCCTGTTACGGGTTAGATAGCGGGGCGCGGGGCGGGCGGGGTGCGCGGGGCGAGGAAGCGTAATATCCTACGCGGGTCTACATTGTCCCCGGCGTTACGGTGCGACGCTCGGTGTCGGCATAATTACAACCTCACTCGGTCTTCCCTGCTCTGGCTCGGCTCACTTCGGTCCCGCTGACCGGTACCGACTAATACAACGCATCCTGTTTCCGCCCGGGGCTGTGGAGCCCCCCCCCCCCCCCCCCCACCCCCGCCCCCCTGTCGCGCTCACGGCCTCTTTGTGACGCGCGGGATGTTTAAAGCTCGAGGCGCCAGGCGCCCCGGCTTGAGGCGTGAAACCAAGTAGAGCCGGTCGGGCTATGGCCGGGGAACAACAACGAGGGAGGAAGTTTAGGGTATCCTGCTTGTCCTGCTTCTCGTGCGGCTTCTGCTGCTGCTGCTGCTGCTGCTGCTGGTGGTAACAGCGCCGAAGGGGCGCCCTGGACGCCGCTACCAGCCGTACCCGCGGTACAACGATCGTTGTAGTTGCGGTCGATGTAGTTATATAGAGGGTATTGAGGTTGTCGGGGGAAACTTGGCGCGAACGCCTGACTGAGGCTCGAACTTCCCGCGGGTCTTGACTACTGGCCTTCGGCGTGGAAGCTTTCGTCGCGCTGGTTAGAGCGGTGTAATATAACCGAGAGGTGGTGTGGAATCTGGGGGATGGAAAGCGCGAAGTGTTTTGCGGAGGGCGCTCAACCTGTTCTGGTCTTGTTGATGGCTTATTTTTTCGTACGCGACTCATGCTGGGTTCTTGTAGCGACGCGACTTAAAAACCTGTCTTGCAGTCGCACTGTACGCGAATTGTTTCTTGGTATGTCTGATCTGCCTGGTCCACTAGAGTTGAATTGAGGAAGACTACCCAGGAATTGACTGCACTGCATCAGGCATTTAACAATGATGACCAGGACACTTCAGGAACGGATTAACATATGTAACAACCGGCAGGTGTTGTTTTGGTGAATCTGGCAAATGGCAGAACACACTATGTTATGTGGTTGCATGACTCACGTTGAGTTCTCATAGCTCTCACAGGACACTCAAAAACCTACCCTGCAATGTCACTGAATTCCGATGACTTCTTGGCACGTCTGATCTGCCTGATCTTCCAGAGTCGAATAGAAGATACCCCAGGAAGTGACTGCACTGCATCAGGTATTTAGTAACGACGCACCAGGACACTTCAACACTGGATTAACATATGAATGAGGAAATCCAGAAAGGCACGTAGCCCGGTGCATCAGGTGGCAGAGCCTCATCTTGATTCGCGACGATATGAAACTACAGGCTGATTCTGGTTAAAGCGGCGCTATCCCATTCGACGGGGATGCAAGACCCAGGCTGGCCTGCACGGCTACAGTAGACGTTGCGTACGTGCCGCGAGCGTGGCGGGAGGGTCTGGCGGTAGCAAGGGGGGGCGAATTCAGCAGCGCCACGAGGAGACACACCTGCAATCATAGAGCCTAATTGAGACGTCTCTGCCCGAGGGTGAAATTGGCTGTGAACGTGTGAGAGCCCTCGTGGCGGTGGCATCCGCATCAGACACGTTCAATTTGTCCATTGAGGGCGCTGCGCGCTGGAGACCACGAGTGCCAGATGTGTGAATGGCTGCTTGCGAGGCGCTTTAAGTGCCCGCGGCTCAAGAAATTCACCACCAACCCCCGAAGAACCCCGAATAAACATTGCAGCGCGCGCGCGCGTTACCGCTCGAATAATGCGAAAAGTGGGTTCCCTTCAATTGGCCGCAGTCGAGTAAAGCGGACTCGGGGAGTCGTTGATTGGATTTGTTCGCGGTTTTTCACCTTCCTCCACGAGTGCCCGAGACCACAACCCCTTCGCGGAGACCGGACGCCAGTTTTCTGGACTCGAAAATCCAGTGACCTAATTGAAATCCCTGACCTCAGGAAGGGCGACTCTCGGCGTCCGGTCGGCAGGGCCGGCACGAGGGGGAGCTGGGGGGGGGGGGGGGGGAGCACAAAAACATTCCTCACCGGAAGCCTTCGCCGGGAATGAAGGAGAAACGGCGACTCGCCGGGCGGTTGGAAAACGGTGGTGCGCGCGCCGGGAACGATAGAGGAAGAAATTCAATTTTCAAGTAAACTTGGTCCTCTCCCCGCGTGCCCCGCGTCCAGGGCTCCTTTCGCGTCCTCTCGCCGGACGTCTTGGGAACGATTTTGTTAATTATTGGAAAAGTTATCCAGGGTCGAAGCAACGGCGAGGGAGAGAGGAGAGTGAGTGAGCGAGAGAGCCGAGGGAGCAGAGCGGAACTTTCGTCGCGTCCCGGGGACCCAGTCAGCCATTAGCCACCGAGAGATCTTACCTAATTTCGAAGTTATACGGGTAAATTTTCATAATAACGTATAGCGCACGGATTCTCCGGGCTATTAATAACGTCGCCATTACTATCAATCAACACCAACAGTTCGAAACTCCTATCAGCCTGACTCGGGGGGTGAGAAGGGGGGGGGGGGGGGGTGGCGACGGGAAGTTTTGGGCCACACGGCGGAAAATCCACCTGGGACAGTTGTCAAACAAAAAAGGAGAGGAAAGTAAAAAGTGTCGAGTGGCCGCGAACGACGACGACGACGACGACGACGTCGACGTCGAGGAGAGAAGGGCGTCGAACCCGCCCTGTGGAGGGGGCAGCGGGTGCGGTAGCGGCGATGCGGTCATCGCGGGCCGCCCGCGGTTACCAGGCAAATTTTATTTCGCGGCTAGTCGGACGACAGGTCAGTTAGCCGCAAAAATGTCGCTTCTCCCCGGCCTTCCGTCGGCTCGCACGAATGAATGAGTCCGTTGTAGTCCGGGTACGTCCGGTGGGTTCCGCGCCGTAACGACTACAACAGTTGCGCCAGTCGAGCGGAGTGATAGGGCAGGCGGCATAAACCGAGCCGCGAGCCGCCGCCGCCGCACCCGGGAGTAGCGGCCGCGAGAGGTCGCTGCGTACAGACGCATATCGGCCACGGTGGTGCGCGTGTGTCGCGTGTGTGTCACGTGTGCGGTGTTGCATGTGTGCACCGCGTATAAAATGGTCGACAGAAAAGGGAAACAAACATGCAGAGGCGCAGAGCGAGGCCGAGATACAGGCGGGCGCTCGCGCGCGCGCGCCATCTCTACTGAAGTATGTATCCTAGAGTGGAAAGCGAACCGGAAATGAAGGGGAAAACAAAAGTGATGCGATGACCGGAAGGGGAAATAGCTGCCAAGCAAGGGAGCCCCACAGATATTGTCCGGGATCTGTCGAGTGTATATGTGTATCCCCACCTCTCTCTCTCTCTCGCTCTCGCATTTTCTCTCCTTCTCTCCCTCTCGCCATTTTTCCCTCCCCCCGCGCAACCCCCGGGCGCAGCATGTTTGTATTTGTTCCACGCTCATTATGCGCACCAGTGTGCATACGCAAAGTTTGCGGGTCACTCGAGAATCGGTGCATCGGTGTGGCGGGGAGAGAGCGAACGACGAGACGGAAGAGAGGAATAAAAAAAAAACGCACGCGCGCGACTCCTCCCCGCGCGCGGGGGGCGCGCTGAGTGCGCGGAGGACGACAGCAGAGGTCGTGGGGGTACCGGGCGAAAGCGAACTTCTCGTCGTCACTTCTTGCACACGCAGCCCGGGATCGCGTTCTGTGACATATATGAAATATATAGCGAGCGACAACGCGACGCTGCAGACGCTGCGGGTGGGGGAGGGGGGAGGGGGGCGGGGGTAGAAAAGCAGCCGACGAATAAGGTCACGTCTCGTTAGGTGATAGGTCGGCTCGGTTTACAAGTTGACGCGGTGAACTTGCCGGGGCTTTCGGCGGATGATGCTATACGATGCTATGAGGGGAATCGGGATGGTAGCCCTGACTCTTGCTGAAAGTTGACGTCATGTTTTCCCCATTATTCTTGCTCCAGCCTCGCTCGAGTGTTTATATTAATACACACTCGTTGCGCGTGTCACAATGACAAAATGTATTGTGCCTGGTGAACAAAGATCCTCGGCTGGTGTGACAAGGACAAGGACGAGCCTGGTGAACGGCGATGACAACTCAACGTTTACAATGATATCAGTGTTACGCTTGTGGGTTTAGTAGTTGCAGCTTTTCCTGGATTTTTTTTTTGTAAAATTGTCATCTTCAGAGTTTGTTTTGTCACTTGAAAGCATAAACAAGGTTTTTGTTGTTGTTCAACTGATGATTAATCATTGGAGAGAAAGAAAAGCAACCATCGAACAAGGTCTTCACTGGTTCGGTCATGTAGATCGACTCGTTTTACATGTTGGCAGTGTCAACATGTTGGCAGTGTCAACATGTTGGCAGTGTCAACATGTTGGCAGTGAACTTGCCAGGTCATTAGGAATCGCAACCTCTTGTTGAAAGTTCCACGTAGAGTCCTCCCTTTTTCTTCCTGCGAGATTAACTTCAGTGTTTACATTAACACTCGTTGCAGTCATAACGAAATGCATTGTCCCCCGCGAACAAAGATCCTCGTCTCGTGTGACAAGCACAAGGACGCACGAGTGACTCGACGACGGTGATAATTCAACGCTTTCAGCGTTATCAGCTCTGTGCACCGTCGTGGCATCGGCGGTTGCAGCTTTTCCTTGGATTGCTTTGTGCAATCATCATCTTAAGAGTCTGTTCTTCACTTCCTTCCTTTCAGATAGACGGATTAATTATTCCACGGCGCATAAGTTGTATTCAAGAGTGTGGAGTAGTCTCGGTGGGTTCTCGACGATGAATCGACGTCGACCCACTCGAGCCCTCCAACCCCCTCAAACAGCGCGCGCGCGCGCGCCTCGCTCCTCAACATCCCATCCCGTTGTTGAGGGCTGAGGCGTCGTCTCGTCGCGTCGAATATATTGATGAAAGGAACGACGAGGGAGCGACGGGGCGAAACGTCTCGCGGCAGACTCCAATGTGCGGCTTCGAGCCACCTTGAATTGAGGGAACGTTTCGCGTGCCCTCTGAAGCTTGGTCACTTGTCTGCACGACTTCGGGCTGGTGACTCACCGACCCATAATTATTGCAGAGCGATTTGCTGAATGCGCGGGAGTCACAATGAATGCGACATTCCGGTTTGAGGTTCGATTCAGCCGCAACGCAGTCAGAATCTTCGTTTATGGATTACTGAATACCGGTTTATTCGTTATGACGCAATTACTTCGGGTGTCTTTCGAGTGGCCTCGTATTATCATTCATTTATATAGGTCTTAATATCAAGGGGTGAGCTACGAATACCGCGCAAGATTAAATGTTACGCCATTCAGCGTATAAATACGACTCGCCACAAGGGATAACAAAGATGAAACCTCGACAGGTGAAGACTCTCGGTTGTTGTCTATTCTCTGGTTGAACGGGATCTCGGGTACCGTGATTATCGGCTCACTTCGGAGTTTCTGAATAGCAAAGTAAACGCAGTCAGAATTTTCGTTTATGGATTATTGAATACCGATGTATTCATCATGACGCAATTACTCGGAGTGTCTTTCGAGTGGCCTGGGATCATCATTCATTTATAGGTCTTAATACCATGGAATCAGCTACGAATACCGCAGGATTAAATGTTAAGCCATTCAGAGTATAAATACGACCCGCCATAAGGGACAACAAAGACCAAAGGTCGGCAGGTAAAAACTGCTGGTTGTTGTCTGTTCTCCAGTTAAATGGGATTTCGTGATCCATGATTATCGGTTCGCTTCTGGATTTCTTAATAGCAAAGTATTCATCACGATGTAATTACTCTGGGTGTCCTTCAAGTCGCATCAGCTTGTGTTTCGTTTATCCATTTTAATACAACGAAATAAATTATGAGTACCACCGCTAAAAGCTCCAGTGGTAAATCCTTTGGTATATGGATACGACTCACCGCAAGCGATAACAAAGCCATAAGCTCGACAGCTAAAGACACTCGGCGGTCGTCCGTTGGCCAGTTGAGTGAGATATTCAGCCGGGGCACAGGTGAACACTTGAATGCATTACTGTTCACAGGTTTAGGGTAGTTTTGGCTGGCGAGAGCAAAGCGCAAGTGTAATTCAGAAGCTTCTACCGGAATTTCGACAGCCGGGAAGGCATAGCGAAGGTCTGCGGTGGGTTGTACGTGACTCGATCGAGCTGCCAGGTACGCCAGAAGCTTTCGGTTGCCCGCTGGGCTCACCTGAAATATTAAGCACATTAAGTATTAATGCTAAAAGTGAAATTGCTTCGACTCTCCGGTTGCTCCCGGTTATATAGAGAAGAGAATTGAGGCCACGAGAGCGCGGCGAAACGGAGCTATATGCGGCCGGCGCGATGGTATTACTTCCTATGTCGTAGAAAAGTCGGTTGTGCGGTTATGTTCGGTACTTCTGCGGTATAGGCGAGCGCCAGGTTAAACATTGCAATGGCTGCCATATTCATAGACGGCCAGTCACTGCGGCTACCGGCAACCGGGGTTGGAGGATACTCGAATAAAGCTGCATTTAAAATACTTTTCAGTGCGAATTATAGTAATTGTAATGCAACACCGAAGTTATTTCCGCCTGTAAAAAGTTCACGTGAAACAAAATCCTTCTTTAATCGATTTTGAAAAAAATATTTTTTGGCGACGAATTTTTTTTTTTTCTGTCAGAAATTTCAGATTCGGCTCCGGACCGAAAATCGCCAAAATCGACCCAAATTTTTTTCTTTTCAAAATATCGACTTTTAACCTATACCATCGTTCTCAAGTCGCATATTCTACCCCTGAAAACACTGGTTATTAACCTTTTTTAATCGATTTTGAAAAAAATATTTTTTTGGCGACGAAATTTTTTTTTTTTTCTGTCAGAAATCGCAGATTCGGCTCTGGACCGAAAATCGCCAAAATCGACCCAAATTTTTTTCTTTTCAAAATATCGACTTTTAACCTATACCATCGTTCTCAAGTCGCATATTCTACCCCCGAAAACACTGGTTATTAACCTTTTTTAATCGATTTTGAAAAAAATATTTTTTGGCGACGAATTTTTTTTTTTTCTGTCAGAAATTTCAGATTCGGCTCCGGACCGAAAATCGCCAAAATCGACCCAAATTTTTTTCTTTTCAAAATATCGACTTTTAACCTATACCATCGTTCTCAAGTCGCATATTCTACCCCTGAAAACACTGGTTATTAACCTTTTTTAATCGATTTTGAAAAAAATATTTTTTTGGCGACGAAATTTTTTTTTTTTTTCTATCAGAAATCGCAGATCCGCCTCTGGCCGAAAATCGCCAAAATCGACCCAAATTTTTTTCTTTTCAAAATATCGACTTTTAACCTGTACCATCGTTCTCAAGTCGCATATTCTACCCCTGAAAACACTGGTTATTAACCTTTTTTAATCGATTTTGAAAAAAAAAATTTTTTGGCGACGAAATTTTTTTTTTCTATCAGAAATCGCAGATCTGGCTCTGGGCCGAAAATCGCCAAAATCGACCCAAATTTTTTTCTTTTCAAAATATCGACTTGTAACCTATACCATCGTTCTCAAGTCGCATATTCTACCCCTGAAAACACTGGTTATTAACCTTTTTTAATCGATTTTGAAAAAAATATTTTTTTGGCGACAAAATTTTTTTTTTTCTATCAGAAATCGCAGATCCGCCTCTGGCCGAAAATCGCCAAAATCGACCCAAATTTTTTTCTTTTCAAAATATCGACTTTTAACCTATACCATCGTTCTCAAGTCGCATATTCTACCCCCGAAAACACTGGTTATTAACCTTTTTTAATCGATTTTGAAAAAAATATTTTTTTGGCGACGAAATTTTTTTTTTTTCTATCAGAAATCGCAGATCCGGCTCTGGGCCGAAAATCGCCAAAATCGACCCAAATTTTTTTCTTTTCAAAATATCGACTTTTAACCTATACCATCGTTCTCAAGTCGCATATTCTACCCCCGAAAACACTGGTTATAAACCTTTTTTAATCGATTTTGAAAAAAATATTTTTTTGGCGACGAATTTTTTTTTTTTCTATCAGAAATCGCAGATCCGGCTCTGGGCCGAAAATCGCCAAAATCGACCCTAATTTTTTTTCTTTTCAAAATATCGACTTTTAACCTATACCATCGTTCTCAAGTCGCACATTCTACCCCCGAAAACACTGGTTACTAACCTTTTTTAATCGATTTTGAAAAAAATATTTTTTGGCGACAATTTTTTTGTCAGAAATCGTAGATCCGGCTCCGGACCGAAAATCGCCAAAATCGACCTCGGAAAATTTTTCTTTCAAAATATCACCTGCAATAGGCTAATCAATTTTGCGCTGCAGCGCTCTTATAAAAGGTTATAGGCGCTGCCGCGCCCGTCGGCTTATGTCAAACGTGACATCAACCTGATTTTCTTTACAACGGACTTTCCTGGCAACCAATCGCAACTCGAATAGTTTGCTAATAATGGTTTCCGTTACTCATAAACTTTTTAAAAGAGGGATTTCGAATACAGTTTTAGTATTCAATCCCATTTTTGTCCTATGCATTTCATACGATGACATGTCCAATTATTATAATGAATACTGTCCGAAGCTGGGCAAAGTACTCTAAGTACTTGAAGTACTTCCAGGGTTGCTGGCGACTAAGGCGACGTATTGAATATTTTAAACACAGTATTTAAAGGCTGTATTTATCCATGTTATTACCCAGCAGAAAATTTGATATATTAAAATAGTATTAAAGGTATTAATTAGTAAGTATTGACAGTATTAGAATTGCTAAGTACTTTAAGTATAATTTCGGCCAGCTCCGCTACTTTTACTGTATAAAACCGATGACCTACATTATACAGTACAAGCTCAGAACGACTCGGAGCCATCCGCGCAACATGCATTTTTGATGCCACCAGCGCAGAGCGATACAAGTTAAATTAGCCCTGATAAAAATGCTGTAGGATCGCGGAGGCTACAATATTTGTACATTACAAATTCAAGCTCAGGAGATTAACGCGAGTTACCTCACGCTCGCTTCATCCCTCATACATTATATTATACGACGAAGGTTTCCTCCTCATCCGACGCAGAGATTACAGGTCATATCTTCTTCCTCGCTATGTATGTACAAAAACGATTTGAGGATGAATCACAAGTGAGTTTTATGCAAGGCACGTACGAAAACGTACGTAAACACGGTGGCCGGGATGAATATTCGTTTAGTTGATATTTCCGGTAATGGAATTCCGGTGCCCATGCGGACAGTCTCGGAAATTTCGGCGGACGAAACGCATTTGGAATGTCGGTGAGCGCAAAATAAATTTACCTCGTATCACGTAATTACGTCCATGTTGATAATAATTGATTAACACTACTTTCGATTGAGTGAATTTATCCGAAGCTCGACACATTGAAAAACCCCTTTTCCTTCCCTCCCTTCTCACCCTTCGCGTCGTTGGTGGATGCGCGGAATGCTGAATTGAACGAGATAGAATGACGCGTCAGTGGAACGCGCTCGGTTTCACAAAGCGCATAAAGTTGTGTGCACAATTCACAAAGAACCACCCCGCGCGTGGTAAATAGAATTTATGCGGAACGTGAGAAATTCTGTCGCGGTGTTTGACACGCGGGCTTTAGCATTTTCCTCCCTCGAATAACTAATGCGCTCGCAACCCCTACACAACTCCGGCACACGGAGGGCACACACATTACAAAATAATTCTGAAATTTCACGAATATGCGTTTCGAAAAATAAAAGTACCGCCTCATTTTTCAATACGACGCAAATTACACGCTAAATGTCTACACGCCCAACATTTTCCTCCACAATATTTCCTACTCCCCTCAATCTCA
Organism: Pimpla rufipes; assembly: GCA_963932165.1. NCBI lineage: Eukaryota > Metazoa > Arthropoda > Insecta > Hymenoptera > Ichneumonidae > Pimpla > Pimpla rufipes. The sequence continues at coordinate 18,487,494 of OZ010633.1, forward strand.
CCGCAACCCCCTCCCCGCCCTTGATTAGCAGTTTCGTAATTACGCGAACGACAAACGCATTCGTTAAACCCCTTGATAAGGCGGAAGGAAACGAAGCGGGAGTGCAAATACACCAAAAATAATTACAAAATTTCCCGAACGTAGGTTTACAAAAATAAATAACATTGTCTCGTTGTTCAGTATAACACAAATTACACCATTTCCCGATTGCAACTGTACAATTATCGAGAAACAACTGTAGACATTACCAATGAAATGTCTACACGCCCAATATCTCAACCACCCCTCAATCCCATCGCAAACCCCTCCCCACCCTTGATTAGCAGTTTCGTAATTACTCGAACGACAAACGCATTTGTTAAACCCCTTGATAAGGTGGAAGGAAGCGAAGCGGGAGTGCAAATACACCAAAAATAATTACGAAATTTCGCGAACGTAGGTTTACAAAAATAAAAAGCACTGTCTCGTTCTTCTTTACAACACAAATTACACCATTTCTCCATTGAAATTTTTCAATTATCGAGAAACGTCTTTAGGCATTCCCTATCAAATATTTACACGCCCAAAATTTTCGTCCGCAATATCTCAAGCACCCCTCAATCCCACCGCAACCCCCAACCCCACCCTTGATTAGCAGTTTCGTAATTACTGGAACGACAAACGTATTTATTAAACCCCTTGATAAGGCGGAAGAAAACAAAGCGAGAGTGCAAATACACCAAAAATTAATTACAAAATTTCGCCAACTTAGGTTTCCAAAAATAAAAAAATATTGTCTCAACTTTCAGTGCAAAACAAATTACACCATTTCCCGATTTCAATTCTACAATTATCGAGAACCGACTTTAGGCATTTCCAATAAAATATCTACAAGCCCAAAATTTTCGTCCGCAATATCTCAACCACCCCTCAATCCCACCGCAACCCCCTCCCCCACCCTTGATTAGCAGCGAGTAATTACTCGAACGATAAACGCATTCGTTAAACTTCTTGATAAGGAGGAAGGAAGCGAAGCGAGGGTGAATACGTACGACAGTCGGGGGTGGATTCGTGGAGTTCCTGGAGAAACGGGAGATGTGGCGGTGGGGTGAGGGAGGGTGGTTCTGGCGTGGAAAGATCACTGGGGTCGTTTCGGTCGTCTCAACCGCGCCCGGCACCTAGACAGAGTTTCCTACGACGACGAGAAAAGGACGGCCACGTCGGGCCGAGAGCGAGAAACTCCGCGCGGATACGGTCGTAATATATCTCGGCGGTTGCCGTAGAGGAGTTCTTCATTAGGCGCTCCATTTCTCCGTTAGCGAGGCTGCAGCGCGCGGCTCGAGGGAGAAAAGCACGAGGGGCGTAGGCAGGGAGGTGGGGGTGGGGGGGGGGGGCACGTCTGTTTCTCGTCCCTCCCCCACACGTCCCTCTTCCACCTTCGTCTCTTCCTCCCGTGTCTCTTGCTCTTTTACGCGTCTCTCTTTCTTCGCTATATTTCTCTCTTCACCGTCGCGCCGGTCGTCTTATTGCTCCCCCCCCCCCCCCACCCATTCGCCTCGTCCGGCGCGAACCGCCGCGGCTCTCCATTCCTCACGTTATAAAATTATAACAATCTGAATAATTCCGCGAGTCCTCCGTGTCCATCCCCGCCTCGGTACTTTACCTTCGTTTCGTACATATTATTCTTAACTTCTCCAATTAGCCACCAATTATCTGGCTTTGAGAGTCGCCTCCTCCCCCCCCCCCCCCTCACCCCACCCCCATCCACCGACCCCCTTCCCCGTCTGCCACTATTTTCCCCCGGCTTTATGTACTCTCCTCCATTTTCATTTCCCTCCTCGCCGACCGCCGACCGCGTCCCCGGGTACTTTAATTTATTTAAATCCACAAATTAGGTTGCGCCCGGATTCCGGAAGTTCGCCGCGCGCGGAGAGCGAGAGAGCGCTGAACTTTTCCGGTTGCGCGACCGGCGGCGAATATCGCGCTACCGTCTCGGAATATAAATCTCGATGGGAAAACTGTCCATGAGATTCGATGGGCGAGCGAGGGTGGCGGGGGGGAGGGAGGAGATATAAGGGGTGGAGGGGGGCTGAAACCGAGTTGAGGCTATCGGAGGTGTCGAGACGTCCTTATATCGCTTAGGACAGGATCGAGCTGACGAATATACACAGGGGACGTGCGGATACGAGACGCGAGACGTTTGGAGAAGTCGCGACGGAGCTTCGCTCGCGTAGGAAGAGAAAAACGAAGAGCTGAAGCCAAAGGGGTTGTACAGAGGGTAGAGGGGGGGGGGGGTTGAAGGGGGTGCAAAACGACGCGGGGCTCTCAGAGCTTCGCGCGCTAACTCTTTTCCGACACTTTCGAGCCGGGATATATAGCTACAGTATAGGCGCGCCCGTATAGATATACGGCGAGGGCACCGCGGGCGCTGCTCCTCGTCTGTCCGGTGGTATCACTGCCAATCCCGAATCCCCCAATAGATAACGGATAATAGATAGTGGCATTGTCCGCGGGAAAATCGATTCCCAACGCCGACGGTCTGCTCTCGGTGGCTCGGCTCGATGATGTTCAACCAGCGGCGCGTTTGCTCGTCTCCGCGATTAAGCCAGAAAGAGAGAAAGTTACGTGCAGAAATCCGGGCGAGGGAAAAAGACAGAGACAGAGAAAGGCGAGAGGGGGCGGGGGGGAGGGGGAGGATAGGCGGGATAGAGAGTAGCGATGAACACCCCTTCCGCCCGTCCATTCACGGGAAGAGACTACGTCCGGCAAAATTTTTCACCCGGGAAAACTCCCCGACGTACTTCCTGCTCGCCGACGGCACCGCAGCATCACGATGATGTCCGAGCTGCGCTGCTGTGTTTTTTTTTTCTCTCTTCTCCTTTTTTTGCGCCCGTTTTTGTCAAACTTTTTTCCTCGGCCCTGACAATTAGTCCCTGTCAATGGACATGCTCGTCATTCCTTGCCACCGGCGTTATCGCCTCTATTGCGGCGATTGCGGATCTTCGGCCCACGGGCGACCATTTATCAATATACATTCGTGATACCGAGCGCGGAAGTTTCAGCGACGAATTTTTTTTTTTTTTTTTTTTTTTTTTTTTTTTCGCCCACCCAGCTGTGAAATAAGTGCTCGCGATCGATGTTCCCGTCAATGGCATTCATCGGAAGTCGGCGCTGAGTGGAAGTGTTGCTCGGTGTCATGCGGTTCTGGGAGGGATGCGTGATACAAGGCTTTTGAAGAATGGGACCGCCGTGAGAGAACATCGTGTTGCAGTTCTCGGGACTGACATTCGGGATTTTCGGCTTCTATGTGGTTTTGAGGTTTTATTTTGGTGGCAATTTTCCGGCGGTTTCGAAATCGATTATTTTTTTCGTCGTAAACCGTGCAAAAGAACCATAATAAATTTTTTACACGTATTTCTCGTAGAAATGTCAAGCTTCCGAGGAAAAAACTGTTTCTTGAAACCAGAGGAAAATGTTCAATCAGATACGTTTTTTAAATTTTCCGAAAACGAAAATGTTTATATTTTTTTTTTTCGAAAATTAGCGATAAAAATTAGTGATTTGAAAAAATGTAAAAAATAACAAAATTGCGATGCCGAGTTTTACCTCCCAGCATTTTCTTTATTATTGAGTTTCCATTCGAACGCACAAAGAAAACCTCCGATAAGCCCATCTGAAAAAAATTAACCTAAGTTTTAGTGACGTCGAAAAACGTATCAAAAGATAATTCACCATATAGCCGCATCGAACCGAAAATAATGCTCAAAATACAATATGTACGCGAACGTTCATATGTATCACAACGACAATAACAAAGAAAGCAATCTTCATATTCGCCAGAGATTTACCGTACGCGCATTTTTATTCGCCCGGGTTTACATCTTCATTCGCATATGTAAATCTCCTAAGTAGAGTAAAACTCGATGCTTCGCTCGGTGTCCCGGGGACGAATAAAGGTTTTTGTAGCTCCGTAGACAATGTGCTCGTGGAATTGAATGAATCTCGGCATAAGTGAGTGAGGTGAGCGCGGGGGGGATGGATCCGAGGATGGTGAGTGGGGTGAGTGTGAGCGTGGAGTGTGGGGATAATATCGCGCAGCAACAGCAGCAGCAGCACCGGCGGAGCAGACACTCGACTTTAGCTCACCTCTCGACTCACTCTTCTCGAGGACCAATAAAACCTTGATGGATCCAGACGACCGTGACGGGCGATATAGGCGAGTCGAGCTAGGCGGTCTAGAGTTCACCCACGTTGATCATAAAGTAACGTTCGTTCTTAATGCTCGGAGAGCTGCGCTCTCGCGGCCGTTCTCGGTTCCGTCATTAAATACGAAAACCTATATAACTCCCATCAGCCCCGGGGGTAGTGGCCCCGCGGCGCGCGTTGCGTAGGGAACCGATACACTACGTGGTTACCTACTCGCGCGGCGTGGGCGCTTCATGTGCCTTCATTGCCGCATCATACTGGAGAGAGAGATGAGAGATGAGAGAGACAGACATATGAGAGAGATGAGAGATGACAGAGACAGAGATATGAGAGAGATGAGAGATGAAAGAGAGAGAGAGAGAGAAACGAGAGAGAGAGATGAGAGATGAGAGAGACAGAGATATGAGAGAGATGAGAGATGACAGAGACAGAGATATGAGAGAGATGAGAGATGAAAGAGAGAGAGAGAGAGAGAGAGAGAAACGAGAGAGAGAGATGAGAGATGAGAGAGACAGAGATATGAGAGAGATGAGAGATGAGTGAGGCAGAAATATGAGAGAGATGAGAGATGAGAGATGAAAGAGAGAGAGAAACGAGAGAGACAGATGAGAGAGTAGGAGAATACATAGTATATGCGGTTTCAGCGATCCGTACAGTATATCGCAGCAGCGGCAGCAGCAGCAGCGGTAGCGATCGTTTTCGCTGCAGTGAACCACTCTCTTCTGCCCACGGGAACGCGTTTAAAGCCCAAGTATCGTAAAATTGTTTATGACAAATACCGAAGCTTATCGCGGTAACCGAGACTCGGCTGGCGGGTGTGGTGGTACAGAGAAAGGAACGGAAGAGGGCGCGGGATATCATGTTGTATGAGATGCCGCGATACGCGCCGTATTATTTACAGCTAGCCGTGCATACAGCGTGCAGCCCGCCAGAAGCTCGGGCTGCATACGGAAACGCGAGGGCATAATCCTCGATTCGTTGATTCGCAAAGGTTGCCGGCCGGGTATCGGCGCCTATACCGGGCAGCGATAAATGTATCTATAACGTATGTAACTGCCTATGAACGGTTTAGCTCTTTTCTCGTTTATATACGGCGTTCACGATGTACCCCCCGCGTTAATTTCGAAATGCCCCCAAGCGTTATACGAGAGGGATGCAACGGTTAATATATGTGTAGGGGAGGTCGGGGTTAAACGAAACACCTGTGCTAAAAATGTCTTTTATAACGATACCCAAAATGTATTGTTACTCCTTCTCACACAAAATTCTATTCCAATAATTGTTTTTTAGCGTTGAAAAAAAAAGGACCGGGCCTAACGAAAAACTCCCCTAAATACCGCAATTTATGGTTTGGTGGAGTGAAAAACAAAATGCATTGAAAAACAAAGAATTTGGCAATTCACTTCTCTCTGTATTTTCAATGCTACCAGTCGAATGGTTTGTGTTGCAGAAATGCAGTTTTCCAAAAATGTCGGGGTGTCTCATTTTGCCCCAAAAATTCATCCCAAAACTCCCCTAAATACCGCAATTTATGGTTTGGTGCAGTGAAAAAAAAATGCATTGAAAAACAAAGAATTTGGCAATTCACTTCTCTCTGTATTTTCAATGCTACCAGTCCAATGGTTTGTATTGCAGAAATGCAATTTTCCAAACATGTCGGAGTGTCTCATTATACCCCATAAATTCAACCCAAATCACTGTTTCGTTTTGCCCCGGTGTTTCGTTTTGCCCCGACCTCCCCTATCAACAAATTTGTATGCATACGTGTACACATTAAAACCGATGACCGAAGCCACTTTTACACTCGTCGACGTGAAAATACAAATATCGTGACCCCGTGTGACCCATCGCGAAATTGCCGATGCAGGACGTGGCCACTGAGGCGAGGATCACGTGCCGCGTATTTACGCCCGATGAAAGGAAATAAAGGAACCGTAAAAAGACGTCGTGCGGCGCGCGGCGAAAATAAATACGTATCGAGCGGCGGTAGAGAGCGAATTCGCTGGAAAATAAATCTATAACCGCGGAGGGCATACGGGGATAACACGAGAACCGCAGGTATGAAGGGGGCCATGGGGGGGGGGGGGGGGGGGGATACGGATGTACCGCCCCCGGGGATTCACGACTCCCGCCAATTATGTGCGATGTTGCCTTTTCAGTGTCTTTCTTTTCGCGAACAGATCGCGGGGTCGAATCAATAGAGCGGAAAATAATAAACTCGTTGCCCGCAGCTCTGCAAATGAACTGACATTTTTTTGTACGAATTCTTCTTAAAAAAAAAAGTCGTAACATTTTTTTCCTGCGTAAATGAGCGAAGATAAGTGACCCTCGATGCCTCCACCTTGCGCCCCGAAATCTCAGAGCGGTGGCCGAAAAGCCTGGAGGTATCGCGAGACAAAAGAATTTCCACTCTCCCGTTGTTTCCCTAGTTTCGTACCTTCTTTCATTATACCGCGGGGGGAAACAATGTTTCGCCATTAAAAAATATCTTTGTCATACACCGCGGGTTAGTCTTATCGACGCCATCAGAGTCCAGGACAAGCGGGTGGCGCTCCGAAAGTGCGGAGTTCGGGGTGCGCGAGGTGCCGAAAGAGCGGAACGATATTCTTTCGGCGGCCACGCAACCCCCGCTCGACAAATTTTCGGCACAGTCAGTCAAGTCACGCAGTCCTCGCGGTCGAGATCGCCCCCTTCCCCCCTCCCTCCCTCACTCTCCCTCTCTCTCTCCTCGCCACTATGGCCGAGGGTGATTAATGTACAGACATTTTTTTGCCGCCCACAGCAGCTCGTGAGAAGGAAAAGAAATTCATGTGGAGCCCAACCACAATCGCCACACCGGCAGCCCCACGCTGACGTTGATCGGATTGAGCGAGAGGGGTGGAACGACGTGCCGGGAGACCCGGAAATGCCCGAATTAATTATTAGCAAGATTTATTCACGGTGGCTGAGCGTTTCTTCCTGGTTGTATTTATAATCCGATTCCCGGCGAGATAATCAATCGACCACCGCGTGAAACTGAACCGCGGGCGACCCTCGTCGCACGGATTTGACTGGTTAATTGCCTCGCCGACTGTTGTTGAGAACCCGAAAGCTCGTTATGAGGGGTGCCGAAAACTTTTGGGGGAAGCTTTGATATTGATGAAAACTTTGCCCGAAACTGCCGCACTGGCGTTACAAGACGTTTCGGGTGGAGAGTGAAGTGTTGATGAAGTATCGAAAAATGTCTCGGGGGGGCCCAAAGCGGCGGATTGAAAACTCGATCCGGTGATCTGTGGAAACATTTGGCAACCGACACAGTGCGGTTGATTTACGAATCCGTATGGATCGACAGGTGGATATAGGGATCGGCGGCGGATGGATTGACAGCAAGAGGTACTCGTCACATTATGCCGAACGTTGGATACGCGACTTGCAGCAGACGTGTCGGCGCTGTTCGATTATGACGCTGCCTGGAACTGACAGTGATGTAACGTACGATGTTACATAATCTCAGTCCCAAAGTGAATACGACCGTCTCGTCGTCTTCCACTCCTGTTTTGCACGTTTACATTAGGGTGTGTAAAAAAAATGAAATTATTTAATTTTTATATTTTTTTTTACTGCAAAAGTAGGTGTTCTGGCCTCAATATACACGTCCTATACCGAAAATGCGCCTACATTTTTTAATGTTTTCTTTTTTATTTCAGATTTGTTGCAATAGAAGACCTTCATTGAGGCACCTCTAAATATTATTTGTCAGCGAATTCCTTTGACACAATTGATTGTTAGGTCAACATCTCGAGCTTAAGCCATGAAGACCAAAAAGAAGTGCGACAGTACGCAGATAGAAACGAAAATTAAGAGAAAATGAAAATAATGAAAAGTTGAGATATTTTTTTCTTCTCAATTTCCGTTTCCATCTGCGTACTGTCGCACTTTCTTTTGGTGTTCGCGACTTAAGCTCGAGAACTTGACCTAACATTCAATTGTGTCAAAAGAATTCGCTAACAAATAATATTTAGAGGTGCCTCAATGAAGGTCTTCTATTGCAACAAATCTGAAATAAAAAAACATTAAAAAATGTAGGCGCATTTTCGGTATAGGACGTGTATATTGAGGTCAGAACACATGCTTTTGCAATAAAAATATATAAAAATTAAATATTTTTATTTTTTTGTAACACCCTAGTTTACATAGGCTCGTTGTAGCCACTAATCACAGACCAACGGAACCACCAAATTACTGGGTTCGTAATTTCCTGGTCAGCCGAATTTACCGGGATCAAATATAATTGCCACAATCAAAGGTCATCGTGGTAGCCCAATAATCATTATTTCCTCTAATGCTATCGGTCAACGTTTCGCAGATTAATATTTCTATTAAACGTTCAAACATCACCAATCCCGGGATATTAAATTCCAGACACAACAAACGCTAGTTTACGCTTAATGATCGCGTGACGATGTAACCGCCACGAATTTGTATCGCGACCGAAATGGCGCAGGTACGTTTGGATATTGACGGAATCGAGCGTAGGATCTTCTGTAATCAAATCAAAGCTTATCCGAGTTGTCGAAAGCACACAATTTTCATCTAATTCCGTCGTCACACACGCATCGCGGATAAATATTTCTATGAAACGATCGAGCCGGGCGATTCCCTGGAAATTTCATTCCGAGCACACAAACGTGTAATGATTGCGCGGGGCGATGTAACCGCCGCGAATTTATCACTGGGCAAACAAGAACAAGCTCGTTGCGAGCGAAACGGCACAGCGGGACTGCGTGGAAATAGGGGCAGGATTTCGGGGGGAGAGGCGACCGGAGCGGGGAATCTGATACCGTCGATCGATCGGTCCCCCATGTCCGACGAAAACAATGAAGTTGGTATTAGTTTGATAGACTCATTTTGTGTATCTCTCGCTGCAGTCTCACCGGTCGATCCTGGGGCTTTCGTTCGCGCTCCCCGTGGCTGCTCCGGCGACGACGACGGGTAGCATCGGACACGAGCGGTGGCGGCGGCAGCACGCAGGTCGGTCGCGAATTTTCCAATAACGCGTGGGAAGGGCGAGCGCCGCGCACTGACCTCCGGTTCAGGTCGATGGTCCGCCAATTAATAGACGCACTGAACAACCGCATCGTGAAACACTTCCAATGGCCCCGCGCATAACTCAATTTGTCTCGGAATTGTCTCCGTCTGTGTGCGGGAACGGAACACCAAGCGTTCGTGCGCTCGCAGTTTCCGGTGTGCTCTCGCCGACTAAGCAACGTTACTTGACGATTCACGTCCGACGAGACGCGCCGAGACTTGATGGAACGGAATGGTTTGATTACCTTGGGTATTCAGAGCGAACACATAGCAAAACCGCAAGGGGGGCAAATAAGTGGTTGAGTTAACCAAGTCAATTAATTGATTGACAATTATGATCTAGCGGAATTCCGGGGAATATGGACCAGGAAAATATTATGGCCTGCATCTGTTACTTCTAGGGATGAATTTTATTGCGGTGGCAGGAATATAGACATCAACTCAATTTAGCGTATGTTGTTGTCTAGTCAATTAATTGATTGACAATTATGATCTAGCGGAATTCCGGGGAATATGGACCAGGAAAATGTTATGGCGTGTATCTGCTACTTTTAGGGATGAATCTTACTGTGGTGGCAGGAACATAGACATCAACCCAAGTTAGCGTATGTTGTTGTCCAGTCAATTAATTGATTGACAATTATGATCTAACGGAATTTCGGGGAATATGGACCAGGAAAATGTTATGGCGTGTATCTGCTACTTTTAGGGATGAATCTTACTGTGGTGGCAGGAATATAGACATCAACTCAATTTAGCGTATGTTATTGTCCAGTCAATTAATTGATTGAATTATGATCTAGCGGAATTCTGGGGAATATGGACCAGGAAAATATTATGGCCCGTATCTGTTACTTCTAGGGATGAATCTTACTGTGGTGGCAGGAATATAGACATCGACCCAAGTTAGCGTATGTTGTTGTCCATTTTTTTCGTTTCCCCGTGTGGACCGATATGCATCGGTTCATATTCCACGGAACTACACGATGACTTATTGATTTCTTAGTGACGAAATAAGTAGGTAGCTCAACCCAACTTGCATACGTCAAACAGGCTTCAGGTGGTCAACCAATTGATTGGTAGTTATGATTTAGTAATTCTTGTGTATTACCGTATTTACGCATCCTTTTGATTTAACCTAGTGGGCCACGAAAATGTTGTGGCCTGTGTCTCCTACTCCTAGATGGCAGAGGGATTCTAGAATCTTACTATGGTGACAGGAATAGACATCAACCCAACTTAGCTTATGGGGTTTTAAATTTTTTTCGTTGCTCCTTGTATATTGATACGCACTAGTCCGTCATACCCCATCGGTCGATGTTCCCTGGAATTACACTGTGACTTAGTGATTTCTTCCGTCACGTTGGTTGGATCAACCAACTGATTGATAGTTATGATTTAGCGATTCTTGTGTATCACCGTATTTACGCACCCTGGCGCACTATAGGTGATCAAACTGATTTGCATCGCCTATGATTTCCCGCTTCCGTAATCATGTAAATGTGCATCCCTTCGTCGGTTCGCGGTGCATATCGAGAACCCGGGGGCGCTGCGTAAATGCGGTATTCTGCATTATCATACGAGTGCGCGTAAGATAAATCAATTGCGCTAGACGGTGCCGAGATTATCGTAACTTTGTTCGTTAAAGATTCGCCATTCGATGGTGCCACTGGATACGCAATTGCCGTGTTTATTTCCAACGACCCAGGACAAGAAGTCATAATCAGAGTTCAGCTTTAATTTTCCGTCGCTATAACTCAGACGGCAATGCAGAGCAACCGTAGTGGTAACCGGTGTATCAATTTCTCGGAAATCGTCAAATCGATTACCCATCAGGTCCAATTAATAGCGGGATAAGCATGACGCTCAGGTGAATCCCGGTCCGACGTATGGATCGACTAAACTAATCTTCGCTCGTCGACATCTGAGCCCTGATATCCAGGGTTACGTCGACGATTCCCGTCTCGCTTACCCCTCAAGTCCCGCCCCCTTGTTTCCCATGGATCTGCAACTGATACCAACAATTTTCGCACGGAGCATGTAAACTACATAAACTACATATTTTGTCTCGTAGTTTCTCGTTTAGTTAAATGCTCGCGATTGTCGCCTAATCAAGGGACTCAACGGTGATTCATTCAACAGGACAAAACTCCGCGTGCGCCGCTTCAGCCTTCACGACCAATATAAGGCATCATCTATCAAACTGTTTAATTCATTTTAAGTCCCCGGGACGGAAACTCGGGAGGCCGTAGAACACGCGAGCGTCGGCAACTTTTCCTTATCGCGCTGTCCTTTATCCTTTTCACTCTTGTCGGATTGAATGAATTACGAAAAGTTTGGTGTGTACGTAGCCGGGGCAGCGATGAAGTTGGTCGGTTTGGGGGCTGCTGCTGCTGCCGGGTGACGCGGAAGAAGCGGACCTCATCGTCTCTGTCCCTCTTCGTGCGCCTCAACCCCCCCCCCCCCCCCGCACCCTTATCTGATCCTGACGCTTTAATAGCGCGTCAGGCGGCAAGCGGAGGGGCGGGGGGGGGGCTGAGGAGGGGGGAAAAGGGGGGGCACTCCAAAGCTTTAACTCTTCACTCTCTTTGCAATATAAACAAAGGAAATAGTAGTTACCCCCTCGCCTCGGCCCAAAGAGGCAAGAAACTCACTCTCTCCGACATTCTGCGATGAATACGCCGCGCGCCGGAGAATTTTTTTTCCCCAACTGTTACAAAAGCCTCGAGTGAAAATTCGGGTCAGTGTTATAACGAGTTTGCTTATTATACCCTCCGGGCCTGAGAGCTGAATTCGCGAGAAACTTCCGTGGGCAGGACCGACGGGGCTTCATCCAGACAATCTTATAGCGTTGGGATTTGTCCGCCGCCTTGACGCGAGAAGAGCCGGGTTATTGGGACCCCGGGTTATTGGGTCAATAAAACTCGCACTCGTCGTATTCCCGGTGGACGGGATCCTGACGAAAAAAAAATCCTGGCCTGCGGTACGAGAGCTTCAGGTCGAGTCTGTCAATTCGCTCGGGGAAAACGGCTGACGTTCTCCGCGAGGATCGACCCAGGTCGTGAAAACTTTAAGTTTCGCGTCTGTCTGCGGAGTAAAAATAGTTTTGCTTCATTGTTTTTTCAGCTTCTCGAGATGTTCACGCAGATATGTAATATGTATTTTTTTCGTAATTATTTTTAAAAACCTTGAGGATGACGAGAAAACTCGTTCTCGTGAAAATATGAAAGTGAATTCTGATTCGTTCCTTTTGCCTACAATCGATACCCTTCCAGGGGGGGGGGGGGGGGGGGCGGAAATTGTAAGGATAATTAGCTCAAATCTCTGCTAAAAAAATCGTACTAACAAAAATATCGGATTTTTTCTTGGCTACTCTTTGAGGGGAGCGGAAATTGCAAGGATAATTAGCTAAAATGTCAGCTAAAAAAATATCCCATTTACACAAAATTTTGTTGGGCTCATCCACTACTAATTTTCATCAAACTAAAAAATGTTAAACCTACAATTGCCGTAACATTCACAATTTTCATAATTTTCCGTTGACTCAGACCCTTCAACACCATTAAAAATTACAGACCCAAAATTACAGAAAAAAAATTACAAAAACTTATTGAGTCAGAAAAGTCTAAGTGCGATTCGGAAATTTCCGCAGTATTCCGTTGCGCAATGATGTTCGCGCGGCGCCGCGCCGCGTTTGTGCCCCAGCACTATTGTTTCTGTACACGGTCGGGGTAGTTAACGGTGAAAGATCGAGGGTCTCGAGCTATTACTACCAGAAATTAGTGCCGTTAGCGAGGATTAAATTTCACGTGGAAGCTCGAAGCGTGTTGGGCGAGGCGTATTAGTTTGGCGGTAGTGGCCAACAACGCCGGGGCACGTACGTACATAATTTGTCTAACGGCTGCTGGAGCTGTTGCTCGGGGAGAGAGAGAGGGGCCGCCCTCTCCCCCGCCCTTGTGCCTTGTCGCTTTCCTGGCGTGGTGTACGAGAGCGCGCGCGCGGACCACGGCGACGCCGGTCACCGGGAATTGCCAGTAGGTGTAATTCGGTAACAGCTTGTAGCGTGTAACGCGGTATACGATTCCTCTATTGCCATTGCTATACGATGTTCCGGATGGGTATATGGACGGGATCTCCTCCTCTCTCTCTCTCTCTCCCTCTCTGTCTCTCTCTGTGTTCGCCGCTATTACTACAGCACCTCGCCGCGTACTATTATCTCGTCGTATTACAACTTTCTGCTCTGTGGATATTGGCCCCTGCGCTCCCTCTTGCTAAGGCATTACCCATCCGCTCGACGAAAACTCGGTAATTTGTCGAGACCTTCGGCGCGACACAGGGAAAATTGTCATTTGGTAAGAGTCATAGGGGGGGGGGGGGGGGGGGGGGGGGGAGAAAGTATATGTAATATGAACAACGTGAAAATGATTTGATAAGCCTCCCTTGATACATAAATCATGAATCGAAAATTTGAATTAGCTCATTATTGCTAATTATTCATGAAAAATGATATCAATAGGACATATCGACGCTCGACGCAAACTTAGTAATTTGTCACGACATTGGGCACGTGGAAAATTGTCATTTACTAAGAGTCAAAGAGGGGGGGGGGGGGAATATGTAATACGGACATGAAAAAATATTGTTAAGCCCTTCCACGGTACATAAGTAATATAATAGCAATTCCATATGTGAGTGGTGACTGTTAATAATTCACTGCTGATATTGACAAAAAATAATATGAATACGTCACAACAAAAGTACCAATTATTGTTACTCACGACTTCCCCGATATCTCGATTCAGATACCAAAACTCTATCGACACTCTTTACCCCGCTCGCCATAGACAAATCCGCTCAAACCGACCCTAAATCATATCTCGCTATTTATTCGTCCACGATGACTTCGTCCTTTGGAAAATTGTCATTTATTAAAAATCAATGGGGGAAAATATGTAATACGAAGATGAAAAAATATTTGTTAAGCCCTTCCATGGTACATAAGTAATATAATAACAATTCCATATATGAATGGTGACTATTAATAATCCACTGCTGATATTGACAAGAAAATAATATAAACACGTCACAACAAAAGCACCAATTATTGTCACTCACGACTTCCCCGATATCTCGCTTCGAATACCAAAAATCCATCGACACTCTTTACCACGCTCGCCATAGAAAAAAAGAAACCCGCGCAAACCGACCCTGAATCATATCTCGCGATTTATTCGTCCACGATGACTTCGTCCTTTTTCTCCTCCTTTCTTCCCGCGGTCTCCCAATGACTCAACGCGCGCAAGGACGTCGCCGAACGGACCAGGCGCCCGCGAGTATAATGTAAAAACCGAAGAAAGAATCCTCGGGCAGTGGGTGCTAAAGGGGCTGGCGTGAAGATTGGCTTCTTTGAAAATACCTGCAAGCCCCGAGTACATAGCCCACCGGCCCACCTCCTGCATACATATGTACGGTATATATCTACACACACGTATAGCACATAGATTGGAGAGGCCTGTGAAAAATATCGAGATTCGAGCGTGAAGAATAAAATGGGCCGCCGGGTTGGGCGAAAAGGAGCGAGAAAAAAAAAAGAAAGAAATAAGAGAGCAAGAGAGTGAAAGGGGAAAAGGCAGGGAGGCGCCTACGGGGTTGAAGCCCGTTGGCGTTTGCTCGAACTACTGCGAAATATGGAGCGGGCCGCCTCGCGTACCCTTTTTTCCCCCCTCTCTCGTTTTCTTTCTCGCTCTCGCCCCTCGTCCTTTATCTCGCCGCTTTTTCTTACTCGCGGCGCCCAATGTGACGTGAAACGAGGTGGGATACGAGGCCACTGCTCGATTTCGCGACGACGAAGCAACCTAAAATACGACGAAACCGCCGCACCCTCCTCGCCTTTTCAGACATTGTCATGCATGGTCCCTGCTACCCTTCCTCATACACTATGAAGAGCCCCTGCCCCCCTCCCCCATCCCCCCCTTTACGCACAAATAACCAGCGCTGGAAAAATAAGGTCGACCTTAGCGTGACTCTGCCCAACTGGCAAGACGTCGACAATAAAACTGTCGGCCGAAAATCATTTCTGCCCCCTCCCCCCCCCCCCCCCCCCCCTCCACCCGCCCCTGGCCGCACCCTCCCCTCGTCTCATGCCTTCTTTTCCATTTTTGCCGAGGTCGCCTCGCAATTTATCTTGCATTTTAAAGCCCAGCCCATGTTGGCAAATTGATTTCTCCATCGTCGACGATATATCGAGGAGAGTGAACGAAGCCGACGTCTCACTCGCCGCCGCCCGATATTCGACGGGGGGACTCGCGATAATTTTTTTGTCCCTCGAGCTCGAAGCCCCCGAGCGATCTTCGCGTTCCCGAGACTCGCAGCAGGGCGAAGGGCGCAAAAAGCGTCGCGAGTCTCCCGGTGCGGACGCGAAAAAGAAAAACTTGGCGTCGAGCTTGCGAATCGCGCGCAACGTGGTTACGGGTGCGGGATAATTATTACGTCTCGCCCGAGGGCGCGAAATATATGGATATATAAAATCTCGGAGGGAGAAGAACTGAAAGAGGCGAGACGAAAAAAAAAAAAAAAAAAAAAAAAAAAATCTCCTCCTACCCCCCGGGCGTCACACTGACCGAGTGAATCTGACATACGTTTTTTCTAGCCCCGACGCGTATTACGCGAATGGCCCTTCATTAGGATTTAGTGCTACTTTAATTTCCTCCCCGGGGAAAAAAAAAACAAATAAATTATATATTCCCGGACGCCACGCGATCAATGTCCACGTTGGATTTTTCCCTCCCGGTCCCTCGCAAGTCACGAGAATGGAAAACCGCCGGCTCGCTCCTCTCGCACATATATATATAAGTACGCCATGAATAATGCATATTAATTTTTCTGTATCGCCGCGGCCCCGCCGCGCGGCCGGTTCGTTGACTTTCCGCGGCACCCGGAAGCGGCGCGTCAGCCGCAGCGCCTCGCGTGTGGCGCGTCTGCGACGCGGAATTTTAAGCGGCAATTACACACCGAAGGTCGAGGCGCCGCGGCTGCGGAGACGCGTGCGGGAATCGGTGAAGCCGCGGCTGGCTGCGAAGGCGGCCGGGAAACCCGGAGGGGGCGGCGGCTCCTGTGGGAGCTGCGACCCCGGCCAAGATAAACAAGAGAATTAAAAGATAATTAACAGATAGAAGCGTCGTACGTGACCATGCGGCACGGCGAAAGATAATCTCAATTCCACTTCGTTTCGCGCTAACCGAGAGACCAGGCGAACCAGATAAAACTGCGGAGAGGCCGCGCGGCGCTCCGGGTTTTCTCCTCCTTTACGCCGCTGTACAGGACGCGATACACCGCGGCTTGCAGCTTGCAGTTTGCTGCGCTGCCTCTCGCACACCGCAATATAAGGCCACTGACCGTTACGCGGACGACCCTTTCCTTTCCCCCTCCCGACGTCGGCCGACGTTACCCGCCGCACATGTAGCGTGCACCACCCTTCTGCTCTGTTTCTCGTAGGTCAGGCTCGGCGCTGTATGCACAACGCCCGGTGAATCTCCCGCACCGAGACCTCGCGGCTGACCGCGAAGGAGACAGACGCGCACCGCGCGCGGACCGCCCGAGTGGCTTTCCTATCGGTGTGTTTAATCAAAATAATCTGGAAACTGCAATTTCGGGGACCACAATATGCTCGTCTGAGGAGCTTGATTATCATCTTTCGGCCGTGGTAGCCACACATGCGGACACGGGGAATATGGGTTTTTGGAAAGTTGGGATTTTGGCGGCGCTCACGGTTTTTCGGGGGAGTTTGGGGATTTAATGGTCTCGTGTGGGGAAGTTACTTTGTGCTCGTTATTTTTTATAGAGTGGGAAAAAAAGTTTGCGAATTTACATTGCTGCGGGAATTCAATTCATCAGCTGATATTAAATTTAGTACAGGAGTGTAAAACAATTTAATTTTTTTTTATTAAATGTTTCTTATTTTTGTACACCCAGAGAAATCGTTCTGATGGGATCTTTTCGAAAGAAATAAAATAAATTTTATTTGATCCTAACAAATCCTATTAGGCCGGTCATTAAATAAATGAATATTTAATGGTCGGCCTAATTATTTAATGGTAGGCCGGTCATTAAATAAATGAATGTATTTAATGGTCGGCCTAATTAGGACTTATTTGGATCAAATAAAAATTATGTCATTCAAATAAATTTTTATTTCGTTGAAATAAATTTTATTTATTTCGAATAGATCCCATCAGAATGATTTCTCTGGGTGTAGGATTTGATCAATAATATCTCAATTTTATATCTCACTCGTGGATTACATTTTATGCACCAGTTTAGGTAAAACATAGTTTTAGGCAAAAAGTCGACTATACGCGACCTCAGGTTGTCCTGCTAGTGAAAGGGCTCAAGAGTTAATGGATCACAATGGCTGTCGCGGACGTGAGGGTCAAGTATCGGTCCAACTGTAATTGCCAGAAGGTCGACGTCGTCAGAAATCCCGAGACAAATCATTGTTTTATTTCGGAAAATAAATATTGATATGAATAACGGATTTCGAAATTCACTACGTTTTCAACGCGTATACATAGTTTTTGACAAAAAGTCCGCCCAACGCAACGTCGTCGGAACACCCGACAAAATGAATTTTTTCATTCGAAAAAAATAAATACCTCATACAAATAACGAATTGCAACAAAAAGTCGGAAATCCAGGACCAAATAATGTTTTTTTTTTCGAAAAAATAAATATGGATACAAATAGCGCATATATCGATATCACTATGTTTATCGACGCAGATAGTTTCGGCCAAAAAGTCCGCTGGACGCGACCCCAGGGTGTCCTGTTAGTGAAACGGCCTCGAGAGTTAATGGATCACAATGGCTGTCGCGGACGTGAGAGTTAAACGCCGGTCCAACTGTAATTGCCGGAAGGCAGAAGGTCGGCGTTGTCGGAAATCCCGAAACGCCGAGGAATTAGCTCTATATCTCAGGAGTGTTTCAGGATTTGAGGAAGGTTACCCGGAGGCTTTGGCCGCGACTTCTCTGGCAGTGATGCTGACCGCGCACGCGAATCGCAGTAGTAAACTGTCTGACGCAGCGATAACGCGCGTTGGGCTATACGTCTGGCGGCTTTCGAACCGCCGGTCCGTCCGCCTCGTGGCAAGGAGCTCCCGTCCTCCCACTACTAAACCGTAGTAATTTCGAGGATCACGAACAAATCACCGTTTGTACCCTTCGCTGCGCGCCACGTTCGCGCTGATCGGGTCCGGAGAGCCGGGACACCGAAAAGCCCCGAAAATCCGTTTCCGTTCCGCGGTAGCAAACCGAACCTGACAGAACCCCTCGATTATTTCGTGCGGCAGGTACGGAGCTCAGCCCGCGCCTTGTCCCGGGCTTTGGATATCCCCTCCGGAGAACTCGGGATTATCGTGATACCACCCACGTCTTTATCAACATCGAGTGGCTTGAAATACACTGAATTACGCAAACACGAGACAGACTCGATTGGAAATTTGATAATAAAACGGGACTGAAGCTGTGACGGATCTTAAAAATTGCAAAAGATGAAATGATCGAAACTTTACAAAAATAAACTATCTAAATTGGAATAAGCTTTTTTTAAGAAAAATTCGACAACCATTTTTGCTACAAATTGTATCAGATGACCATTTTTATTCAAATTATTACGACCATTTTTACTATAAATTGTGTGAGATGAGAATTTTTACATAAATACTGTCGACTACTTTTTATAAACTAGCAGGGTGAAGTGGCTCGCGCGCTTCGCGCGTTCGCTATGTACTCGAATCAAAATTAGGTCGTGAAAGGAATTAACGTGAAATTAACGTCCAAACTTTACGAAATCGAGCAAAAAAATTTTTCGATTTCGTAAAGTTTGAAATGCCTATCCGATGGGAAATTTCTTGCTGATTCCGAAAAGCACCGTTGTTTGCCCGAAAAACATAAAGTTCGATAAGAAAAATACAAAAAATGATTTTTCACTTTTTTCGAAATTTCGTCACTTCGTTAAAATCGAGGTTACTTTTTTTCGATCGCCCAAACCTGGGTTTTCTTTTTGCGTTCGAGAGAAAACTCTATAACGAAGAGAATACCGCAAAGCGGAACGCGATATCTTGATTTATGAATTTTTTACATGATGTTAAATTCAGACCCTCAAAAATCGCAGTTTTTTTTAATTTTTGAATCTGGATTTGTAGAAAATCCAGGTTCCATCGAGCCAAAAAAAAGTAACCTCGATTTTAGTAATGTGACAACTGGGTAAGCATGCGAAGCGTGCGTATAGGCAGGTTAACATAAATAAAAATTTCGAAATTTTGGGACAGACTTGAATTAAGGAGGGGCAAGGCTTTATTATTTAGGGCAGACTTTAATTCTACAGACAAACAGACAAACAACTTTCCAAAATATATATTATAAATTATGCCTTTTACTTCAAATAAAATGAAAATAAGAACAGTCAAGTACGCGGGCAGTAGCTGATCGATAAAATTTAATTTCACCCCAAAGACGCAATTTCCACACTCGAGGCGGTCGATTCCGGGTTTAGTGGCGATTGAGGATACCGCGCGAACGTCGTCGCGCAAACGCGCAGATGTGGCGAGACGAAACGTTCGGGCGACGAGTATTATTATTCGACATTCGTAAACGCGGCTAAACGATAACCGGGTATCCCATTCCGTAGCTCAATTCCCGGTCGTCTTTTGTCGACTTCGCCGCTGTCTATCGGTTCTCGATTGCCGGAGAAAGAGATCGCGGCGGGCGCCGCGTACGTTTTGCCTCGAACGACAACCAATACCACGGCGAGAGACGAGAAGGGTGGACCACTGACACGAGGAATACGTACGATCATCCGCCAGTGTTCGAACAACCTCGATATTATTCGGCCGAATAATCCCACGGCTTCTTCCCCCGTTGAATGAAACTATCCATGCGTCCTGCAATCGTGGAAAAACGGAGGCAATCTCGCCAATCGATGTGTAACAAGCGTTGCAATATTGCTTCTTATATCCGCTGTTCACGAGATATTCAAGATGCCTGGTCCACTCGAAAATGCACCAGAATACACGAATCGTCCACGTTGCATTTGCTGTGCATTTTTTTTTACAGTTATTAGCTTTCCTTCGTGGAAACCTAATTTTCCTCTCGAGACACAAATCTCTTCGAGTCATATCTAATATTTGTCGAGTCGTATTACGAGTCAGTCCACACGTTGCGACTGCTCTGCAACTGACTCCGAATTTTACTTCAACAATTAATTTTTCATGGAAAACTAATTTTCCTCTCAACACAGGAACGAAGTTGCATTTCATTTTCTTTCGAGCTTGTCTCGAAAATGCACAATACGAATAGGTCCGCGTTGCATCTGCTCTTCGCAAGTCATTCAGAATTTTACTTCAACGATTAATTTCATCTCCTGGAAAATTAATTTTCCTCTCAACACACGAATCGTTCCAAGTCGCATCTAATTTTTTTTTCCCTGGCTCGAAAATGCGCAATTCGAGTCGCTCCACGTTGCGTCTGCTCTGCAAATGACTCGGGCATTTTCCCCTCGACAATTAATTCTCCCTCGAGGGGACAAATTTTTTCCCTCGAGTCGCGAACCTTTTCACGTTACATCCAATTTTCTTTCTTTTTTTTTTTCATTGTCAAGTGATCCAAACTTTCCACCCCCGTTGAATAAGTCGCGAGTAACCGGAGGAGCCGCAAGTTCCGTCAGCCGCAAGTGGAAGACTACTCGAATGTATCAGACGCGTTTCCGGCGAGTCACCTTTCCCTCGACTTCATATACCATGCAGCCGACTCCTTTGTCTCTGGCTCGGGCCGTCTCCCGCTCTCGCGTGTGTCTAGAATTCGCAATGGAATCGCGCGAACGCGCATTATTATTCATCTACTGCTTCGACTTGGAAACGTTTCCTGCTATTAAACTTGCTATAAGGAGCCGCCACGATTCCGCATGAGAGAACGACGGGCGCAAAGGTGATGGCGGTGAGGAGGGGGGTGGGGGAGGGGAGAGCTGGGGCTGAGCC
The DNA here is from genome assembly GCA_963932165.1 of Pimpla rufipes. Taxonomy (NCBI): domain Eukaryota; kingdom Metazoa; phylum Arthropoda; class Insecta; order Hymenoptera; family Ichneumonidae; genus Pimpla; species Pimpla rufipes. The sequence continues at coordinate 18,508,774 of OZ010633.1, forward strand.
ACCGGGAACCGCATTCCGTCTAAGAATATTATATTAGGTCGTACATTATCTCTGAACCAGGTCTCTACGTTTCGCAGCCCAGAGGCTAAGGAGGAAAGAGCGGGGTGGGTAAGTGAGAAGGGGGGTGGGGGTTGTGGGGAGGGAGAGAAACGTACACCCCGCGAGTATATCAATCCACAGTTACCCCAACACCGGGTGCAGTTCTTCACTTGGCTGATCCAAGAACATTTGCTATGGTGTTCAAGTCCTCGGCCAAGTCTCGTCTCACTGCTACCTGCGAGAAATATATATGTATATTATCAACCTCGCCCACTTATCACGATACGAATCCCCCGAATATGTTCCACGAAACGCGTGCGGCTAAAGATATCTTTTGCTGAATAATTTCGATGGGAAGAGCGATAAAGATATGGCGTGTTGCACCGGAGCCTGATTCGTCTGTGGATGCGGTGTAACTGTAGGAGGATTTGGGATTTCTGGGGAGGAAGTGGTGATTTTTTTGCGAGGAATAAATAATGCATTTTTAAAAAATTAATTGCAGGTATTTTGTATGCAAAATCGATCACTCTGTATTTTTTTTTTTTTTTTTTAGGAAAAAGGTCAGCCTGCGTGTCTGCTTAGCCTTTTTGTGCCGTTTTTTTCGTGTGCTTTTTCTGATCAATCGAAGGCATTTTTTCTGTAAAATCAAACATTTTGTATGTTTTTATCCGGGGGTGAGAAAAACCCATGTGGTTAGCCTTTTTTCGTGGTATCTCATTTTTCTCCTCCCTTCAACTCGGTTTTACCTTCCCTCGTCTTTTTGTCCCGCATCCTGTTTTTCGTACGTGCTTCCGGCGCGAGAGTTTCGGCCGCGTTGCGCAGGCGTCATCCACGAGCCGCCGGCAAACTCCATTTACAAAACCGTGGCAGGGAGGAAAAGTGAAAAACCGAGTATGGAGAGTGACACGAGCGAGGGTGGCGAGGAGCAGCGAAAGAGCTTTGGCAAAGTTATTCGCACGGTGTGTGCACTCCGATAATAAAAATTTCTGACTCCTTTTGTGTATCGCATCTTCGTCGTTGCTACGTCCCGTTTTCTATTTTTATGCTGCGAGCGTGTATAAACGAATCGTACGGGGTTATGTGTTTCGCATCGTCTCGGCCGACATCCTTCCCGATATTTATCTAACACCCTTTATTTATGCCGGCGTAACACGCGCCGGTGTATTGCATAAGCGGATATCGATATCACGTTCACCTGACGTCAGCCCGAGTGTATTACAGAAACCGTGATATAATATCTTAAGTGCATCAGAACCAGATATTCATGGGAAAAAGGATACTCACTGCTTTTCCGTACTTCGGTCGGATTTGCTTCTGCCATTCTTCACGACTTCGCAGTCAGCTTTTTCATCAAAACCGGTTGTCAAAAAAAAAAAAAAAGAGAATTACCACGTTCGAAAAGAATGAACACAATAGAGATCAAAAAGATACGTGAAAGCCCAATGATGTTCAACAGGATCGGGTAATAAATTAATCGTGATACCTTTGTTCGAAAAAAAAGTGACAAAATGGTACAAAAATGGCAGCCATCGTCTATTGTCCTTCACTGTTCTGTTCGAACAGTCGCACTCCGAGGCAGCGTCAACATTGTAAGCACACACGTCGAGTACAAGAGGACCCGCAAAAATGGTCGAAAAAACACAAAATAAAATACCAGCACTCGACGAATTTGTCCGGATACCAAAACTCTTGCCGGCTACATGAGAACGCCATCGGCGATTCTCTCGGCGCAAAATTCGTCGGCCCGCGCGCAGATATGTATATATAACGCTCGTAATTACATTTCGCATTCAAGGACCATCCGGTGAAATGTTACCTTTTAATCCATTCCAACCGGCCGCTTGACAAACGTTGGCTCCCGATATTGGGCGTTGAACAAGGGCGAAAGAGCGCGAGCGGCAAACACACGGGGAGAATCTTTGGGTCAGTGGAATAATCCTGTTGAGCTTCAATATTCCCAGCATATCCGTTCGAATGGTCGAGGGCGAGCCCGAGTGGCCCTCATCCACAGCCAAACCAAACACTCGTCATCCAGCTCGCCGATGGTGGCACATAGTAGCGCGGGGCATCGATGAGAATTCAGCCTGGACGGTGGATGGTATGTAGGTAATTCAAATTTTGCGGTCATCGAAAAAGCCCGGGTCGGGTGTGTAGACCGAATTTCCGTGACAATGCGATTCCCGGTTGGACGGTTGTAACTTCGTTGTCTATGTCTCTGTCGTCGTGGACGCCGGACATACGTGCCCGGCCTGGCAATTCGAACACGGTTGAAGGAATCACCAAGAATGAGCTTGACGCGTTAGTCCGACGTTGCCCAGATCTTTGGGCACGGTTTTTCAGAACTAAGAAGATCGTGGCACTTGGCGTAATTGCATAAAGCCAGGAGGATAGAAGAAGAAGAAGAAG